>JAVJIX010000056.1:0-700000 GCA_036785185.1 Paratrypauchen microcephalus
GGTCTTTTCAATTATGGCAATAAGGCGGAATTTTTAAGACAATGGAGACACATAACGACCGAATACCTAGCAGGTGGGCCATCGCAATGCGGTTGCGGGGCTGCGGTGGGCATTGTTGGGGCCGCGGCCCTTCTGGCATGTGCCCGAATGCCAGACCGCCCAGTACGTCACTGCTGATAGCTTATTTCGACTGAGGCAGCCCATTTCGACAGTACACCGGGCTAAAGTTTTGAATGACATCTGTGGCGCTGGCTACTACTAACGTCCACAAATGGCCCTTTTCCTGCCCAAACCGGGACCCTTTTAAAATCGGATCATCTAAATATGTCGCAGAGTAAGTTTGAAGTAGGTTTCCCTTACCCTAGTGGCCATCCTTGTGCTTTTATCTGCGTTTGTTTAGGCATACTTCACCATGTACGAGCCGCTGACAGGAGGAGGGTCGGTCTGCAGCGTGGGCATTCTAGACGTGCCACAGAAACTCCCCCATGGTTCCTGTAGCCTTTAATCAACCAGTCAGGAACTCTACAAACCTGAAGAGGGCGCTCTCAGTGTAACATTGATCAAAGATCAAAGTCAGCTTTTATTGTCAATTCTCTGTACGGTGGTCGAGGGGTATACAACAATAACAATAAAGCTGACATTGATCTTTGATCTTGATCTTTGATCAGTGTTACACTGAGAATGCCCTCTTCAGGTTTGGAGCACTTCAGTTGTCTTGTGGTGATTATGCATCGTTTTTCATTTTCATTTGTTTTCTGGTTTTCATCATTTTGACTTTGCATCATTTATCTATTTGCAGTGCGTTTTCGGTTTTGCTACGCGTTTGCACCCCTCGGCCACCGTAGATTATGTCCGTAAGTATCATTAATTTGTACAGTTTGAGCAATTCCAGCGTCATGTTAAATGTTCATAAACATTGTCAACAATGTGATTAGACCCTCATCAGGCTCATCTCTGACGGCGATGAGTCTGCCTACAGGAGGGAGGTGGACCGGCTGGTGTCCTGGTGCAGCAGCAACAACCTGGATCTCAACACCCAGAAGACAGTGGAGATGATCGTGGACTTCAGGAAAGTCGCAGCCCACCTGCCTCCTCTCTCCCTGACATTCTGCCCCATCACCACAGTGGACTCCTTCCAGCTCCGGGGCACCTACATCACACAGTACCTCAGGTGGGAACCGACCATCAACTCCCTCATCAAGAAGGCCCAGCAGAGGTTGTACTTCCTGGAGCAGCTAAGGAAAGCCAAGCTGCCAGTACAGATGATGGTGCAGTTCTACACGGCCTTCCTTGAGTCCATCCTCACCTCTTCCATCACTGTGTGGTATACTGGAGCCACTCCCAGGGACAAACAGAGACTGCAGCGCATTGTGCGCACTGCTGAGAAGGTGATTGGCTGCAGCCTTCCATCTATCCAGTACCTGTACGTCTCCAGGACTCGGGGCGAGCAGGCCGGATAGCAGCTAACACTTCTCACCCTGGACATGGACTATTTGAGCCACTTCCCTTTGGCCTCAAGAACAGTTTCTTTCCCTCTGCTGTTGGACTCAATATCGGCACAGAGTTGTACACTTTATATCACCAGTCACTTTAAATAAGTCATGTTTGCACTACTGTTCTGATGCTGCTCCTCTAGCTATGGTAAAAGCAGAAATTCAATTTGTCAACTGGAAGTTTATTTGGTCGAAAATGTTTTGCAGCTCATCCGAGTTGCTTCGTCAGTTCTGGTTAGAGTGCTGATGGACACTGCTTATATCTAGCTGCAGGGAGGAGCTAACTACACTGAAATTAATCTGAAACTATCCCACCTCTTTGTTTCCAGCTTTCTGTCTTTTGTTTTTCCAGTTTCTCTCTGGCGTCTAGTTTAGCGTATCCTTTTAAACCCTAATGGCTGTTTTCACACCTCTGGACCTGACCTGGCTAGCCCCCTTGTTTCCTTTGTTTGTTTTGATTTAGGTTTGAGAATGGAATTATATATGGGAGATAAATTATGTCTGACTCCCCCATTCCTGTTTAAAGAAGGATTCTCTTTTTTTGACAAAAATAGCCTCTTTAACTCCCCTCTCAAACCAGTTCTTTTCCCTGGCTAAGATCTGAACCTCACTGTCCTCAAATGTTTATTTCAGTTTATTTCAAACCCACAAACACTTTAAGACAAAAACGTCCACCCAAAGGACAAAACACCGAGCCACAAACAAAGCAATGTGGCCTACTCCATTCAGTGTTGTGAAGACTGCAGTGAGCGCTACACTGGAGAAACAAAACTGTCACTTTACAAGAGGATGTACCAACACAGACGGGTGTGCCAGAGTGGACCGTCATCTGCCGTACATCTCCACCTAGAAGCCACGGGCCACTCATTTGAGGACAGTTTTTTTAATTACATTTTTTAAATTACATTTTACATACATACATATTACAAAATTACATGAACATGGTATAAGAGGAATTGCTGGGAAATGGCTTCAAAGTTATCTAACTGAAAGAACACAATATGTACAAATAGGGTCGTCTTTGTCTATATTCTTGCTATTACTTGTGGTGTTCCCCAAGGCTCTGTTTTGGGAACAAAATTGTTTAATATTTATATAAATTACATATTTAAGGTATCACAGTCACTAAAATTCATATTGTTTGCAGATGATACAAATATATTCTATAGTAGTCATGACTAAAATGAACTCATCAGCACAGTAAATAAGGAGCTTGACAAAATAAAGAAGTGGATGGATTTCAACAAATGATCACTTAATCTAAACAAAACCAAAGTTATGCTATTTGGAAATGCAAAAACAAACTGACAACAACCAATTATGATTGAAAATGTTCAAATTGAGACAGTAGCAGAAATAACATTTCTTGGAGTCATCATAGACAATAAATTGTCTTGGAAAACCCACGTCAGACATATAAAGCTCAAGATGGCGCTGGTGAGGCCAGCTGCGTGCAGGTGTAGCTCCGTCCCTACTTTTCTTTTTTTCCTCTTTTTACTTGTATATAGTCGTTTTTCTTGCTTTTTCTTTAGAGTAGGTGAAACAGGGCGCAGTCGCGCACCTGGGAAGCCTACTCTCACTACAGCTATACTGTTAGCTGTAGTGTTTTTGGACATTTAATGAATCTGCGCCAGGAGGTACGGGATTTACCTGAAGCCATGCACAGTATTATATACACGCGTGACAAGCTCCTGGATCTACGGGGCCCTTCTCTACTCCACGCGGGGAAACCGGAGGTCCCAGCGGAGATACGGAGAAAGAGGAGAGGCTGCAGGGGCGGACGCCGGAACCGGAGGCCGTATTCACCGAACGGACTACCCAAGGTGATAACGGGGAACCTGCGTTCGCTTAACAACAAGGTGGAGGAGCTTGTCGCGCTGGCCCGACATCAGAGACAATTCCGGGACTGCAGTCTGATGTGTTTTTCCGAAACATGGCTAAATGGGAATATACCGGACAATGTAATCTCGCTGGACGGATTTACTTTGAGGCGCGCGGACCGGACTGTTACGGGGAGCGGGGAAGACACGAGGAGGAGGACTTATCTTCTTCGTTAACGAACGCTGGTGCCATCCCGGGAATGTACACGTGAAACATCAGCTGTGCACCCGGGACATTGAACTGCTCGCTGTGGGTATGCGGCCGTATTATCTGCCCAGAGAAATTGCACACATTATTGTGTTCTGTGTGTATATTCCTCCATCGGCGGATGGTGCGGCGGCATGCGAACAGCTCCACAGCGTCGTTAATGACCTGATGATACGTCACCCGCGCGCCTCCTTTCTGATCACTGGGGATTTTAATCATACATCTCTCTCCACTACTCTCCCCACATTCACCCAATACGTCACTTTCCCCACGAGAGACAATAAGACTCTGGACTTGTTTTACGCCAACATCAAAGACGCTTACACCTCCGCCCCCCTCCCCCCGCTCGGCCGCTCGGATCACTGTCTGGTCTACCTGCTCCCGCAATACACACCCAGGGTGCGAAGAGAACCTGTGCGGAAGCGGTCTGTGAAGCTTTGGACTCAGGAGGCCTGTGAGAGTCTGAGAGACTGTTTCCAGAACACTGACTGGGACATTTTCACTGACTCTCATGGAGACGACATCAACGGCCTGACCCATTGCATCACAGACTATATCAACTTCTGCGTGGAGAACACTGTGCCAACCAGGAGGGTACGGTGTTTCCCCAACAACCACCCCTGGGTCACCCCTGAGCTTAAAGCCCTCCTGAACCAGAAGAAAAGGGCTTTCAACTCAGGGGACAGAGAGGAGCAGAAAAGGGTCCAGAGAGAGCTTCAGTGGAGGATCCGACGGGCCAAGAAGGACTATGGGAGGAGGATGGAGGAGCAGCTGGCCCAAAACAACGCACGGGGCGTGTGGAGAGGACTGAGGAGCATGTCTGGTTTTGGACAGAGTGGCAGAGGGACAGCTGATGGTGATCAGCGCTGGGCGGACGAATTAAACTGTTAGTTCAACAGGTTTAATGCGCCCCCCACCCCCTCTGCCGACTCCCCCCTCCTCCTCTTCACACCTCCCCGGGCCAGTAGGCATACCCCCCTTCCCCCTCACACGGACTCAACCCAGCACCAGCCCCCCTCCATCCCCCACCACCACCCCCCCCCCCGCAGTCCACCCCAGTCCCCCCCCTCTCCCCCCTCTCCATCACACCGGACGAGGTGAGGAGGGAGCTCAGGCGACTCAGGCAGAGGAAAGCCGCAGGACCCGATGGTATCTGCCCCAGGCTGCTGAGAACCTGTGCAGACCAGCTCTGTGAGGTTCTCTGCTACATGTTCAATCTGAGCCTCAGCCTGGAGAAGGTCCCCGTCCTGTGGAAGACCTCCTGCGTGGTCCCGGTTCCCAAAACAACAAACGCCAGGGAACCGGCCCACTACAGACCAGTCGCCTTGACCTCCCACCTCATGAAGACCATGGAGAGGGTGATCCTCAGCCACCTCCGCTCTGTGGTGAGCCCCACCCTGGACCCGCTGCAGTTTGCCTACAAGCCAAACGTAGGAGTAGAGGACGCCGTCATCTACTTTCTGCAGCGGGCGCTCACCCACCTTGAGACCGCCGGGAGTGCTGTGAGAGTCATGTTCTTTGACTTCTCCAGCGCCTTCAACACCATCAGGCCGGCGCTGCTGCGGGGAAGCTGGAGGACGCGGGAGTGGATGGACATCTCGCTGCCTGGACCATCGACTACCTCACTGACCGTCCACAGTACGTGCGGCTGCGCGGCTGTGAGTCAGAGGTGGTAGTATGCAGCACGGGGGCCCCCCAGGGGTACTGTCCTCTCACCCTTCCTCTTCACCATATACACCTCGGACTTCACATACAACACGGACAGCTGCCATCTCCAGAAGTTCTCCGACGACTCGGCCATTGTGGGCTGTGTGTCAGAGGGGAACGAGCTGGAGTACCGCTCGGTCATCAGTGACTTTGTGGACTGGTGTGGGCGCAACCACCTGTGCCTTAACACTAGTAAGACAAAGGAGCTGGTGATCGACTTCAGGAGGAGACCACTACCTCACTCACCGGTGAACATCCAGGGGCAGGACATAGAGACTGTGGACAGTTTCAAGTACCTGGGTGTTCACCTCAACAATAAACTGGACTGGTCCCACAACACTGACGCCCTGTACAAGAAGGGCCAAAGTCGCCTCCACCTCCTGAGGAGACTGAGTTCCTTTGGAGTGAGCAGGCCTCTGCTCAAGACTTTTTATGACTCTGTGGTGGCCTCTGCTCTCCTCTATGCTGTCGTCTGCTGGGCCCCGAGCAGCACAGAACGGGACAGAAAAAGACTGAATAAGCTGGTTAAGAGGGCCAGCTCTGTCCTGGGCTGTCCTCTGGACCGTGTAGAGGAGGTGGCTGAGAGGAGGGTACTGGCCAAATTCATGTCCATTAAGGACGACACCTCTCACCCTCTGCACCGGACTGTAGAGGAGCTGAGCAGCTCCTTTAGCAGCCGACTGAGGCACCCCCAGTGCAAGAAGGAGCGCTACCGCAGATCCTTCATCCCCACCGCCATCAGACTGTATAATTCTAACATATAGGCCAGACGTGCAATATCCTCCTTTTCATGTTGATGCTTGTTGTTACTATTATCATTATTACTATTTTCCATTATTATTACATATTACTATTTGCACTATTTATTACTTACTTTATCCCCTCCCTGCCTGCATGCACTTTTTCCCTCCTGTCCAATTGTCCTGGAGCTACTGTGGCGAGTAAATTTCTCCTGTGTGAGATCAATAAAGTCTTATCTTATCTTATCTTATCTTAAAAACAAAAATCTCCAAAAGTCTCTCCATAATAAAAAAAAATAAATATATATATATATATATTACCTTGATTACAATGCATTGCGTACACTATATTGCTCAGTGATTTTTCCTTACTTCACATATTGTATTGAAGTATGGGGGAAGACTTATCAAAGTACACTAAAATCTCTAATTGTCTTACAGACACAAGCCTTACGGATTATTCACAAAATTGGGTTTTAAGAACACACTCATAATCTTTTTATACATTCCAAGCTCCTAAAATTTGAAGACCTTACTCAGTATTACACAGCAATTATTATGTTTAAAGCATACCATAAACTACTACCAAAAAATCTGCAAATACTATTTACTTTGAGTGAGAGAACCCACAACTTGAGAGTGACTGGAGACTTCAAATTGCCCAAAGCGAGAACCACCAAAAAAAGTTTTTGCCTGTCTGTACGTGGTGTGAAACTCTGGAACAGTCTGGACAAACTCTACAAGCAATGCCAAAGTGTCAATACGTTTAAATTACATTACAAAAATATGGCCTGGTCACAGTATATGGAGAGTGTCTAAGGCAGTGCTTCTCAATTATTTTCTGTGACGCCCCCCCTAGGAAGAAGAAAAAATTTCACGCCCCCCTTCCTGCGCGCGACTATAAATAGTATTATTTGTCTAGAAAATTGTTATGAGAACACCATTGTATCCTTTTATTAACATTATAAACAAAAAAAAAGAAAGAAACTTACAACAAAGACTGCACTGAGGACTCAAATATTAATGTGTTTTTAATGCAGCTTTGCGCACATTTGTTTACGTTTTACAGAAATGAAACTTAAAACCACCTCATTTGCATAAGCTAAAAGCACTGAAAAAACGCTCTCTCCTTGTGCCACTGATGCGTCAGCTTCTGTCGGACTAAAGGACACGACTCAGTGGAATATACGTGTTTTTTCTGTGACAGAGGATGTTTTGTTAATGGTGAGACTGTGCGTAAATCGCATGTGAGAACGCCACTGCCAACTACTGTTGTTGATGTGCAATTACACTTAGTTCTAGTACAGTACAGCAAAAAAACATGTTTCCCAGGGTCATACGTGCCCCCCCCTGGCATCACGCCACGCCCCCCCAGGGGGGCCCGCCCCACTATTTGAGAAGCACTGGTCTAAGGTAATTTCATCACTGTCTTCTGCAAAACTAGTTCTGCTGGAACATCTCTTATCATTGTATGTGCTTTTCCTTACCTTATGGTATTTGCTTTCTGTTATGCGCTTTTTAAAAAAAACATTGCTGGTACTGTATGTGCTTTTCTTACCATTGCTGGTACTAGTATTCAGGTCCTGTATCTATGTGGAAAATGGAAGTGATTTTTCTTTACTTATGTTAATATGTAATAGATGGGTAATGGGGGTGGGGTTAAATAAGTTTTCTTCCCCCCACTCCTTCTTGGACGTTACAATTTTGGTTGTTCTTCTGTATATTTGTACTACCTTTTTCATTTGACTTTGATATTGTACATCTTGTGAATCTTGAAAAATAAACAAATATTCCAAGAAAAAAAACTGAGGCGCTCTTCGCGTTAAAAACAAACAAAAACATCACAAAATACTCATTATAACTGGAATATTTATTATATTTATGGTTTTATTCTGAAAATTACGCTAAATCTTCACTTACCGACTCTTTGGAGGCGTGTTTGTACAACTCATTTGGGAAGGCCACAGCATCATCCACCGCAATATCATCAGTGGAGTTTGTGGAGTTTATTTTCTAGATAAATATACATATTAGTTGTAAATAAACATGTAATTTAGGCTACTCCTGTGCGTAATTGTCCTGAACTTACCATTGTTTTGAGAAGAGCCAATGCGCTTTCGCCGTATTGTTTAAAATTCCTGTCCATCCATTTGCAGGTCAGTGAGGAGCCTGCGTTGAAAAGGAGGCACACCAACAGGATCTTGGTCAGCATTTTGTTCAGAAGGCTATGAAACCAAATGTCTTGATAACTGCTCGGTAAAAATCCGCTGTTTTGTGATATGGGTCCAATTCAGATGTTGTTCTGTTTCTGTCATGATGACCAGAGCCTCAAGCCTTCATTTATGTAGCTCTACCTGAGTTCTTTGGCACCACCTGTTTTCGTTTTCTTCTCGGGGAATCACGGCCAGGGATAGTGGCTTTCAAGGTGCACGATTTTCCCACATTCTCCGGCAACATTAGATTGCATCAGTGACAAGACAATAATGCGTAAGCTATGGCACTCAAAAATAAGGCTATTGGTGCGTAATGATGCTTATAGTGCGTAATTTTATTATAATGTTTTATAGGCCATTACATCCAGGTCTTTTTAATAGGATATTTGAGAATCATCCTTTAATGTTAAATTGGCTTATTTTGTTATTTATCTAATTTAATATATTTTAATAGAACTATCATTTGGATTGTAATGTTTACATATCATATTTTGGCAAAGGTAGGCTATTGTTAGATTTTTTTCTGTTTTTATAATTCCCTTTGTCTTTGTTTCGTCACCTGTTGCAGTTTACAGCCTGGATAATTTGCTTTTCTCATGGGGACATCCCTGAACACGCCTTACCTGCGTGTCCGAAAATGAAAGTGGATTGCGTCACTGAATGAGGCAACTTGCACAGCATACCTGCGCTTCACCTGAGATTTACGTGGTGAGAATTCTGTTTATTGTTACACTACACTGTTGCTATTTATTGACCAAAAATACACAAAATAAAATTCTTTATACAAGTTTAAACCTATACAGTGGTACCTCACCTTAAGAAATTAATTCGTTCCAGAAGTGTTTTCGTAACGTGAATTTTTTGTAAGTTGAGTAGTTATTTTAATGGAAAAAGCCTGATTCGTTCCAAGGCCCCGTTCCAAGTTTTTTTTTTATAGTGTAACTTTTTTTTATAGTGTAAGACTGTGTTCTGCGTCCTGATTGGCTAAGAGACTGTAGAGCCAGGACTAAACGTGGAATAAACCAGGACTGGACCAGGTCTAGACCTGGACTAAACCAGGACTAGACCAGGTGGATTAAAGCGATGTGTGCGGGTCTATTTCCTGGTTTCGTGCTAGCTCTGCCGGTGTACCTCAGGAGTCACGGCTGAGGCGAGCAGCGAAGGGGGGAGGGGATGTGCCTCCCCGCACGCAGTCCGAGCTCATGAACGAACGCATGCAAGAGCCGCGGTGGTTTAGTCCTGGTTTAGACCTGGTTTATACCTGGTTTATACCTGGTCTAAAGGAGGCACGATTTGAGCACGGGTCTCGTGCTCGCAGCCCCGCGCCGGGTCATGCTGCGCTATCACACACGTGTCCGCGCGGACCTTTCTCCGCCCTCCCCCTTCTCCCCACGCTTCATTATTAATACATTTTGTTGAAAATCTATGAAAGTTTGAGTGTTTAAACGAGAGACAAATGTGAGAAAAGTTTAAATCCAGTCTGAGAAAAGCGTATAATGTGTGTGGCTGAGCGCGCATTATTTGAATTTTTGAGATTTCGCGTTTCGTAACTTGAATTTTCTTTCGTATCTAGAGACCGAAATTTAGCGTGAAGGCATTTCGTAACTTGGAATTTTCATTTGTTTGGTCAGGTGGGTAAGGTGAGGTACCACTGTATAAGCTAATGTACTATTTTCTCAACTAAAACTTACTTTCGCTGACTCAATTGCGTCTCCTGGTGCCAAACGCCTGTACTGCATCAGACCAGGCAGTGCGCACAACTTGTAAAAACAAGTGTGTTGTTAAATGTCATTGTGTCCTAAGTATCCATATTGTAAGAGCTCCATGTTCTAGACCCTATCCGCACTGACGTAGTGCACTTTGTGGAGAGGTTTGAGTTCATGGGCCTGCATTGTCTGGCCTTTGAAATGCTCCACATAGACCTGTTTAAATTTATGGTAAACAATAACTGTGAGCCTCTCAAGCTGATGGAGATCCGGCCCATTGCCCACCAGGTATTGAAGGATTTACTATAGATATTCCAACAGTGCAAATGTACCAAATTAATATTGTTTTCAAACAGAACTAGTTAATCTCACTCACAAATTTAACCACATTTTTCAAACAAAAGTTCATTTTTTACAGATTGAAATGATGCTAACTTCCCTCTTCTGTCTCTGCAGTTGTTGGTGGCTTTAGATGCTCTTAAAGGGCTCGACATCGTGCATACAGACATCAAACCTGACAATGTGATGTTCACCAACCTGAAGGACCAGCCACTAAGAGTTAAGTTAATTGACTTTGTAGAGGCCGAGAGAACCTCTCAAGTCAAACTGGGGGCTCTCATCCAGCCGTATGGGTACAGGTACGAGGCATGACTAACCAGGACTAACCAGGCCTAAACAAGGGCCAAACTAATTTGAACTTGGTCTGATTGTGTACTTTGTTTTTCGGGGCTCCTGAGGTCACATTTGGTCTCCCATACACCAAGGCCATAGACGTGTGGGGGATGTGTCCTGGCCTTCCTTTTCCTTGGTAAAAACACCTTCCCAGTACACAGACTTCTGGTACTTGTCCAGTTTGTTGTAAACATTGAATTATCTTATTTTTGTTTGAGAGTGGCCTTATAATTTCACGTTCTTGTCATTTTATTGACTCCAGAAGAATATGTTACAAAAAGCAAGACCACCACTCAAGAGAAGCCCATGTATTATCAGGTCCCCGTCTGCTTGGACGGCTTTCTCAACGTACGTCTGTACCACTGATCAACACTCACCCTCATAATGCAGATCTATATTTGAGTCTGACCAGTGTGTGTGACTGATTCAAAACAATGTCTCTAAAATGTAACACATATAAAGGATGTTGGTGTTTTGTAGTTCCACAGAGGCTTTCAGGTCACAAGTTGACTTGGAGAAGATGGTGTAAATGTAGAGGGCTCATGGCTTAAAGGGCTCTCTTGTCTCCAGTGTCCAAGTTGACAACAGAAAAAACATGGTTCTTTAGAAAATCTTTTCTTGTTCTTTGGAATGGCTCTTTTCCTGTCTTTGCTCTGCTTATGTGTTGGCTGATCAGTCTATTTTTATGTATGAAATTGTGAGTTCATCCAGTTTTCTTATTTTGCTCTCAGCTTCATCTTTCCACATTTTTCCAAAGTACTTGTAATTTTCAATGTTTTTTTTTTCATTTTTTAATTAGATATTTTACTTTTTCTCTCATTCAGACTTCTTGTTATATTTTTTCCTCCATCATTTATGCCTTACTTTGAATTTAAAACACTGTAGGCATAAAAGTACATTGTGTAACTTTTCTGGAGGAAGGTCCACCATCTGCTCATGTAGGCGTTATTGCTTTGACTGAAATGTTTCACAGTGTGGCATTAAACTTTTCCTTCACCATGGAGACCAAACCAGGCCAAGTTACTGGTCAGATCTGTAGAGAGGCAACTCTGCTTACAGTAAAAAAATGCCTGGTTGTCAAGCCATTTTTGAGCAATGAAAACACCTGTAGTTGAATAAATATAGATCTGATTAATGTCATACTGTGGAACATTCGAAGCAGAGCAGTGATATCCAAGAAAAATGCATCTTTAACTAGCTTGAATAATAGTAAGGACAAAATCATAATAGTATTACAGTGTACTAAACCTTTGAGCTTATTTACAGGATTTTTAATTGTTGATTATCAGGCGATTAATTAAGACCATTTCAAATTGTGATATAACAACAAAATATTGCATTTTATTAGTTTCAACAGTGTAAAAATACAGTACAAAAATGTGTACATCATTTCAAGTTAATTTAATTATAAATATTCTTCTTAAATACTAATAAATATAATAAATATATAAATATGAGGTCAGTTATACAATTAAAAAGATGTTCAGAGGATTGTGATGTTTTTGTGCTTTAAGTGGTAGTCAGCAGGTGCACTCTATGGAGATGTATTCGGACTTCCGCCCGAACAAATTCCCAGGCATCAGCACTGTAGACCTGTACGAAAGAATTGTACAGTTTAATCAACATTCAACAGCAACCTATTTATTTATTTATTTTATTTGGTCAAAAGTGTAAACTAATTCTCTTTTTTCCTCAACAATTAAAGCTTACCATGTGCTCCAGGACGTGCTGTGAAAGTCTCTTAAAATACATGGTCATCTTCCTGTGATTCTTCTTGTGGTGATTTAGAGTATGCTTTCCAACCTGGACAAAAAACCCAGAACGGTCAATCAAGCACCATTCCGCAACTATTATTTATACTTATTAACTGGTGATCTTTGGATATGATACTTACGCAACGTCTCACGCCGTTTGCCTGCTGCGAAATAATGTTCAAAAAGGCATCCACTGTGGTCTCTGGCCAGGACGCATGTGTTTGGTTCTCCTCAAACAGGGCATAAATCTCATCCAAGACATGTACCACAAAATTGAGGCGCTCTTCGCACTAAAAGCAAACAAAAACAACAGAAAATACTCATTATAATTGGAATATTTATTATATTTATGGTTTTATTGTTCTGAAAGTTACGCTAAATTTTCACTTACCGACTCTTTGGAGGCGTGTTTGTACAACTCATTTGGGAAGGCCACAGCATCATCCACCGCAATATCATCAGTGGAGTTTGTGGAGTTTATTTTCTAGATAAATATACATATTAGTTGTAAATAAACATGTAATTGAGGCTACTCCTGTGCGTAATTGTCCTGAACTTACCATTGTTTTGAGAAGAGCCAATGCGCTTTCGCCGTATTGTTTAAAATTCCTGTCCATCCATTTGCAGGTCAGTGAGGAGCCTGCGTTGAAAAGGAGGGACACCAACAGGATCTTGGTCAGCATTTTGTTCAGAAGGCTATGAAACCAAATGTCTTGATAACTGCTCGGTAAAAATCCGCTGTTTTGTGATATGGGTCCAATTCAGATGTTGTTCTGTTTCTGTCATGATGACCAGAGCCTCAAGCCTTCATTTATGTAGCTCTACCTGAGTTCTTTGGCACCACCTGTTTTCGTTTTCTTCTCGGGGAATCACGGCCAGGGATAGTGGCTTTCAAAGTATTTCCCACATTCTCCGGCAACATTAGATTGCATCAGTGACAAGACAATAATGCGTAAGCTATGGCACTCAAAAATAAGGCTATTGGTGCGTAATGATGCTTATAGTGCGTAATTTTATTATAATCTTTTATAGGCCATTACATCCAGGTCTTTTTAATAGGATATTTGAGAATCATCTTTTAACGTTAAAATGGTTTATTTTGTTATTTATCTAATTTAATATATTTTAATAGAACTAATTTCGGATTGTAAACGTTTACATATCATATTTTGGCAAAGGTATTGTTAGATTTTTTCCTGTTTTTATAATTCCCTTTGTCTTTGTTGTCCCTTTGTCACCTGTGGCAGTTTACAGCCTGGATAATTTGCTTTTGAGTTTCTCACGGGGACATCCCTGTACACGCCTTACCTGCGTGTCCGAAAATGAAAGTGGATTGCGTCACTGAATGAGGCAACTTGCACAGCATACCTGCGCTTCACCTGAGATTTTATATGAATGTGAATTTATTTATAGAAAGCCCCTTGAGATGCAGCATCTCGTTTTCAAGGGAGACCAAGAACATGAAACATACAGTTTACAAACACATAGTTTCACAACAACACATAAAACACGATAATACATACGCATACATATATACACATACACTCAACAAAAATATAAATGCAACACTTTTGTTTTTGCTCCCATTTTTCCTGAGATGGACCCAAAGATCCAAAATTCACTCCAGATACACAACACTACCATTTCTCTCAAACATTGTTCACAAATCTGTCCAAATGTGTGACAGCGAGCACCTCTGCCCCGCCGAGACAATCCACCCCACCTCACAGGTGCGCCACATCAAGATGCCGATCCGACATCATGACCAGTGCACAGGTGCATCCCAGACTGCCCACAATAAAAGGCCACCCCGAAATGTGCATTTTTTTTTTTTGCTTTATTGGGGGTCTGGGGACTCAGAACCAGTCAGTATCTGGTGTGACCACCATTTGCCTCATGCAGTGCAACACATCTTCTTCGCATAGAGTTTATCAGATTGTCAGTTGTGGCCTGTGGAATGTTGGTCCACTCCTCTTCAAAGGCTGTTATGGATGAAGAACACAGGTGCATTTTATTGATGGCATTTTGAATGCACAGAGATACCGTGATGAGATCCTGAGGCCCATTGTTGTGCCATACATCCATGAACATCATCTCATGTTTCAGCAAGATAATGCACGGCCCCATGTTGCAAGGATCTGTACACAATTCTTGGAAGATAAAAGGAGAAGTTCAATTTGTCAACTGGACAAAGTTTGGTTGAAAACGTTTCGCCGGTCATCCGAGAGGCTTCGTAAGCTCTAATTAGAATGCTGGTAAGACACTTGCTTATATCTTGCTGTAGGGAGGAGCTACCTAGCTAACTACTTTCCGAAACTATCTCATTGGTTTCCGTCTTTTGTTTCTCTGGCGTCTAGATAACGATCCCTATTCATCCCTACGACTGTTTTTCACACCTCTGGCCCTGACCTGGCTAGCCCTATTGTTCCCCTGTTTGCTTGATCTAGGCTTAAGAATGGAATTATAGATGAGAGACAAATTATGTCTGACTCCACCATTTCTGTTCAGAGAAGGATTTTCTTTGTTGACAAAAATAGCCTCTTTAACTCCCCTCTCAAACCAATTATTTTCCCTGGCTAAGATCTGAACCTCACTGTCCTCAAAAGAATGGCCCGTGGCTTTTAGGTGAAGATATACGGCAGATGACGGTCCACTCTGGCACGCCCGTCTGTGTTGGTACATCCTCTTGTGAAGTGGCTGTTTGGTTTCTCCAATGTAGCGCTCACTGCAGTCTTCACTACACTGAATGGAGTAGACCACATTGCTTTATTTGTGGCTCTGTGTTTTGTCCTTTGGGTGGACAAGTTTTTGTCTTAAAGTGTTTGTGGGTTTGAAATAAACTGGGATTTCATATTGTCTGAAAATCCTCTGTAGTTTTTCCGACACGCCGGCCAGGTAAGGAATCGCTACCCCTTTCCTCCTGGGTTCGGATTCTCTATTATCTTGTTTCTTGCCCTTGTCTCTCTTGGTTTTGTTAACAGCCCATTTGGGATAACCACAAACAGAGAGGGCCAGAGGTGTGAAAAACAGTCGTAGGGATGAATAGGGATCGTTTATCTAGACACCAGAGAAACAAAAGACGGAAACCAATGAGATAGTTTCGGAAAGTAGTTAGCTAGTTAGCTCCTCCCTGCAGCAAGATATAAGCAAGTGTCTTACCAGCATTCTAATTAGAGCTGACGAAGCCTCTCGGATGAGCGGCGAAACGTTTTCAACCAAACATACTTTGTCCAGTTGACAAATTGAACTTCTCCTTTTATCATGGATTCTACCTGGACGACTGAGGGACTTTTCACACAATTCTTGGAAGCTGAAAATGTCCCAGTTCTTGCATGGCCAGCATACTCACCGGACATGTCACCCATTGAGCATGTTTGGGATGTGCTTGACCGGCGTATACGACAGCGTGTACCAGCTCCCACTAATATCCAGCAACTTCGCACAGCCATTGAAGAGGAGTGGACCAACATTCCACTGGCCACAATTGACAATCTGATAAACTCTTTGCGAAGAAGATGTGTTGCACTGCATGAGGCAAATGGTGGTCACACCAGATACTGACTGGTTTTGAGTCCCCAGACCCCCAATAAAGCATAAAAAATGCACATTTCGGGGTGGCCTTTTATTGTGTGCAGTCTGGGGCGCACCTGTGCACTGGTCATGATGTCGGATCGGCATCTTGATGTGGCGCACCTGTGAGGTGGGGTGGATTGTCTCGGCGGGGCAGAGGTGCTCGCTGTCACACATTTGGACAGATTTGTGAACAATGTTTGAGAGAAATGGTAGTGTTGTGTATCTGGAGTGAATTTTGGATCTTTGGGTCCATCTCATGAAAAATTGGGAGCAAAAACAAAAGTGTTGCGTTTATATTTTTGTTGAGTATACATAAATATATACAAACAATACAAGTAACAGGACAATTTTGCTCACATCCCTCCCCACCCCCATAGGTTCATCTCATACAGTGTTATGGAATCAACAGCAGTGATAGTCATTTTTCAGACAAGTTAACAGAGCCATTCTAAAGAAGCCGAGAGAAGTTAGAGACCTCAATGATGAAGGCAGATTATTCCAGTCTGAGGAGACCTCTGACCCACCTCCTTATAGATGGGAGGTACAGTAAAGATTAAATACTGAGAGCCGAAGAGAGTAACTTGTAGGAGACTGGACAAGAAAACATTTCAGGTATAATGGAAAGTCAAAATAAATACATTTAAAAATAAACAGAAACCAGTGGTATTGTCTTCTTTTTTCAAGATGATCATATAACTCACAGTGATAAGTTCTAAATGGACATTTTAAGATTAATCTACATAATGTATAGAACAATGCTTTTACTGGTTTAAGATGTTCTGATAAACTGTGTCAGCACAATCAATGATAGGCAGGATAAGATGTGAGATTATCCTCTTTCTTATTTCTTGTGTGAAGTAGTTTGCTGATCTATACAGAGGCATTTGTTTTATTATATAATCAATGTGGGGTTTGAAGGTTAATTCTGGATATACCCACACTCCCAAATATTTGACAGAGGTTTCCTTGGTCATTGGGACGCCACTGAAAAAATATATGTTGAGATCAGAAGACTGGAGTAAATGACGCGTGCCAAAAAGCAAACACAGAGATTTTTTCATATTAAGGTCTAGGAAGTTAATTTTAAGCCAATTTTGGAGTGAATTGAAATCTATCTGTAGATTGTTTTGGAGTTGAGATAAGTTGGAGCCTGAAAAATAGAGAACAGTATCATCTGCATATAAATGAACTTGACCATTTGTGCACACTTGAGACAAATCATTAATAAAAATAGAAAATAATAAAGGACCAAGAGTAGAACCCCGTGGTACACCTTTTTCCATGATGCACTGACTAGATTGTGCATCTTTAAGTACAACAAACTGACGTCTGTTATGGAGGTAAGCACTGAACCACAAAAGAGCATTTCTATTTAGACATATGGATGTGAGTTTGTCCAACAGTAGGTAGTGGTCAACCAAATCAAAAGCCTTGGAAAGGTCAAGAAATATAGCACCTGTACACTGTTTTTGGTCAAAGGAGGAGAATATATCGTTGGTCAATTTTACTAAAGCTGTCGTGGTAGAGTAACCAGAATGGAACCCTGATTGATAAGGAGATAAGATGCTGACCGGATTGAGATATTTGTATAATGTTGTATAGTGTTATTGCCTTGAATATCAGAGTTGCTCTTGTTTTCCAAACCATCGGGATGGTGCTGGTATCCGAGGACATATTGTACAGATCTGATAGTGGATATACAAGTATACTAGATCCAAGCTTAAGAAATTTGGCTTCTAAACCATCTGTGCCAACACTTCCAATTTTTATTTCAGAAATAGCTTGATGTACATCAGGTGGTTGAATTCTAGTAAGAAAAAGGCTAAACTAGGACTAATCCATGGAAGATGTCTTCCCTTTACACACAGTTTTAACTGGAGCATGTTTGTCAATTATACTGGAAACTTTAGAGTGAAAAAAATCCCAGGCATTTTCAACAGATGGAATTAGTTTAAATCTAGTCCAGTTAATATCAGCGAGGTCATTTTTAAGTTGTTCGGTATTTATGGTTTTACTTTGTCTGATGTATTTGGTTGGAAATTTGGGTGTTCTAATTTTCCACACACAGAAAACTACTGAGTCGTGGCTGTTACAGTGCAAATGTATACAAATTCAATGTAGAACAATAAATAATCATATGTTATTTATTGCAAAAGTGCTTCATTTTTTCAGTGACATAAAGTGCAACAAGATAAGTAAACACAAAGATAAAGAGAAGTAGATCTACAAAAAACAAATTAACACTGGCAAATGTACACAAAACATGTTACAGCAGTAACTGTGAAGGCTCTGGGCTAAAGGCCCATATTACACTATTTTCGAATCTAGGTTATAATGTTTCTTCATCAAAAGCATACACATTCACACATGTTTAGCACACAAAATTTTACACTCTGTTCCACCTACCTACAACTACCACTGTATGGCAAGGTGTAACAGAGCATTTTGACAATTCGAGATACAGTCAGACTAATAAAGGATTACTCTAACACAACACCAGGAGTGTTTTCTAACATGAGCCAATTTGGTGTAATATAGAATCATACTAAGCAAAGCTAACATACCAGCCTTATTTTTGTTGAATTTTTCCTCTAATCTTCTACAATAGAGACGTAGAATAACATGAATCCTTCTTTTGCCATAATGTAAGAGGTAAAACATACCATGAGCAGAATAATGCCTGGTAGTGCTAACAGAACAAGACGAAAATTACCTTCAATTGTATTCACATTATAAACATGGAAGTGCACTCATTATCTCAATGTAGTGATAGCAGATAACGGATTTATTTTTTTACATTTATAATTTGCTTTTATTTGATGACGTTGTCTGCACTGATGGGGTGAGGGACAGTGGAGTTGGTGCCACAGTCGACATATTCATAGGTGTCAAGTGAGAGCTGTTCCATGTGTGAGAGATATGAGATGTTCAGGGTCATTCTGGAAAAAAGAAAATGACTGTCAAAGTAAAATCAACGGGACATATATGATCAAAGGTATCGCTGCACAAAAAAAAAATCTATAACCATTCTTGCAATTACAATATTCATGGGATCTTTTTTAATGACATCTCTTGTAAAAACCATACACTATATACAAACCATTTATTGGCTCTAAACACTTGGAATAGAGAAAAACTCACAAAACTTGTACACCTAAGTACAACTTTAAAAGGTGCAAGGTGTGACAGTTCTAGTCTAGTCTAGTAGTCTCTAGTTGGACAGCTGTTCATTTGAGGACCTGCGCTTGAAACTTAATGTAATTATAAGTTCAGCATAACAAACATTTCCTGTCCTGATTGACAGAGCTGGACTTACTGTAGTGCCAGAAATATGGTGTGAATCCTGAAGCTGGTCTTGCAGTAGGTGCTAAAAGACACAAAACAAGGTGTTGACATGAGACTGGTGCCTGTGTTATTTGGTTTTGATTTGACAAAGAATTCACTTACTTTAGGCCTGGGTCTTTGATGGACAGGTTGGTTAAGATTTTGTACTGTTGGGATAGAAAAAAATGACTTGTATATAAAATTATAGATAGATAAATGATAGCATAGACCTAGATCATGGCTCTTTGCTTGATTTTAAGTTATTTCTCTTAGGAGTGAAGAACTTTACTGATCTCAGACAGGAGAAATTTGACCTCTTATTAAGAGCAGTGGGCAGCACATTACTGCGCCCAGGGACCATCTCCATGATCTTATTGCTTAGAATTCTTATTGCTTAGGATTTTTCCCTATGGTGCATGTTTTGGGTTGATGGTGCAACATGCAAACTCCACACATACCAACGTGCCATAGGGGGATCGAACCCAGAACCTTCTTGCTGTGAAGCGTGAGTGCTAGCCGCCAAGATAGAAGCATTTATTTACACTGTAGGTACTTGACTTGTTTATTCTATTTGAGCGCCTTTATTTTATAATATGTAATGAAATACATAATATTATGAAAATAGGCTTATTTGAATGCTTAAAGGTGCATTGAGTATCTCTTTGGTTAGGGGTCCGTCACTTGCTCGTTTCTATGGATAGGTAGATCATGGCTTTGCTTGGAATGTTCTACAGTATGACATTAAACAGCTCTATCTTACATTTACTCAATTACAGGCTTTTTTTTTTTTTTTTAAATACCAAGAAAAACAGGCATTTCAATGGTGAGCAGGATTGCCTCTCCACAGATCTGACCTGTAACTTGGGGGATGGAGACCAAACCATTACACAATGCACCTTTCACATGTTTATTTCATTAAATGACTTTTATAAATATATTTGACAAGCCTATTTTCATTCATTTGACTATTCATGTACTTTTATACTGCAACACTGCAATTTCCCAAATGTGGGACTTATTTAATAATGAAAAGCTTCAAATATTTTACTTTGTGTCCATACTGCAGTTTTACTGTTCGTCCTTTAGAAACAAAACCTTTGTTGTATTTTTATTGGATTGTATAATGTTATGCATAACCAGAACTGCAATTATTTCATGTGTTCAATAGGGTTGTCAAAAAGGATATGCCAAGATACTGAAAATATCATATAAATAGGACAAAAACTGGACTTTTACTCAATACTTTAAGAATTATATACACTCAACAAAAATATAAACGCAACACTTTTGTTTTTGCTCCCATTTTTTCTGAGATGGACCCAAAGATCCAAAATTCACTCCAGATACACAACACTACCATTTCTCTCAAACATTGTTCACAAATCTGTCCAAATGTGTGACAGCGAGCACCTCTGCCCCACCGAGACAATCCACCCCACCTCACAGGTGCGCCACATCAAGATGCCGATCCGACATCATGACCAGTGCACAGGTGTGCCCCAGACTGCCCACAATAAAAGGCCACCCCGAAATGTGCATTTTTTTTTTTTTTTTTTGCTTTATTGGGGGTCTGGGGACTCAGAACCAGTCAGTATCTGGTGTGACCACCACTTGCCTCATGCAGTGCAACACATCTTGTTCGCATAGAGTTTATCAGATTGTCAATTGTGGCCTGTGGAATGTTGGTCCACTCCTCTTCAAAGGCTGTTATGGACGAAGAACACAGGTGCATTTTATTGATGGCATTTTGAATGCACAGAGATACCGTGATGAGATCCTGAGGCCCATTGTTGTGCCATACATCCATGAACATCACCTCATGTTTCAGCAAGATAATGCACGGCCCCATGTTGCAAGGATCTGTACACAATTCTTGGAAGCTGAAAATCTCCCAGTTCTTGCATGGCCAGCATACTCACCGGACATGTCACCCATTGAGCATGTTTGGGATGTGCTTGACCGGCGTATACAACAGCGTGTACCAGCTCCCACTAATATCCAGCAACTTCGCACAGCCATTGAAGAGGAGTGGACCAACATTCCACAGGCCACAATTGACAATCTGATCAACTCTATGCGAAGAAGATGTGTTGCACTGCATGAGGCAAATGGTGGTCACACCAGATACTGACTGGTTCTGAGTCCCCAGACCCCCAATAAAGCAAAAAAAAAAAAAAAATGCACATTTCGGGGTGGCCTTTTATTGTGGGCAGTCTGGGGCGCACCTGTGCACTGGTCATGATGTCGGATCGGCATCTTGATGTGGCGCACCTGTGAGGTGGGGTGGATTGTCTCGGCGGGGCAGAGGTGCTCGCTGTCACACATTTGGACAGATTTGTGAACAATGTTTGAGAGAAATGGTACTGTTGTGTATCTGGAGTGAATTTTGGATCTTTGGGTCCATCTCAGGAAAAATGGGAGCAAAAACAAAAGTGTTGCGTTTATATTTTTGTTGAGTATATATTTGAACTAGTCTTATGCCTTTTCATTAAAATCAAGATTGAGTTGTAATTTTAGTACGGCGACTCAGCCTGTCACGATCACACATTTTGAAGTGAGATATATTGCTGAAGAAAATAGAGACAATAAGCTAAACCATAATATTGAAACTAATTTATGCCACTGGCCACAATAATAACTGAAGAGCAGATTTAAACACAAAAACTATTATAAATGTACAATACTGTTAAACAATCATGAGCTGCAATAAATAAACAGCTGAATGAAACACTTAAGCACCCAAGTTAGAATTGATAACCTTTACGGCTTAAATCTCATCATATAGCCAAAAAAAAAAAAAAATCCCAGTAGTGTCATGAAAATGTACACACAATAACTATTGATCCAAAGAAATATTGTGTGACCTTTCACATATATTGAATGATAAGTTGATATAGAAATACTTATTACTGTACTTACTGATTTCTGTGACTGGGAGTTGATGAGGGTAGAGTTTTTTAAAGTAGTATTGCCCACTATGGTGTTCAGTATGAGCCCTTTAAGTTTGAGCTCTACGATATGAACTGGCACATAATTTCCATTGGAGATGTTAAAAACGTTCTGTAGAAGAAAAAAAAAAAATCATGTTATGAAAGTGAGAAAGTGAAGTGCAAACTTAAAACTTAGACAGACTTTATTGATCCACAAGGGAAATTATTTGGACACAGTAGCTCACACATCACAATATATTATAATAACAAAGAGCAAAAATATAAATGGTAATAATAAATTATAAATAAGAAGCATAAATGGAAACAGGCGTCAAATAAGGCATAATTATATAAATGTATTTGTATAAGTAAAAATAAACCTGATAGACTTTGAACTTTACTGCAGTGAAAAGATTACAGTCATGTGAAAGGAGGCGTTTTATTGGTTCATGACCCACTTTTACCATGTAGCTGATGGTAGAAAAATAAAAATCATATTAGTTTGCATGTTTTCTTTTTATAAAACGATATACCAAGTTATATGCCACAGATCACAAGTCAAAAATAAACTTTTATTTTAAATGTCCTGTGTTACACAAAATTGACTCTTGTGAGCTTTAAGCCATTTTATAATGTTACCTCCTCAAAAACATACCTGAAGTTGTGTTTTGTTTCATTCAAACATGTTTGAGTATCCCTTTATGATTAGTCTGTCTGCATCTCCTAAGCTCAAAATGCTCTGTCCCACCTTGTGATGTCATGTAATGGTAGTTTTCAGGTTAACAGCTCCTTTTACCTTTAGTTCAATAAGAGATTCGCTATTCCAGGGCTGAAATCATCCAAATGATTCTAGACAAGGTGTATGGGGCGTAAAAACACAGTGGAGCACTAACTGTATCACCACATGACCTCACAGCCTAAATATCTGTGTGTTAAACATGGGTGAATGAAAAAAAACACAACTCCAGGTCTGTTTGTGATGAGAAAACATAACAGAGATCAGAATAGTGTAATATAGGGTCTGTACAAAAAGCCCCTTACACCAAGTTAAATTACGTTTTGCTATCTATACAAATTGTCCTGAATTTCTGTAATCATTTAATAGATCAATATTATATACTTCTTCAAGTCAAAGTCAAAATCAAAGTGTACTTTATTGTCAATTCACTATGTAACAGACATTACACAGAGGACTGAAAATGTGTTTCACCAGACAAATGCGCAATTTAAACTAAAAACTAAAAACATGCACACACACGCACACAAACACAAAGCTACACTCATGGACATGAAGTGTACACAGACATTCAACAATAAATAGACATAAGATATACAGGTAAACATACTGTATACGCTTCCAACAAGAAGGAAAGTTTGAGGTAGATTGAAATGTGCAATATGTAAGGTGCATAAGTGAAGGTGCAATTTGTGAAGTGCAAGAGTGCTGAAAGCAGTATAGTAAATCTAAATCTAATATTTGGAGCCAAATGCACAATAGATTTCCTGATAGCTGCACATGTAAAAAAGCACTATGTAACTTTTCTGGTGGAGGGTTCTCCATGGACATGTTATTGCTTTACCTCAAATGTTCCATAGTATAGGGTTAAGCTTGTTTTTATCGTCAGAGAAGTGACCCCACCCGTAAGTAATACAAACCTTGTAAATGAGTATATGCAAGATTGGTATATTAAATTACACACTGTAAAATATTCCAGGAGAAGCAATAGCATCTCCATGGAAACAAGTAGGTGAATGGAACCCCCCACAACCAGAAAGGTTAGATGGTGCACCTATAAACTTTAAAATCACCAGTAATTGTGGCCATTAAATTAAGATTTAAATACTAATGATGCATTTGACTGGCTCCTCCTTACTTACTGTGACTTCCATTTCAACAGTTTTGTCGGTGAAGAACACGGTGGCGGACAGCAGAGACACAGGGGTCAAATTGACGCTCCGAGGAAACAGGAAGAAGAGAACCAAAAAAGAAGTCAACAAGCAAAGAGCCGTGGATATACAGACGTACAGTTTTCTGCAACAACAAACAACACCAATGAGATTCTATTAGTTTAACCCATAAGAACCCAGACCCATTTTTCCTTAAAGGAAAATTATGTGGGATATACCACAGACCAAGTGGACCACATAGAACACAATTCTGATGTTTTTTTCAAAATAGAATATTTTTATACCAAAGATCTGTGTTGTTACATATATGTTACATTGGGCGTTAGTGGTAAACGTATTCCTTATTTGAAAATAAGTCAACCTGACAGTTTTTACTGCTTGGTAACATAAAATTGCCTTTTTATTTGCATTTCCACAACATATATCAAAGCTGTGACTTTAATAGCAAGGTTTAACATAAAATTATTTTTCAGTTTTGCTTTGTGTCACAAAATATGCCAACTGCATCAAAATAAATAACACTGCCTATTTGGGGGCATTCACAACAAGCTAACATAGATATAACAGACCTAAGTACACAAATTGTGCAAAAAAAAATGAAATGCTGAAGAAAAATAGAACCCTTGTATCATCAGCGCCATGTCTGAAACATTTTCTCAGTTCTTTCGTTAAGTATCTTTAGCCTTTTACCCTAAGCCAGATGATGAGACTTGAAACAGTTTAGTTCCTCAGTGAAGCAAAGACGCACATCACATTTCTCACAGAGAGTGGTGGTTGCATTGATTTTGCAGAGTTTGCAGCGGCCACGTTTGTCACATTTCACAGGCCAATGTGCAACTTGGTCAGTGCGAACATCATCTGGAACTCCACCACCAACCTTCTTGGGCAATGGTGGTGGTGGAGATGTGGCAGTAAGTGATGGGCGGCCTCTTTGTGCCTGGGAAAGAATGAGCTAGTGGCAACCTCTGCCTGGAAGCTCTTTTGTTTCAGTGTGTTTTGGACACCAAGTAGTTTACAGTCATGTTGGTAGATCAACCATGCATTAACCAGACCTAACATAATGGTGTGCCAGAACCAGAAGATGTACCACCTCCGTGACCTCATGTGGTACTTGCACCTTGCAATGCATCAAGGAGGATTTTCAAACCCCAAGGGTGGGGCTTGCCCTTCACATAATTAATTAATAATAATAATAATTAATAGCATTTATATAGCGCCTTTCATGACACCCAAAGCTCTTTACAGTTCATTGTTCATTCACTCCACACTTGGTGGTGGTAAGATACTTTTTTTTTGTAGCCACAGCTGCCCTGGAGCAGACTGGCTGCCAATCTGCGCCATCGGCCCCTCCGACCACCTCCAACACTCACGCACACTCCACTTTCATACCAGGCAATGTGGGTGAAGTGTCTTGTCTTAAGGACACAATGACAGTTTTTTGCGACTGGCGCCCCACTGTGGCACACCTGGAATTCCCAGTGTCTCCCATCCAAGTACTAACCAGGCCCTGGGCCTTGCTCAGCTTCTGAGATCTGACGAGATCTGGCTTTGACAGGCAGGTATGGCCACAACTTACTGTCTTATTGGGCCGTGTGTCCCTCTGAAGGACACCATTTGCTCATCAGTACAGTTGTCAAAGATCAAAGAGATCAAAGTCATCTTTATTGTCAATTCTGCCATATTCTACCTACTTGATTCACTGTCTGAATCACCACACTCACTTGACTCGTCACTCTCCCTGTCTTGGCTATTGGGATTGTAAAGAGGGTCATCAGGGTCTTCATCTGAGCTATCGTCACATCAAACTCACTACCATCTCCCACGATGGCCTCTAGTGCATCCTGAAGAGTGTAGCGCTTGTTCTTTTGCATACCACAAAATAAATAGAAATAAAAGAATATAGATTATTTATATGATACTTTCACATTATTTTGTGTTTCTATTTGTTCAGTACACTTTTAATTGACCAGCAGAACATATGTCAACATAATATAACTGATAAAGCTAAATTAATTGGGTGGATTATTACTGTTTTTGTTATTGTGACAAATAGGTCACATCAGGTTTTTCATTCTTATTTTAAGGCTAAAACCCCGATGTGACATATATGTTACAGCGATATTTCCATAACTGGTTTGATATTACTTTCTTCAACAAATATGGTCAGACCAGGTTGAATGTAATATAGAACATGTTATCAAAGCATTGGAACTGTTAAATGTGTTTGAAATTACCTGTAGCATCAAATAAACAGCTTTTTGAAATTAGGTGCTTCCTTGAAATTTGCACACAGGATATAGCAGTATTTTGGAGAGCCCATTTCCTGTTAGAGTCACATGACTGTCACATGGTCATCATACCAGGATGTTTAGTATATGTCGCTTAGGGACTTAATGAGTTCAGGTCAGACATAAAGCTTTATAAGGAAAAGACAGGGGCATTCAAAGTGTTTGTTACACTGGGGTCACCGTGGGTTCTTATGGGTTAAAGGTCCTGCATTACACAAAATTGACTCTTGAGAGCTTTAATGCTGTTACCTCCTCAAAAACATACCTGGAGTTGTGTTTGTTTCATTCACACATGTTTCAGTAATCCTTTATTATTATTCTGTCTACATCTCCAAAGCTTAAAATGCTCTGTGATGTCATGAAGTGGTAGTTGTCAAGTTAACGGCTACCATTTGCTTTCCATTCGGTAGAAATTGACAATTTCAGGGCTGAAATTAACCAAATGATTCTAGTGAAGGTGCATGGAGTTTAAATACACATTAGAGCACTTCCTGTATTACCACATGACATCACAAGGTGGAGTAAATTGTGCTAAAACAACTCCTACATTTGCAGGGTTTGTGTGTTAAACATGTGTGAATGAAACAAAACACAACTCCAGGTCTGTTTGTGATGAGGAAACAACATTAGAACTTAGATCAATGATATAAACTATTTTATCTTTAATAGCACTCAACAATTAGGGGGGATTTATTTGTACTTTTTTTTTCTCAATATTTCCCTCAAATAATCAGATCAGATCAAACAACATTTTTTTTAGATAATGTTGTAGACAATATTGTCTAATTATATATTAAGAATATATGCCACCACATCCTTACAGTTACCATTTGGCACCACTAGATGCCATTTACAAAGGCCAAGGGAGAGAAGAACAGGTTTCACATTTACCATCTACCATCTACTGGTGAAAAAAAATCTAATAATGTTGCAGATGGTATCTTTAAAAGATAATAATATGGCACAAAAATTTGCTAGAAAATGTTTCTTTCTTACGTGCGACTTGGTTTCAAGCGTTTGTCATTGCATGGTATTACAGCAACAAGCTGGTCTTCCTGAGCTGGGAGAAATAAGGAGGAAATAAGAAGTGTAACCACATGGTTTTAATGTTACACAAATGCAGAACCAAGAAAATGAAATGAAACCTTAAGAGAAATGTACACAATGGAACAATTAGTGATATAAAGGAGGGCTGGAATGCCCCATGGTGAAGCAAAAACAGCACCTCACATGACAAGAGTCCCAATAAAGTCCTGATTTTGACAGGTTAGGTAAGTATAATCCTACTTCATGTATTTAGACCTGTTTAACTATTTTATTGGTTAAAGGATATTATATTATGCTAATTGACTAGGCTTCAACTGTGCTTTCATATTGCTCTCAACAAAAACATAACAGTTGAGTCTTCACAGTACTGTATTACTGTTTGCTAGTGCAATATTGTAACAAGTTTATCTCAATAATTTTGATTTGTTGTTAATAAGCAGACAATATTTCAATAATCAACATAACAATATACAGGGGGTCCTCGGGTTACGACGGTCTCGGGTTACGACGTTTCGTGGTTACGAACGCGCCCCCATTAAAAAAAATATGTATATATTACGCGTCATTCCGTCTTACGCGGTTTAGCGTGGTAAGAGATGTAAACAAACGCGAACGGCGCGCGGCGCACGGCGGAAGAATACGCTCTGTTGTGGTTGTAGGGAGAAGAAGACAGCCTCATGTGCGTGTCCAATGTGGGCGGAAGTACCTGATGTGGGCTCTGATCTGCTCCTATGAACGCGGCAGTGAAAACCAAACAGCGTAGTGGTCTAATTATTGAGATGGAAAGGTTATTGGTGCTTTGGTTGGAAGATCAAAGGCAAAATCCGGTTTACGACGAAGTTCGGGTTACGACGCGTCTTAAGAACGGATCAACGTCGTAACCCGAGGACCCCCTGTATCTACAATATGTCTGCAAATGCCTTAGTTAATGTTGGTGTATTACACTGCAACATGAAAGGAGTCTAAAATAAAGAAGTGACAAACTGTAACTTGGCCTACTGGTGTTGCTTGTTTCCATGGAGATAGATATGTTTAATGTCATACTATGGAACATTCCAGGCACAGCAATAACATCTCCATGCTAACAAGCAGGTGACAGACCTTCCACCAGAAAAGTTACATAGTCCATCTTTGAAGATTACATGGACAGTTTTTCATACTTTATATGCAACCTTTTAAATAGTTTTAATTACTATACACATAATAGTACCTGATATTCAAATACATGATACAAGTCTTTTCTCTATAAATCTCCCAGCTCTACTGTTTAAACATCTTGACAAGAGCCTCTCTCACCTCTGGGTATTTGGCCTGTGCCTCTGCAGGTGGGGCAGGTGGTGTCTCCAGAGCTGGATTCCTCCATAGTGCCATACGATGGAGGATACTGCATCAACCCTCTCACTTTATCCACAGTCCGCCTCAGAGGCTTCTCCCAGGCTGATGTCACCATTTCTAAAGAACTATTTAGTGTTCACATTTTTGCTTAGATCATTACACAGACATTCTTGTGGGGGAGATTAAGTTGATATAAATAATACATTTTATATTTAAAGCCACAATATGTAACTTTTTAACCACAAAACAAATGAAAGTATGTTTTTTCACTGTGGTTGTGAAAAAACATGTTTTTGGTGTGCTTGTTTCCATGGAAATGTTATTCCATTGGTTATAATATTCCACAGTATGGCATAAAATTCCTCTATCTCCAGGGAATATGTTCCAAGTATGAGTAACTTTCTATTTCCACGGAATCATTGCAGGCGACCTGCCTTCAAAGGAACACTATGTAACTTTTCTGATTGCATTCTTTTCTCTCCACAGATCTGACTTGTAAATTCTCTCCACAGCAATAAAACCTACATAAGTTTAATGCAATACTGTGGAAGATTTTTATAATAGCATCTTCATGGACACAAGCCAGTGGCCTATCCTCGACCACAAAAAGGTCCACACCATTTTAGTACAATAATAAAAAAGCCATCTTTCATAAGTTTCGTTTTCTTGTATCCTTGAAGTTAAAACAGGCCTAGAGTTGTTTATTTTGGAGAGGATATTTACCGCAACGATGAATGCGTTGTTAGAAATTGTTTAGTCATCCCATAAATGTAAATCAAAGCTACTCACCTTACACTTTACCGCTCCAAGATCTGCTACGTTTAGTCCCGTAGCTTAAAACCTACGTGTTTTTAGACAAATAAAGTCATGTCGCAGAGAAAGAGCGCATGTTTGTGCAATCGGACGAGCGCACTTCCTTGTTCTCAAGTCTGACAGGAGCTGTAGTCACGTGTTGTCCATCACACTTTGGACAGAGGTGGGCCAAAAGCACAAACATCAAAGCGGGTTTATACTGTATTCAGCATCAATACATCCAGTATAAACACGCTTAGATAGTGGATTAAATATCCCTGATACTAAATGGAAATCACCAGTTTAAGTTAAAGGAACAGTATGTAACCTTCTGGAGGTGGCATGTCACCATGATTTCTATAGTATGTGGGTCATTCCAGCATTGGAGACATTTTACCTCCCACTCATCATATATTAAATAATTCACATACAAAATACTAAAACATACAGTTTCTAAGTGAATTTACTTGTCCTGAAACCAAATCTAAAACAAACTAAGAGAGAAGAATGCTTGAAAATAGTTTTAAAAATACCAAATAAGTCTGGAATACCCCCCAAATGCCATTTTCCTCTTGTCCCACGTGGCCCTCTAATGGCCAAAATGAATCTCAAATAAAACAGTTAAAATTATTATTATTATTATTATTATTATTATTATTATTATTATTATTATTATTATTATTTTATCATTTGTTTCATTGCCATCTCTTGTAACTGTGTGAACATTTGTTGTAATAGACATAATATTTCAAATAATAATTATTATCCATGGAACATGTGTCTCACAACATGCACACAACCCTGTTACCATAACATTTTTAGCCTAGTAGAAGAAGAAAGCAAAACCACATGATGCCCTGGACTTGACATCATCAAACAGTTTTCCAAAGAATGGGTAGAGCAAAGGTTTATCTTCTCTTCTATTTTTCATATTTTTATAACATAATTAGCCTTGATTAAATGTCTCACTCTACCTCATGCAACCCTGTTATGCATATTATCAGAATAAGACAATTATTTTTTTTCTTTTACTTATTTGCATAAATAAGTTTTTCCTCTTGATTAGCAGTAACAGCTAAACAGCTTCTACTCCTGAGATAAAGCGAACATTAGTGCGGATTTGCAACCCTGTTACCTGCAACCCTGTTACTGTGATTAGAGTAAATAAATCAATAAACCAAATAAATAATGTAATAAAAAATATACAGTATTGATCTGTAAGCTGAGCTAATCAAGCATTTGATAGTTTATTACCTATTATTGATGAATGTGTAGCAGAAAATCAGAAAAGTGAAGGTTTATTTTTCAAGAATTTTAAAACCCAAATGTACTCCAATTCTGGAATGACCCATGTAACTTTAATGATTTCATCGAAATAAAAAGTTAAAACTGTATGTTGGAGCATTCTCTGTCAATAGACACGTTTTATACCGTACTGTGGAATATTATAGCCAAAGGAACAACACTTACAGTACAGTATATGGAGATGGCAAAAGGAGAAAATCAATTTGCAAATAAACTTTTGTCCAGTTGACAAATTGAATGTCTCCTTTTGCCATGGATTCTACCTGGACGACTGAGAGATTCTACACACAGTATATGGAGACATTAATAAGCAGACGGAGACCCTTCTCCAGGCCAAATAAACATACACTATTATTAATATATATAACTGTGAGCAGGTTTGCCCCTCCAAAGGTCTGATGTGTAACTTGTCATGGTGGCGTCAGCTGCTTATGGTCAAAGAGTTGGATGTTTAATGCTGGTCTGTGGAGCAGCATTTCTTTTTTGTTGGCAACTATTGGCTTTAGTGGCTAATTTGTTATGAGAAATTCAGATTGAACTATTAACTTAACAAATACATGTTTTTAGATCGTACCAATTCATGGGTTCATGGGAGTTTTGCCCATTCAAAAGATCTAATATTTTGTTTTGAATTATTAATTCCTATGGCGAAAGTGTCATTCTGAAACCCATGGATAATAGCCTGACAAGTTAGCCTGAGAGCATTGAACCTACAGCCTCTCAGCTTAAAGGAACAAGAACATGTTACACAACTCGTGAATTTTTTTTCCAATGTTACGAGTTGCACGAGACACAACATTGAGAAATGTAGTTCAGAGCAGGTTAATACAATGTGGTGTAGCCAGTCTTTTAACCTCTGTACTTTTTATAGGCACACTTGCATAAAGAGAGCATAGCATGGATACAGACTTAAGTTACTGATGTGCAAATAGTTTATTGGCCATTTCTTAAACAGCAAAATGGTAGTCATGTTCACATCTGTAGAAGGCGTCACGCAAATGTATCTACTATTCAGAAGTATTTTTTGAGCAGATATTCAAACATGAAGAGGAACAAAAAATAAAATATGAAAATGTCAATCACCATGAATTAAACCACATAAACATAGAATTAAAGTAACTTAATACAAATGTTGATCTCAGTAAACTGTCAAAGGCATTCGAGGAAAAAGTAACAGGGGATAAGTTTCACCAACACAATTTTAGACTTATCTGCAACATACAAACTGGCCTTTTTAAAATAAAGTATTTTAAAACTAAAATTAAAACCTACACTTGCTTCCACTTGCGTAAAGGTACACAATCATCTCCATGGAGATGTTGTTGCTTTGGAATGTTTCACAGTATGGCATTAAAATGATCTATCTTGCTATCAATCTCATCTTTATTCAATTGATTTTTATTGCTCGCTCTTACTGTGAGTGGGTTTGCCTCTTCACAGATGGGACCTGTAACTTTGCTAGTGGTGTCACATGCTTCTCTGCATGTATAGATACATTTAATGCCATACTGTAGAACATTTAAGGTAACCTAGTAAGAGCTCCATGGAGAGAAGCATGTGACCGACCCTCCAGCCAAAAAGTTACATAGGACAACTTTAGAATATAAAAATAGATTTAACTTAATTTAATTTAACCATAAAGTCAAAATAAATGTCTTTACACCTATAAATAGTATATTTTTGTTGTCTTCTCCTTTAAAACATGTTAGATGGATTTGTAAAGCTATCGTGAAGTTACAGACAGGTCTAAAACATGGTGAAACTGGCCCTTGGATCCTTAAGTTGGAGGAATGTGATGTTGGTGATATTTAAGATCCGTGTTGAATTGAGCTGTGGCTTGGTTTGTACTGGAAAAATATGACATAGCAGAAGAGGGCGTGGACCATGACACAAAAAGCATAACATTTATCCACTATGACGCTGCTAAAATTCACGAGATCACGTCTATAGCCTCTATCCGTCATGGCTCGTGCAGAAAGCGGTAGAAAAACTAAAAGGTATCTTAACAGTGATTCATTTGAACTGTTTCTGAATACATTCCACATGTCAAAATCATAATATTATTAACAGTACTCTCGATACAGGAAAAAAGATTGCATTGTTCAGGCAGATTTTCACTACAATTTTTTAAGAATTGTCTTAAAGGTGCACTGTGTAACATTTCTAGTGAAGATCTGCCGCTTGCTTGTTTCCATGGAGATGTTATTGCTTTCCTGAAATGTTTTACCGTATGGCATTAAGCATATCGATCTTCAATTATATGTATTCCATTACAGCCGGTTTTATTGCTCACAAAGCTTACTGGGATTTATTAACTGGTTTCAAGATTATAGAAATCGGTTTCAAAATTATGAAAAATTAGGACTGTTGCCGTAGCAATTTAAAACAAAATATCCCATCTTTTGAATGGTAAAAAATCCTCAAAATGTTGGCAATAATAATTAGCTGAAACCCATGAATAACTTTGCCTAGGAGTCTTCAGCTCGTTTCTATGGATACAGCCAAGTCTAATGCCATACTGTGAATCATTCCAAAACAACATCTCCATGGAGACAAACAGGTGGGGGACTTTCTACCAGAAATGTTACATAATGCACCTTTTTACTGCACTGCTGACTCTGAAATTAAACTTGCCCCAGTAGCATCCACATGTATAACTTTGTATAACATTCAATAATTATCATCTTAATTATCTAGCTATGCTCCTGAAAATGACAGCGTTTTACCAGACCAAGAAGCAGCTACAAGCCAAACAAACACTATGAAGAAGCTTATACACAGTTCAGTCTCGCTCCACACCACCAGATATATAAAGCTCTTATGTCCAAGTAAATCAGGAATATAGCAAAGCTTAATCCGCCATGTTAACTCATCTTAAGTGCTTCTTTAGGGAAAATAATTATTATTATTAACTTTTTCAAAAACTAATCTATTATTTCTTATATCTGTGTCATGTTTGTGTTCATTTCTAAAAGTAGGCTATCCTAAAAATAGAATACACCAATCAGGCAAAATATTGTAACCGCACGTTTTCTTGAATTTAATAATCTCGTAATCTAAGAAGGAGAGCAATAATTCTCTATCTAAACAGAAAATCCAAGAATATTAAGAATATTCTCATTTTGAGAAGAGAAGTGAACTTTATTGATCTCACACTGGAGAAATTCTTCTCTGCATTTTAACCCATCCTATATATATATATATATATACATATATTAGGAGCAGTGGGCAGCACACACATTACTGCGCCCGGGGACCATCTCCATGATCTTCTTGCTTCGGTTTGGTCAGGACCTAAGCTGGAGTACCTATGGTGCATGTTTTGGGTTGGTGGGGGAAACCGGAGTGCCCGGAGGAAACCCACCCAGACACGGGGAGAACATGCAAACTCCATTTGTCCAGGTATTGCATCCACGTATGTTAGACCCTTTCTACTTTTTGAACTGAGCAAGTTTGAATGGATAATACTACAACATTTGGAAGTTAGAGTGAAGCTATAATTTTACCTGAGTAGACATTGGGCTAGTTTTATTTCTGAACAGAAATTATGGATATTGGTCATAAACGATGGCAAAACATCTGCAATAGACAGATTAAAGGTGGTAAAAAGTTCTGCCCTCTGCTTCAATATTTAACTACAAGTTCTTTATAATGTTATGAAATCTTGTGAACCACCGACTTAACGGTCATAATATTCCATCTGAAGCATGTATGGCTCTCCTCATGTCCATAACACTCCATTATTTAATCCTTTTGATCCCTTCTCATTTGAATTGTGCTCTACAAATAAAATAAACTTGCTGTACAAGAGTTGCAATTTTAGAGATGCTCAGATGCATTTTCTGCAAGATTGAAATTCTATTGAAATTTGAGTGAATACAACTGTCAAATCGGAAATGCTGCAATTTTTGAAGTGCCGTTAATTTCCTCCACAAACAACACAACAGCATCTTTTAGTCTGCAGAAAACTGGTAACCCTGTAATTTAGCCCGCTACAAAGATGTTCTAAAATGTAATTCTTGTATTAGCTTGTTAGGTTCTATTTGAGTCTGGACACATTTAAATTGTGAAGTTTGAAACGATTGCAATATATACTGTAATCTGTATTCATCTGGCATCTAACAATGATTTGAATGAGAAAATATTCACTTGTCTAACAGCTTACTTGCCAAGGTTTAGGTTGTTAAATTCCCTTATCTGTGGTTATAATATTATGCTTGACTGGTGCAAAACAAAGATGCATTTTAAATATTCCTTTCCACAAATTTTAAAAAGATAATTTGATATTTTCCTTTTTAGCTTTTAAAGCCCAAACTCCTCTCTTATTGGTGGGTGTCTCCTGCTTCGTTTTGGCTTTCTTCGGCCATCTGAACCAGTTCGTTGACCGTATGTAGCAGACTGTATCCGTGCTTCCTCAATAAACGCTGGTTCAAACGGTGGTCTCTAAATCCCATTTCCAGCAGCATGGCCATCATCGAGGGGTCCTGTCTTGTGGCTGGGTCGATGCCACGCTAAAAATAAAATAAATATATAAAAAGGATGAAGGTGAGAGACACGACTGTAGGTTTAAACAGATGCAAAGGGCTTAAAATGTTTGTTTTTTTTAAATCAAAAGTGACAGTGGGTAATAGAGCAGTGAGCCATAGTTAAAAATGTGTCACTTCCTGTATTAGATATCATTAATTACCAGATGTTAAGGAGTGACATCAACATCTCAATAAAGGTGCGTGATACTGACCATAAAGTCAAAAGTCAATCATTTTATTTTTATTCTGGTGATGCCAATGTAGTCAATATTTGCAAATCTATCAGAAATCTGCCAAATGTGCCGGTAAATGTCTTGGTTCAAGCAGTAGTTAAGCAAACTGAGTAAAAAAAACATCACTTTATGCACTGCAAGTTGGTTTATTTTGGATGAACTTTATAGACCATGAACTTAATAGTCCTATATTAATCAAAATTCACTTTTGTGAACTTTAAGCCATGTTAGAATGTTGTTATCTCATCAAACATATACCCAGACGTGTGTTTGTTTGTTTCATTCATTCACAGTAAGTCTTTATTATTAGTCTGTCTACAGCCCCAAAGCTCAAAATGCTCTGTTCCACCTTGTGATGTCAAGTAGTGGTAGTTTTCAAGCTACCTTTTAAGTTCAGCAGAGATAGTCAATTCTAGGGCTGAAAACATCCAAGTGATTCTAATGGAGGTGTATGGAGTTTAAAAACAAAATGGAGCACTTCCTGTATTACCACATGACATCACAAGATTCTATTTGAGAGAAGAACTCAGCCTAAATATGCAGGGCTTGTGTGTTCAACATGTGTGAATGAAACAAAACACAACTCCAGATATGTTTGTGATGAGGAAACATTATAACTCAGAGCAAAAATGGCATAATATAAGCCCTTTAAGGTACACTTTATTCTCTGCATTTGACCCATCCTTCAATTCAACTGAGGCAACTTGTCAGGAGTAGGACTTGCCATTAAAATGTTGCATATGTTTAAAAAAAAGAAAAGAATTATATTTTCTATATATACTATATAGTATCTCCCTTCACTAACATACCAGATTAGCACTCCTAGCATTATCATATCTTACATTATTACACTTAGGCCCTGTCCCCACGACAACGTTTTTTGGAGGAAACGGAGAAGTTTGGGTGCGTTTGGGCTTGCCGTCCAGACGGCGCCGGCATTTTTGGGGGCGAGAATGGAGTTTTTCAAAAACGGCTTCCAGAGTGGAGAAGTCGGAGAACGCCCCCCGTTGCGTTGGAATGTGGGCGGCAAAAAAGCGCGGCAGGTGAGAAAATGATGACGTCGCGCTGCCGTAATCATCACGTGACCGGTGACCAGAGGGTGGAACCCGGCGCCTTCCGCAGGTAACAACCAGATAACAACAGCCATGGCGGACAATGGACTTCAGTATCTTTTGCAGACTTTTGGAAGTTTATTGGCAATGCTGCATCAAACTCTGTTCATATGCAATGCATTGCGACAACAGCAGAGGACCATGCACAATTACGCCTTTCACGGAACCGGAGGCAGAGGAGCTTGTTTCGGGCTTCCTCCGTGTGCATGACATGCCACAATGTTTGGGATCGATCGATGGGACACATCCCCTCAACATACAAGCGGTGTGTGACTACAGGTACCGGTTTATGGACGTTACTGTGAAGTGGCCTGGCAGTACGCACGACGCACGGGTGTTTGCCAATGCAAAGCTAAACACGTATTTTAAAACTGGAAAGATCCCATCGCTGGAAAGGCAGATAGTGGACAATGAGGAGCACATACCAATTTGAGTGTGTTGTGTGCTGTAAATAAAGAGAAAGAGCAACCATTTCTTGTCTTTTTTATTAAATGAAAATTTACCTTTTACAAACAGGCACATGCAGTATTACACACAAAAATATATAGCTGCCCGTTGCTGATGGTCCCCGGTTGTATATTCTCGCCGAAAAGCCAACATAATGTCCGAGTATGTTTAACATTCCCGTAGTAAGATCCAAACAAGCATTTTGCCTAAATAACACGCCCAAGGTTAACGAGAGTTCTACTTGTTAATGTCTATCTAATAAAACGATAGCAAGTAATGCTAACTATCGATTTATAGGCAAAAACTCTGCTCACGCAGCGCAAATCTTTGTTCTGTGGCGTCTGTCTATGTTAGGGACGGTCAGCATTTTCACATTACCGGAGTGAGTCGCTGCTACATTGGTGGAGCAGGGGGACAAAATATATTCGCTTGTGTTGACGGCCCCTAAAGTACACGTGTTTGCTTGTTTATGAAAGAGAAAGGACTTTCTGCGCATGTGCTCTTTGTAGTCTTGCGTTACTGGTGGCTCTGGCTCTTTCCGGTTTACAGCGCCACTTATCGGTGTGACATATGTACTACATCGTTTTCACTCAGCGCTCCGTGCTCATCTTGACGCGAATGTTTTCTGATCCAACACGTGTCTGGACGAGACTTTTTTTCACCCCGGGTAAAAAAAAAAACAGGAACGTTGTCGTGGGGACAGGGCCTTACAGTGTTGCGTGTTTTACCTGTATGGTGCAGTTTGGTCCAGTGAACAGAGCTTTATACGCAGAAGCTGCCACAGATAGAGCACCCTTTACCAAGCCCTCTGTGATACCACCTTGACCTCTACTGTAAAAAAAAAAAAAAAAAACATTAATCAACAGAATAAGCAAATCACACACAATACTAATCCATCAATATAAAGAGTTATATCACCATTAATAAAGATAATGACTTAATTTACTATTAAAATAATAGTGAATAATTTTATATTTGATACTCATCATTTGAACTAAATTAAACTTAATTAAACTTAATTAAAAAAGAAGGGTTTACCACTAAACAGCAATATAGCAAGCGATATACATCTTTTGTGATTTTCATGAAAATAACATGTCAGGGTTTCCCATTAATAGAGGAGACTATGGTGGGCTCCTATAGTCATTTTCAAACCCATATTGTAAGTTTAAACTACCTGAGCAAAAAAAAAGGTAAAACAAATTTTTGTTCAATAGAGGCAGTAAGTAACATGTATGCAACTAAATATTGTATTAAATAAAATGATTTTAAAAAGTATAAACCTGTTGGAAACACTGCATGTGAAAACAAAACCATCAATCAAACCACAAAACACACACACAATCAAAATATCCACAGTCATCCTAACAGGCAAATGAGCCATGCAAATGTCTCCTCTCCTTTACCTTGGCTGCAGTGCATTGCTGGGTCTGGGGTTGTATGTCTCAAAGGCACTGGAAGCAGAGCCAGCTGATCTTGACAAACCAGATGAAACTGCAGATTCCACAACAAAAATAACTATCAGTAATAGTACAACTCAAAGTCAACAACTAAAACACCACTTGCTTCCTCTTATTTTCTATTCACAAAGTTTTCATAGTGCCTTGGCAAGACTTAAAGTTAAACACAGACTTTTAATTAATCATTAGTAATTTGATTCAAACTTTTAAAAAAAGAGTTTTGACTTTTGTTACAACACACAAAAATATAAATGAGAAGAAACTAACCCAAAAGCTTTTAGATACTTTTCATCCAAATGTCGTTTAAATTATTTACCGTTGAGGTGGACTCTTGGTTGAGGTTCATATGGCTCACAAGCTGGTGGACTGGGGTCCTCAGCTAAATACAGTGCCTCTGACCTAAAACAGACACAGAACACAATATAAGAGCTGTTTTGGTGACAGCTAAAGGAGATTGAATAAACACTCAAAGAATTACCAAAAGATATAAGACTGTGTGTGTACAAGGAAAGTTACTATTTTGATTGACTGAAGACTTGACTTGGACTTGAAATATACTGAGATACTAAATGCTGTTGTAGTTTGCTCTGACTGACAGAGGTGATAACTTCCTTTTTTGAATGACAATGCAAATTAACTACATCCACAAATAGAAGGACGCAAGACCATTTGTTGTGAGAGAGCTCCAGATCGTGCTCCGTTCTAAAACTTAAAACATTCTAAAACTAAAACATTTTTAATCCTGTGTGTAGGAGGAGGAGTTTTTGAGAATATTTTAGAATATGTTGTGGTAATGACTATATGACTAGATCATGTGTACAATTTCTGTGGGGATATTTAGAGTATTTTTATTGTAATACAATAAGATTTGAACTGTAAATGGTTGAATAAGTGACTTCTATTGCTAATTATTGGTTAAAAGGACCCATGGGATGAAATTTTCACTTTCTGAGGTTTTTGAACGTTAATGTGAGCTCCCCTACCCTGTTTAGGGCCCCCCCACACCCATGGCTAAAAGTTGCGAAATGTGTAAACTGAGCATTTGCGATCCTTTCCGCGTTTGAAAAAAAGACAGCCCAAATGTTAGGGCCCCCCCACACCCATGGCTAAAAGTTGCGAAATGTGTAAACTGAGCATTTGCGATCCTTTCCGCGTTTGAAAAAAAGACAGCCCAAATGGGTGATTCTGAACAAGGGAACTTTCTGACATCACACTCGCGGAAAGGTTTCCACCCCGTGTCTGGATGTCTACCCACCGTCTCTGGAAATCACGCCCAGAGAGTTTTGACCGCAAACGAGCTACGAAATGCGAGATGCGTTTTTTTATTTGCCTGGAGACACATGAGAGAGCGTTTCCAGACTTGGATGTCCTTTATCCAACCCTCCGAACCTCTGAAACAGCAGTGGTTTAATTTTATTTTCTGTGGAAATGTGTTGTTTTTAATGCAACGCGTCTCGTATCTTCCTCCGCGCTTAAAACACGGAAGTGGGTGACAGCGCACAGCGCACCGCTAATCCAGGAAACAGCGGAGAGTTTGACCACAACCCACCTGCTGCACTGGCCTGTCTCTGTCCTCCTTATTCGCTGTCAAGCAACAATGCCCATAATAAAAGCGCTTCAGAGACATATTTATGACTGTCTTCATGAGGCTATCTCATGCACTGAGGCTTGATTTTGAAGCAGGATTCATTTACAGTATTAGGGAACCACTAAGGCGCCATATAAAAGCATCAAGAAGTACCATGTCATGGGATCTTTAATTATGCTATATATTTTTTGCATCTTATGCCTTTTAAACTTTACTTACTTTTTTACTTACTTTACTTTCGTGCACTGGGATTAAAGGAAAAGTAACGTTATTTTACAATCTGAGCCTTCTTTCGGTAATAAAACAAGTCGTTTGACTCACCCATATCACGTTCGTGTCATTTGGAGCCGTTTGAAGAAAGTTATGTTGTAGCGTATCCGTTAGCATGAGTATTCGGGGCATTACTTTGCGGTGTCCAAATAACACAAACTTTAGCACTTTTCAAATCATAGAAGCCCGATGTCTTAATGTAAGATTTCGTTTGAAGCAAAAGTGGCCTGTAATCCGGGATTTATCCATAGTTTTCAGCTTTGCGTTTCATGTTTGGGTCCCGGGAGCTGATAGCACAATCCGCGCATGCGCACTGGCGTCCTCATCTACTCGAAACTATGGCTAAATCTCGGATTACAGGCCACTTTTGCTTCAAACGAAATCTTACATTAAGACATCGGGCTTCTATGATTTGAAAAGTGCTAAAGTTTGTGTTATTTGGACACCGCAAAGTAATGCCCCGAGCATATGATACGAGCCCCATGTTAACGGATACGGGATCATTAGTAGAACAGAACGGCTCAACATAAGTTCTGCGATACTGCACCAATTGACAGAAAAATGCTATGGGTGAGTAAAACTACTTGTTTTATTGCCGAAAGAAGGCTCAGATTGTAAAAAAACGTTAATTTGCCTTTAACTTGCATTACTGTTATTGTATCAGTGGCATAAAGGGTTAGGGTTTCACTGTTGCAGTTTATCACAATATCTCTGCTATATATTGCACTTCAAAATCTGTTATTGTGGCAGGCCTATGAGGAGCTGACCTTGGCGAGTAGAGGGTGGGCGGGGGGAGCAGGGGGTCCACACGTGCCGGAGGCGGGACCACTTCAGGCGTCAGAGTGACCGCATCCAGAGTTTGGGAGGCGCACAACATCTGATTCACACTGCTCTGAACGGGGGGACAGGACACGGGGGACACTTCAGCTACTGTCCCACCCTTCTCTGGCGCCACCCTCTCTGTTAGCGACGCCGCCCTGCTTAGTTTAGAGGCGGGCTCTTCTTTATCCTTGTCTTGTTCTACGTCCAGATTGGCTGCAGTCTCACTTGCTGCATTGTCATTGGCTGCAGGGTCGTTGGGGGTTGTGGTTGTGTCTGGCTGGGACAGGGCGGAGCTGTACATGGACTGTCCCAGAGGACGACTGGTGTCAAAGCAGTCGGGGAGAACGATGATGTAGTCGTCACAAGAGGAGACTGAGGAGGTCTGGCTGCTCACCTATGAAAGAAATTTTGTCATTCACACAAAACCTACATATTTAAACTCAAGTCCTCTCTCAAACTTGAAAATACGCTGTTCCAACTTTGATGTCATAAAGTAAAACAGGAAGTGCAGGAACCTTTACACCTTCACTAGAATCATTTAGATCATTTCAGCCCTGAAATTGCCAAACTGTACTAAATAAAAGGTAAAACATAGCTGTTCTTTTGAAAACTACAGTACATGACATCACAAGGCCGAACAGAGCATTTTGAGCTTTGGGGATGTAGACAGCCTAATAAAGGACTAATCAAATGTGCAAAAAACAAAACAAACACAACTCGAGGTATGGCATGGCTTAAGGCTCACAAAAGTCAATTCTGTGTAATATAAACAATGTAATTTAAAAAAATACATATAAAAAGACTAAAAGTATTAAACAATATCTTGTGCACAGGCAACATAAAATTAGGGCTACTCAAGGAAGTAAAATTGGACTGGACCATGGCTGAACCAGGACCAAACCAAGTCTACAACAGGAATAAACCGGGCTCAAATGTATTGTTCAATGAGGTAGGTGTTCTAAATGTTGATGGTTGGACACTGTACACCTGTGGGGTGGCTTCACATTTGCACATTCAGCACATCAAAACTGGGATTAAACTAAAACTAAACCTAGACTAGATCAGAACTAAACCAGGATTAGAACATTGCCAAACTGAGTCCACATCAACTCAATTTAGGAACAAATAACCAAGTTTTGTTTTGGTCCAGTTGACAAAGTTCCATTTTCCTTTTGCTATGGACCCTACCTGGACGAATGAGGGATTACACAGACACACCCCTGAATACTGATCCATTTCTTGACCCTTATCTCGTTCATAAAAATCCAGTCATTATGTTTATGATACATTACTCACTTCATGTTGACTTTAAAGAATCCCTAGTACTTTTTTGTTGAAATAATATCAATGACACGTGTCGCTTACCTCATCCCAGTCTTCCGTCCTATTTGCCTGTTCCTCCTTCTCATCTTCATTCACTTCATTGCCATTCAAAACAACAGCAACCTCGTCTTTGTCGTCACGCAAAATAGCATTTTGTTTTATTGGTTCCAACAGGAGAGCTGCATGCAAGTACAACAAAACAGTAATTAATATCATTCAACAAAGGACTAAATAAGGTTAGGTTTTTTTAAACTACCTGAAGTAGTTTCTCCATCTTGTGTAACAGATATATTTGGGAGTGGAGCCAGACTCTCAACTTTTGTAGGGTTCAATTCTTTAGTTGTCATTTCAACATCTGTATTTCTGTCAAGGCAAATGCTAGGACCTCTGGAAACCACTGAAATTAATGAATCAGTATTATATATTATTAACATATCTTTAACTATGCAAAGTGGATAAGTTATTTTGTAGCACTTTATAATAACTACATCTTAATTAGTTTTAATAAAGCATGAATTATACTAAATGAAAAATGACTTAGAAACTACTTAAAGGTGTAAGAGGTTAGAAGTTGGAATATTAATTAAGATATCTCTTTATTCATGCTTTAGTAAGGCTAATTAATATACAGTTATTAGAAAGAGTTAAGAATAGTTTTGCATTACATTGTGGTTTGTGGCTGTGTAGAGTCCTGCGCATTGGTCGATGGTCTGGTGGTTCATCCAAAGTGAGTGAACGAATAATAGTTTCACACAAAAACTGTGCGCCACTGATTTCCTCTTCTCTCTCGTCCTCCTGTGTTACTGACTCCAGCATCTCTCTATGGGGCTTTAGTTTTGCCCCTTTGGAAAAAATGTAGAAGAAAATATTTAAAACATAATCACCAAAGTTTAGTTGTATAGGATTTATCGTTAATCTTACCAAAAAGCGTTCGGATTCCTGTAACCTCAACATCCTCCTTTGTTTCTGATTTTATTTGTGAAGTTGTGGCCTTTTCCAGCACAGGTATGTCATGTGGCAAAGGGGAGATGCAAGGAGTCAAGTCTGAGGGAGCAGAAGTTACGGGTTTAAACTGCATCGTCTTCAGAACAATTTATTTAAAAAAATATGTAATTTTATTAGCTTACCAACAGGAGTATTGTTGGGCACTTTTTCCAACTCTTGAACTATATTTATATCAAGCAACTCAAATGAGAGTAAATCCTAAAAAAAAACACAAGAGACACATTAGGACTACACTGGAAAACTTTGACTGTTGGTTTAACATAGTGAGACAGTGCACCTGGGCCGTGAGCAGGTCCACTGAAGGGAAGTACAAGTCGTCGTGGCTGATGTCCATTGCCAGGACTGGACCAGTGTCTTTAGGCCTTACCTCCTTCTCTTTTTCCACACACTTAAAGTTGTCTTTCTGAGGTGAAACATCACATATTAATTCATAATAACCACATGCTCAGTTAGGGATGGTAAACTTGTAAACTTGCCAGTGTTTTCTTTTGAAAAGCAGGGTCACTGCGACTGTTGCTGGGGTCGACCACAATGCTGCACCAGACGCGTGGGCCGAACTGGCAGCCGCAGTGGGCGAGTCGCCAGTGGGACGTGTAGGTGCCCTCCATCACAGGAGCCACAAACGCCACACTGACCACGCCCACTTGTCCAGGCAGCAGTAAGGGCACTGGCACCTCCCTCTTCTCCTCTGACGCCAGGCCAAGGTTGCCCCACATGAACACTAGCTGTGTGCACCCACACATACACAAAACACAAAATAGGAATACACATGCGAAAAGGAACCAAGACAGGAGCATGCAACTAAAAAGAAAGAGCCAAAGGTTTAAGGGATGAAAGCTCAGACACAAAGAGAAGACAATCAAACTAAATGTCAGACATCCAAATAATAATAAGACATTACTTTAAGGGAAAGTAAAAAACTCACACAGGGTAGGAGGGGTAAAGGGTCTTAGCTCAGTATTAGCTGCACTTGTTAAAAGTAGGGAATGAGTTGAGGGGCGCAGAGTGAAGCAGGGCACAGAGAGAGTGGGTCTGTCCTCTCGGCGGTGGAGGTACCTTAGTCTCTGAGGTCCAGCCGATTGTGCCCGAGTTCTTCATCGTCCAGTATTTGATGAACTTGGTACCAGGCTCCAGACAGGTGCCGTCAGGCAGATTTTCATCCAGAAACAAGGCAGCCATTGTGGGCACCAAGGACGTGTGCGAGACCCCAGGACCCCTAGTTTCAAGTGTACAGAGCATTGTTGAAAATAGCCCTGGTTTCTTTAAATACCCATCTCTTTTGTTCTCTATGAATCAAAAAAGCAGGACCCCAGATTTTTTGCAGCTCAAAAGCATTTTTCTTAGAAAATCTATGAAGCAGCAGCAGCAGTTTTCACATTGAGGTAGTTCCAACATTTCCACCACCCCAGATCAGCCAGCGAAACACTCATACAGACTAGATTACAAAGATGGCATATTTTTGATTTTCTTGGGAAAAAAAGATTTTGCATCCATGCTGGGTTTAGGTACCCAGCATTGAAGGACGCCCCTTCCAAGTTGGCGCTTACTCTGGACTGGAGGTCTGGGGGTCGGGGCCCAGGGCAGAGATGGGGCCTTGAGCGGGGCCTGGACCTGAGGCTGTCTCCGTGGCGATGCTGGGGGGCGCGGCAGGAGCCTGGGTGGAGGCGGATGCCACGTTTGTCAGGTTGGCTCGGGCTGAGGTAGAGGGCCCACTCCACTGCAGTCCTCTCTTCTCCAGGCGCAGCTTCTTCTTGATCTCCTTCACTTCAGCTCTGAGCTGCCTCCTTTCCGCTTTGAGGCGCTGTCGCTCAGCCTTGCGCACTGTCCTGTCTCCTCGCCTTGGGAACCTGGTTTGAAATGTTATCAGGAAGACCTATTTGTTCACTATGGACAGATATTTGACCCAGAAAAAAGACAGTAACACAATCAATAAATATAGAAGTATCAAATCTACCAATAGCAAAAGGAATGTTGACTGAGAAAATGATTATTTCCATTAGTCTACCTTAATTCTCCAGACGGCCCATGCTCAGGAATTGAAAGAGGTGTCTTCGTTCTTATGAGGTTGTGGCTGGGGTCATGGCTATGTCTGCACATCTCACACAGGATGCAGGATGGACATACACTGGAGATGAGGTCATTCACCGTGAGTTTAACACTGTAGATTTGTGATGGAGACAATGTTGTGAAAGTACCTACCTGCATTTGTACGCCCCATCAGAGGTGAGTTTGTTGCAGCTGCTGCAGTTTGGGGTGTAACCCAGGGACTCATTTGAGGTGGATGGGCCTGAACTGGGGCCCGGAGGAGCACCACCACTTGCACCGTTCACCTCAAGGCCTCTGTCTGAAGATTTGTGTGTGCAGCACTGACCAGAAAAATCACTACACATCCTCTCCACCACTTCTTTAACCACTTCATCTTTAAACTGTGATACAAAAATAAAATAGTTAAATATTTTGAAAACCAATACTTTTTAATCCATTTGTCGAGATTTAATTTACCTTCTCCATGTAGGATCTAAACCATACGGGAGGGGGCTCATCTTCTGGTTTGTTTGCCTTGCTGTCTTTCACTGCAGCCTGAAACAAAGCAAAATGATCCCCAATTAATTATTCAACACACATAAATGTACACATTGGACTCATTTGACTAAAGTAAAAGAATTCTTACAGCCTCTTTCTCTGGTGTGACTTGAGTGCTTTTGTCCACAGTCTTGACCCTGGAAGGATATGGAGGAGCGGGTCGGAGGTCCCCTTTAAGTTCCTTCACTTCTGTCTTCAATGGTCCACATGCCTGTCCCTTCATTTTGTACACGTTCATGTGCAACTGGTTCCCCTGCTTTTCTGCACTCTACATGCCACAAAGACATGGTAATACACAACATAGTGAAGGTGCAGCTCAAATACAGTAAAGTAAAAGTGATTTTAAAGTGACTTACCTTAATAGCTTCTTCATATTCATCTAAAAAACAAACAGTATAATGTGAATAAAAACATGATCAACAATCTCTTCCATAATAAAAGGAGAAATTCAATTTGTCAACTGGACAAAGTTTATTTGGTCGAAAACGTTTCACAACTCATCCGAGGTGCTTCGTCAGTTCTGGTTAGAGTGCTGATTGACACTGCTTATATCTAGCTGCAGGGAGAAGCTAACTATACTGAAATTATTCTGAAAGTATCCCGCCTCTTTGTTTTGAGTTTCTGTCTTTTGTGTTCCCTTTTTTCTCTGGCGTCTAGTTTTTATCATGGATTCTTCCTGGTCTAGTTTAGCATAAACTATTTGGCGAACAGAAATTGGGAACACAAAAGACAGAAAACTCAAAACAAAGAGGCGGGATAGTTTCAGAATAATTTCAGTATAGTTAGCTCCTCTCTGCAGCTAGATATAAGCAGTGTCCATCAGCACTCTAACCAGAACTGACGAAGCAACTCGGATGAGTTGCCAAACGTTTTCGACCAAATAAACTTTGTCCAGTTGACAAATTGAATTTCTCCTTTTACTATGGATTCTACCTGGACGACTGAGGGATTCTTCACACAATCTCTTCCATAGTTAAATATTACAGTCATATACCAACATCTACACAAGTAGTGTGTATTGAATAGTACAGAAAAGTATACAAAATATATGCACATTCTTATATCATGTTACTTATTTTATCTACTATAACACCACACAATTAAAGTTAAAGTTTCTTACCTTGGCTGTTTATACAGATCTGAAAATGAGACAAAATGCAAATATACTGGTAAATGAAATTCAAATGTACTACTAGGTTCAAAGATCAAAAAGATCAAAGTCAGCTTTATTATTAACATATAGTGAATCGAAATTTTGTTTCTCTCTGGCCAAGTAGTGCAAAAATGAAAAGGAAATATAAAGATGAAACAATACAAAAACTATCTATTAATGGCTGCAACAGACCTAAAATTATTCAAATGTGTCTATTTTCATAAATAGGGAATGTACTGGTGGCCACTATTTGTGATAACCTTAATAAATCACTCATTAAAGAAAATCTGACTAAGTGAGTCAGACATTAATTGTATTTCTAAAAGCAGTACATAATTCTTACCTCTTCGTTGTCCTCATCAAAATATTTCACTTGAAAATGGTTAATCCCAAATGACGCTTTAATCTGAAATGAAATATTATCATTAAATATTGCTTTTGCATAACAATGTTTTAAAACAGTGGCACACAAATTCCTGTCTACAGACGTGTTCGCTGGTCTCTCCGGTAAGAGCTCACGTATGGGTGAAATGTTGCAAAACGACAACACGAGATTTGTTAGCCCATTTATCGAAGATCCGTTGTTATTTCTAAAAACTGATCTAAACACAGACTTTGTAACGATATCGAGAGGTGTTCAGATTGTCTTTTGTTTGCGAGTCTAGGCCGTGTCTGGGCCTGCTTTTCGCCAAACTGCGCCAGCGTTTAGCCAGCACGCTTTTAGCTTACCCAGGTTTCCACCGATTCCCACTCCAATTTATCCAGATCTTGAGCCAGGAAACGCTTTACATTCCCCCTGAAATTGACTTTAATAGTAACAGGGAGCCCCATCTCAACCTTTATGGGAATTTTATAGCTATCATTGGTGGTGACACTGGTATCTTTAATGCCTTTTGCCCTCGACCGTCTTTTCTTGTTTACATCGTCAGCTGCGTCGGGAAAAAAAAATACTGTGACGTTTCGCACATGCGCACTCAAACAATTAGCGGGTCGCGTTTTTATTACGTCATCTTTAAGCTCGCAAGTGTGGCTACAGACAACCGATAAGCCACACGTTTTCGAGTTGAATTAAAGTTTTTAGGAACTTTTTATTATTATTTCAACTCGTACGATGTCTTCGCTTCTTAAGGTGGACAATGAACTCAAAACTAAGGTAATAATATGCAAAACTGAAGCACATTTTAAGATACTTAACGCGATGTTGGCATTTGTGTGCTGATGGTTTGGCTGATTTTAGCGTGATCCAGGCTAATAGATAACACTGGCTAACCGGCTCGTTTCCCGCCTGTCAAATTACACCTGCCAAATGTCGTTTTCTTTTCTTTCTTTGGCCAAATGAAGGCTGGATCTCGAGATTGTGTTCAGCATTTAGCTAACAACCAAATGCCAGTCACCAAAATGGCAGACGACATGTGTGAAAACATAGGCCCTGAGTTGCCTATAGTCGTCATACTAGCTTCAAAACAACACACCAGCGTGTGCTATTTATCATGTATTTACTAAAGTGTTGTGGTTAATGTTTAATCTTTTCGAAGCATACGGTTTTTAAATTTGTCTGTCTAGATTTGCTGACACGTGTTTTTAATATTTTTAGGTTGATGCTTTTAGGGAACGTATCACAGCAGAGGTAAGTACAGTCATTTCACATCTGTTAAGACTGTTTTAGTCAGAACAATAAACCTTTAAAGGCTAGATAAAGATGTCATTATTCTCTTACAGGCAGAGGATCTAGTGGCAAATTTTTTCCCCAAGAAATTACTTGAGCTTGATCACTTTTTAAAGGTATTTTGAGTTTTTGGGTTTTTTATTTTTATTTTTTTTATTCAACCGTTCTAGCTTGTTGTTTCCACACCAGTATTTCACCACTACTTTATGTGTTTAGGACCCCATCATCAACATTACAGAATTGAAGGAGATTCACGCAGAAATAAACATCACAGTGCCAGACCCAATATTGTTGCCAAACCTCCATGACGGCCTCGAGGCGGTAAAGTTCTACCTTTTTTAAAGGTCCCATGACATGGTACTTCTTGATGCTTTTATATGGTGCCTTAATGGTTCCCTAATACTGTAAATGAATCCTTCTTCAAAATCAACATTCAGTGCATGAGAAAGACACATTTACACAGTCAGAGTCATAATCTGTCTGTCTGAACGGCTCATTCTGGGCCTTGTTGCTTGAATGCAAATGAGAAGGACAGAGATTGGGGCAGAGGAGCGGGTGGGGCTCCCCCCACCCGGCTCCTCTGCGCCGGGGAGACAGCGCTGCGCTGTCTCCCCACTTCCGCGTTTTAAGCACTGAAGGCAGAAATGAGAGGCATTTCAATGAAAAAAAACACATTTTCACAGAAAATAAAATTAAACCACTGCTGTTTCAGAGGTCCAGAGGGTCGGGTAAAGGATTTCCGAGCCTAGAAACACTCGCAGTTGCCTCCAGGCAAATAAAAAAACGCATTTCGCATTGCGTAGCTCCTTCGCGGTCCAAACTCTCTGGGCGTGATTTACAGAGACGCTGAGTAGAGACACAGACTGGGGGGTGGAGCTGCATTTTTCGAGCTGACGTCAATAAGGTGCCTTGTCCAGAATCGCCCGTTTCAGCTGTGTTTTTTTTCAAACGCAGAAAAGGATCGCAAATGCTCAGTTTAGACATTTCGCAACTTTTAGCCATTGGGGGGGGGGGCCTAAACAGGGTAGGGAAGCTCACATTAACGTTCAAAAACCTCAGAGTGAAAATTTCATGCCATGGGACCTTTTAAAGCCTTTGTTTTCAATGATAATTGAAGAAAACGTATCATGGTTATGCTTTTTTTCTTAAAGCAAAATGCAAAAAAGCGGAAGTTGGATGATGGAGGAGGGGATGACATGAGTAAGTACAGCCACATAGTTTACATCAAAGGGTTTTCGAAGAACATGTAACATGATGGGACACATTATCTGAATGGCAAGGCCTTCATTTATTAGTAATTTTTCTTGAATTGTCTACTATTGTAACTGTTGTTACTGTTATTTACCTCTGAAATTGTTCTGTTTATCTTTCAGTGACTGGCACCAAGGTCTTTGTTATGCCAGGTGGCATGATGAAGAGCAACTCTAACCTTGTTGATCTTATAGAGAAAGTCAAACCTGAAATCAGGACACTCATTGAGAAATGTAACACTGTAAGTTACTATACATTCATTATGTTAAAATGGATGTTTTTATAGTTTATTGAAGTTTTAGAGTTTGGGAAAAAAAAAAATCAAAGTCAGCTTTATTGTCATTTCTACTATATGTGTTCAACATACAGTGAATCGAAATTTCATTTCTCTGGCCAGGTAGTGCAAAAAAGACAGTGTACAAAATACAATATAAAGACGAAACAAAACAAAAACTATCAAAAAAATAATAATCTAAAATCTGTTTTTCTTATTCAGGTCAAAATGTGGGTTCAGCTTCTCATTCCAAGGATAGAAGACGGCAACAACTTTGGAGTGTCAATCCAGGAGGAGACAGTAGCTGAACTCCGAACTGTTGAAGGAGAAGCGGCATCCTACCTCGACCAAATATCAAGGTGATAAATATTCTATGCATATAATACTTTCTGATCATGTCAAATTAAATTTATTTAATGTTGTTTTATTTTAATAAAAAAATTTCAGATATTACATCACAAGGGCAAAGCTGGTTTCCAAAATAGCAAAATATCCTCATGTTGTGAGTATAGTTTGCAATTATACATGTATACAAAGCCTCAACTGGCGTGCAACAGCACCATCTAGTGTCTGTTTTTTTTTTTTTTTTTTATATATAATGGACTGTTCATCTGAATTAACAAATGTGGACTTAGACTACAGTATAATGTGTTATCTATAATTACAGGAGGACTACCGGCGCACGGTTACTGAAATTGATGAGAAGGAATACATCAGTCTGAAGATTATAGTATCAGAGCTCAGAAACCAATATGTAAGTTGTTACTTTCAAATATTCCCGACCTACTTTTACATTGATTTAATTGTTTGGGTTTTTCTTTTTAGGTAACTTTGCACGACATGATTCTGAAAAACATTGAAAAGATCAAGAGGCCTCGGAGCAGTAACACGGATGCATTGTACTAATGTTGATCATCGTTCCCCGGACAACCTCCTACATTTCCCATCATGCCTCTGGAGCTGTTGTCAGTTAGCTCTGTTCTTGGCCCGGACCCCCAGTACAATCGGCACTTCCAATGCTGTCAAACGGACACATAACTCATGTTTTGTTTTAAATGTAAAATATGTTTCTTTTTAAGCCCTTTAAAGACATAATTATCCTCTTATAAAACAGAGGTTAGGTCATAGACACACAAATGCGCTATGTATTTTTTAATTTTAATTAAACATTTCTCCTCAATTTTGGGCTGCCCTTTACTTATTGAGGAGGAAACTCAACCAATTTAAATCTTCATTGATCTATTCATTTTATTGGCTGTTACCTAATACATGTTATTGCATCATGTCTGATAACTTGTTAGGCTAGTATACACCACTGACGGTGACAAATTCTTTAGCTACATTTAATTCAGATATGGGTTAGAACATTTCTTATTCTTTTTGGAAATACCAGAATTAATTTTTCTGCTTTATCTACAAAGGCGGATTTTTTTAATCTAACCCCTTACTCAGTAGTTGTATTTTCACATTTTTTTACTAATTGTTACTCCTTTACTTTTATTTGTGACTGCAATATTACTTTAAGAGTACTCTCAGTATCTTTCTTCGACCTTTTTCAAATAACGTTTAATAGATATTCCCAGTTTATTCATATCTTTTCTCTGGTATTGTATAATATAACAGATTATTCAGTCCTATGAACTCTAAAGCGCTTTGGGTGTCATGAAAGGCACTATATAAATGCAATTAATCAATCAAAGGACGTGTGTAGCTCAGAAAGCAGCCTCACTTTTGACCCACTCGCATGCAGGGGTGAAAGTCAGTTGGCGAGACATTTGAGTGACAAGAGCATGTTTGGGTTAATATTTAAAGGGTGTTCCCTGCGTCACCATCAGGACTTTCTCAGAAACTTCAGGACACAACAAGCTATTCATAGGTTGAAAAAACAATTTTATTAACAATGTACATTATAAGAATGTGCTTAAAGGATCAAATAAATTCAGTTATAAAATGCATATTCAAACTTGTCAATGTAAAAACAGGTCCAACATGTATGGAGTATGTAATGTATAAAAAGCATCAGATTTACTGAATGTGAAAATATTATGAAATGTATTAATTGATTATCCATTCATCTATTTTCTTCCGCTTTTCCATTTCTGGGTCGCGGGAGCAGCAGTCCAAGCAGATCTGCTGCCCAGAACACAATGCACTGCATTAATTGTATTCAGTGCAAAATATTAATTTAAAAAAATCTGATGCATTTTTTTTTTCTTTTTCTTTCAGCTGGTAAGGGACACTGAAGTAATTACCCTCAAGAAAAGAGGGATTTCACTGGCCATTTCATGTTTTGAAATTTGATACAAAAATAGTCAACATTAACTGACATTTGTTAATATTAGAAAAATTAGGTAAACATTTGAAATTACAGTTTTTTGTCTGCCCTTTCTTCTGTAAAAATCTTGCACAGTGCCCAAGGAACTAAAGTGGTGGGAATTAAAATAACCAGTGTACTCTTAGCAAACGAGAGAGAATAAAAACTCATATGGTTATCAGAGGAAAAAGTCCATCCATCCAAAATGTACAGTAGGGCTAATGAAACCGCCACACACCCCATCCTGAAGGCATAGCTCCTCTTTTTAGTGTCTTTGTTTAGGGGTGAGTGGAGACCCAAGCCCAGTCCACAGATGGTTCCCATGTGACGGAGCAGGCTGGCAAAGGGGGTGGTGTCCAGATGAATCCACTCCAGATGGACACACCATTTTTGAGCTTTCTCCATGGTCCAGAGGAGGTCCACGCCCAGAGCTTCAAGTAGAAGGTAGAAGCCCATGACAAACAAGGCGAGGAAGAGTGTGGTGAAGAGGTATTTTTTTAAACTGGCGCTGTAGATCCACTTGAACTGAGAGATGACCTCAGCTACAAGAATACCTGCACAAATGTGAAGACATGGTCTATGATCATCGACTATATATAAATGGACATGGCTAACCCGCTAGCCATCGCATTCCAAATAGGAAGTGAGCATGGGGGCGCTTCCGACTCCATTGACTCTGGCTCCAATTTACTTTTTATTATATGAAAAATGGTCATCCCTCTCTCTGTAACTGCTGCAGTGATCCTCATCATATTGGTCTTAAAATAACCTGCTCTAAATTATCCTGGTGTATTTATTTAGCTGTTTTGTCTGTAAATAAATTCCTATTCCTTATTGAAACGCTGCTACAAATACAAATGCCCCTCCAGCTAAAGTACCAGCAGGCCAAGTTATAGGTCAAATCTGTCAAGCCCATTCAAAGGAATCCATATTTTTAAGTTCTATCCCATACTGTGGAACATTCCAGGAAAAGCAATAACATCTCCATGGAGACAAAAATGTGGATCCCTTTCAAAGTTGCATATTACACCTTTAAATTATTATTCAATTAAAATGTAATTTTCTAATTGAATCAAGTCCTAAATTTAGACTATTACTCGCTTGGTTTAAATTTTTATCGTGACAGTTTCTCAATTCAAAGAAGGCAACTTTATATATCATCATATCATTCAATATTTTGCATCTTAAATAACTAAGTAAAATAGCAGAGTTATATTGACCAGTGAGCACTCCAGCGATGACTTGATGAGGGAAATGAGCCGCCATGTAAACACGAGACATGCAAACGACCAACAAGATCAACCCCATCATGGTGCTCAGCCCCATCTGCAAGAATCTGACACAAAGTTCATGAAATATTATTAAAACTATAGCATGCCCATAGATATAAAATTGAGTTTAAACTGATTATTTTTGTCTTTACTTGTATAACAGCGGTGGACATTGCTTCTCGGTTGCCAGTGAGAGGAGAGCTGTAATCATCACATACCAGACCCCAGCTGCACCCATGGCATGACCCGAGGGGCTTCCTATCAATAAAATAGGTGAACATTTTGTTGAATACTAAGGACCATGGGGTGTGTTCATGTGACAGCACAGCACTATTGTTCAAAACTAGTTTGCATTTAGACAGATGATTTGACCTGGTTAATGTCCATAATGAGGTCAGTCCATATGATAAAAAAAATAAATGGCACAAAACAAGAGATTAGTAATTTTCTTACATTACCAAAAACTTTACCAATTAACAATTACATTACCAAAACATGCCTGCATTATACAGACATAATTTCTGGTGAAAAACACAAAATTAATCCTTAAAAGCATAGAGTCATGGTTTGTTTTTGTTCTTTTTTTGTTAGAAAATTTAGCACACTGCCCATAGCTATTCCAAAGTTTTGTTATTGTAAAGAAATCTAAGAAATATAAAATTAGTCAACTTTCAAATGTAAAAACAGATCATTTTAATTCTGGAGAAAAAAAAATATTCAAATGCTCTAAATGAGTCTGCATGTCACAGTTGCACATCAGTCACTACAGTGGACATTAATTAGTCATTCAGTACAGTGCCACCACTTATCAACTTATCAACAAAAAAAAATAAAAATAAAAAATTAAAAGTCGTCACGTGAAAAATTCGTAAGTTGAGTAGCTATTTCAATGGAAAAAGCCTGATTCGTTCCAAGGCCCCGATCCAAGTTTTTTTTTTTATAGTGTAACTTTTTTTTTTTTATAGTGTAACAATGTGTTCTGCGTCCTGATTGGTTTCTCAGACTGGATTTAAACTTTTCTCACGTTTGTCTCTCGTTTAAACACTCAAACTTTCATAGATTTTCAACAAAACTTATCAATATTGAAGTGTAGGGGGAAGCGGGAAGGGGGAGAAAACTGCGCGGACACGTGTGCGCAGCATGACCCCGCGCAGAGCTGACAGCAGGACTAGACCAAGATCTAAACCTGGACTGGACCAGGACTAAACCTGGACTAAACCTGGACTAAACCTGGACTAAACCTGGACTAAACCTGGACTAGACCAGGTGGATTAAAGCGCCGCGTGCGGGTCTATTTCCTGGTTTTTCACGAGTCACAGCTGAGGCGAGCAGCGAGGAGGAGACCGCAGGGAGGAGGGGACCGCAGGGAGGAGGGGACCGCAGGGAGGAGGGGACCGCAGGGAGGAGGGGACCGCAGGGAGGAGGGGACCGCACGCAGTGTGAGCGCATGTGAGCGCGGCTCCTCCTGGTTTAGTCCAGTGTTAACCTTTCCTGTTCTCGTCCCCTAACCGTGGTTGGGGAGCACAGGGAAAATCGTCTTTTCCAGGGCCGGAGACAGCGTTCCCTCCGGGGTTAACTCCCTTGTGGACCTCGTGCGCTTGCGGTGGATGAGAATGCAAATAAAAGGGAGTGGTTTTGCTGCAGAGTGGGGCTTTATTAGCTCACTACACTGTAGGAGTAGCACCTTTTTACCTTCTACTTGCCCGATCGCCGTCTCTGTCTCTCCCTTGAGAGAGCACACGCGGACACACACCCAGACCGACCCGGCTCACTGCACCGCGGAGCCATACATACAGCGCCCCCGGCGCGCGCACACACTCACTCACTCTCTCTCTTTCTTCTGCACTGAGCTATAGACACAATATAGACACATCTCACAACACCAGGTTTAGTCCTGGTTTAGTCCAGACCACCGCGGCTCCTCTAGACCACCGGCTTTTGCATGGCTCTCGCTCACATGCGCTCACACTGTGTGCGGTCTCCTCCTCGCTGCTCGCCTCAGCTGTGACTCGTGAGAAACCAGGAAATAGACCCGCACGCGGTGCTTTAATCCACCTGGTCTAGTCCAGGTTTAGTTTAGTTCTGATCCAGTCCAGGTTTAGACCTTGGTCTAGACCTGCTGTCAGCCCCGCGCCGGGTCATGCTGCGCACACGTGTCCGCGCAGTCTTCTCCCCCATCCCACTTCCCCCCACACTTCACTATTAATACGTTTTGTTGAAAATCTATGAAAGTTTGAGTGTTTAAACAAAGACAAATGTGAGAAAAGTTTAAATCCAGTCTGAGAAAAGCGTATAATGTGTGTGGCTGAGCACGCATTATTTGAATTTTTGAGATTTCGCGTTTCGTAACTTGAATTTTCTTTCGTATGTAGAGACAAAAATTTACCGTGAAGGCGTTTCGTAACTTGAAATTTTCGTTTGTTGGGTCATTCGTAAGGTGAGGTACCACTGTAATGTCAGGAGAGGAATATCTGTCCATTCCTTATATTCTAGGAGACCGTCAAGCAACAACTAAGGAGTAATACAATTGTTAAAATATCCAAGTATTGATTTTGTGTTTTCAGGAAATTGTGATTAATCATGTGTCCACTCAATTGAACATCATGCACCGCTAGACTACAATATATAGTATTGCTGTGACTTTTTTTTAATATGCCATCTGCAGTAATGTGTTGGCTGAAAATCAATTTAATTGTTATTGTAGCAACATTTTGTGGATTTTAGTTATATCATGAACTGTTAAATGTATTGCAAATACATTATCAAGTGAAAAATAAACATCTTTGAAGCACAGATAGTACAGTCTAAATAACTCCAACCATAACAGGCCTACCACTACTTATCAGCCTACTACTATGGGAAACATTCTTTCAAATATACTTAAAGATACACTGCACTGATGTACTTAGTGGAAAAAGGTTATCTTGTTTGGAAATTGCTAAAGCACCCATATGGGAGGGGTAGATCTCATGGACCAATGTGTTGCAATGTATCCCAACAGACACAAAAACGATGGTACCTCCGAATGTTCTTCCTCTTCTTGGACATGACCACTGTGAATGTCCGGCACATCTACAGAATGTGTGAATTGGGCAAGAAGGTTCTTCTGCATTTCAAGGCTCTCTAGCTGCTCTAATGAATGCAAATTCCATCTAGACACCAAGGCGAGGAAGACCCAGTGCCACTCTTCCTTTGAAGCGCAGAGCAGTGTCCAAGCACCCCAGATAAAGTTTGGACCTGGAGACCTCTGGCTCAGGCTCAGTGACTCCGCCTGAGTCACATCTGCATGCAGTGTCTTGTGACTTTGTGCCCTGGGCGCTTTGTCAATTTCCAAACAAGATAACCTTTTTCCGCTAAAGACACACTGCACAGATGTACTTAAGTACATCTGAAAGAATGTTTGCCATAGTAGTAGGCTGATCAGTAGTGGGAGGCATGTTCATTGTTATGGTTGGAGTTTAGACTGTACTATCTGTGCTTCAAAGTTTATTTTTCTCAGTTTTTGCAGTACATTCAACAGTTCTGGAATATGTTCAAAATATGAATAGAATGTTAAAGAGCAAACAGAAACATGTTTTATAGTGTTTACAATATTTCTTTTTAATCATTGTTTTCTCAAACACGTTTCATTTGTTGTTCAAATGCGTGTTGTTCACCCTAGTGGATATCTATGTTTGAAAAAAATTAAGGTTATTATTTTTTCATGCCTAAAGAGTAATAAAAACACTTTGAAAAAAAATCCTGAAGTAGACTATCATAATTCATGAATGAAAGGGTTAATATTATCAATCATAATTCATGAATGAAAGGGTTAATATTATCAATCAAAAGGGGAAATCATGTTACAGTGGATCACAAATCAGTGGGAGAGTTTTGTCAGAAAGGACATCCAGCATAAAAATCTAAATCCCTAGCTCAATTGTACATGTCTCTTGGTAAGGTTAAAGATCCCATGACATGGTACTTCTTGATGCTTTTATATGGCTCCTTAATGGTTCCCTAATACTGTAAATGAATCCTTCTTCAAAATCAACACTCAGTGCATGAGAAACAGAGATAAGATGAGAAAGAGTAATTTTTCTCCCTCAGAACAGGTCATAATGGGCGTTGTTGCTTGAATGCAAATGAGGAGAAAAGAGCTGGCCAATAGTAGAGGGTGGGGGTGTGGCCAAACGCTCCGGTCTCGCTCTGAGCCCACAGCTGATCCATTTCCTTGTTTTTGCACGGGGGGAGAGATTTGAAGCGTTCCATTGAAAAATAAACACATTTCCACAGAAAATAAAATTAAACCACTGCTGTTCAAAGGTCCAGAGGCTCAGATAAAGGACTTCCGAGCCTAGAAACACTCGGACGTGCCCCCAGGCAAATAAAAAAATGCATTTCACATTGCCTAGCGCATTCGCAGTCCAAACTCTCTGGGCGTGATTTACAGAGACACTGAGTACAGACAGACGGGGGTGGAACTGCATTTGCATTTCTTTTTTCGATCTGACGTCAATCAGGTGCCTTGTTCAAAATCGCCCGTTTGAGCTCCGATTTTTTGTAACGCAGAAAAGGATCGCAAATGCTCAGTTTAGACATTTCACAACTTTTAACCATGGGGGGGCCCCTAAACAGGGTAGGGGAGCTCACATTAACGTTCAAAAACCTCAGAAAGTGAAAATTTCATGCCATGGGACCTTTAAGACTAAAGGTTAAGAGGACATCAGTGAAGCTTTATACCTGGCCCAGTCTCACAGGTGATGGGAAACTGCCGTAGAGAAGGAGCTGGACCTGTGCCATAGAATCGGGTCTCGTGAACCCACCAATACGGCCGCTCTCCAAACAGGACCCTAACGTGACAAAACACACAGATTGGGTTTCTATGCTTTTTCATTCTATGCATTACATTAACCTGCATTCATTTCCTTGAGACTGAACCTCACCTTAACCATAGTCATTACTCTCCTCATTTTAACCTAAACCCTAAACATAACCCATCACACATATCACACATACAAAGCTTCAGATCATAAATCATGTTGTTGATCTAATAAGGATTTACATCATGGGAACGTGACAAGAAAAGGCCGTTCACCAGAGTGTACCCCACAAATCCTCATCCATATACACTTTTCTCATTTTAAAATATACAAACTTTACCATTTCAGAACTAGGTTGAGCCAATCCCCAATCACAGCCACCCAGATGAGGCGGATTGCAGTGTTCCGTCGGAGATGAAACCAAATTGGGAAGAATAAGAAAAAAGTCATATGCAAATCTGCAACTGATGACGCAAGGTTAAACAATCCTTCATAACTTTGAAATTTTGTTTGTAGGTACACGGTTAGCTCGACCCCCCAGCTGTGCAAGAGATCCATAGTTCCAGATCCAAATCCAAGGAGCTGTGCTGTTTGAGTACAGACCAGCCTTCTGTTGGTGTAAGGTTTTGCGATTCAGTGTATCTGCTAGCTCCACTGGACTTTAATCAAGGTTAGCACATTTGTTTGCTTTTGGGATGGTGCAGATGGGCTTGGTGACCTTTGACCTGAATATCCCAAAATCTGGACAGTTAAACTTTTCCAAGAAATATTCTAATTAGTCAAATTGTATCTTAACACCACAAATCAATCAATTTAGATTAGATAAAATGCCAGTGATTTTTGTCCTGGTCATGAATGTATGTAGGCCATAGTGAAATGAATTTACTACTGTTTGAGAGTGAACATTAAAAAAAAAAGAAGATTCCGGTTAGGTCATCCTTTAGCTTAAATATAAACTTGCCATCAGCCAACCACATGGTCCACAGACAAAGAGGAGGCAGGTCCAAGTGTCATTCATTTCGTAACCTTGAGAAAGGTCAAGGGTCAAGAGCCAAACCATGGAGAAGGAGAGGATTTATTCATTCATTTGGATGTTTAAGCTTTTATTTTATTTGTGTAAGACATTGTCACTCAGTTTTTGTCAGTCATATTTTTTTAATTAAATGCTGTTTGTTTGTTTTTTTTAATTAAATGCGCCTAAACTGAGGGTGCAAACATTTCAAATGAGTGTGCGATGCTTTTGCGCCTCTGTAGACCAGGGCCTGAATGCACTTGAAGGTTAATAGATCATGCTTTATATTTCATAAACATTACCCAAACATAAGTACTTGTTTAGGAAAATAATTCATTCAATTCATCAAGTTCTAAATCATATTTCTTCCATTCATACAAAGGACTTTAAAGGACCTGCAGTAAACTTAATGACAGACTTCCACAGTTCCATGTTTATCTCACGCTATCTCCTCAGTTGAGACATGTAATCATTGACCCCCTTATGTAACCTGCCGATGTGTTACTGCTTTTCTAACGCATTGCCAAAGCCCCTTTGGTTTTGGGTGAGGAATAGATGGTTGTCTACAAAAACAATTACGTTATACAACAAGTCAGACCCCCTCCATGGCATTCTACAGAGCGAAGTTTCACTGTGTAAACAAGTACAACTAGTCAGAGCCAAAGACATGCCAGTGACTGGAGCTATGGACAAATGGAATCATCAAACACAAAAAATATTAATTCAACGTAATGCATGTAGTGTCAAAAAATCATCTCAAAATGCTTTATTACTATGAATCTATGTAGATGAGAATATTGCATATATGAACTCGAATTAGTATCAAACATGTAAAATAACACTTGTCTACTTTTCCTGAAACTGTATTTAACCTGAAAGCAAACAGCAACATTTGATATAATTATAAAATGTAATATTTGAAATTACCATGACCACAGGAAGAGTAGTTGATGCTAATGAGGATCTAAATAAACAATATAGTATTATTAAAATATGATTGCATAGCTTTTCCTTTTAAACTACCATGTTTTGATACAACTGGAAGTAAAGTATTTTACTGCAGTTCATTTAAGCTGACAGACAACAAAGACTTTTCTTGTTGGTGGTTTCACATTGATAGGCAAAAAAAATTATAATTAGATACAGTATATTAACCATAAACCAGGTGACAACATTTGCAGGATATGACCCCATAGAAAATTCCCCCTGCCCTTCACCTCACTGATTGATTGATCCATTTGAAAGTTCTTCAATCACGTGCACACAGCCTGCTCCCTTTTATCTCTCCATTTCCACATTTCAATTGCACTTCATGACGTCAAACAAAGTCAGCCCATTGTCCTAACATATGCACAACTTGTTTGTCTGTTGGACGTCCCCGAACTCAGTCCCTGTGTTTTATTAATGTTCAATGTCCAAAGGTCAACGTGAGCATGCGTTTAGGTGGTGGGTCCCTCGTCTATAAAAACAAGCTGCAGTGTCAGGGATAGGGCCAGTCTGTTTTGCATCTCAATTGGGGTTTTAGTTTGAACAATTTTAACATGTTTAGTACTGTAATGGACGCTTTACAAGGTTTTGGGATCACTAGCACCCACTATCTACAAACGAACTATGAAGATGCACAGGACTTGTTTCTGTGGGTGTCATGGGCGGCCGATTTAAGAAACACATTTTTTATTTTCTTTCCGCTTTGGATTCACCTGCGTGCCTCTGTGGGCATCAAACTCATCTGGGTAGCAGTGATAGGAGACTGGCTGAATTTAGTGTTCAAATGGTAAGAAATGTGAAGAATTTGAATGTGAAATTTTTTGTGAAACAAATATTAACTTCTTGATTTTCTTCTAGGATTCTGTTTGGGGAAAGGCCGTACTGGTGGGTGCATGAGGCGTCCTACTATAGCAACAGTGTCCGGCCACATATTGAACAATATCCAATGACATGTGAGACTGGTCCAGGTAAGAACAGAACAGATAGTTTGCATTCACACACACTGCATCAAAAGTGGGACTAAACTGGTACTAAACCTGGACTAGAACAGAACTAAACCAGGACTAAATGAGGATCAAATCAAGTCTGACCAGAATCAAAGCAGTTCTTGATGTGAATTAAACAGAACCGTTACTTTACATTCACAGACACAGAGTGCATCAAAAGTGGGACTAAACTGGTGCTAAACCAGTTTAGAATAGGACTAAACCAGGACTAGATAAGGGTCAACTAATCAACTAGGATCTACTAATTTGGCAAGTGCAGTACCACAGCTGCTACTACTACCTGTATTGCATTATATAATACAGCTGTTACTTTAATGCTACTACTACAACTACCACTATCAATATTATCCCTACCAACCTTATTTAAGTGTACTTTATACCATATACGCTTTCTGTATCCTTAATAAAGATTAAGAATAATAATAAGAATATTTTTTCTTTTAGGTAGTCCATCAGGCCACGCTATGGGAGCAGCTGGGGTCTACTACACTTTGGTCACTTCCATCTTAGCGATCATGGCAAGCAAGAAGAAAATTGGAAGCAAGAAACCCACAAAAAAAGACTGGTAAGAGCACGTAAACCTTTATGTAGTTCAGGTTGTATAGGTCTTGGCATTGTGGCCTATTTACTTCTGTTATCACCACAGACACTCTATCTTTCCCTGTAGAGTTGATCATTGACTTACAGGACATGAAAAAAACAACATGCATTGATGTACATGCCCCAATGTCCCCTGATAGTGTGTTAATTGTTATATTGCTTTTTCCAGGGCATAACCTTTAGCTATAAAGTGTACGTAATGGACAATTAAATACCTGTGCTCCTTTTCCAGGTATCTTAAGGTCATGTTGTGGAGCATCTTTTGGGGGGTCCAAGTATGCGTGTGTCTGTCAAGAGTCTTCATCGCTGCACATTTTCCTCATCAGGTCATCGCTGGGGTCATCACAGGTCAGTCCTTTTGTCTAGTCTAAACTGTCTAGACCAGGGGTGTCAAACTCACTTTGTTCCGGGGGCCATATCCAACCTACATTGGTCCCAAAGGGGCCGGATCAGAAAACTCAAGGCATATTTACCCCAGAAATAGCAATAAGTCCAGATATTTGTGCAGAGAAACGCAAATCTATTACAGAAGTCTTTTTAATTTGATGAACTCTTTCTTTTACAAAATATTATAATATTATGAACAACCTGAAACTTGAAGAAAAATGCAATTTCAACACAAGTGTACAGGTTTCCCATTCACCTCCGTCAACAAATAGGAATTAGTCCATTTTTCTTGGAAAATCCTGCACTCGGCGTCCACTTTTCTCATTTTTGACATTTTGCTGATGAGGGTGTCACGGTCAACAGTCAAAACGATGGTCCTTTAAGAGCGTTTGGAAAGAGGCGAGTCTTCATTTGTGATGCTCTGGTGGGAGGGGCCACGCACAGAGGCGCTGGAGACACTGCTATGCTAAGAAAATTATCAATATTTTAATAGAAAATGAAAATATAATTAAAATATTTTAATATAAAATCAGCCGAGGGCCAGATTAAAGGTCTTGGAGGGCCGGATCTGGCCCCCGGGCCGCATGTTTGACACCCCTGGTCTAGACTAAACTATATTTTTCCTCACTCTTCACCCTGTCTTTTACATCTGTCCCATGTAAAAAAAAAATAGGGGTTTAAATTCTTGCAGTTTGTATCTCATTTCTAGTCTCTTTCTTCACTCTGCTTATAACTATTGAGTATGAGCAAAGACTGACGAGTGAATAAATAATTATTCAAATTGTCTCTATCAAGTTTCAAGACTAGCACTTTATAATAGTCGTATGGTAGTTTTTTTTTTTCATTTAAGTTATATACAATTTTTCATAACATAAAATTGTCCCCATTTAGGCATGATTGTCGCAGAGGCCTTCAACCGCACACAGTGGATCTACAGCGCCAGTATGAAACAGTACTTCTTCACCACACTCTTCCTCACCACCTTCGCCGTGGGCTTCTATCTCCTGCTCAAATCTTTGGGCGTGGACCTCCTCTGGACCTTGGAAAAAGCCCAAAAATGGTGCGTCCATTCCGAGTGGGTTCACCTGGACACCACCCCCTTTGCCAGCCTGCTCCGAAACATGGGCACCCTGTTTGGACTGGGGCTTGGCCTTCACTCTCCCCTGTACACTGAAAGTAAGAAGAGCAATACTATGGGGCAGAAGTTAGCATGCATCGTGAGTTCTCTGGTTTTGCTTCATCTTTTTGACTCGTTCAAACCTCCCACTCACACCGCACCCCTCTTCTATCTCCTCTCATTCTGTAAAAGTGCCACTGTGCCCCTGGTGACTGTCACTATTGTCCCATATGTGGTGAATGGGGCACTCAATTTGCAGGGGAAGAAGAAGCTTTGAGATGGGACACTCAATAGACTTTATTTCAACATCTGGAATTTGGACTGAAATAAGCTAAGAAAACTATTGAACGATTACTGTGTTGTATTCATGGGTTTCTGTGATATCAGTACATGATTTGAAGGACTTTTGAAGGACTACATCCAAAACAAAATATTTGAAATTGAAATGAAACTGTGAATGAAATAATTATGTGAGCACTATATCGTAACTATGAAAGTGTCCAACCATCACCTCAGAAGCTAACAGTTGAACTCTGTATTTCATGCCATATTTTTTTATATTAATATATTTGAAATGTTATTTTCATGTTCTTTTTTTCTTTTTTAAATTAAAAGTTAAAAATCAAACCATGGTGCCGTTTCTTGTTGTAGTATAGGATATAGTATGAACATGTTTACAATAATGTACACATCACCACTACACTTGAATAACAGGGTAAATTTAGTATTAAATTCCAGTTCCTTGGGTGAGGGCGTCCCCAACCTTTACACAGAAAAGCATGCATTGTATACTCAAAGAGACAAATCATTTCAGAGGGACATTTGTCCATACCATGTCCATAAGACCTGGCTGAACCTGGGTAGAACTGAATAGGAGACCTCTGGGTGTCGTAGATCAGGCAGCATTGTTGTGTCTTTGGGCAAGACACTTCACCCACCTTACATCCAGTGTCTATGATGTGTGAATGACGGTGTGATTGAGTAAATGGAAAAATAGATGGAAATTATCATCCAGTGTTTTAAAGCATGTATGCCATATATGTTCATTAACACTCGCTGTCCAAACCAAATAAACACATTTTTTTCACATGTAGTGATGCTATACTGCCAGAGAGAGAGCAAGAGCTTAAATTAAGTTTTATTTTGCCATCAGTATCCAAAAAAAATTGACAAATGTTGAACCTGAACATTTCTATTAGTGACTAGACCCCAGTGCACACTCTGTTCCAAAAAACAATTCTGAATTAAATCCGTTTGTGGCAATAAAAACAAAATCCACTATGATTCAGATACTCATTCATAATCATTTCACATAGATTTATTTCATTGTCATTTTAAAGTCTGTTTCATACATAAGGACCGAGTATGGTTAAATCCAGGCTCAAAACGGTTCTGTTTTGCTCTGCATATGACTAAAAGTTTTTTATTCCACATTCACCTTGCTTCTCTTTTAATGTTAATTTTATGATGATTATTTACATTTTTTGGGGGGGTTGTAAATCAATTGTAAGCTATTTCTTATTCTCTAAATTACTTTGAATTACTCTGTGTACTTTATTAAAGTTTTGACCCATATGGTGTAATTTCCTGGCTATAGAAGGCTTGTAAACAAACAAAGAGAGAGATTTGGACTAATCTACTTTTCAATAGAATGCTACAGGACAGACTGTTGAGGGTTAAATATAAAAGTTTCCATTTGAATTATTAGGCCGTTAGCTAAAAATCCTATCGTTTACTTCCATTCAACTGACAAGGGGGATAAAAAAATTTTGATAATCTAAAAACTTTAGCACACATTGAAGCTAAATCCAAGAGTCCACAAAAATATTTACTGCAGTTTGTTCACAATTAATAATTATTATGTGCTCCCATTTTAGTAGCGCTGTAACACTGAGCGGAGGAGTGATGAGCCACTGACGTCATTTTCAGCCAATGAGCTTTGAGCAATTGTTACGCGATATGACGTGAGTCGGTCTGTTGACATCAAGCACGTGGCAAGCTCATTCTGCGGTGCAGCTACAACCAAATCCTCTACCGACATCTGCTTGCTGCATGCATATTATACATGACTGCAATGAGGAGACAAAACTGTTGACTAAGACTACATGGAACACATTTAGGGAAATAGCGAAAGAATGGTTGGAAATAGGAGGAAAAGAAGCAAAAGTTATCCCCCCTGAAGTGCCTCTTGATCGCGAGTATGAACAACTGGACTCTATCCCGTCTTATCACAAGGCTTGTTGTTACAAACGTTTTACGGATAAACGGCGACTGTTGTATGCTAAAAAAGGTAGAGAGAAAGCTGAATTGTCACAAACACCTGATTCTACTGATAGAGGTAAGGGAAAAGAGTGTTATATAATCTAAAACCACTACACAACAGTAATCAATTCCAATTCACAATATTTATTCAATGTGTGAGTTCACTATATTATTGCTTCTCTTATATATTCAATACCTAGGATGTGCTTAATTGATATTAATTATAATTCTAGTTGGTTTCATGCACATTTTTAGAATAAAAAAACACTAAAATTTAAAAGTGCCAGGAAAATTTAATTATAATATTATAAAAATCCCACCAGGATTTAGTAAAGAGAAGCCTACAATCATGGTGTCGGACAACATTGACTTTAGTGAAGAGACTCTGAGTGGTGCTGGAACAACACATTTCACAAATGGGATCATGGTACAAAGCTCTTAGATATTGACATATCAGACAGCCCAGTCTATTGTGATTTAGTTCGATATGTAGATAGTTATTGTCAATAAAGGAATTTGATTTTTTTTTAACTCTACATTTACAATGTGTGTCAGTACATGTAAGTACCTTTCTAGGAGTGTAGAAAATAATAGTATGATGCTTGGTATTATTGATATTTAATTACTTGGATGGTAGAAAAGTCTATTAAGCAATTACTTGTTGAAATAACCAAAGAATATTATTATGTCAGATCTTTAGAAAATTGATTTTTTAATATATTCCATTTGCATTTTTTCTGTAACTGTTAAGTTCATATGTCTAGCATTCTATAGGATATATATTTGGCAACAGATCATGATGACCAATAAGTGTTATAGCTGTATTTTAAGTATTCTCCGAGTTATTTGACATCAAAATTGGTCTCGGGAGCAGAAATGTCATTTTTCAACAACCTTTTTCCAAATTTAAATTTAGGTTTATTCAGCTGCTCCATTTCCCAAACGTTTTAGATTAAGGGTATTACATATATAGAGAGTTGTCATGATGATCAACTAGTAAGGTTAGTGTACTGTCTGTAGTTATTGAGTTATTTGGCATCAGAGCTGGTCCCAAATGCTGAAATGTCAGGTTTTCGTAAAAAAATTTGTATTTTAAAGTTGCATTTATTCTGCGGCTGTTCATTTCACATATCTTTAATTTAGGATACTGCATGTTTGTGAACTTTTAATGAATTAACAAACATGAGTACTCTATTTACAGTTATTATTCCTCAAAGTTGGTTGTGGATGCTAAAATGTCCATTTTTAAGCACCGTTTGTCAGCTTTAACATCATGGATCTCAATAACTGCAGGGAATATTTTTACCACATTGTTCTGTATGATCTTGAGATGAGAAAAAAACTCTAAACATGTATACCCCCAGAAGTTGGAACGGAATCACATTTTAAGGCATCCCCCATGTTTCAGCAGACGGCCTATATTGCATAGCTCTGAAATTACATTTGACATTTGAAATTACTATTGACCTTAAGTTTTTTTGTTTCTGAAAAACAAAACAGAAATAAGGCCAGACACTACAAAAACACTGTCCAATGCCAGTGTCTCCTGTTCAGTTCTGTGTGCCCTCGTTCTCGTTTTTTTAAATTTATTTATTTTTTATCGAAAGGCAAAGCTTGCTCTCTGAGCATATAAACAGAAGGGAGTGGTACTAACCACCATTATGTAGGGTTATCAAAAAGACAGTTACACTTTATTGTATCATCAGTGTGATATTGAAATTGGTGTTATCATTTCCATTGTTTTGAAAATAGTTTGAAACAAATAGTGTGAAACAATTTCAATTGTAGAGTATTGTCCACAATTTAAATTAAAGGTGTACTAAACAACCTTCCTGTTATAAGGTTGTACACCACCAGCTTCTCTGCATTGTTTTGATGTTCGTTTTTTTTCCAATAGTACTATACTATGTAGTAACAAAAATATCTATGTATCATTAACCAAACATTATGATGCAAGTATGGCTGCGTTTTGGGCACATAGACATTGGGTCTAAAATGCAGAACTAAACCAGGACCAAACCAGAATTAGAACAGGGCCAAACCAAGTGATCAAACCAAGTGAATGCAGCTTATATACTATATTGCCAAAAGTATTTGCTCACCTGCCTTGACTCACATATAAGTGACATCCCATTCTTAATCCATAAAGTTTAATATGACGTCAGTCCACCCTTTGCAGCTATAACAGCTTCAACTCTTCTCGGAAGGCTGACCACAAGGTTTAAGAGTGTGTTTATGGGGATTTTTTTTACCATTCTTCCAGAAGTGCATTTGTGAGGTCACACACTGATGTTGGACGAGAAGGACTGACTCTCAGTCTCAGCTCTAATTAATCTCAAAAGTGTTCTGTCGGGTTGAGGTCAGCACTCTGTGCACTCAAGTTCATCCACACCAAACACCAAATGGACCTTGCTTTGTGCACTGGTGCACAGTCATGGTTTGCCATCTCCAAACTGTTACCACAAGTTGGGAACATGGAATTGTCCAAATTTCTTGGTATGTAGAAGCATTCAGAGTTCCTTTCACTGGAACTAAGGGGCCAAGCCCAGCTCCTGAAAAACAGCCCCACACCATCACCCCCCTCCACCAAACTTTACACTTGGCACAATGCAGTCAGACAAGTACCATTCTCCTGGCAACTGCCAAACCCAGACTCGTCCATCAGTTTGCCAGATGGAGAAGTGTGATTTGTCACTCTACTGCGGTCGATGCTTTACATTTCACTTGGTGATGTTTGGCTTGGATGCAGCTGCTTGGCCATGGAAACCCATTCTATGAAGTTCTCTCCGCACTGTTGCTCCGCACTGTGAGCTAATCTGAAGGCCCTATGAAGTTTGGAGGTCTGTAACAATTGACTCTGCAGAAAGTTGGTGACATCTGTGCACTATGTGCTTCAGCATCTGCTGACCCCACTCCATCAGTTTACATGGCTTACCACTTCGTGGCTGAGTTGCTGTTGTTCCCAATCACTTCCACTTTGTTATAATACCACTGACAGGTGACTGTGGAATATTTAGGAGTGAAGAAATTTCACGACTGGACTTGTTGCACAGGTGGCATCCTACCACGCTGGAATTCACTGAGCTCCTGGAAGCAACCCATTCTTTCACAAAAGTCTGCAGGCCGTGGTGCTTGATTATTTGGATGGGTGAGTGAATACTTTTGGCAATATAGAGTAGCAGTAGCAGTTACAGAACTGAAGAAGCAGCTTGGATGAGCTGCAAAAAGTATTCGACAAAATAAACTTTTGTCCAGTTGACAAACTGAATTTCTCCTTTTGCCAATATAGAGTAGCATTTTACAAACAGACCACAAACTACACACATACTTTTCAATTTAAACACAGTTTATTTTCTGCTTAAATAATTATTTTGTTCATCCAGTGTAGGCTATGTCCATACAGGGTTGTACCAGGTTTCGTCATCATTAGACAGTGGATGCTTCGGTGCTTTTGTATGAAAAAAGACAGACACACAAATGTACACAGGAACAGAAAATCTGATCTTTAACAATACTGTTGATTTAAGTAAAAAGTACAATGTTTTTATCCTATTGGTATTAAAAATGAGATCTTCTGCTCTTGTGTCGAAATACAACCAATTAAATAAAGATTAAAAATCATCAAACCATTAAAATAAAGAGTCCCCTTTAAAAAACACAGCAGATCTAAAAGCAAGTAGAAGCATGAGAGTACAGACTATTCGGTGCACATGAGGCAGCTAGCATTTTGAAGCTAACAAAGTCTACAGTCATTTGTATTGGTGAGTAATTGAAAACTGCTAGCTAGTTTTTATGGAAGCATAAGTATTTGAATGAGCGGAGTGTGTAGAAAGATTATAAAAAAATCAAATAAAAACAGGTATAGATGAGTTACTATGAGTGTCCACACAGAAGTACCATCGTAATAGGAGGATTACAGTGCTTCGTATTAGCAGGAAAATTGAGAAAGTTAAAATAAAGTGACATTACATGCAGCAAAAATTAGTTTCTCTGAGTCAAATCAAAAAATATTTCCGGGTAGTAACAACTGGATTCAAGAAACGCCCATTTTGTTAATCGTCAAGCACTTTTGTCATTCATGTACATACAGCTTGTTTTGTAGTTTTCAGGAAGAGCAACATTGAGGAGGGACACTGAAGACTAAAGTGCCCATCACTCCATACAAACTCACTGATTCTGCAAAGCTTTCCCCCCACTCATCAGTGCATAAACTCTATTGATTTATACAGTGTCAATTATTTACATTAAAATCACCAATTCGCTGCTATAATTCATTTTTTTCCATACAGGAACCACCCAGTGCACCTGAATACTGTGGTTCCAACAGGAAAAGTCGACCATATAAGGCAAGTGTCTTATCAGGAAGTCCGTTTTGTATTTTTGTCCCAGTAGCGCCATCTTTGGTCACACTCGGTCCCTGCGTTGTGTGTTGTTTGATGTTCCAACCATAAACGTAGTGGTAACATGCTCATGCGAAATCAAATGTATAAATGAAGTTGTTTTGCTTCTGTAAAACCATGCGTTTTTTTAAAAGTGAAAATTTCAGATTTTGGTGTTGTCAACATGGCTCCCGGTGCAGGTGTTTCCAGTTTGAGAATTCCCTCCAGGTGTGAGATGTCACAGGTGGACGACTGTGGATCTGGGAATAAACAGAGAAAATGGATTCAAGATACTGAAATAACAAGGAGACCATATATTGTCATTTAAAAGCTACGTGATTTATAATGACTTGAAATCACTATATTTATCTGGATTTAAGTAGTTTGAATTTTAAAGGGACAGTATGTAATGTGTAACAACACACTGCTCAGTGCAGTACCCTAACCCTCTCTGTTGAAACACTGGTACAGCGGCCTTTTGGTGTCATTTGTCTTGTGCGTTTTTATATGGACCCGAGTCTGAAATAAAGAAGTGATTATGATGAAAGGTACAGTACTGTATGTAACTTTCTGGAGGAGGCAAGTCATCTGCAGGATTCCATGAAATAGAAAGTGACTTTAAAGAAAAAGTAACGTTATTTTACAATCTGAGCCTTCTTTCGGTAATGAAACAAGTCGTTTGACTCACCCATATCACGTTCGTGTCATTTGGAGCTGTTTGAAGAAAGTTATGTTGTGGCGTTTCTGTTAGCATTTGTTAGCATTTGTATTCGGGGCATTACTTTGCGGTCTCCAAATAACACAAACTTTAGCACTTTTCAAATCATAGAAGCCCGATGTCTTAATGAAAAATTTCGTTTGAAGCAAAAGTGGCCTGTAATCCGAGGTTTATCCATAGTTTTCAGCTTTGCGTTTCCTGTTTGGATCCCCGGAGCAGTCCGCGCATGCGCACTGGCGTCCTCATCTACTCGAAACTATGGCTAAATCTCGGATTACAGGCCACTTTTGCTTCAAACGAAATTTTTTATTAAGACATCGGGCTTCTATGATTTGAAAAGTGCTAAAGTTTGTGTTATTTGGAGACCGCAAAGTAATGCCCCGAGCAAATGATACAGCACCATGTTAACAGATACGGGATCATTACTAGAACAGAACGGCTCAACATAAGTTCTGCGATACTGCTCCAATTGACAGAAAAATGCTATGGGTGAGTAAAACTACTTGTTTTATTACCGAAAGAAGGCTCAGATTGTAAAATAACGTTACTTTGCCTTTAACATAGATATATATTTTTTCTGTGGAAGATTATCGCCAAAGGAAGGCCAATTATGAGTCAGATTTGTGGAGATGCAACATTTGTAAGGACATGTGTTTTGATGTTTTCAGTGCAACAAACACACCCCCAAAAAACAACAACATGCTTTTATTTTAGTCTATTCTTTGGCCTAAATGTTACATACTGGTGCTTTAAAGAAAGCGAACATAGGTAATTTAGGTATATGTACTGAATCTTGATTGTTTATTATATATTGTATATCTATATACATAATAAAAAAAACATAATAAAACAGGAAACTGAAACTATGAATAGATAAAGAATAAAGATATAACAATCTCTTACCAGTTCATGAGCTTCACTGTTACGATTGACCCTTCTTGCCTTGTTTTTTGCTGCCTCCTTCTCCAGTCTACGAAAGGAAACCACAATTAGACCACACGAACTGACACAAATTAAATTCGAGTTTTGAGTTCATTAAGTTCAGCAGAAGTTTTCAAGCAGCATGCTGAAAGAGAAAAGACACTTAAGAAAGAAGATTGTTAGTTTGTTAGCGCAAATACAAGCAAACGAAAATTAGTCTTCTATGTTAGACATTAATTTTTATTCTGGACTACAAAGATGGGGGCTCTCTGTTGAGTCCAACCTCAGATTTGCCTCGAGAACGCTTGCTCTTCTTTTTGCCCTTTCCCCCTTTTCCTGAAGAAGGGGCAGGGTCAGTGTCAGCACCCCCTGCAGGTAAGTCATCAGCACCACCACCAATACCACCACCAACATCTACAGCCACAGTGACTGTCTCCCCCTCTTTTAACTCCTCTGAGTTGTAGACACGACGCACCACCTTTCTGATCACCTGTAGGGGGCAGAGGTGAGTTAGAGGGACAGGGAGAGGGTTTGAAAGGAATGAAATGAATATTGTTAATGTTTAATTTGTTTAGATGTTGAAACAAAGGCCCAAAACATTTTATGAGTGAACTCCAAGTGACTTTTTATTCAAAGTTAAGTTGTATTTTATCCTTGTGCCTTATAGCATGTTGTGAAGCGACTATGTTTTGTGAAGTGCTATATGATTAAGTAGTGATTGAAGTAATTATTGTATTAGTATTAGCATGTATTTGAGCTACAACTAGCAATGATTTTAGTAATCGATTAACCTGGCAATCTTTTGAGAAATGCTTGTTTAGATCTCAAAAAGTCTGTGAATTTGAGGTTTTTAATAATTTGACCAAGATGAAGCTAAAAGATGTTGTTACAGAACTATATGTACATAAAGTATATCTATAAAAAAATCGGTTGTTCATTAAAAACACAAATTTGACATGTGTCATTTTGGTGTAATTGCTGCTCTGTTTACATCATAAAACTTCTCTCAGCACATGGCATGGCTTGGAGTCTGTCTATAGCTCAGAAAACCATTAATCAATTCATAAATTAGTGACTTGAAGCCAACCAGAAACCTCTTACTGGCTGTTTTTTTGTTCAACTTATACAAAACTGTCATTTAACTTATGCAGCTTAAGCAATATTTTTTGTCGGGAAAGAAGAATGTATTCGTTATCCCCTTCACCTCAGAATTCAGAAACAGCCTTAGAATAATGAAGCAATGAAAAATGTATTTTATGTATCCACATAAAAGCAGTGTGTTAGACTATAGTGAGTGAGGTCAGGTGGAGAGGAGGGAGCAGTTACTTTTCTTGTGACCAGATTTCCGTCCTCGTCTGTGAACTGCTCCTCTGTCACAGACTCCCCAGGAAGGTTTTTGGCCTCCTCGCCCTGGATTTAGTATAAACAAAAAGGATTGAAATAATGGTAAAATTTAAAACAAAACAGCAGGAATGATATGGATGATAAAAGTGTTAATTTGCATGACAATAGCACAGAAATATAAATAGCACATTGAAAAATGCAGCCAGCTTATGCAGCCAGATCAACCAATAGAAATGCAAAATGAAAACAATACGCAAGAATAAGATATAGTCTTTAAAGGTGCACTATGTAACTTTTTCTGGTGAAGGCTCTGGTACCTGGTTGTCTCTATAATGATTTAAATTCCTAAAATGTTGCACAGAATGGCAATAAACTCCATAGAGACAAAAAGGTGATGGCACCGGGCCAAGTTAGAGGTCAGATCTGTGGTAAGGCGACCCCACTCCCTGTATGAATGCATTTTTTTCTTTGTATTTTGTTAGCCATAAAATTAATTGAATACAAGGCAGATATGTTGTAATGCCATACTATGCTGACAAAAAAATACAGATGATGGACCCTCCACCAGAAATACACAGTACCCTTTACTTTTAACCATATACATGAGATTTTAACAAACTTGAAATGTCCAACTTTAAACAACTATTTACACCTTACCAGATAAATCCAGCATCATGCTACACCCTACTCAATTACTTTTTCTGCTACCTAAAACTAGCTTCTTTGTCTATTCGACCTGGAGACTGGCAATCCAACAATCCAAGCAAAGCAAGAGAAAATAAACAGAAATCATCTACAGAATCATGCTACATCTATCAGAATCATGCTACACTGCAATCAGTCACTATTTATGCCTGTACACACAGATGCCTGACCTTGAGCACGACCCTTCGGCGATACACTCGAGTGGTCACTGTGGTCTCGTCATCGGAGTCTGAGTCTGCAACTCTAGCCCCTCCCTGACCAAAGCATCCCAACAGTCCCGTGGACAAATTTTATTAAGAGAACTTTAATTATAAATGTTGTGATAAAATAAGAATGCGACTTTCTGTAGGCCTATGTCAGGTATCTGCTTATATTTCTTCTAATTCAGGAAAATCAGCTATTTGTGAAAGAAATTACAAACTGAAAAACATTGCCTGTATACTTTAAAAGGTATTTTGTTGGATGAGAACCGTAATGCATTAACTGCCATTAACCGCTGATTTGATCCAGATTGTTGTTCAACTACCTTTGACTATTCCAAACAGTTGTTTCTCCATCATAGTTTAACATCAGAGATATAGAAGAGACTAAGTGGGCAGGACGGCAAGCCTAACAGTTCATTCTGAAAAATGTTTGCCACCCATGGTTCAAAATAAATAAAATTGGCATTAAACCTGCTCACACCATATTCACCATACAAACTCTTAAAGTCTAAAATAACAACTTAGAGTAAATGTTGACTTGAAGTGTCATAATATTATTGCCTATATCAATGTTGCTGTCTGACCTGGGGTTTGCTGCTCTCCTCCTTGGATGCCTTCTTCTTCTTGGTCTCTTTCTCGTCTCTCGCGGCGTCGCTGTGGCCTCCATTTTGTTTCTCAGTCTTCACTGGCGGCTGCTCGAGAGAATCAGCCAAACTGTCAGGGCTGGACAAGAAGGAGAAAGAGATAGACAAGTTATATTTTTATAACATTAAAAATATAACTTGTTGATCAAAACATGTTGGAGGACTTTTACCTTCTTTGAATGCTTCAGACGTTTTTGTATTTTTTATTTTAAGTTTATAATAATTAGAAATCAAATTCATTTGCTATGTCACAAATAATACAGTACCAATACTTCAAAAAGTGTAGTGGTAGTAATTATCATTATTAGTGGTGGTAAGGTAGAAATTATACTACTTGTTAGCAGTATTAGCACATAGCAGTATATAGCAGTCATACTTGCGATGCAGTCATAGTATTAAATTTAGGGATAGCAGTAGTGGTGGTGGTGGTGGTAGTATCAGCGGTAGTAGTAGTAGTAGTAGTAGTAGCATGTATCTTAGTATTTTAGCGTGTATGTGTGTGTTACTGTTTGGGTTGCTTGGTTGTGTGGTGTCGGGCACCTGTGGGGCTGGTTGGGTGGGTGGAAGGAAATGTGGGATTGTTTTTAATCACTGTAAGGTGCTTTGTGTTACATTTTTTTGTATGAAAAGCGCTTTATAAATAATGTTTGTATGATTGATCGATTGATTGAAATTGTGCTGATTTAAGATGTTGTTGTATGCAAAATTTTGAGGTCAAAAGATATATTATTTAGTTTTAAATTCTAATTGCTAATAATTCTGAAAACTATATATAATTTCTTGTAACCACACCCACCTGCCCTCCTCTGGCCCTGGACTGTCCAGTTGCTCCGCAGATTCCGCTGCTGCTCCAGACGCTTCCGCTTCCTGCCAACCTGAAACTGAAGACATGTCCCTCTCTGCTTGCCGTACTTGTTCGAGAATCACATTGACCCTCTCCTCCGTCATCTCCTGGTCCTCCAAGCCTCCCTCCAGCTTGATGTCCTCCAGTAAACTCTGTATCCGCTCTTCGGTCATCTCCTCTTCCTCCCCCTCTTCTTCTTTTCGGTCGTTTTTGTCCACAATCACATCGCCGCGATCTTGTTTGACCTCCAGATCTTTAACTTGTTTCTCTACGGATCTTCTGTCATTTCCTGGGCTCTCATAGGAGATTTTCACCTCTCTATGCAGGCTGGATTCAACAATAACGTCCTCTTGGGATGCTAACTGAGGTGCGACTGTGGTGGGGTCACTACTGGAGGTACTTAAAGTCTGATTCAGAGACAAATCTGTTGGCCTAGTAACGGAGGTCCTATTTTGGGATTCTACAGGAGATTCTCCAAAGAAGTCATCCGATCGGAGAGGGGTGGGGGGCTCATAGTTGAGGGAAGAGGGCGTCTGCAGTTCCAGATCTACATTGTGGTATCCTAAATGGGATGGGAGGACCAAAGGTTTAGACAAGGAAGGATGAAGGAGAGGAAGCAAGGAGGTAGGGAAGGAAGTAGGAAGGAGGGAGGGATGCAGTGGAGGTGTGGATGGAATGAGAGATGACAGTTGAGCAAAAAGTGGCTTAAACAACAATGTAGAGCTTGTTCAGAAGCACCGAGATGACTATGTGATCATACAAGTAAGCCGTTTAATGTGAAATAGTTATTAGAATTTCTTTTTTTTTTGGAAAAAGTTGGAAAGGATAGAAATAGGGTTGTCACAAAAAACAATATTGAGATAATCAATCAGAACTATTATCCTTTTGTTAAAATCTTTTATTCTATTATGTAATTATGTGTTTAGATATTATCACTGAGATACCAAAATAGGTAATGAGCTTTTCCTTAGAATCAAAATATGTTTTGAAATGTGAAAAATCCTAACTGGGATGACCAACTTTGCTTTTTAACTGTAGGAGTACTGTTAAATGATTGAGTATTAATCATTGAATCATAATAGTATACCTGTCCCCTCATATAACATACCTATACTTATCTGTATGCAGCAGGCCTTATATAATGAATGAAAAACCTCAAACTTATGAACAAGCACATATCTCTGCTCAACATACAGTATGTAATGAAAAATACGTACTGACAAATAAAAAGTCACAAGAAAAGATGAAGATGGAAGACAACTTTAAAGAAACACATCTAAATTTCAGTTATTTTTGTTTGTAGGTTATACCAGGCTTTATCCTCTGGTATATGAAGAGCAATTTGACAAAGCTTGTAATAATCCATTCATATTACATGAGTTAGTGAGTTAGGTAGTGTTAGTATAGTTAAATATAGATTTCAGGTACAGAGCGATCCCGCCTAAAGTGTGACGGGACACCAGGGGGCAGTGGACAGGGCGGCGGAGAAGGGGGAGAGGTCAAAGGGCAAGGAGGAAGAGCAGGAAGTGGGAAAGCTACAGATTTGGCAAGCGGAAAATTAATAGGAAAAAAGAATGAGAATCCAAGCATACAAGGAGAGGAATGCAGAGGAGGAGAGTAGGAGAGACTGGAAAGACGTGGCAGGACAGGTGCAATAGGGAGGATATAAACAGGTGGCGTTGGGGGCGGGGCCTGGAATTGTAAACAGGAATTTGAACTACGAAATGGAAAAGTTGCAGGGAATAGATTCGGAATGACAGTCGATATTGAGGATTTAGGAAAAAGTGATTTTTTAAGGAGTTGACGGACTGTAGGGGAGCTAAGAAGTTTTACAGGTTTGGCTATAACACAATTCACACGAGACAAGAAGACAGCAGTTAGTTAGACAAAACGCACATGGATATATAGCATGAAAAGACAGACATTTAATGCACAAGATGTTCAAATGAATGTTATTTGAAGCTGCAGAAGCCAGATATTTGCTTATATTAATTGATAAGCAAAACAGCACTTAGTCTGGAGCAAAAATGACTTGAAAAGATAGAAATTCCCACAAAATAGTTGAAGAATTGTTGAAAAAAAAAAAAAAAGAGATAGCTAATCATGCTTGGTTTCTTGCATGACGTCCAGGATCAAACAGCCTGGGACGTTGTTAATATTATATCATGTTGCTATGGCTCTGTGAGAGGAGGAAAACATCAATTCTAACTTAAGATCAGTCCGCTTTAGCTTCAAGGTAAGCAAAGGCAGGTTAGTGATTGAAATACTTGATCATTATTAAGGGAAATTTGTGTTAGGAGTTAGAAGAGAGGAAGGAGAGAATCAGGAAGAGGCTGGAACCAAAGCAGGAGAGCGTACAGTGGAGGCTTGGAGCACCTGGAGATGAGAACTAACTACATGGGAGCTAACAGCAGCATCACACACATAGGAAGTTAGCATTAGCATGATCTACTTTCAACTCATCTATATTAAACTGGCTTAAAACTAGACCAGATGTGTTGAAAAGACCACCACATATTAACAACAGTAGAGCAGGCAGCCTCTGACAACAAAGCCAAAGCCATGCAAATCTGTGATCCTCAAAATAGCTCCCAGAATATTTATTACAGGTTAGTTGTTGTTAAAGTATCATTAGTAAACATTAGCATGACTTGTTTCATAGTTGAATCTTAAGCCAGTATAACCACAGTTACTAAAAATAGATATGATTAATATATTGTCATTTTCAAACCAGAGAATGCAGGCCTTACTCAGTAAATAATGATAAGTTAAAACATGTAAAATGTGTTGCTACCATCTTTGAAACCAAAGAAGAATGATAGGTAGAAGGAGAGGGATAGACTTGCCACACTTAAAGCAACATAACTTGGTTTTTATAATTATGTTTCCATGTATTTAAAAAAGCTTAAAGTGTGTGAGTTTGTGTAGTTACATACACATAAACATAACTAAACCAAATTATGATCCAGTGCCGTAGCCATCTGAAACATCAGAGGCTACAATGACACATTTGCAAAGGTTTTCTTAATAAAGTTTCATGCTTCTGAACACGTATCAACAGCAGTCACACACACTGAATTGTCTCATAGTCCAAAATTTTACCAAAAAGAATCCTTCCATTACGACACTATGATAAAGCATATATTTTATAATACATAGGCAGAGGTGGAAAGTAGGGTTAGGGTTAGATAATATCTGACCCGGCAGTTGCAAAAAGTCCTTTAAAATTATATGTCTGTAGAAGTAGGAATAAGTAGTACTAGAAGAAATCATAAATGTACAATATTGTTATAAAACATCAGCTGCAATAAATAAATCGGTGAATGTAACTCTTTAATACTTAGTTTGCACTTCTACGGCTCAAATCTTCAAAAAAATAACCAACATTTCCCATTAGTGCAAAGAAAATGTACAGACGATAAATACTGACCTTAAAAATGGTTAATTATTGTTCATCTATTATATATTGAACAATACGTCAATACAGTAATTATCATGACAGGCCTATACCAAAGTATATTTTATTATAGCAGATAAGTAGGCTACTTCTACTTCTACAAGATTTTAGTACCACCTCTGTCTACTGACACTCTAAACTTACTCCAGATTTAAATTCCTTGTTTAGCGTATTGGCCTTTGATATGGCCTGCCTAGTGCCTACAGCTCAGAGTGGGCGAGGTGAGGAGAGATGGAGGGAGAGACTGAAGAGATAGACTGGAGAGGCAGTAGGCTAAGGGTGGGCTACTCTTTACCATCGGACTGATCCGGGAATACTGCGTTATCATCGGCAAAGCAGCGAGTGCCTGAAATGTTACCGTAGTCAAATATGGGCCCTTCCAGCAAAGTCACAATATCCAACCGGTTGATCTTAGTGAGCGCCGCGGTTAAGGCATCCGCTACAAGACAGAGAGATATAAAGTCAGTGTATTAAACAGAATATTTAGCATAGAGGTAGGAAAAAGAATGTATTTAAGTTTTATTTCTACCAACTTCTTTTGGCATTTTAATTGGATACATACAATAGACATACATAGACAATTTGCTTGATAATTTTGCATATATTTCAAAACAACTAAGAAAACTATCTGCTAGTTGTAAAAAAGTTAATAAAAATTAAATAAAAATGTAATGTTCCATATGCAAGTGTATATATGTTCATATATATCAGAATTTTGATGCTTAACAGTACAGTTTGTTTTCAGTTTGTGCAACTCAACCAAAACATTTATAGTAATGGTCATGTACATTTCTGGTAAAAAAAAAATAGTTAATTAGTTTTCATCAATATTGCACACCTTTACTGATGGATTTCAGAGTGATAAAATAACTAGCACAAAATATTACATCTTTCAAAATGGTCAAAATGGTCCTCAAAACATCACGTATAAACAGGAAGATGAAACCCACAAATATCTTGTAAATTAGAATGGTGTATCGATGCTCACTTGTGGCATTTTTACCGTCCCTGTGCACCCATTTCTTTAGGAGCATGAAGCTCTGAGCGGTCAGAGAGTTGGGGTTTTCCACACGAATGAAGTTGATCTCGTCCACAGAGAAATTCAACTCCCTGGCCAGCTCTGAAACAAACCAAAAACTCAAGTTAATTGGGAAAAAACTGATAGGCAGCAGGGTATCTATAAGACTTTTTTACTGTATGAGTTTACTACTGTGTTGTTAAATAAGTATGTGAAATATGTTACGTCATGATTCAAATTAAATTTCGATATTAAAGAGGCTTGATACTGATTTTAATACCACAATGATAGTAAAAACACTTTCTTGAAAACAACATAATGCAAATACCAGTACAAAATAACAGCAGTTTCTCTAATATAAGAATGTGGTCTTTTACTATTTCTGATACAGAATAAAGCTTTTCTTTAAAATGTCAATTCAGTTCCTATTTATGAGATTTCTTCAGTATCAATACTTGTTGAGTGTTTCAATATTAATTTTTATATCATTTAGTAAGAGGCTATTGATTTTCTGACACCCCTAATGTTCATAATTTTGATTTCTCTCTTTCTCTTCTTTAAAAATATACTGTATACCCCATCCAGCTCAAAATGTCTTCTTTAGTTGTATGCCTTACTGTTTATGGTCTGAACTAGTGATGGGCGGATCAATACCAAAGTATCGCTATATCGATCCTGATGGGATATTGAATATGCATCGATCCTGGTATTAAAATATCGATACCAAGTCATGTTTTCTTACTGACTTAACTTTCAGTTTATTTAGTTCAAATTCATATGTGTTTTGTTCATTATTCAACCATTGCCAGTTGTCAGGCACTACTTTTCCTTCCGCGTTCTCGCCAAACGTGGGGTAGTACGTCATCCCGCGATAGACTCACTGCTGTGAGATTTCAGTCAAAGCGGCGCGGGGCTGCGGGAGCCATGGGAGACCGCAAGCGAAGTGTGATGTGGAGTTACTTCCACACCATGGACGACAATGTTGGGAAGTGCAGTGTGTGCCAAAAAATGATCTGATATTGTGGCAATACCACAAATTTTAAATAAACACTTCATCATAAATCATAAACCTCAGCATGACGAAATGCTACTGACCAAACGATGACAGGAGGCGAGTCAGGCAGCTCCCTCCAGCACAGCAGCAACAGCAGTACGACAGAGGTCAATTGCCGAGGCGTTTGAGAGAGGGAGAATGTACCCAGGTAACCATCAAGCATGTAGAAGACTAAGAGTAGTGTATGTGAGAGGAGAATGTATGTATGTGAGAGTGAGAATAGTGATACTTCATTTGTTGTCTTTTTTCATAAGCTGCAAGTGCCCAACTTACAATAGATTTATTTATTTTATTTTATTTATTTATTTATTTGATAGGGACAATGCACATTAATGAACATAAGTATAAAACAAATGTAAATATGCTGAATTTTAGCTACAAAGCTAGTTTTCATCCGCAGTCCCTAGGCAGGCAAATACATAAAAATACAACGTGCAATACAAGCAGCACAAACAAAAGTCTAGTGGTCACATTTGATGTCTGCATTGCCATTTTCATTTCATCAAAGATTTTTTTTTCAGATATCTGGTGTTAGAATGTGTGGAGCTAAGCTCCCTGGTGGAGCTTTGCGAAGCCAAGGTATCTAGTTAGAGCCAGGTTAGTGTTTTTCTGTAGTATTAAAAAATGTATGAAAGTATCGGTATTGATATCGCGATTCTAACCCTGGTATTACTTGGTATCGTATTGAAACAAAAATAACTGGTATTGCCCATCCCTAGTCTGAACAGATTTGTGAAACTGCATTGTCATGTTATTTGATAAGAGATGTTTTATTTGTCCCACAATGGGGAAATGCCAGCATCTTACACAATGTTTGTAGGTGGATTATATTTCATGTTGGTATCTTGATTTATTCTGTGTCGATAGTAATATGGAGAAGGCTCAGAGCTGCCAAACACAGTCAGAATATGCTGAAAGTAGCACTTGATATAAGGTGTCGTGTGCTGTGTGCAGAGAGGCCCAATCTGTGTCCATAAATTCACCCTCAGAGAACATAATGTGCATTACATCTGCAGCTTTGCCACGGAAACAAGCATTAAATATGAACCAGGGCTTTTTCCTCGAAGGCCACTCACTCAGTCCCCACACAGACTCACAACAACGCAAGTCCTGACATACTTCTAATGCAACTCGCTCACTTTCACAAATACAAACAGAACCACACCCAATGGGAGACACGCATAAGACGCCAGGGCAATGCTGCAGTGCAGGTGGGCCGGGTCAGACTGCAGTGACCACACCCTATTGTTGAAAATAATGTTGTGTTCAAAATGAATGAAAATCTAAGTATACAGTTCACTGTTTTTGTATTGACAGTAATTGCACAGATAAATAATCAAATCTTCTAATCTAATGAATGTTGTGTGCTATGCTACAGGTTATATACATACATAATTTAGTATACTTATGTTTTCATTCATGTTGCTTATTGCTTTGTTTTAATATGAGTTTACATTGATTCCCTAAAGAAATACATTTATTTTGATGTCAGAAAAGACTGACCTAGATATTTTTGATACATGCAACTATCAAGAATTCAGAACTGCATTTTTACATTTGTTACTTTTTAATCAATTAAAGAAATCAATTGCTATACACGTGAATACTTATTGTGTTCTTATCTGTTTAAGCTTAGAATAAATTCCTCTGCAGTGCTGCACAAACGCATGGCACTATTTGCCACCAGGGGGCAATAGACACCACAAAACAAATTGCTTTGAAGCTTCAAATTATTCACATGTGGTCAGATACTGAGGACTCCTCATTGCAGTGCAGGCTGTTTGGCAGAACACTAACCCATGCTTAAAGAAACATGATTCTAGCAGATTTTACATTTATTGACAAACAACAATTAGGCGGTTTCAATAATAGGTATAATAATAGGAGTGTGAAGCGGCTGGGATGAGGATCAGCTCCTCCAAATCCGAGGCCATGGTTCTCGACCGGAAAAAGGTGGTTTGCCCTCTCTGGGTGGGTGGAGAGTCCTTGCCTCAAGTGGAGGAGTTCAAGTATCTCGGGGTCTTGTTCACGAGTGAGGGGAGGATGGAGCGTGAGATTGACAGGCGGATCGGTGCAGCGTCGGCAGTGATGCGGTCGTTGTACCGGACCGTTGTGGTGAAGAGGGAGCTGAGCCAAAAGGCGAAGCTCTCAATTTACCGGTCAGTCTACGTTCCTACCCTCACCTATGGTCATGAGCTTTGGGTAATGACCGAAAGGACGAGATCGCGGATACAAGCGGCCGAAATGAGTTTCCTCCGCAGAGTGGGTGGGCGCACCCTTAGAGATAGGGTGAGGAGCTCAGTCACACGGGAGGCGCTCGGAGTAGAGCCGCTGCTTCTCCACGTGGAGAGGAGCCAGCTGAGGTGGCTCGGGCATCTGTTTCGGATGCCTCCTGGACGCCTCCCTCGGGAGGTGTTCCGGGCATGTCCCACCTGGAGGAGGCCCCGGGGAAGACCCAGGACCCGCTGGAGGGACTATGTCTCCCGGCTGGCCTGGGAACGCCTTGGGGTCCCCCCGGAGGAGCTGGAGGAAGTGTCCGGGGTGAAGGAAGTCTGGGAGTCCCTGCTTAGACTGTTGCCCCCGCGACCCGGCCCCGGATAAGCGGAAGAAAATGGATGGATGGAATAATAGGTAGAACCAATTGTAATTTTTGATCAAATAAGGATAGTACAGAAAGAAAATTGACATAGATTAGTAAATAAGGCCTATATTAAATCATATTATATTATTAAACATAAGGTAAAAGTGCATTAGCTCACCAGTCCAGCTGAGTCCAAGGTGGTCTGCTACAATGGCCATGCGGAGGTCAGTCCTCTCACATGGGCTTTGTGGACCTAGATATTCACAGCATCCAGGAGGCAGAGAGAAGCAAGACAAATACTGATTATTTAAAAGCAAATAAACAACAATAATATAATAAAATGACTCTATCTATTCTATATGTAGACCTATAGTAGAGTGTAATTTTTTGGTACCATCAGGATCTAGTGTACCTCTTAGTAGTGTGCACTGACTTCACTTTTGATTGAGTTTTGTGCAACTTATTAATGGTTAATGATCTTGTTTGGTTGGACATAGTCATTTTAAAATGTATTTTAAAAGGTAAAGGTAAACTTGTTAAACTGGCTCGTATTCTGAATCATACTGTGCAATGTAGGCTACTGGTACCAAACATATCAAAAGAATTAACTGTTTTAATAAACTTGAGCTAGACTAGAACTACTTAACAGATCCAAATAGACCTCCCTTATACAATTACAAAAGTTATTCAGTTAGTATTAGTAATAGTTAAAATTCACAGCACTTCAAAGCTACTTTCTACCATCAAGCAACATTCCCTCCCACTGAAGAAAGCAATTCATTGTCTTAACTTAAAATCACCAGCTGTATTGGTCTTTAGCATTTTGCATAATGCAGCATGTTACGGACTGTAGCTGTTGGTATACAGATACAGTGATTTTCAAGTTTAGCTGATGAATTGTTTTCCCTGTGAGCAAAAGGACGGCGATCACCACAAAGAAACTACCTTTATAAGTCAAGCAAACAGACCAGTCAAGCACAACACTGCACTGTACCTATGCCTATGGGAATTTTGTTGAGTGCGTCCCTCTAAAACACCTTTGGTTGAGTAAATAAAAATTAACAGTTGAAACTACAGTCACGACAAAATACATTCCAAATAACCAAACTCTGAGCTGTGGGCAACAGTAGCTTAATATGTAAAGCATTTCATTGACAAACTGTAAGGCTGGATCTCTTTTCATAGAGTTGCGCTCACTATCAATATCTGCATAGCTGGTGATCTCATCTGCCCCATTTATTTGCCAGTCATACTCCATATTGGTGATAGCTGCCACCATAATGCAATAAGTATTACACCTGGTTGAGCATCAAGTATTATAGAGTTGCAACAATATATCAGCATAATAGGGACTAATCGGCTGTTAAAATCATTGTAATCGTATTTGTTAAATGTTTATCATTACCTGGACTATACGTCTGTATAGTCCATGCCAAAAGAAGCACAGGCAGTGGCATTATTAAACAGATTTTGATCAATACTACACTTAATTCTATCTAGAAGCATCCAGTCAATATATTTTTACCTCTATCAGGTAAAAAAATTGATTCCAAAAATCTCAATGTAAAATTCAACAAATCACTGGAATAGTCAGCTGATCAAATTAAATAAGTAATCACTGACTAGTCAGCGAATTCATTTATTTAGTTGGAACTCTTTTGCTAAAAAAAACAAAAAACACTAAACTTTATGCAACTGTCCAAACTATTCTGAGAGTTAAACATATAACAATTATGTAATCAATGTCTGGTACAGTATCTATTTGCCCTGCCATACTGAGACAGCACAGGACAAGAAGAGGGACTAGAGACAAATACATCACGTCACAGATCACCCACAATCCACCACAACAACACCTGCATGCATCTCCTCACATAGAGAGAAAGTAGAGTTCATAATAAGAAGGGTTTAAAAGAGTTTACAAACTCTCTGTGACAGGGGCAGCCATGAGTGGAGCATCAGCCTGACTCTCTGGCCTCTTCTGTCCTCGTGTCCACCTACACATCCTGGCTGCTGCTGGCTCAACCTCAGCTGACACATGGCTAGGTGGGGCAGGCGGAGGTGTGGTGGTGATGGTGCGTTGGGTGCAGGTGGGTGGAGGGCTGGATCTCTTCTCTGACAGGGAAGTGTTCCTGCTTCGAAGCTTCGTGTCCTCAGTGGCCAGTGACTTTTCCGCTAATGAGTGTGAGGATCTTGGCTTGCCCCTAGATTGGTCCTCCTGACAATTTGAAATTTTCTGACATGCTTCACTATTGGATTTACGTATGGATTTTTTCATATGGCTATCTATAAGTATTTGGTTAACCTCAACTGTTTTAACACACTGTTTTTTGACTACAGATTTTGTTTTAATCTCTTTCCTATTTAGTGAGCTTTCCTTTAATGAGTGTGAAGATCCTGGCTTGCCCCTAGCTCGGTCCTCTTTAAAATCTGACTTCTTCCGACATGCTTCACTACTGATTTTCTGTTTTTCTGTCATTTCTGTTGTGGATTTTCTGCTATGGCTATCTTTAAGTATTTGGTTAACCTCGACTGTTATAATACCCTGCTTTTCAACCACAGATTTAGTTTCAATCACGTTCCTTTTTAGTGATTTTTTCTGTAAGGAGTGGGAGAATACTGGTTTTCCCCTAGCTTTGTCATCCTTGCTATTAAAAGTTTTAAAATTGGCCTTTTTCCTGCATATTTCACTATTACTTTTTTCTAATATGGATTTTCTGCTATGGCTATCTTTAATTATTTGGTTAACATTAATACCTTGCTTTTTAACCACAGATTTAGCATCTTTCCTTTTTAGTGATTTCCAAATAGGAATTTTGCTTTTCTGAAATGAGTTTTTAGACTGGTCACATTTTTTACTAACTATGTGCATTATGTTATCCTTCCCTGTTGCTTGCTTGTTAGTAAGTTGTGCTTCTGAAGACATCTGAATGCATAGCTTGTGATTAGGAACCGTGACTGGTACCCTAGACTTGCATATCTTAGTTTTGACCTCTTTGGCTGCAGTGTCTGTAAATGCTACATGAATGGTATTCTCCCTTTCTCCTGTGAAATCCACTATATTGGGACATATAGTCAAGTTAGGTACAGCTTTGTCCACATGAGAAGACTCATATGAACTGTTATGAGAATCTGCATTGGTACTATGGATGTTGTGTGATGAGTCCATGTTTTCCTCTAACCCACCCAAAGTGTAATAATTTATAACATCTAATGATATATTGCTCCAGTAATCTGCCATACTTGATGTGCTATAGTTAGAATAGGCTGAAGAGTCTGAGGTTTCAGAGGCTGTAGTTATGTAATGGGATGTATCATAAGTGCTTGTTTTAGATTTGGAAGTGCTATTTGAAACATCAAAGCTATTGTCACTTGAAAACTTTGATCCTGTTCTAAAAGTGGAAAATGTCGGCTCAGTGTGAGAAGTAAAGTTGTGACATGTGCTGCTGCAGCCCGCTCCATTTGAGATTTCTAGCTGCACTGTGGTTGTTGATATAGGTATTTGTGGGAAGCTCTCTGTGGACTCCTGACTGTCCTCCTCCCCCTCCTCATCATCATGTAAGTCTAACTCTAAATCCCTGACTCGGTACCTGCCCGCTAAAGGGTAATGCTCACCAATCTGAAAAAACTGCAGCCTCTCCTCCACCATGTCTCTCTTGCTCATGTCAATTGCACCACTGCGCGTCATCTCAAACATCTTCCCTTCATGGAAGGGGAACGGGTTAGGCTCACTTGTGGGCGTGCTATCGTCCGTCGGGGTTCGGGCCGGAGTGGTGTCCGGTGTTGTGGCCTGGGACTGCTCATCCACAGCCAGGCCAAACGGTTTAGGCTCACCGTTACCCCCCTTGGTCCCGCCCATGTCAACTTCATCTCCACTTTTACTAGGCCACGGGTCAAAGTCCAGCCCTTTAGTGGCAACAGTCTTAAAAGCGGAGTTAAATTCTTCCTCTAATTTGTAACTAAAATAAGTGTCTGAAAACCCTTCATTATCCAAGGGCTTCGGATCAGTTTTACCATTGTCTTTTTTCATGCCATTTGTTTTTCCATTTGTTTCTTTTTTGCAAATATCCTTCTGGTATTCCTCTGGTGTTTTCTCCTCTGGCGTTTTCTCCTCCTCGATCACTTCCAGTTTAGTTGGAGGAAAAGACCGGTCAGTTGTCCTATAAGACTCAGATGCCCACACATCCTTCCTGCTGTCTGGATACCCGTACAGTTTTAGATCAGCCTGCTCGCCTAGTCCATCATCCTCATCCTGAAGTTCATATCCATCTAATGAGTCTATCTCTGTTGCATCAGTGTCATGGGAAAACTCTGCTGTTGTTGCTATGGAACAGTCAGTAATAGACTGGTCATTACCATTCTGTTCATAGTCATCATCCTCTCCTTTACCATTGGACCCTTTTGAACCATTGGATCCATTGGTACCATTTGCTTCTTTGTTATTCCCATTTTTATCATGCTTTTTAGATTTCCTCTCTTTCTTCTTGTCCTCCTCCTCCTCCTCCTCTTTAGGTTTAGAAGTTAACTTTTTACAAGGGATTGGCTGGAAGATAGACTCATCATCTTGCTCCTCCTCAGTCTGGCCATCTTCACCCCCAGATGTTATAGGAGTTGGGGGTTGGATGCATATTATTGGCTCTTTAAGAAGATGTTTATCATGTTCCTCTTGTAAATTCACCTCCATCATTTCAGTTTCTGTTTCTGAAGATGCACAGGACCCTTTCCTCTCTGTATCGGACTTATCTGACGATGAATCTAATGGAGGTGGGGGTGGAAACTCTATGTACGCAATACCTTTATCTCTTGGAATATCTTTTTTTTCTTGCACTATTTCAACCTGCCTACCATTGCCTGTTGATTGCAATCTATTCAACGCATTCAACTCTTTTTCATTATCGTTAGTTTCTTGTTTATTTGCATTAACTACATCTGTGTCTGGACTATCTTTGCTTTTTGGAGTCACTTCTTTGAATGTGAATACTGCTTTCTCTTCTCCCTCCGATTCTTCACATACCTCCATTATCGGACTTGGTTTTCCAGGCATAAATCCCATAAAACCATCTAAAGTTCGTGTGGTGAGATCGTAGCTTATCTCTTCTGAACTAGGAGTCTCTGGGGTTATTGGACTTTTCCCTGAACTATCTATAAAAGAAACCTGCTCCAATGTATCTTCATCAGGGCTAATAATAGGGCTAAGACCATTTGACTTTTGCTTAACATTATATGATCCCTTGGCATCCCTCTCTGCCTGTCTACCAACCTGCACACCAACATATACTGGTAATGTCTTAATACCTTTGAAATTTTCTTTGGTGGTTGCCACAGTAGGGGATGTAATGACTTTCTCAAGCACCTCTCTGGGACTGGGAAGGTTGTTTGAGTTTGAATCTTTTGGGGCGTTGTCCAAAATTTCAAAAGTCAAATCTGTCTTTCTTTGGGCTACGTCAACACTTGGCCCTTTCTTAATTAATGTTGGTATTTGCGAAGGCCTTGGGGTTGTAGGTGATTTGAGAACTGGAATTTGAGATTCTGACTTTTTCCGAAGATTTTTGTTCACTTGTTTATCTGTTTCTACTTTTGATACTTCATTTGTTGTTTCTTTCATCTTTGCAACCTTTCTGACTTCATTTACATTATCTACAACTTTCTTACTGCTATCTTTAGCTTGTGTATCTATAACACTCTTAGTTTGTTGACTATTTTTCTGAATTGAGGCAATATTTTGGTCATATGCCAACTTGGGAGATTTTGGTGGTGATGTTGTTTTATTGCTTTCCTTTTCAACATCTTTATCAAGAGAACCTTTTTCTCCCCCTTTTGTAAATAGTGGAAGTTTACTCTCTTGCATCTTTTTAACTGATGGCTTTGGTTGGACTGGTGGGGGTACTTTGGTGGGACTAGCCTGACTGTCCTGCTTTTGGGCTGCAGCTTCAAATTTCATTCTCACTGCACTGACTCTAGACGTAGATCTCATTGGAGTAGATGGTTCAGATTCACTCGATCTAGCTGGCTCAGTTACATAGGATGTGGCACTTTTCTGAGGGCTGCTTGGTAAACTTGAACTTTTCTTTTCAGTTGTTGTTGTGCTAGTAAATATTTTACCAATAGAAGACTCCTTAGGTTGGTTTTTGTCTTGCATCTCTATTCCTGCCTTAGACTTTTGTGGTGTTTTTTCAGGGCTACTGCAAACTGAACTCGGCCATGATCTTGGCTCTTTTATTTGCCGTTTCATTGGCTTTCTCTCTGGTGACTGCAACTCATCATTCAATTTTTCAGTTTTGTCACGGAAGAACTGAGAAACTTCACTCAGTTTCTCCTCAGCCTCCTTAACTGTCTGGTCCACCCTGTCTTCGTAAAGTAAATTCTCCCTGCTCTTGCTGTCATGCTTGTCTTCTGTAAATCTCATCCACACTGCATGTTTAGGGCTGCCTGGTTCAGTTGTGTAATGAAGAACTGTAACTTTATCAAACTGCGCTGATTCGTCCCTTTGTGGAAATTTGCCTGATTTGGGTGAATCCTCTTTGGATGACCCCCTTTTGGGACTACTATCTTTTTGTGGGCTAGCATCAGTGCTCCTACCAGATTCAGGACTTTGGTGTCGCTTTTTCTCAATCACTGTCTCTTCTGTGTCTGACTGAGAAGCTGAAGACACATCAAGCTTCTCAGAAAGCAACATTTTTTCTGCAAAATTGTATGACTCACCTCTTACCTCTGAAAGCTCATCATCACAGTATTCAATCGAATGTTGGCTCAGTAGTTTAAGTGCTTTGTATGAGTCATCTGCTATGAGCTGTGCAGAGCTGGGTCGACTGTCCTCCTCTTGGGATACGGGAGTGTTGACCCGGGAAGTTTCCAGGAAGGAGGGCAGTGTTTCCTCTGCAATAAGCTCCTCCTCTTCCTGTTGAACATCCTCATAATCTAAAAACTCCCTAAATCCACGCTCCCCTTTATAAATAAACAGTTCCGGGTGCTTCTTGGTCTCTCTAATGATAACTTCTGTTGGTTCTGCAGTGCTATGTCCTTTCTCAATGTGCACCTCAATTATTCTTTCAACTTTAGGTTTAGACTTATCTAGAAACCTTGGAGTTAGCTCGTCACCTTTAACTGAATCCTGGCTAGTTTTGTGTTCAAAAAGTCCTGCAAGATCCTTGGATGGGTCCCTTCCTGACTGAAAAGCTTTCATTATATCTCGCACCGACATTCCCTCCTCTATCATCTCTGCACTGTCTGAAAACTGAGGTTTATGATACACCATTCTAGTCGTTGTGGTGATTTGAGTTTCCTCTTTAAGACACACACTTTTACTCATCATTGAATCATCTTGTAGCATCTCTAATGCTTGTGCTGAGCTACTTGGTTCAAAGTCTATGGCAGGAATAGCAGATGCAGCCTCCTCCATGGATACAAAATCAGCTCTAGCTTCACTAACACAGGGGGGAATGGGTGAGTCTGTAAACAAAGGCTTAGGCCCTGTACTTTCTGCGCTTTGAGGGGCCGATGGGGTCTTTTCACTTCTCGTCTCAAAGCCACTGTCTGACAAAGGGCTCTTATCCTGCTCGTGTGACAAATCTTCAGGTGATTCTAAAATACTTTCTGCCCCTTCTGCGAGTTTGCTCAGATCTTTCTCAGATGGCGAAGTGTGCATTGCTGAAGCTGGGGGAGGCATTTTAAGCTTGTTCTCTTGTAGTGTCATGGATGGCTTAAGGATACGCTTTTGTTTCTCCTCACCCTCCCTCCTTACCTCCTCTTCATAGCGACTTTTTATCTCTGCCATTTTGGAAAGCGAGCTTGCACCAATTTCATTTGTCAAGTAATCTACAACCTTGGCCAGTTCAATGTTTTTACTTGACAATGCTTGGTGTTTGAACAAAAGCTTGCTTTCTTCAAAAGGAGGGTAAAACTCAGATAGTCTTTGTGCCTCTTCAATCTCATCTTTAGAAAACTCCTCCCACTCCTCTTCTTTGCCATCACTTAAGATATCTTTCTGTAAGATCTGACTAACCTTAACTAAGTCCTCTTTTACTCTTTCCACTAAAGTATATGGCTCTTCATCTTCTAGTTTCTCTTTGGGTGTCCCTGTAATTGAAGTCTGCACTGTCTTAACTGCAGTTGGTGTGTCTGTTTGTAAAATTGCTGTCATCCTCATCAAATCCTCTTTCATGTCTGCTACATCTCTTAGTATCTCCTGATTGGAAGCAGTTGCTGGGTGGATAATGGGAGGTGTAATGAATGGAGGAGATTTCAATTGGGATTTTAATTTGGTAGCAGTAACACAAGTCGACAGTAAAGAAGATGGAGAGGAGGCGACAGAATCAGGAATTGCCATTTTGAGAGACCCTGGTCCAGGTTTGGGTGGGGAATCTGGGATGACATTTATTAATGAATAAACAGGTAATGTTATTTTATTTGTGCAAACTGTTGAAGTGGACGGAGGCACTGCAGATCTGAGGGACCCATAGCCTGAGCTAACTGGTGCGGCTCTATGCGATGATGATATTGATTTGAGAGTCCCATATCCGGATACTGAACAGGAGTCTATGGCTTCGTTAATCGCTGCACTGAGCGTGGAGGTTGCAGCTTGTGTAGTGGCTTGGATCCTTTCCTGAAGACTAGAGCTTCTTTCGGATACAAGTCGTGACGAAGGCGAGGAAGGCGTGGAGGAAGAGGAAGGGTACTTGACTGGGGATATTGAGCCATTCATTAATTCAGATGATGCAACTGTGGTCTGTCCCATTGTGGAGAGTGACGAAAGTGGAGACCTACTGATTCGCGATGACAATGTTGAATCTACTGAGGTTTTTATTGGTGAGATGTTTTTGACTGAGTTGATTGGGGATCCTGTTTCTGATTTATAAGGCAGATTGTACATGTTTAAGGATGTTTTTGGTGACGTTGGAGCAGAAACTGAAGACCCATTGTTGAGTGAATGAAGTGGGGAAGTTCTTGAGGTGTAAGCTGATGCAAGATTTTTGATTGAGGCTGGATCTGTCCCATATTTGGAGGGGCTTCCTGGAGGGGCATAACTAGTAGAGCTCTGGAGTGGATATTGGCCTTGCTGTACAACAGTTTTGATTGGGGAAGCAACTCCTCTACACCGGACAGGGGAAGACGCCACAATTTCAATGGCAGCTGCTTTTACTGGAGATGGTAAGGTAGTTGGTTGGGTTCCCAGTGTTGTTTTGACAGTGGGGGAAGTTGGGGACAGAGACCAGGGGGATTTTAGTGGAGAACCAGCTGGTGGTGAGTGGGGCGGAGAAGTGGAAGAGGCGATTGGACCCCCCAGTCCTGCTGTCCTTGCTTGGACAGGGACGGTAATAGGAGCAGCCGTCCATGGTGGGTAAGGTCGGGTTGGAAAGACAGGTTTGTGAGGGTAACCAGCAGGCAGTGTTCTTGCTGGTGTGCTTCGCTCGACTGCTGTTTCTTCAAATGAATTGTTTTAGAAAATAATGGTGTGGGACAAATGACAAAGGGGAGTACAAAAATGTGTGGAGGAATGTAAAATTATGTGGGGCAAGAAAAACGAACAACAAAACATGAAAGAAGAAAAGACCAGAGGAGGAAGAGTTGGTCAGTGACACAGGTATCAGGTATCTCAGGAATCAGTATAATTAATTTTACAACACTGACAGAAGAGGAATATTTACAGATGTTTGTGTGAGGATATAAACAAACCAGAAGCAACACAAATAAAGTGAAAGGCACATAGAGCAAGGAAAGGAAAGTTCAAATGAAAATGATGAAACACTTGACAGCAGTAGAATGGCAAGACAAATGCACCAGGAAAACACAAAAATCCCTCTCTTTAAATGCTGTTAACATGGGCTCCTTCATGTATATAGAATCCGCTTTTGAGTGCCTTTTATCTGTTTGATTGAAAGAAATTTACTATAGTTCTTTGATCCTAAAACAAAGCCATCGGCTGCAGAAAATAGGCCACAACTATAAATAATGTAACATAATTTTTGACAAAACGCACATTAAAAGTGCAGGGTAGTTTCAGGTCCATTTTGTCATGCGTTTTTTTTTGTCAAGCAGTTTGCCAAAAACTGAAAAGTGAAGCCAAACTTAAGACCTTAAAACATGCATTTCTGTCCCAATGAAGATCCCCAAAAGAGCTTCAAATTCAAACTGGGACAAATGCGATTTCAAAATATCCAAATTTTGCTTTAACTTCCTGATACTTCCTGATTACATTGTGTCAGAAAGTCAAAGGAAAATTTCTGGTGTTGCTCAAATCAAACATTTAAAAACTCTGCAATGAAAATCAACCCAGAAGAAGGTCCACTTACATTATGGGGCAAGCACAGCACAAAACTGAAAACCACTGATTGACCCATGCAAAAATACCATGTTGTAAACAAGCGTGTGGACAGAGCATGTATATGTGGGTGAGGAATATGCATCCAGTACATTAATATTATCACAACTAACTCCATATGAATCACCAAATAAAGTTAATAATTAACTGAGTTGGTTAAAAATCTACAGTATTATTCTACCAAGGGGTTGTTAGTAAAATATCACACTCACTCTGTGCAGGCTCGGTCAGATAGCTGTAGCGCTTACGTAAGGCTAGGGAAGCAAAGGTATGACGTCTCTCTGTCTTTTCAGTCTGCAACAATAGCAAACAACACAACACCTTTCAGTTCTGGGTCACCCTACATTAGTATAAAGTGGTGCCAAATCAACAACATTTGGCTTAAATACTATAATGACGTTAGTAAAGTGTGTCTTTATATGATTCAACACAGCAGCATTCTTATTTATGGAACTGTGCTGCCATGTTACAAAGTGGGTTAGTTCACAGAAATGTAGAAAACAGTCAACTTATTTTTATGTGCATTATATACTTTAAGAACTAACTTATCTTTATGTACATATATATATAAATTTAAACTCTGATGTATTATCTCTTACCAAATGCTACACTATAGAATTGATAAGATGTAGTATATCATATGACGTGCAAACACCTGCTATATAGAAACACCAGCAAGGATAGGGACTATAATATGCAAAGGAAGGGCCGCATAGCGCAAGAAAATGGACAGCACACAAGTGGGAATGGTGTGGTTTACCTCTTCCTCTGGATCTGATTCCACATCCTGGTTCCCAAGATGCATTGCAGGAACAAGGGTAGTAGTAGTAACATAATGGAGAAGCAGGGGGAAAAATATCAGGCCGTGAAATAGGATAAGCCTCTTAAGCAAAACTGAGCAAAGCAATAACAAAATAATATATGCACCAAAAATAATTAAATAAAAATAAAGCGCAAGAAGCAACTAAACAGCAAATAAGGTCAAGCCACAGTAGCAGCCGCAAAGGGCCCACAAGCCATAAACATGTCACCCAAATAAAAAAAGTAGATAAATTAAACAGCCAATGACAAGAACCCACTGCATAGATAATTATATTTACACAGAAAAGCTTTAAACAGATAAAAGACACAGTGGCGGCAGATTGGCCGTAGTCTTTCTCTGTCTTGATTTATTATCAATGGGGTGGTATTTTCCCTATCCGTGAGAATGGTGATGGAGGTGAGGACAGAAATGGTGCTGAATAGATCGTACCTTCTTCACAGCAGGAAGTGTGATGTTGAGATTGCAAACAGCAGTCTGAGGAAGTCCTTTTATGGTCTTACATTCTTTGAGGAAAGTGAGACGACCGCATGGCTCCTGGCTGGGATCACGCACCTGAACACAGTTTAACAGTTTAAAATGGTGCAGATTTGTGAATGTGTGTTGAGTTTGTGTTCAGTTATAAATAAATTCTTCCAACACAATGAGTGAATTACAAACACACAGTTTGATTTATAGGCTAACACATGGTTGCAAAGTCCCTAAATAAGAGAACAGGCTGCAGTAGTTTCTATAAGCAAACTGATCTGAAAAAAATAATAAAATGCACTATTGCCTATTATCATTATATTTTACTAATTAACTAGCTATTATCTATAAATTATGTTAACGTAAAGTTTAGCTGTTTTTCAGGCATCACATAAAAGGTATTTAGCTGGTACTACTGTCTGCCTGCAGAATAATTCCTTTTATGCATGATTAGTTTATACAAGAAGTAAAAAGGCCAATCGATAGATCTGGCATTGAAAGTAGGTTACAGACTGCTGGTGTGGTGCTATGTTTTAAGCTTGTTTAAAGTTTAGTTTAGTACTTTACAGTAAGGGAAGAGTGGAAATATGTAGTAGTTGTTTGTAGTAATAGTTTAAGCCAGTATTTTGTACCTTGACACAGAAGGGCAATCGATTCTCTTTAAAGGCATAGAAGTTAAGCACTAACTGTTGACCAGCTTTGGTCAAAGGCGTCAAGTTTCCATAACAATCCACATAGATGGGCCGACCCTCAAGAACCTAAAAAAGAATACACAATTACTATGAACAACAGTGGATTCACCATTAAATATTATACAAAAGTAGGCAACAAGTATTTTTGTAGTCGACTAGTCAGTGATTCATCTTTTGATTATTGTACATTAAGATTTTTTAATATATTGTCAGCCAAATTAAGGTTGAAATATGTATTAATGGTTGCAGAGGATTTTCCAAGGAAAGAGAAATACATTTTTCGAATGTTGTGCATGTGCGACACCACACCCCCTCCTCCACAGCTCCCTAAGTAGAAAAGTCTCGACTCCTCCTTACGCTAGAAGCCATGCTTGTTTAGAGCTGTTGCGCGTTCAGAATTGCTGAACGAATTGTTGTTGAATTTACCTGTCCAGACGTAATTTAGTGTCCAATGCGTCAGTCTTTAGACCCTTCAGTGCCTGCCATCGCTGGAAGGAATCATCTTAGTTTGGCTTCCCTCCTTTTTCCCTTCCCTTCTTCTTTTAGCAACCTCAAAAATGGGTTAACTCGTAGTGGATTCTGGTCTGCCATCGCAACAAACTTTGTGCTAATTGTAAGGAAGCTACAGTTGAAAAAAGCCGCTAAGAACCGCTGCGTAGGTTGAGTAAACAGTGTCTTGCGTATGTGGAATGTGTGAGGCGTACATAATTCACATAATCACAGCGCACCGGCAAGTCAGTTATGCTAGAAGCGTAGGGAGCTTGATTGACAACCTAACAGCCAATAGATAACGAGGTAGCCCTATTGGCTATTGTTTATCTGGCCCCATCACGTCCACTGGTGACGTGGAGCTGATGGATTTTCAGTATTTTTTGTTTGGTCATTATAATTACAAGGCTGCTGCATTTCTATAATGCTATTTTGAACTTTGTTTGACAATTTGAACCAAGAAAAAAAAAAACTCCTCCATACAACCTTTAATGATGAAAATGAGAAATTGTAGAATAAATAATAGAGCTTGTCTTTGTCAATTTGTCAAAAATGTTCTAGGATTATTTGTTAAGTTGACTAGTCATGATTAGTTGAGTAATCACTGCAACGCTATTAAAAATATATAGGTGTATAATTTAAAACATACCTCTATGTCTTTGCTTCGTGCCACTTCTTCAAAGTTTTCCTGCTGTTCTAGCGTTTTGTCCACTTTGTCGTCAGTCATGCAAAAGCACCTGAGCCTGGACTCGACCGGGTCGTTCATTTTGGCAAACACCACAAACTTTGCCATATACGGCACACATATAAGCTCCCGGTACAGCTGAGTGGCCAGGCCTACTGTCTCTGGGATCTGGTGACAATCTGCTAACCAGAACCTATACCAAAATATTATATATGTGAGACAACATAAATGTGTCAAAAATTATAAAAAACAAGTGGATTCTGTTTAGTAATTTTCATTACCTGGCTGAAACATTGGTAGTAAAGGACACGCAGTCGTTGACAAAAGTGAGGGGAGTTGTGCCAGTAATGTCCTCCCATTGTGCTGGAGATGTACCACCTGAAAGCAAACAGACAGAGTTATGAATTATTAAGTTAATTTTTGTTTGCATTTTTGTTTTGACAGTGCTAATAGAGATGGAACAGTGATATTGTTATAACTCAGAAAAGTTTCACTTAGCCTAATGTTAAACCAATGGAGATTTTACCATGCTAATTTGTAGACTTAGAGTTCATATAAAAGCATTCTGACCACAAATGGTTAGTACTTGTTTATATTTACTCGAGTAACTTTTGCATGAAATTATACTTTTCAGAGTAGTTTCCAAACCTTATATACCTTATTTGACAGTGTAAAAGTACTCTTACTGAAGAAAATGATTTGGTTACTCCTCCCACTGTGAGTAAGTCTACAAATGACAAGGGCTTAAGTTGACAATATTAAATTATTTGAACATTTGTATTTCTTGAACTGTTCCTTATGATAGCGGTTTCTGTGCAAAGTTTTTGGTGTTTGATCCTGAGTTAGAGTATCCAATATATAAATGCAAGTAATAATAATAAAAAAAGTAAACAGTATTTTTGTCAATCCAGAAACTCCATGACAGGCATGTCATGAAGTGACTAGAAGTATAAATTGCTTATAATGTTTTCAACCATATTTGTTTTGCCAGTAGAGGATCTCAATGTTAAATACCTGTGATGCTGCAGAGGAGGCGGAGGCAGGGCGTGGAGTCTCCCTTGTACCCGTTGGTGAGTCCCTCTCCGGACAGAGGCGGCACCGGGATTGTCATGGTGATGGGCTTGTGGAACTTCCTCCTTCTTGGCTCCACGGTAACGATGGGGCTGAAGGTCGCCCGGTTACCAAGGAACTTCTGCACCAACTCCTCAGGGACAGGCTGGGCCTAGGAGAAAGAGAAAATACAGAATGAAGTAACATGAATTTAAAGTGTTTTAAAGGTCCCATGGCATGAAATTTTCATTTTCTGAGGTTTCTGAACGTTAATGTGAGCTCCCCTACCCTGTTTAGGCCCCCCATGGCTAAAAGTTGCGAAATGTGTAAACTGAGCATTTGCGATCCTTTTCTGCGTTTGAAAAAAGACAGCTCAAACGGGCGATTCTGAACAAGGAAACTATGTGACGTCACATTGAAGAAAAAATGCAAATGCAGTTCCCGTCTGGATATCTACCCACTGTCACGGCCAGGGTTTAGACCGCGAACGAGCTATGCAATGCGAAATGCGATTTTTTATTTGCCTGGAGGCACGTGAGAGTGTTTCCAGGCTCGGGTGTCCTTTATCTGAGCCTCTGGACCTCTGAAACAGCAGTGGTTTAATTTTAATTTCTGTGAAAATGTGTTTTTTTCATTGAAACGCCTCTCCTTTCTTCCTTCGCGCACAGCGCACCGCTAAAATGAGAAAAGAGCGGAGAGTTTGCCCCCCCTCCACCCGCTGCTCTGGCCTGTCTGTGTCCTTCTCATTTGCATTCAAGCAACAACGCCCATAATGAGGTGTTCAGAGACATATTTTTTGACTCTACTTGTGTTCATGGGTCTTTCTCATGCACTGAGTCTTGATTTTGAAGTAGGATTCATTTACAGTATTAGGGAACTATTAAGGCACCATATAAAAGCATCAAGAAGTACCATGTCATGGGATCTTTAAGAAGGCAGACAGCACATTTAAGTTGTTAGAGTACATTTGAGTAGAATAATTGTATAATTCTTTTATTACTATAGCAGCATTACTGTAGCAGTAATAAAATATTGTAATTCTTACATTACTACAGTGTCACTGCAAAATGTTAACTTTATTTTGATACTAAGGAATGCACAAAGATACACAATTATATATATATTTTTTAAAATAACAGATCAATAAATCAACTGAAAATAAATAAATAAATAAATAATACTGTCTTTATGTTACTACTAATTCAGATAAGCCCAAGATCATTCTAAAACTAATCAGGAAAGGTCACAATGATTTTATGATTTTGTATTAATACTTGCTCAAATGGGTATCTAGTTTTGATATCAATTTAAATCTTAACTTTCTTTTGACAATCCCAGTACTTGTGAACAAAATGGTGGATCCAAATAATTTCCATCATGGATTAATCAAGTTTGAATTAGCCACATCAGAGTAAAATAATCAAGATTTGTTTTCATCATACACTGGGCCTAAAGACAGGTGCACAATTTTTATTTTTTGTTTATAAAGATTTTTGGATGCCACATGGTGCAAGCTGTGGAGCATGAAATTGTAATCCACCACACTGTGCAATGTTATATAACACTGACATCACTCACATAAATTGAACAGCCCTTGTAGGTTTTAAAAGTTACATTCAAATCTACAGAAAGAGAAGACCACGTACCTGCAGTCCCACTTTAATTTTCTTGGTCAGTGCCCCCTCTGGGAAAGAAGCCTGGACCAATGGAAGGCTCCGGCTGTACAAAGTCCCGCCCTCTGGTCCCATGTGGTTTGTCTCCTGCCTGATCCGCGACACAACAGCAAAGTATTGTGGGAAGTCCTTGGTTACAATACGGCATATTCGTTTCTTCTCCAGCTCATCTGCACTGTCCAATTCTAAAAACAAGAAAAGTAAGTCAAATATTTTCCCCAAAACCAATAGGTTGTTGCTGTGGGAATATGTGTAGAGCAAGACAACTGCTATATGTTGATAATTTACCTGAACTACAGACATAGCATTGTAAGCTAACCAGCCCACAATGCATTCTATATGGAAGAATTAAACCACATTTGTCCAACCTAGAAAATAGCAAGCAAGTTCCAAGACTGACATGGGCAGATAACTATTCACTTAAGCATTCAGTTATTATGAACAGGTAAGGCTAAATATCCAATTTGGCACGAGTTACCTAATATTGTGGATCGATCCAGCTTTTTCTGTTTCGATACACTTAAAACCTACTTATTTAGGATGGCTTTTAACACTTATCTTAATTGGTATTTTAATGGTATTTCAATATGCTTTGTTGACCTATTTGTATGGTGTTTATTGTTTTTTATCTTGTTTTTAATGTTGTACAACACTTTGGTCAGCTTTGGTTGTTGGAAGGTGCTATAGAAATAAAGTTTGATTGATTGATTGATTGATACAGATGTTGGAACTTTGGCTTAAGTATCTGCCAATACTCGATATAATTAGATACCAGTGCAGAGGCAGAAAATATAATTCATTACCTTTAAACACAAACGACATAAGGTAAAACACGATCCAAATGTGGTTTGTAAATGTTAATTCAAAATTACAAGGTGTTTTGGGCCAACATTAACCAGTAAATTATTACACCAATTTATACACCAAATGGGATATTGACTGAGATCTTTAAACCAATATCGAGCCATAAAAAGTTTCAATATCAGTGCCGATATCTGAAACCAGTTCAGTGTATCCCTACCTAATACATAAAGTTATTTTGACAACTTGAAGTTATTTTGGCGGAGAGCTGGTTAGAAAGCATTAATGAGTGCCCCAAGATTGATTTTATTTATTGTAGTAATTAGTCCTATATTAAAACATACAAGTACCTTCATCCATCCCATTGAGAATCTGGTAGAGGTCATCTGTTTTACAATCGTACAAATGTTCCTTCCAGGTTTCTCCATTTTCGCTCCTCAGCAGAATCAGTTCTCTCTCCTGGCCCCGCAATGAGCCAAAATGGGGGATCTCCACTATCACTGGCCTGCCAATTCACACACACCTCATAAATTAGCAATGACTTCTACTAGTGCACTGTGTAACCCATATTAAAGGCACTGTACCCGATTTAAATAGTTGAACTAGATCATTTTGAACTGTTTGCAATGGTTATTCCTTACTTACCTTATGCAATCTGAGCATCCCGATTATATGCATTTTTCACACATCATGGTGAAGCTAATAACAAATAGCTAACTGTTAATATGACTGAAAGGTTTTTATTCCTCACTCTTCTTGATGCAAATTTTATGATTATTTATACAGTGGTACCTCACCTTACGAAATTAATTCGTTCCAGAAGTGGTTTCGTAACGTGAATTTTTCGTAAGTTGAGTAGCTATTTCAATGGAAAAAGCCTGATTCGTTCCAAGTTTTTTTTTTAATAGTGTAACATTTTTTTATAGTGTAACACTGTGTCCTGCGTAGAGACTGTAGACCCAGGACTAAACGTGGACTATACCAGGTCTAGACCTGGACTAAACCAGGACTGGACCAGGACTAAACCTGGACTAAACCAGGTGGATTAAAGCGCCGTCTATTTCCTGGTTTCGTTTCAAGTCACAGCTGAGGCGAGCAGCGAGGAGGGGAGGAGATGTGCTCCCCTCAGGACCGCACGCAGTCTGAGCGCATGAACGAACGCATGCAAGAGCCGCGGTGGTTTAATCCTGGTTTAGACCTGGTTCAGACCTGGTTCAGACCTGGTTTAGACCTGGTTTAGACCTGGCACGGTTTGAGCACGGGTCTCGTGCTCGCAGCCCCGCGCCGGGTCATGCTGCGCTATCACACACGTGTCCGCGCGCACACTTCTCCCCCCTCCCCCTTCCCCCCACACTTCACTATTAATACATTTTGTTGAAAATCTATGAAAGTTTGAGTGTTTAAACGAGAGACAAATGTGAGAAAAGTTTAAATCCAGTCTGAGAAAAGCGTATAATGTGTGTGGCTGAGCGCGCATTATTTGAATTTTTGAGATTTCGCGTTTCGTAACTTGAATTTTCTTTCGTATCTAGAGACCAAAATTTAACGTGAAGGCGTTTCGTAACTTGAAATTTTCGTTTGTTGGGTCTTTCGTAAGGTGAGGTACCACTGTATTTTGATTTGTTTGTCTTGTGATTTTAATGTCTTTCTTATTCTGTTGAATCATTCTGCGCTATACAAATCAACTTGCCTAATTGCACACTTGTTGATACTAGAAGAGTAAAATGCTTTATAACTAGATGTAGAGAGTACACTGCAGACATACTTTTGACCTCAAGAGCTGCTTATACAATATAGCTATACATCTAAACTAGGACAAGACAAACTCTGCTCAAATAGATGGACAAAATCAGGTACAGGGCCTTTAAGTAAGAACAGACCATGTATAAACTGTGAGGGGAGTCATGGTAAATGCTTCCTCCATGCACAATATATGCCATATAACTTTGGTCAAGCAAAACGAGACAGATGAGATGGTTTGAGAGGAAGGAGGAGAAAGCTGCACAGCCCTTTATAGCTACAGGTAAGCACTGCAATTCATTAGACTTGAACCATCATTAGATAAAGCCACAATGTGTCAACTATTAACAGTTTTTTGAGACACCTTCAAAATATTAGCAGTATTTAATGTGATTTGTGCTTATTCTCCACCTCAATTCCTCATTGCCCCAACATAAGAAAACAGCGCTATTTATAGTTCTGTGGGAAAAGAATCAGGAACATAAAATATCACACATTGCACATTGTTGAAGGAAATAAAATTTAAATTTAAAAGGTGAAGTAACTTAATCATGAGAAGCAGGATGGTGCGTACTCGAGGAAAAGAACTCATGCCCAAAGAAGCGCAAGTCAATTCCACACAGCCAATAAAACAATAGCTTCAGTGACCTTCAAACGTCATCGCAAAAAATCTACATAAAAAATATTTAAAAGAAAGTGGCGAAGATTGTGGTACATTTTGTAGTTTTAGGAAGAAGCTAAGTTACTATTGTGAACGTTGATATGTGAATCCTGCTTGTAGAGATACAATATATATGTATTAATTACTATGTTATTTATACATGTTTTAAATGACAACACAAATTGGAAATTGCAATATTGGAAATGCATAAATAAAATTACATTAAATGACTCATATTCCACAGTTTTCTGATCTATGTTATAATGTTGTTTCCTTATCACAAACGTTCCTGGAATTAGAGTTGTCTCATTCACACGTTTAACACAAAAAACCTGCATATTTAGGCTGAGATCTTCTCTCCTACTGAAAACAGTTTGTTCCACCTTGTGATGTCATGTGGTAACACAGGTACAGGTTCATGACATCACAAGGCAGAATAGAGCATTTTGAACTCTGGAGATATAAACAGACTAATAATAAAGGATCACTCAAACATGTGAATGAAACAAAACACAATTCCAGGGATGTTTTTGATGATTTAGCAACATTATAGCATAGTTTAAAGCTCTCAAGAATCCATTTTATGTAATATAGGACCTTTAAGAATATTATGGCCTTTGGTCTCATCAGTTTGAAATTTGCTGGCTTTATGTGTTCACCAGTCAGAATAGTCAGACTTAAATGCCAGTAAGGGCATCTGACTTAAAGGGATATGCCACCCCCAGGTCAAACTTGGGCATCTCCCCACAGTCCAGAGACTAAAATAAGTGATGGAAAGCGTTTTCCTGGTCACCCAGCCATTGTCCGAGTCTGTCAGCACTGACCGCCGCGGTATCTGCAGCTACTCCGCGTTAGACTGGAGTCTAACATCGCCAGAGAAAGATTTTGGCCAAAAGGAATTAATTTGCTCGATGCCTTTCCCAATTACTTTCTGTGTAGTACGCAGTCTAACGTCGCCAGAGAAAGATTTTGGCCAAAAGGAATTAATTTGCTCGATGCCTTTCCCAATTACTTTCTGTGTAGTACGCATTCATATCGAGTGCAAATAAATGTGCAAATCAACACGGAGAGCTTGATTTGGTCATTTTGGGTGGGAACTATTTTACAGTGCGGAAAAAGAAAGCCGAAGCACGCACCACGCTGACAGGGGAATCCCTGTTACGCACCAGGAAGGGAGTTCCCCTGTTGCGCAGCGTGGTGCGTGCTTCGGCTTTCTTTTTCCGCACTGAAAAATAGTTCCCACCCAAAATGACCAAGGCAAGCTCTCCGTGTTGATTTGCACATTTATTTGCACTCGATATGAATGCGAATCCGAAATCTTTCTCTGGCGCCGTTAGACTCCAGTCTAACGCGGAGTAGCTGCAGATACCGCGGCGGTCAGTGCTGACAGACTCGGACAATGGCTGGGTGACCAGGAAAACGCTTTCCACCACTTATTTTAGTCTCTGGACTGTGGGGAGATGCCCAAGTTTGACCTGGGGGTGGCATATCCCTTTAAAATCTATATCAACTCAATATGGAAATAAGAGCTGAAAGCAAAGAGAAAATATGCTATAGTTTAAGTGATTTCTTTGTCATGCATTGTTTTTTAAATGTGATTCTTCCCAAGACTACACACTCTAACATACCTAACAAAAGTCAACAAAGATGAATAAAACAATATCAAAATCAAAATCTTCAGTATGGATTGGCCTTAGTCATGTGACCCTGAGGAGGTGGGTGGGTACACAGGACGGGGGCTGGGGGTGGGTGCTTGGTTTTGGTTCATACCCCACAAATTTAGTTCCTCTGGGTCCCAGCTGAAGCACTGGACTAACCAGACTCTCGCCTTCATTTAGGGCTGGCAGCTTTCGGGGCAGATGGAGTTTACTGTGTCCACACCACACACACAGGGCACAAAGCACACACTCACAAGTTAGTATAGGAACACACTCAAACCTCTAATGGAGTTTGTTATAGATAAGGAGACTTGGTTGATACATTTTTCATTTCCATTGCTGTTGATTTGAAACAGTATTTCTGTGGTTGAAGTCAACATTTTCATTGTAAATGGAACAGGAACTACATAGTGCTATATAGCAAAGGTTCAATAATTCAAAAAGTAAAAAATCCCCAGAAAAGAAACTAATATATTCTCTATGGGGTCTTAAAAATGCTAACCCTGTAGTTTAGATCTCTGCAAATATTATATTCTGAAATGCAGTCTTTACTTTAAAGATCCCATGACATGGTACTTCTTGATGCTTTTATATGGCTCCTTAATGGTTCCCTAATACTGTAAATGAATCCTTCTTCAAAATCAACACTTGGTGCATGAGAAACAGAGATAAGCTGAGAAAGAGTAATTTTTCTCACTCTGAACACTCTATAATGGGCGCTGTTGCTTGAATGCAAATGAGGAGAAAAGAGCTGGCCTATAGCAGAGGGTGGGGGCGTGGCCAAACTCTCCCTCTCGCTCTGAGCCCTCAGCTGATCCATTTCCTTGTTTTTGCACGGGGGGAGAGATTTGAAGCGTTCCATTGAAAAATAAACACATTTCCACATAAAATAAAATTAAACCACTGCTGTTCAAAGGTCCAGAGGCTCAGATAAAGGACTTCCGAGCCTAGAAACACTCGGACGTGCCTCCAGGCAAATAAAAAAAGGTGCCTTGTTCAAAATCGCCCGTTTGAGCTCCGATTTTTTGTAACGCAGAAAAGGATCGCAAATGCTCAGTTTAGACATTTCGCAACTTTTAACCATGGGGGGGCCTAAACAGGGTAGGGGAGCTCACATTAACGTTCAAAAACCTCAGAAAGTGAAAATTTCATGCCATGGGACCTTTAACAGTTCATATTTGGGTCTTCTCTCAAATGTTTTAGCACCTGGGAATCGGTAAAAAGTGCTCTTTGAAATGAATCTTATTTTTAAAAGATATTTGTAGATACAGTTACATAATTTTCAAAAAAAATTCAGCTCTAGAGAAAATAAAAGCAATTTATTTACTAAATAAACACCACATTTGCAGGTGTATGTTCCTGGAGGCTTCTCTAGGTACAAAGAAAATGGATCTGAAAAAGGTCTTAGTTCTAAATATTTTTCAAGACTATACTTTGGACTGTATAAGGCATTTGCATCAAAAACTACAGTTTGTTATTACAATGATATAATTTATACCTGATACAAAAGTAACTACAGCATATATTTATTTATACAGCACTTTCAAGCTCATTCACTCACACGTTCAGATACAATTTAAAGCCAGATGGTTGGAAAAGGTGATGACCAAAAGCTGCATGTTGATGTCAAGTCAACATAATCAAAGTGCTTCAAAGCAAATAGCAAAACATAAGTGACTTTAAACTGTTCTTACCCCAAAAACTGTGCTCCAGCTGGTCCCACCTCCACTAACCGACTGGCCAGCCCCTCCCCCTCCACCATGGGGGGAGGAGACGCCAGCTTGTGCCTCTTGACCAATCGACATGTGATCCTGGTGGGCGCGGTGCATTTCCTGGGTGGGATGATGATGCGCATTCCGTTATGGCGACTTCCTCTCATAGACCCCCCCCTTGCATCGACCATGAAACTGACCAGGAACCTGTATTTGACCAAAATGGATAGAAATATACAGAAAAATTAAAACAGGTGAGGAATACATGTGCTTATTTAAGGGGACTGATGAGATTTTAGTTGCGGTGGGGTCCCTTCTCATGCTGTGGTCTTCAAATCAAGTGGTAGATAAAATATAAAAATTAAAAAAAATCATAAAAATCTGGAGAATTCTCAGTTGGTATTGCCCATTTTAATTAAAAAAAATAAGGCCATCATTATTTATTATTAATTATCAATGCTTAAAAGAGCAACATACCAGCTCAGGATTCTTCAAGTTAACCTGTATTGTGTTAGAGTAAAAAAAATATTCAAAGTTCTTGGAAAATAAAATAAACTCACAAAAATCTTCACACACACAACCACACCATGCAAAAACAGACTTGTTAGTTTGCTGAAAGAGAGTATACAGTATGAGGAGTTGCAAAACAGATTACTGCCATAACAATCATGCTAAGTTCTGTATTATATTTGTATGCACATTCATTTCAGTACTTGTTTATATTGTGCATGGAATAAATGTTACACAACACAATGCTTTACTTTAAGTTTATAATAAAATCTGATTTGCAACTAGAAATGCCTACATGAATGTGTCTGCAGCAAAACTTCAAAAGTGACAAACTGCGCTGAGCGATATAACAGTAACATCCAGGGTTTTAACTCCTGTGGCCTAGGTGCTAGTAGCTTCTAGCATTGTTTGGCTGTGTTAAATAAATAATAAACTGCATAATGGCTAATTTTATTGCTGGTCAAACCCAATATTAGGGCTTTCTAACTGGCAATGTTCAACTTGGGTCTTTTTAATTGAGATGTCTACAGCCTGTAAATGCATGTGGTATGGGGCAGAGTTCAGACAAGTTTGACAATTTATTGTTTATATTCAGGAAATTGATACTGAAAGCCAATGTGATTTTGTTTTGTTTTTTGTTTTGGATAAAATAGACAAAACAAAATTGTCTAGCCCAAGCCTAAATAACTACATTTGGCTCTTGGGTCAGTGTTAAGACACATTACAGCCAAAATCCTGGAATAATAATAATTTTAAATCAATAACTAACAATACTTTTCACTGCAACATGTCACTAAATAAGTAAATACACGAAAAACTATGTTACAAAGTCAAATGCTCAAACTTTCAAATCGCTGTCACTAGGCCTGCCACAATAACACTTTTTGAAGTGCAATAAATAATCCTAAAGCAGGATTATCCTTAAAAAAACTATTCTAACTGTAAAATATTGTCAAAAAACATGAGCTGCAATGAATAAAATTATAAATTAAACAGTAGTTAACTAGACTAGAGCATGTACTGAGTCATAGAAGTTATTTATTTCAACCCTCTACAGCTCAAATCTTATTGTAATCTACGTAAAAAAATAACAAAGCTCCCTATATGTACAAAGAAAAAGAACCCAGGATACCCCCCCCAAATGATTGCAGCAACTATGATTTATTAACAATATCAGGTCAATATAGTATGTATCGTGACAGGCCTAGTGGTTACACTTCATTTAAAGTGCAGCAAAGTCAAACACAGATGTCATGAAAATGTGTTGTGTATAAAAAAATCAAAACTGGTGTGGTTGTGTAATCAAACTGAAAACACAAAAGTGAAAAGTGTTGAAGGGAGAAACCACAGGGAAACCATCACAGTCACCTGCTGTCGTACTGCGGGAGCGGAGAGGAAAAACTGCAAAATGGAGGACAAAGCAACGCAGGAGGGACAGGTCAACAAACAGAAGCCACTCAGCACATGGTAAACAAGAACTAAATGAAAAAAATTACAGGTCCTCCATTTTCACACTGTCATGGAGGAAAATGGGAAAGTGTAATTTTTCAAACATTTGGAGCTGAGAATAAAAGCAACAGCAAAGACAATGAGACAATATGCAAACTTCAACATCCTTTGAATCTTGGTAAGAGGACATCCCAAAGAGATGTATCCTGGGAAAATATAACAAGTTCCATAGACACAGAAGGGATATATATATATACAGTATATATAGATATATACAGTCACTCACTCTACAAGAATATATTTATTCAATTCAGTTTCATCAATTTCTTTCCCAGTTCATGTGTTTCAGATTGCTTTTATTCATTCTGAAACTCAGATAGTTGCCTCTGGAAGGACAAAAGTGATGACGTACGGCTGGTTTCTATGGTAATAGCAATTTCTGTTGCTATGAACAGACCTTATGTTATGAGTTTTTCTTTTATAATGTAGTTGGAGATAAGGCTAGTTCGTGATACATTTTGTCTTAACGTTACTGCTAATAAGTAAACTCATTTAAAACCTTTTTTTATAACCTTGATCTTGAACTTTTTGTAAACATCATAACTTTGAATAACCAATCAAAGTAGGCCATTCCTGCAAAGCCTACTGTGTAGCTCCAGACATCTAAAAACAATTGAATAAAGTTAGAGGACTCAGAGAGAGAAGATAGCCTTCATTAGTGGGACTTTATCCACAACCTCTATACTGAAAGTAGAACAACTCTCCCAAAATGAACCCAAAATACAATATCAAACATTTGTATCTTCACTTTGCAATGGAGGTGATCACTCTCCTTGTGTTACTTACCCAGAGTGGATCGGTGAAGAAACCAGATTAACATTATCCAGGGCATCTGCAGTCCAGCTATATCTCCTCAATGAGTCGTTGTCACAGTCCTTAGCCACAGACAAATGCTGCGAGCAAGAGAAAAATATGTATTGATGTAAAATAGTAATCGGATTTGTAGCAGAAAATGTATGTCCAAATGATGGATAAATAATGGAAATAACCATATAACTAAAATGGACACTATAACCAATGCATTGTATTCATGGGTTTCAACTTCCTATATACACTGCCTGACAAAAGTATTAGGACGATAGTCCTAGTCTAGTCCTGGTTTAGAACTGAGTTAGACCTACACTGCGATGAGTCCCCATTTTTGCAATAATATGCCTTTACACATGATGAAATTTGCTTTAATATATCAATAAATTGATTTCTTGTCATTACCAATACATCTTGTTTAGAAGTTTAGAAATATACAATCGTCCTAATACTTTTGTCAGGCAGTGTAGGTGACATTTTAAGGACCTCACAATTTAAATGATATAATATTTAATATATAATATTTAGTTTTATTTTACTGTCAAGTCCTATGACAAAGGTCCTATTTTTTCATGAATCTGAAAGCTATGTACAATAGAAAACATTGTAACTAAAAACAAACATGTGTTATACATGTCACCTCCTTTTACAGTACACCTATTTATTTAGAATTATTTACTTCATTTAGTTAATAAACTGCGTAACAGCTTGGAAAAAAACATGTAATTACGTAGTACTTGCAAGGGTAACATATTATAATATCTACACTCTTAAAGAACAGAACAAAGACTTAATTAATAATGAAAAAATCCTTTATTAATAATGATTCAGGCTTAGTGACCACTTAAAAATTACTGTAACTTCTAACCCTAACATTTTAATTAGTTCATTCTTAACATGAACAAAGACCTATAATACAACACCTACAATTGTTTACCTATTTGTTCATTATAAATTAGGCCTTTGTTCATGCATTATTAAGGGTAAATAAAGTGTAGTAGGCTGTTACAAAGTGTAGCAAATAAAAAGTGTTATCTGAAAATATACTGAACAAAAAAAAAAAAAAAACACTAGAGTAGAACTAAAAATGATGAGTTCCATGCACATACGACAGATGCACATGACAGTGGGTCTCTATGGAGTACCTTGTTGCGCTGTTCAACAATGAAGGACTTTTCCTTACACATGGCCTGCAGCAGTGTGAGAGGAGACAAGACATGATCTGTCACAAATCATGCTCCTGGTGAAGTACACGGGGCGTCCCCTGGGCCTGTTATAATCTATGTGAGCCCTACCAATTTTGTCAAGTCATTTAAAGTGCATATGGCAGGTTAGACTACTCACTTCACTAAGCACAGTTACCGTAATTATATTTAGGACAGAGATAGACCAATATGGGTTTTTTCATGGCTGATACCAATTGTTTAGAATCCAGAGATACAGATGGCTGATAAGCTCGTAAAATTCAGACTCATCCCCAGCCCTTTTTTTAACCACAAACCTTTAAGAGAACTGTGTATAATCACTTTTTGTGCGTATCTGTAGACAGCAGATCAATTAAAACTAAATATCGGCCTCTGCTGGCTATTTAAGGCCGATAGCCAATAAGCTAAAAGCCCAAATATTGGTGTATATATCGGTTTAATCTCTGATGTCCAATTTAGGGTATAAGGAAAAAAATGGACAAGGGCAACAGATGTGACACAGAGGTCATTCCATTAACTGTTATCTACCAAGTATCAACTATAATGTTAAGAGGGGCCAAAACTAAACTGCACATTATAAGGCTAATATGAGCTGCCAGAAAAATGTCTTCCTTGCGTTTAAATTGTTCCAGTATTTTTGAACAGAGTTTTGCATATTGATGACATAGGTAAAGGTATTCTATTTTAGAAATCAGAGCTACTGCCTGTATTTTTGTACATTTTGTAATACATTTTTTCCCCACAAACTGTCACTTAACTAATGTAAAGCTATGATGAATAATTACTACAGTCACTATCCCACCAAACTATAATAATAATAATAATAATAATAATAATAATAATAATAATAACAAAAATGTCATAGACACTTAAAATAGAGTTTGACCTAAATTTAACTTGCTGTGTCATTTAAAACAACTAGCCCAGAGCAGTAATCCTTCTATATAGTAGCACTAATTGCTAATCTTGTTACTCTCTTCAGTCATTGTCAACAGCCTCTCCGGTGTAAGAGGATTGATGGCGTTTGGTGTGGCGGGGTCTGGTCCAGCGCACTTGGACACACGCCGACGTGTGGTACAAAGCCAGTTCTAGTTGGGTCATTTGGCATCATATCAATAGCGCCATTGGGTACAAAAGACGCATGCATGAAGGGGTGGACAATATTATTTTGGGTTTAAAAAACTGATATGACCGAATGAATGGGCAATTTCGAAAGCTTGTTATATTGAAAGTAAAAGTCAATCCCTATGTTCAAACATGGAGTTTATTTTCCCCATCCACTCCTACAAGTCTCTATCAAGAAATCAGTGAGTGATACGTGTTTGAATCTGATCACTTTAGTTACCTCTTACCTCTTAGGGTGCATCAGTACATCAAAACTGGTTCTAAAATGGGACTAAACCCAAACTAAACCTGAATCTGAAGAAGGCCAGAACTAGAACAGGACCAAACCAGGTCTACATTAAGACTCAAACTGAACTAATAGAGATAATCAAAATCACAATCAAATTCATCTGTGATAAAAAACAAAATCATGAAATAATGTGTAATCTTAAAAAAATGACCATAATTATTTTTGTTATATTACCCATCCCTTTCACAGTACATAAAAAGTCGGCTATATCAAATGCTGTTGGTAACATGTATTACTAGACTTTCTGCATAAACATAGTGTTTTATCATTGTTGGATGAGTTTCATTTGTGTAAAGGGAGGAGTGTTTACTATAATCTCTGGAGATGATTGGTCCCAGCTGCCTTTTTATGACATGGGCTAGGCAGTTCCAACAATTCAAGAGACACAAAAATGCTATTTGACACTACACTTGTAATGAGTCATTTTGGGCTTGCAGCACATGTTGCTTTCTCTGATACTGTACGCCAACAATTTATGTTCATTTACATTTTACAGCATCTTATAGCGCACGTACCTCCTTGTTGGCCAGCATCTCTTCAATCATCATGCTGTCACGGGTGTAGGAGCTGCGGTTCAGAGTATGGGACCTATCAGAACTGAAGGAACGCAGGCTTGGTGCAGTTACCAAGACAACAATCACAAAGACGGAGACGAGAGGTGAGGGGTGAGGGGTGAGGGGTGAGGGAGAAGGAGAGGTGGGGGGCACAGGGGGTGAACAGAAAAAACAAAACACAAACACATTAAATGCATGCAGCTTCCAGGAACCTGGTATGTCACCTTTAATAAGAGTGACCACAGGGAGAGACCAAAGTATACTGAGATACACTGCAAAAGTTTCCAAAACACTTTAGGTAGGTACCCTCAAAAACTGAAAATCAAATGAGTACATGCCAGGCAGCAGGCCATTTGCATAATTGACAACTGGAGTCAAGGATGAGTGAAAAGGAAAGAAGAGGGAAAACACTAAACAAGACTATATGTATTATTTTTGTAATTGAAAAACAAAACAAAACAAAAACTGAATTTACATAGTTATTGTTATATCTCACTGCTTGATCTGGGAGTTGCTAAAATTTCTTTTTTTTTTTTACCTGACAGTGACAATATATAAATCAAAAAAACAAAAAACATTTATATATTTTTGTTTGCTAAGTGATTCATAATCACTTAGCTTATAATAAATAAATCATCACCATCATTATCATCAGTTGTTGAGTGAGTAAAACTATATGAGCCGAGTCCTTCCCAGTATATCAAATGTAAATATATTCATAGATCATACTCTTTACTTAGGTTTAGTTACTATGTTGAAAATGTATAGTTGTATCTATGTAACACAATGGATACTGTAGATAAACGTCTCCAGTGGCTCTAAGACAGCTGTGTGGGATGGAAGCTAGAGCATGAGTTTTATGTGTTTTAAACAATTGGGACGTTTAATGTATGTTTTGCTGTACAGTCGAGTACAGACTGTAAGCACAGGGTAGATGCAGTAATAATGGGTGTGCGACTGAGGGCTTTTATGGGTAAATAAAGAGCATTCCTGAGCAGTGACATGTGATCGCTGTTTGCCTGCGAAATCTCAAACCGCAATTACACCCAAGCTATTTGCGCTTCACACGTTTGCCCATGTGAAACAATTAGCTTTAGCCAGGCCTGTCGATAGAACTTTGGGAGCCCGGGGCAAAGAACCTCACATGGTACCCCTTTATTAGAACTAATAGGAAAAGGGTAAATTCAGACCCATTTGTCCTCCCCGGCGACTCCCCAGGCTCTAGCGGGACGCAACAGGAATGCTATGATGCTATGCTAAAAACATACAGTACAATACAACATGACTGTATATGTCAATTTAAAATAAATCAAAAGAGCTAGATACAAAACTGATGCAGATGTATCAGTTCAGGCCCCTGGAAGCTCAGAGAAGGAAGGCAACGTAATGCAGAGCGCCACCTGGTGACCACCAATGCACATATACTCAAGCATAAATTAAAATCATAGTCCACACGATTAGGCTTTCTATAACAGGCAAATGATAACTGTGTGCAAATTGAAATACCAAACAATTCAGAAAAAAACACTGGACACTGTAAATAAAATGTTTGGTAACACTTCATAATAACTACATCTTTATTATCTTAATTAGCCAAAATAAAGCATCAAGAAAGACTTAAATCTTATGAACAAATAGTTAATTAAGACTGATTCAGGCTCAGTAATTATTTAATCACACCCTAACTCCTAACCCTAACTTTTTAAAGGGCCTGTACCCAATTTTTCCATGTCTTTGAGCAAAATTTGTCTTGCCTCAGTACAGATATATTGTATAAGCAGCTCTCAAGGTCAAAACAGGTCTGCTGCCTGCTGTCTACATCTAATTATAAAACGTCCTATTGTCAGATATTGTCAGATAAGGTGTGTTAGCATGCTAGTCGTTGTTAGCTTCACTGTCACGGTAAAACTCTGCACTGATCTCTGTCTGAGAGTTGTGAAAACAACTAATGAGCTCATTGTGGTGAATAGTTAGGATGCACAGAATGCATAAGATAAGTGGGGAATAAGTTTAAACACTGCAAATCATTTAAATTGAACTAGTTTTGTTTTTCACATTTTTAAGATGTGAAGAAGAAGAAGAAGAATGTAAAAATCAGGTACAGGAACAGTAGTTACTAAACCTGAATTATTCTTAATAAACTATTGTTCATTAAGAATTATATCTGTCTTTGTGATTTATTAAAGCTGTAAATGTGTAAAAGTGCAAATATTATGAAGTGTTGCCAAATGTTATGTTAAATTTCAAGTGCCTTAGCTTTTTCAGAATTGGGGTTGTAAATTAATAATAAAAACACAGTATACATAGCACCACAACTACTAAGCTGTTAGTGAATCATGTTAGTGAAACAATATGAGATACACTGGGGGTACACTGGACCACAGATACTCGTACTTGGGGCTTTAAGCAGGTTAAAGGGGAGGGGCAGGGCAACAAGGAAGAGTGAGGGGGTCCCTGTATCATGCCTCTTGCCTTACCTGGCTTTTGGACTAACAATTACATGGGACATAAGGAGAGAATAAGACATTATGAAAGGAAATAAGAGGGGATAGAGAGAGGCAGAGGAGTTGCAGTTTGCTAGATTAAAGATTTACTTAAATATATTGTATTATATTTGACAATTACATCTGTCACAGGACTACAGATGAAAAATAGCCTCCTGGCTAATTCTGGCATATTGACAGAAATGTTTATGAATATGCACTGTCCTGAAATAAATAAATAAATAAATAAACAAGAAAAAAAAAAAAAAAAAATCAACTAATAACTATGGCATATCATTATTAGCCAAATAAGCATCCTAATAATATAGTCAGTCCTACAAACACTTTTTTTTAAAATCAGTAATGAATTGAATTGAACCCTTCTCGCTTCATACCTCCAAATTCAAATTCGAGGCAAAAATTGGTTTTATTGTTTTTTATTGTAGTATTATCATATGTTATTGTTTTCATGATACTGATGTCCAAAATCCTCCAAACATTCATTAAGATTTAACATTTATTAAAAAAATAAAATAAAAATAAAAAATCAATACCATCTGCTTTTTAATCTAAAAATAACTCCAAGGAACTCCTAGTTGGGAAACACTGAACTGTATCAGATTACTTGACCAGATTTCATTCAAGACTCTCTACCTTTGACTGCTGTAGTTTACTTTTTAGTATTTAGATATTATTTAGAATAAACCAGGACCAACCAACAAGAGCTGCAGTTTTCACCTTTTTGCAGATTCTTCAGTTTGGTCATTGAAAAACTAAACTTTGAGAATCAATGGTTTATTTGTGTTTCTTTGCCTCATATATTGTGGCCATAACCTTAAGCTTGATCACTACATACTAGTACTATATTTAATTTCATGCTAGCTTTTATGCTTGTGGAGCTTTTTGATTGGTTGATCCTAGTAACCGAAAGGAAGAAGGGTGGAGTCACCAAATGTCAATTGTGATTTTGTTGAAGATAGTGAAATGTTAGACGGGTGGGATTTCTATATTATTTACACATGAGAGGTTTCTAGCTTGGAAACCAGGGGCCCAAAGTGGGTCATGGGAAAAAATTACACTATTTCCAATGCACAGCTCATTGGAAAGTTAACCATAAGTATTTTCTTCTATTTTTGATGAAGTTTTAATTCATGTGTGGTTGAAATTTTACAGTTAGTTACATATTAATACATATAAACTGGCTCCCTTAATCAGACCAGAAACCATTATGAAACACCAAATAGTTTTAAATGAATGTAATTTTAGATGTGTTATATGTATATCTTCTGCTTAAGTTAAATTAAAGTGCACAAAATTATTCACTGTGCATTAACTACTAAATAATTTTGAAGCTCTCAGGGGTAACCCCTATTGCCAAATATGGGCCCACTGGTGAAACCTCTCTGGTGCATTTGTTTAGCGCTCAAGGCCATTGCTATTGACCTTGTCTCTAATTTATTGTAGTTCCTGGTCCATGTATGTCACTGCTTAGATATCCAATAGCTCCGCCCCTCTGCTACAGCCCATGTGTCAATATTATCACAGTTTCACAGGGCAAAAAGTTCAGCTACAGAGAGAGGCATTGATCCCATTTAAAGCAGGTTAAATGTGTGGTCGTGCTAGTTATGAAGAATTACTTGTCCAGATTGCCCAGTGTAACTAGATCAGTTTGATAGAAAATGTACCAAACTCAAAGTGAACTCAAACTGAAAGTTATTTCATATTTCTACATAAGGTGCTGTTTTGCAACTACAATGACTACTCTTAAAGGTGGAATTTGTAACTTTTCTGGTACTGGGTCCGCCACCTGCATAATATCTCCATGGAAATATTATTGTTTTGACAAATATGGTCTAATATGCCATGAGACTTATCTATCTGCACAAAGACAAGCAAGTGACCCCATCAGGCCATGGTAAAGAATAACAATAAAACACTTGTAATTTAATAAAGGTCAGGCAGATAAATTTAATGCTATACTGTGGAACATTCCTCCCTGTCTGAAAAGTTACAGTTATAGTGCAACTTTAAATAATACATTTACTGTATTCTTAAGATGGGAAGTAGGATATGCAGTTAATGCGATAACGCCAAGCAAAACTAAACCAGCACTGAATGATCGGTCATAGGACAACTTGGTCAATACTGTGTAATCAATTCTAGCTGCATTAAAAGCATTACATTTTTAACGCAATCCAATACTATGATCCCTTATTGGAACTATGGGAATTTCTCAGATTGCTAGGCTCACTGTTTTCAAGATAACCAGGAAAAATTGTGTATTACTCAGTACTGATCTAGTGACTCAATAGCTACAAGTGCATATTAACCTCTATTAGGTAACATATAGTATTAGTATGAATCTTGAATGAATTCTGTTTGACAGAAAAACTATGTATATTATTATAACACCCTTTTCATTTCATCTGCTTATCTGTTGGTATAAAGCAATACCTTTTTGAATATACTTCTTGTTCAGTTGTAGACGGACTAATTGTTTATCAACACAGAGGATGCGCGCGCAGCCTGCAGAAAACGCCGCTGTCTGCTCAGTTAACATGAAGTTGCAACGCTAGCTAGAACTGTTGTCAGCACACTAAAACAGTTTATCTCCCTGTGATAAAATAAGTCATGATGCTAAATTAACATTAATGAAAGTCTTAAGAGCCCATATGCGTTAAATGCAGGTGAGTGCGTAAATGACAAGATGAAATGTAAACTTCAGTAGCTGAACATCCACTCATACCTGACCGATACACCTATCCCCGCCCCCCAGGAGAGCCTGAAATCTGCTGAAATCCTACAAGACACTGACATGATACCAGACAGGACAGCGGCTCTTTCTGCAGGAGACATGCGCAGCAGAACACGAAGTGAAGTAGTCTGATAATCTCTCTATAGTGTTGGCTTTGGTTGTCTTACCTTTGTGACCGAGCTCCAACACTAAAGCCCATGTATCCCTCCTGAGGCAGCGAGTCGTCCCCCAGCTCCCTCAGGTCCTGGGGCGCCAGATACTTGTCTGTGTCCCCCGTCATCGCATCATCACCTACAGATCAACAAACATGACAATCAGGTTAGAGAAGTCAGTTTAGTTTTATGATTTTAACAATGGACAGAGATAAAATATGAGACGGTGATGGGAAAATAAAGTAAGGTTGGGTTTCACAAACTTTTTATAACCATCTGGAGTATTTTATTTTAAATAAGGCTAAATGCAGATCTATGTATATACCCCATGTTTAACCCTATAATAACAGAACTGGAAAATAACAAAACAAGTCAAATCAGGATTAAACTATGCCTAAAACAAATAAACAGGGTCTAAATCAAGAACAGGAAATTATGCCTGAACTAGAAATTAATAAGGATGAAAAGACATATTTAGGACAAACCAAAGCTCTAAACTTCAATTCAAGTAACAAGAGCAGAACTAAAGATGTCACAAAATTTAGTCTGAAGCCTAAAATAGATTAAATGATATAATTATCTGTTATTTGCCAACTGTCTGAAGGCTGACCCTGCAACCTGTTCCACGGCTGGAGAACAGTTCATCTAGGGCAGAGAATTTTAGCCAGTCGACTAGAATTTAGGCTATTTTGTCCATGCAGGCCTCCATAGTTTTAGTTAGACTGATCAGTGCTGCCTCTGGCTAGGGGCTCTTTCCAGTTGCGCTTTTGTTAATCACCACCAACACACAGAAAAACAAAAGTCTTTCTGTCCCTAAATGCTTTCTGTCCCAGGGCAAAGTGGGGAAAACAAGTCACCAGCTAGCACACAAAAAACTTTTAAAAGAGACAATTTAACCTAAAATAACCTAAACGTGATTAGGAGTACATGAGGCTGCAAGCATGGTTATAGTTTTTGTTAAAAGCACAGCATACACAGAAATGGCAACAAAGAAAACCATTTAAAAATAATTTGACATACGTTACAACAAGTCCAAAATGCAGAAAGTTAGCAGCGTGTTCTTGCTAACTGAAGTCAAAGAGGTTAGGACAGGGGTGCCGTGGTAACAAGTGCATGCGGTGAAAGAAAGACTGGCATTCCAGTGGTTACAAAGCTTCAGAGACCCCCGCAATCCTCCCCAATCGTGTCCCCCTTACTCCACTACCGCTACTTTTACTAAAACTATGGCAACCCCTCCCCCAAAACTTCACAAACTTTGAATTAAACTCACCACCTCCTTTGAGACACTTCATTTAGCCAAGCGGGACTATCCTGAAAATCGCCCCAATGGTTCTAACTGCCCCTCGGCTGGTCTTTCCCCTCTCTCTCTCGTCATGCATACACTGTCCCAGGAGGTCCCACCCACCAGCCCCCTCCCACACACTGCCTATCACTGTGTCTCTCTCTCTCTCTTTTTTCTCGCGCACAAACAGATCAACTTTCGACCGCCCATCCCACCCCTGCACAGGGATTATCCTGTGTGTGTCACTTTTGGATACCTAGCGGGACAGAAATAGTAAAGTGGGTGTGTGACTGGCAACACGTACCTATACACAATGTGCTACTGTCCAAAGAGCAACTGCAGCTACAAAGTATATTATTTTCTTCTGTTGTCATATTAGGTACTGTTTTTGTCATACAACTATGTATGCATCTGCACTTTCTTTTTTGGCCACTAAAAATAATCTGGCTTCTAGTGGGATGCTGTTTAATGATTCTGCATATTTTGTTGCTTGACCGATTTATCTAGTCTTCATTAATTATACCTGCAGCTAGCTTGTATCCTTTGGTAGATTGATTCAAAACGTGGACAAAATATTGTCTATATAATTAATAAGGCAATTTAAAGTTCCACTATGTAACTTTTCTGGTGAAGGATACACCACTTTATTTCTTATGTTTAAGAGTATTGCAATAAACGTCTATGGAGACAAGCAGGTGACACCACCAGATAAATGGTATTGTGTGGAATATTCCAGGGAAAAGCAATAACATCTCCATGGAGACAAACAGGTAGCTGACCCCTTCCTCCAGAAATGTTACATTATGCACTTTTACCTAAACTTAAATAAACTAACTTATATCTATTTGTGTAATCATGTATAATATCCATGTATTTACATAACAGGTTATGTAATGTCAGCATATAAGATGTGGGTAACAAGATTCAAATTAAAATTGTCTAGCACAAAGTAAATCCTATGGACCATACCCCAGGTTTTCAAACTTGATAATAAACAACACAATAAATAGTATTATAAGAAGTTTAGTCAATTACAAAATTTTAGGCAGACAAGAAACTATAGTCTAGAAACTAGTCTAGAAACTATATTTGAAAACTTGGAAACTGGGTCTACACCTCTGCACATTTTGCTGCTTGTTGCATTTTCCATACACAGAAAATGACCCAATAATTCATAGTTTTGGAGCCTGTTTTGAGCTCCACCCTGATTTAGCTGTGAGCTATTGGAGACGTTAATCATTACTCTCACGCAGCTGCTCAGTGCATGCATTGGTATAACTCATGTTTCACTTATAAATTTAGATCACGATTTAGATGGGACTGCTTAAGCTGTACAAACAAAACAAAAACACTGCAATAACAATTACACGAATATGCAAATCTGAGTTAGAAAACTAAAAATCACACCAAAATCACATCAAACTTGTTACTGGGTTAGCTGGGGACTTACTAGTATCAGTGATGTATACATTTCCCACATCAATATCTGTTTAAATGAAAAATATGAAGGATTTTATTATTGTTTTTATCATGTTTTCACTACTTGTAAAAATGTGTTGCAGGGAAATGACATCTTGAGCATGTACTGGCATAGCCTCTTTGGTGTAGGTTACAGGAGCAGCTAAGGTGAAGGTCAAATCCATAAAGCGTAATAGTAGTCCTTGTTTTAGGCATTTTAAGTTTATTTATAGCCAAAAACTGTGACCCTGACTTCACCTGATTTCAAGTTTATGTACTGCTAATTACTGTCAGAGGAGTCCCTGAGAATCAAAGAAACAACTGGTGTTTTATTGTCAATATAAACCTGTACATTTACTCCACTGGGTCATTTATGTTGTATTTGGGCTTTTATAACGCCCAAGAAGTAACCTAAAAAAAAATCACATTAAATACCTGAAGGCTGTCATGGATTTCAACCTCCTGTTACACTAGGTGACATTTTAAGGATGTAAAAATATGATATATGTGGATCTAAATTGTAAATTGCTAAGACAACGGTCCTAATTTTTCATCATTCTGAAACCTATAGACAACTAATCAAACTGTTTGTCACTTCTGAGTTTTTGCAACAATTTCCATTAGTGTCCATTTCTGTAACTACTTACTTAAAGGGACAGTGTGTAAGATTTTTACCCGTTAATTACAGAAATTGAAGATACCCATTCAAAAATACAGTGTTTTCCAAGCCTTTTCACTTCCATCATGAAATCAAAGTATTCTGTTGGACTTAGATATACCTGCATAAAAGGGGGATCGTCCCCATATAGAGGCAGCCATTTTGATTACGAGAGCCGCAGAAGGACATTTGGGCTCCGCCTTCGCCTTCGGCAAGGCTCGTGGTTTTGGATAAACAACGACAAGCATGTTGCCGGATCACACGTAATGGTAATGGCTCTAACACGTGTTTTGGACTAAATTGTTTTACTGGATTTTATTCGCTGGATCCTTACGGACAGATTGAGACCAAGTTTATGGTGAAATACTGAGTTTGACCTGTCCAGAGCCTTCAAAGGTAAGCTAAGTAACAAACCTCGTTTTGTGCTTTTCCGTATAAAAGCCCCATGTGCTCGGGTAGTGATTGTTGTGCCGGGAAATGAATAGTAATAGTAATAGAAATTGCATAGTCAAAAAGAGGAGACTGTAAGGTTTCATTTGATGTGTAGATTGTCATGGTACACGATCGGGAACGTGTGCTTTCATGAGAAAAGAAAAAAACAAACAGTGAACGGGACCACGTTTTATTTATACCGTAGTTGTCGGCGAGGGCTCGCACAGCGCCGGGTGCGCTTCACGCGTTCGTGCGCGGGTACGCGAGCTGTCCGCGTTACGGCGCGCCTGGGTGACCCTCGAGGTCTGCCGTAGCTAAAAGAGGAAGTGCAATAGCTACCATCCACCTATGCGCCACGAATTCTACACACTGTACCTTTAATTACTTAAATAGTCAAGCGCCTACATACTACTGTAATCAGACAAACATACAGAAAATTTACCATACATAATTAGACTAAAATGATCTAAAATACTTGCATTACCTCCCCTCACACCATGCACTAAAATAACACTACTTGCATGCCATATGATAGTTCAAAGTTTAACGTCATGTGCTTTTTGACCCCTCTGGCCCTCGGTACAGACATGTGCACAGACAAAGCTGACACGGCGCTGTTTGCTTTGCTCCAGTGTGTGAACTCACAAAGGGCGCGTCGCTAACAAGCTGCCGAAGACAAAGGCGCGAGTGTTTGTATGCGCATGGTCCTGTCCAGCCAATGAAACGAAATCTGTCACACATACCCACAATGCCGTGTGCAGACAGTCGCCATGGCAACCAGGAGGGAGGCAAAAAAAAAACTGCATTGAATGAGCTTTAAAATACTGTAGGCTCAAAATGGGGGCGCACTGATCAAATATTGTCTGAGAAGAAACTAGAAGAGGCGGACCGGTAAAATCCTATTCAGTAATACTAAAATTTCCCAGACTAAAACAATAATTAAAAAAAATAATAATATGGATTAACAACAAGAAGTAACCACTTATGCCACTGGCCCCTATCAGCTAAATAGCAATAAAAATAGCAAATATAGTCTGGTTAATAGTCTTGTCCAAGAACAAAATGGTAATATGTGCTAGGAGAAGAATTTTTTATTTGAGGAATTATACCATCTCATTTTTAGTTTTTGTTATTTATTTATGTTATTTAAAGGTCATATATTGTGCAAAATTGACTCTTGTGAGCTTTAAGCTATGTTATAATTTTGTTGCGGCCTCAAAAGCATATGTGGAGTTGTGTTTCATTTCATTTCATTCACACATGTTTGAGTAACCCTTTATTATTAGTCTGTCTAATCATCTCCAAAGCTCAAAATGCTCTGTTCCACCTTGTGTTAAACATGTGTGAATGAAAAAAAAACACAACTCCAGGTATGTTTCTCATGAGGAAACAACATTATAACATAGATCAGAGAGGAGCCTATTGTAACAGATGAAACAGAGCAACAGATGAAACCTCCACAGACATGGGGAAAACATGCAGATTCTACACAGAAAGTCCCCCATGCTGCACAAGAGTTGAACAGAGGACAGTACAGAAGCTCAGCAGGTGAATGACTGCTACATTGTACCTGAAGTTTATTTTTTCTATACTGAAATTCTACATTTTCCTTGTACTCTAATGGACTTTGTCTGCAAACATATGCCAAACTTTAAATAAACTGCCAAAGAAGCAAATGGCAAAGCAACAGAAGGAGTGACAAAGAAGCGAAAGAAAACAAACAATGGATGGAAAAATACCTTCGTCCACATCAGATAAATAGTCGTCTGTGATCATTTCAGGAACATTGGCCCTACGAACTGTGTGATTGGGATGGAGGAAAGGGTTAGAACGAAACAATAATGATGGAAAAATCAAATAGAAAATAATTACACTGTAAACACTGAGCATATGGCCATTTGAGACAGTAAAACAAAATAAATAAATAAAAGAATGTGAATGGTCAAAACAGGATGATATAATGGAAAATTACTGTGTAAACTACAAAGAGAATCTAAAGGGCATATGTGAAGTTCTAGGAAATGTTGTGACTGAAAATGTTGAACTTTCAACAAGTATTATATTTAAAAAAAACAACAACAAATAAACAAATGTAGTTATTAGATTCAGCTTACTAGTCAAGTGTATAAAGAGATGTAAGGTACGTATATGAAAATGCATGAAGAAGTCATAGAGTGACTTGTCTGTGGATATAATTTTTTTAATCTATAAACCTTATCGTCACTTACGCCATTTAGATTCTAAGCCCTGAATACAACTACAGGCTTTAAAGCGGCAAAACCTTGAGAACCCTGAACCATGACACAAAAACAACATTGCAAGTTTGTTGTCATAGCAACCTCACCTTCATCATCGGACATGTCCAAAACTTCATTCATGGTCTCTGGGACATTTATCTTGTGCTTCTCTGTCACAGCCTTAAACAAAACAAAAAATAATTATCTATACATCTATTATCATTATTTATCCCTGCACTTTTAATGCATTATGTTTATTATTATTTATTATTATTTTTTATTATTATTTTTTTTTTTAGGTTAGAGCCACTATGGCCACACATGGCAAATGTAGGATAAAAAATACTTATACATTTTTTTTTTAACAAACAAAATGTTCAGACAAATTAAATTAAACTATAGTACAATAACAGTGCCCTGTCTGACCTGAGTAGTTATAGTCTCCTCGGTGACGACTTTGAGAGTGTCCACCACAGAGATGTATCCGAGTCGTCTGGCAATGGACAGAGCACTGTTTCCATTCTGTACAAAAAAAAAAAAGGTAAGTTAATAATAGTTACTACTATAAAAAATGCCAGCAAGTACACATTCATACACCAGATACTGGAGGCAAGGTGGGTTAAGTGTCTTGCCCAAGGACACAACAACAGCATTCATCTGTGGAAGCTGGATTCGAACCGCCAACCTTTAGATCCATGGACAAACATTTTATCAACTAGCTACTGTTAGCCAGTACGAGGGTGGGCTGAAAAGTTCATAGCCTGACCCAGAAGGACTTATGCCACACTGATGAAACTAGGTTTATTTTTCAACGTAGTCTCCCCTAAGGTCCACACACTTCTTCCAGCGGTGTTGCAGTGCTTTGATCCCATTGCTGTAGAAACTTTCATCCTGATCCCCAAAAAAGTCCTCAACAGCTGATATGACCTCATCATCAGTCTGATACCGCTTCCCAGCCAAATGTTTTTTCATATTTGGGAACAGAAAAACGTCAGACGGTGCCAAATCCGGAGAATATGGGGGATGATCAACCAGTTCAAAGCCACAGTCTCTCACAGCAGCCATTGCAACCACCGACTTGTGTGCAGGAGCATTGTCCTGGTGAAACAGGACCCCCTTCGTCAGTTTTCCTGGCCTTTTTGACTTGATTGCCTTTCTGCTATCTGATTAACAGTTAAACGTCTGTCATCCATCACCGTGTAGTGAACACGGTCGATGTTTTCTTGGGTCGTTGCTGATGCTGGATGACCAGACCTTGGGTCATCTTCAAGGCTCTCCCTACCCCTCTTGAATTCAGCTGCCCACTTTTTCACAGTTGATAAAGCTGGAGCATCATCCCCTAACGTAGCAACCATATCGGCATGAATGTCCTTGGGGGTTAACCCCTTTTTCTGCAGATATTTGATAACACCACGGTGCCACATTTTGTCCATTTTCATCAAAAGTCTCTGGTCCCACTTTTCAAAGTTTCGAAAAACCACATCAGCATCAGTAAATCTGAAAATAAACTATGCCGTTAGTGTCACAAAGGATTGAATTTAATGCATGTCAAGTTTCATCAGTGTGGCATAAGTCCTTCTGGGTCAGGCTATGAACTTTTCAGCCCACCCTCGTATCTGGACATTACATCTGCGTTAATTGTTCTATTTGTCCTTTAGAGCCTATTTTATACTTACTGAAACGCCTTCACTCTTAAGGTTAGGCCAATATGAAGTATAGAAAGTATGAAGCAGTATAGAAAAAAATGACAAAAAGTACTTGGTACTCTTACAAAAAATTTTGACACCCATCCCCATCCCCAGTGAAAACCATTTGTAATAACATTTTATAAGACTGTTGATGTCTGTTTGTACTAACCGCAGTGAGTTCGTTTGCAGATGCCCCGTGGCGCAGGAGCAGGTTGATAATGTGAGTGTGCCCCTGTTGTGCAGCCTGGTGCAGAGGAGTGTACCCGTTCTGTAGACAGATGAAAAACACAAGGAGAGATCATAAACAAACATAAAACACACATTTACCACAGCTCAAAATCATAGAAACGGTGAGAAATGTACCTTGGTCTTAGCGTTGACCTTCGCCTGGTTTTTCAACAGGAAATGGACCATCTTTATGTTGCCATAGTGGCAGGCCACATGGAGAGGAGTGTAGCCCAACTGTGGTGAAACAAATAGTATATAAATGCTTACTTTTTATGTCAATATTTCAATACTAGTTTTTATGTCTTTATTACAGCATAAGATGACATCCTCCATATTATTTTCCCTGTAATATTATACAGTTGTAGTTTAAACCCATTCCTAGTTGCATCTAATCAAATTGAATTTATATGCAAAGCCAAAGCTACATATTTTTATTATTATGTTATTATTATTTTTTTTCCCCAAAACCTTCCAAGGAACATCATATCAAATATAGATCAAATACAGTGAACCCTCGCTGTATCGCGGTTCACTGTTCGTGGCCTCGCTGTTTCGCTGATTTTTTTTTCCAATTTTTTTTTTTTTTTTTTTCAATTTTTTTTATAGTGTAACTTTTTTTTACAGTGTAACATTCTGTCCTGCGCCCTGATTAGCTAAGAGACTAGACCAGGACTAAACCAGGTCTAAAGCAGGTCTAAACCAGGACTAAACCAGGTCTAAACCAGGACTAAACCAGGTCTAGACCAGGGATGGTCACGCAGGGTGGTAGGGACAGAGTCTCAGATGTCCTTCACGAGAGCGCCTGGGTGACAGGAGGTGTGGCCTTTGTTTACTTGCACGAGCCATGGAAGAGACTGAGTGCGAGCCGGACCATGGAAGAGCCAAGAATCAACATGGACGGGCCTGGCGCCTGGCCGCGCGGCGTCCGGGGGAGCCGCAGCGGGGAGAGCCGCATTCGAGGGAGCCCGCAGCGGGGGGAGGACACTCACGCGCAGAGAGGAGACAGTGGCTCTTCCCCGTCACGCCGAGAGGACGAACCCGACCCCGTCCTAGAGAGCTGTGGAGTATTGGCGACGCATTGATAGCGGTCTGATTTTGGAGCCGGGGTGAAATGCAACCAACTCTTGTGAGCGCAGGTTGGTCTTACCTGGTCTTGTGGTGAGGACTGGTGCTCAGAGGCGTCTGTTAGCGGTTTGGCTTGAGTCTTGCCCAAAATGATATCCAGGTCGCTTTCCACTCGACTTTCGCACATGGCATGGATATGTGGTACCAAAACAAACACACGTGTCCGCGCGCACGTGTCCGCGCACACGTGTCCGCGCGCACGTGTCCGCGTGTCACATGCCCCCCCCCCACTATTAATATATTTTAATGAAAATCTACAAAAGTTTGAGTGTTTAAACAAGAGAAAAATGTTAATACCAGTCTCAGAAAGTCTCATGTAGAATAATTGTAAAATATAAAATTGTCCTACTTCGCGGATTTCACTGATTGCGGGCTATTTCTGGAACCTAACCCCCGCGATAAACGAGGGTTCACTGTATAGACTAAACGGGGGTTAATGCAGGTTGTTTTTAGCATCTATGATATAAGGCGTACAATACATAAGAGGAAAAGCAAATAAACAATATAAACTAATCTTACCTTGGTCTCTGGGTCAATAGTCGCTCCTTGATTTACTAAAACTTCAGCCACATTGACTTTATCCTCCTGGGCAGCCAAGTGGAGCGGAGTCAGGCCAGACTGAGGACCACAAATAGATGGAATAAAATAGACCAATCTAAAAGTTATAGTGTAAAACTGAGGTTTCTTGTTTATTCTTTACCTTATTGCCCATGTTGATAGGAGCATCTCGAGCCAGTAGCAGCGTAACCATATCTACGTTGCCTTCTTGTGCTGCCAGATGAAGAGGAGTGATGCCCTGACGCGTTACAGTGTTGGTGGAGGCTCCATACTCCAGTAATGTTGTGGCAATCTCCATCTGATTCTTCTTAGCTGCAATATGAAGTGGAGTGTATCCGTTCTAGGAGTAAAATAGGAGAAATACATGTTATAGGACACTGATAATCGAGAACAAATACAGCTGGGCAATTAATTAAATTTTATTTAAAAGGTGCACAGCATAACATTTCTAGTGGAAGGTCCGCCACCTGTTTGTTTCCATGGAAATGTTATTGCTTTGTTTAGAATGTTCCACACAGTGCAGATTAAACCCATCATGAGGAAGAGAAACAGGTTACAATTTAGATCTGTAGAGAGTCCCCATTCACAGAAGGAATTACTGTATTTTTGAACAATAGAAACACCCAATGAATAAATGATGGATGTACAGTATATATGTATATGTTTAATGTCATACCATGGAACATTCCAGACAAAGCAATGTCATCTCTGGAGATAAGTAGGTAGCAGACCCTGCATATCTTACTATGTCTAAATCTCAAATGCAGGGGTTTAAAATTGTCCAATTGTCAATTAAATAAACATCTTTATATGACACATGTTCAACCTTTTGGCTCTAATAATTACACCTATATAATTGAGCAATATCTCTGCTATAGAAAATATAACTGCACATTAGATCATTTGTTCTAACATTAACAAAATTGGTTTTGTTTCATGTGGATTCTTTCAGTAGTAAGTGTACAAAAATAAACCAGGTTTGCATTTGCGTTTGCAGATGATTCTAATATAAAATTCTGACCCACCCTCCATAACTATTTTATATTACGCACTCCATGAAATCATTGAAAAACTATTTTTTCATGGGTTTCTGCTTTCTTTTATATGCAAAATTTTGAGGACTTTCTCCCATTCAAAAGATGTAATATTCTGTTTTAAAAGCTAAATCACTAAGGCAACAGCCCCAGTTTTTCATTAGTCTGAACCCATGGACTGGAAGAGAGAGACAGTTTCTCAGATCTTAACAGCATCTGGTCATCAAAACACTCCCATCCTCCGTAGAGTGAATTCTAAAACTAGGTCATGGAGCTTTCATACAGAGATAGAGAGACGCTGCACTTTAACAGCCTCTCAGGCTCACATACCTTGGCTGCAGCATGCGGCGATGCTCCCTGGTTCAGCAGGAGCAGCGCCACCTTCTGGTTATCATAGTGCGCTGCCACATGCAGTGGGGTTAGTCCACTCTGAACACATGTGTATACAGGCGGGTTAGGCAGTGACATTCCCTTCAGTGAACCAGTGTGAAGGATTAGCAGTTGTGGTTAGACTTTATAATAACTACACCATTTATAACATTAATAAAGCATGAAAGAAAGACTTAATTCATAATGAACAAATAGTTTATTAAGAATAAATCAGGCTTAGCAACTACCAATTAAGGGGTTAGGGCAGTGGCTCTCAAATTTCTTACACCCAGTACCACCAAAGAAAAGATTAAGCTTTCCGAGTATCATGAGATTTAAATCAAGTAATAACAGGACTATTCCAGATGTAATCTAGGGCTAAACCAGGTCTAAAGTGGACTACATAATTTCCACTGTAGTTCTAACCAAGAAATCATCCCAAGAAGGACAAGAGAAGTGGACAAAATAAACTCTAAATTAGGCAAACCCACAAACTGGAGAGTTGTCCAAGTACCTTAAATATCTGGAGTATCAATTAAGCAGGTATTAATCCTGCATAATTCTTAACTCATTGACTGCCGGAGACGTCTTTTTACGTCCCCTCGAATCCAAACTTTGACTGCCGTGACGGAGAAAGACGTCAAAGACGTTTTTCAGCGGGGGTTGCTAGGATACGACCTAGAGCAGCTTTGAAGGTGTAATTCACACCTCCCAAACGGTAGGTAGCGATCTTGTATCATTATTTGCCGATCAGAGACGCGGAAGAGAGGAAGAGTGTAGTGTGTGTAGTGTGTATTGGCAAGATGGCGAGGGACCCGGAAAAGCAGAGGACTGTTGATCAGCGCCTACGGAGTGATCTGATCGCTCTTGTGACCTAGGATCCTGGATCAGAGGATCGCAGAGACAAGCCGGATCAAGCAGCGAGGTTGGAGCAGAGATCTGCTCTGCCTGAGGCAGGGGACGTGCCGTGCGTGCGCTGCGCAAAGCAGGGACTCTGATCAGAACTACGACAGCACCAAAGAAGACGAGTACTGACTTGGAGCAGTAGATACTCGTCTCCAGAGAGGCATGAGATGAGAAGAATTAAGTTTACATGATGCTGCTATGTGGTAATTGTAATGAATGAAGTTATATGTGTGTGTGCATGCGTGCGTGCGTGTGTGCGTGCGCGCGTGTGTGTGTGGGTATAGCTGTGTGTGTGTAAAGGTTTATGCATGGGCTTGTGTGTATGTACATATGTACATATATATATATATATATATATATATATATATATATATATATATATATATATATATATGTGTGTGTGTGTGTGTGTGTATTAGTTTTTATTATGGGTCTGTACTCTGGGCCTCAGACAAAGCCTCAACAAAGTTCTATTTTATATGAAAAGATATTATTATATCCTGTAAACATCTCTTACCACTATTGATTTGAAGGAATTTTCAATTCACAGAGCCTTATATTCTTATATTTGTAAATAAAAAATGTACTTTGTCATCAAAAATCTCTTTCTCTATTGTTTTAAATGTTTGAGGTGTCACTAAATCAAGTATTGACATCAAAATCACCGTTCTGCTCAGAATCCTTCTTTGCACAAAAGGCTCGTTTTCTCCACTTTGTGGTAAAAAAACAGCGTTTTTGCTGAAACTTCCCTATGTTCTACTATCAATTACTTGAGAACCGAAAAGGTTAGAAGCATAATTTTTTTCCAGGTGAAAGAAGAGAGTCTACACTTTATTTTGATGTGTGCCATGTTTATATAGTCAAAGAACTCAGTATTCTGTGAGTCTTGTAAAATCAGTGAAAATCCACTGAAACCTCCGGCAGTCTGGGGGATAGAATTCTGAAAACAGGCCGGCAGTGAATGAGTTAATAAGCTTTGTTCATTATGAATTAAGTCTTTTAGATGCTTTATAAAGGCTAATCAAGGTGTAATTATGATAAAGTGTTACTGCAGTAATTAAGGATTTTGCACAGTATGAACCTTGGAACTGAAAATAAGACAAAAGGTTCCTACTGTACCAAAACACCTATTTTTTGAGTTGATTTTCATTCTTTTTGGTACATTCTTCAATCGGTAGACACTGAAATGAATTATGTTGGGTATTCATTACAAAAATTAACTGGTAATTTAATTTACAGCTTTATTTATGTAGTAATTTTCCTTGAATCAAAACAGAAACTGTTTGGGGAAATTTTACTGCAATATCGTATCTTTGTAGTACTTTTACTCCAGTCTGAGTTATCTGCAAATAATGTACCTTTCCCTATCTCTATCTGCTGCATCCTTTTCTTTCACAGCAACTAACTTGTATCTTTATTTAATATTTTCCATATTGCCATTGCCTATCTGGCAATGGCAAATTCAGTATCCTTCTTCTATTACCACAACTAATACATCTGTGCTACCTCTAGCTCTCCCTGTTTTGTTTTTGCAACAACTTCAGAAAGCTAAAGCTGTTCATTTTAGAGTAAACTACCATATATGGTGATGTCTACCCAAAGAAGAAGTTAGCACGAGCAGTAACTGCAATATTAAAATGCTGTATATTTAAATCTATTTAGTTAGTCTTACCTTCCCTGCAGCGTCAGCTTGGGCACCCTTTTGCAGGAGCAGGTTTGCTACTTCAATCTTCCCATATTTTGCTGCTACATGCAATGGAGTAAACCCCTTCTGAAAACAGAACAGAGAATTAAATTACACCTTTTTAACTTTTATGGGTAACTATATGCATTCCTTATTTGGTCTACTAGAAATCTGCAAGAAATGTTATGTCATAGCATCAGGAGTCAATTATTTTGTCACTAAAGGCTGATGTCACACTAAAGTCAGTGTATGAGGTGTAGAAAATTGAGGTGCAGATAACATACCACGGCAATGAGCAATGACTTTCTTTAGTTTAAAAGAGATTTGTACAATGTGACAAAAGTGAATTCAATAAAGATACAGTATGTTTGAAATATTACTTTTTGTACTAATTTTGGCTTCAAGTCTGGCCTTGGTTATAAGTGAGACAGTATGTGAATTATTAAATATATAGGTCTTTCAAATACTGTGTAGTCTGCTAATTGCATTGCAAATTTTAATGTCATATTGGAATAAAAGTATAATTTTTTGGGATCAGCATTATGAATATTTAAATCTAGGGATCAGATTTCAATACAACAGTATACTGTATATACCAACACCAACTAATAATACTGTTATATACATACCAAGACTAATTAACATATGACAATTATTGCTCTTTCTCTTTGAGGTGCAGTACTGGATCCATCTGTGCCTTATTATTATTGATGATAATATTATTTTGATTTATAGATTAATAGTGGAAAATAACCCGTTTTAGTTCTTGAAATACCTTCACCCATAATTGGACCAGTATTGATATAGGTAGAGATTTTATATGTCACTAGTCTAATTTTTCACAGCTGTATTTTTTCATTGTTTTGCATTGTTTTGAAAGCATTTTTAACTATTCTTTCTTTCTATTTCCAATCAACATCATTTCCTTTTGGTACAGCAATAGAAATTAGCAGAAATAGCAATAAATAGTAAATGTCTATGGTGTCTATAGTGTTACCTTGGTAGTGACCCCCTGGCCTGCCCCCTGGTCCAGGAGGGCAGCAGCGATGTCCCTGTGCCCCTCTCGTGCTGCCAGGTGGAGGGGCGTGTACCCGGAGCTGGTGGTGGAGTCTGGGCACGCTCCGTTGGACAGGAGCTGCTGAACAATGTCTGGTTTGCCCAGTCGACTGGCAATGTGCAGGGCCGTCTGGTCGTCCTGGAAAATACAGTGTGGCATTTTACTACATGCTTTACATATGAGGTACTTACTGAGGCTAGTAGTGGTAAAACTTAAAATGAAGGAATTGGCAATATGTGATAGTTTGCAAAAGTACGTGAATGTGTACAGGTGCTGACATAAACCTGAAAAGTACAACTGTAGTAATATACCGGCATACCAGTAATGAATTCAGTAAAAAAATATATGGCTAATAAAAGTGTTCCAGACTTGGAGGAGTCAACTTGATACCCAAGGGGCCAAGACAACAAGGAATTCCCATTATTTACCCAATTAAGTAGTCAGTGACTTGTAAAATGCAATTGCGTAAAAGTCATGTAAACAGTTGTACAAGTATAGGTTGGTCTGTTGTACATATACTTGCATAATGTTACCATAAATCTTACTATTTCTCATTTGTATATTTTTTAATTCATATATTTTTGTTACAGTTGTCCCTGTGTTATTCTAATTTATGGAATTTAGGTTTCTTTGTGTGTTGTATGTATACTTTTTTGTATATATATTTTTTTATTCAGTAACAAAATAACTACAAATTACACTATTCCATAATTATCTACCTCTGTCAACTTCAGCTTTAATATTTCATAATTAATTCTATGCTATACACAATTTTATCATTAATTAATATAACTTGAACACATGTATTGCACAGCTCTCCTGTATTGGGAGAGGATACCTTCTTTTGTGGTTTTTCTTTTGGGTTATTTTGAGAGTTTCCACCCCCTGACAGATTTGGCCACAGGAGATATGGCGCTGTTTTTGTAAAGTCCTTTGAGGCAGCTACAGGGAAAGTGGTTTGTCTAAATAAATATAACATTATCTGAATGAGGCACCAGGCGTATGACAGTGTCTTCTGTGGAAGCTTTCAGTCATTTTTTTGTTCTTTAGTCCATCTGTCATGATAACAAATTTTAAAGCACAATATATTGCTACAGAGATATACTGCAAAATATAAAATATATAATGCAAAACTAACTCTTGTGAGCTTTAAGCCATGTTATAATGTTGTTACCATATCAAAAGCATACCTGGAGTTGTGTTTTGTTTCATTCACACATGTCTGTATAACCCTTTATTATTAGTCTGTCTACATCTCCAAAGCCCAAAATGCTCTGCTTCACCTTATGATGACATGAGGTGGTAGTTTTCAAGTTAACAGCTCCTTTTACCTTTAGTTCAGTAGAAACTGGCAATTCCCAGGTTGCATTTATCCAGATGATTCAGGTATGGAGTTTAAAAATACAGTGGAGCACTTTTTGTATAACCTGTTTTCTATTTGAGAGAAGAACTCAGCCTAAATATGCAGGGTTTGTGTGTTAAACATGTGTTAATGAAACAAAACACAACTCCAGGTATGTTTGCAATGAGGAAACAACATTATAACATAGATTAGAAAATAACATAATATGGGTCCTTTAACAATAATAATGAAACTACTTTATGCCACCAATAGAATAACAATACATTTTTTAACCTAAAAATGTGTGTCCATTCATTCTTTGTAATACATTCACAGTTATATTTATCTTCTTTAATATATACATTAGGGTTGTGGTACTATTTACACAATGACAGACAACCATTAAAGGGGCAGTTTAGAGCCATCCATTGTCCTAAACAAGTCTGACCTGGGCAGTGGGAGGAGACTAGGAGACCTCAAGTGACCCATGCCATGATAACAGAGAAGATAGAACCCACAACCTCTTTAAGTCCTAACTCCTACTTAAAGGTCCTTTATTGACTCTTGTGAGCTTTTATGCCATGTTATAATGTTCACATCTCCAAAGCTCAAAAGTCTCTGTACCTCTGTTGTGATGCCATGTACCTTTTACCCTTTGTTCAGTAGAAATTGACAATTTCTGGGCTGACATGATCCAAATGATGCTAGGGTAGATGTATGGAGTTTAATAACACAGCGGAGCACTTTCTGTACTACCCCAGGACAACTCCAATACACACTGTTTTCTGTTTGAGAGAAGAATCCAGCCTAAATATGCAGGGTTTGTGTTAAACATGCGTGACTGGAACAAAACAAAACTCCAGGTAGGAAAAAACATTATAACATAGATCAGAAAACAGCATAATATGGGCCCTTTAGGTTTCTATCTAGTTGTATAAGCTAGTACCAGCTATTTTATGGAAGAAATGAAAGGTTGCTAGCTATAAACACAAAGAATATTAGTGTCAACATAATGGCGCTACCACTCAGCCAGGGGTGTTTTCAAACCCAAAGTTTTGCATAAACAAAAGACCTTACATGCACTTAATACATGCACATAAAAAAATATGGCTGTGGAATAAATTTGAATTCCAATTATTATTAAAAGAATATGCAAAAAATGTATATGACTAATTTCGAAATAAATAGTAACTATGATTAATTACAGCAATAAAACATGCAAAAAAGAAGTTGTAATTTTGTGTTTGGAGTTTCATGGTTATTTTAATTTAATTTAATTATTTTTTAAAGGTGCACTATGTCACTTTCCTGCTTATCTCCATGGAGATGTCATAGCTATCCTGGAATGTGTTTCACAGTATGTTTCAGTGGTGTTTTATGGCAATAATTATTACAATATTACAATATTATTATAATAATTACCACAATCAAGCAACTCCAATACACACTAAATACATACATATATAGTATTTACCTTAGCTTTCGCATCCGCTCTGGCTCCATTCTGCAGCAGATACCTCACCACATTGGACTGTCCTGCTCGCGCTGCCATGTGGAGCGCTGTCTCTCCTCTCTGCAAAAATCACAAACGCCACAAAAAGACTTCAGTTATTCCCAAAAAACTTCCTGGTTCCACATTCCCAACAAATCCAAAAGTCTCAAGAAGATCCAGCAATGAATGGAAACTTATTGAAAGAGTGTATTGTTCTTCCCACTCAGTACACTCTGACGTACAGTGTCCCAGGATAGGAAAAGCAGGATACCCCCTCTAGCCCCACCCCCCCATTTAAACCATAATGACGTCCCATAGGCTGAGTTACCACGGAAACCTAGCCACAGAAGCAGTGTGGGCGAGCAAATAGTTGGAGTAGGAGAGATAGGTCTCTGTCTTTCCCCTTTCCACACTACACTGTTTTGTTTAGAGACTGCTGGCTACTTGTGACCAGTGCTGTTATTATATGAATATTTCTCTTTGTTCAGGCACTGTACAGTATTACATTTGTAATACAGTGTAATTTAGTTCAATATTTAAAGTGGGACTAACCATCTAAATTAATCCACAACCACATTTCAATTAGAGCTGCTAAACTGGGTAGTACTTGGAGGACTAAAGAAAAGAGACAATGGGGAGGAGGGGTGGGGTCTGAGAATATAAGGAACAGTGTGATTGGTCTGTCAGGTATCCACACTTCAAAATCCACCCCTGCAGCCAGGTGTTTATAATCAGGAAACACCTGGATTTAATGAGGCTGTCCTGTGTGATGTCATCAAGCGCTTAAAACTGCAGCGCCCACTAGAACAAGGATGTTTTTGAATAGAAAGCTGCAAATCTAAGTTTTCATTAAAATCACCAAAAATGCACTAGGAACAATATGCTAAAACACCATTTACACAGTTCAATAACAAAAAAACAAAAAACATTTAATCCCACATTAAATCAATATCAGTGTCACATTATAGACGTGGCCAGGAGTATTTACTCATTAGAGAAAAGTAATGTATTCTAAAGTAACTGCATACTAACACAATAATCACATACATTTCAGTACATTTTCGTGGAGGTCTAAATATTAAAGGTCCCATGACATGGTACTTCTTGATGCTTTTATATGGTGCCTTAATGGTTCCCTAATACTGTAAATGAATCCTACTTCAAAATCAAGACTCAGTGCATGAGAAAGACACATGTACATAGTCAGAGTCAGAAAATATCTCTCTGAACAACTCATTCTGGGCCTTGTTGCTTGAATGCAAATGAGAAGGACAGAGATAGGTTAGAGGAGCGGGTGGGATGGGGGGGCAAATGTGCCGCTGGTTCCTTGTTTTAGTGGTGCGCTGTGGCTGTCTCCCACTTCCGTGTTTTAAGAGCGGAGGAGGAAAGGAGAGCCTTTTCAATGAAAAAAACACATTTTCACAGAAAATAAAATTAAACCACTGCTGTTTCAGAGGTCCAGAGGCTCAGATAAAGGACTTCCGAGCCTAGAAACACTCGCACGTGCCTCCAGGCAAATAAAAAAACGCATTTCGCATTGCGTAGCTTATTCGTGGTCCAAACTCTCTGGGCGTGATTTACAGAGACGGTGGGTAGAGATCCAGACGGGGGGTGGAGCTGCATTTTTCGATGTGATTTTTCGATGTGCCTTGTTCAGAATCACCCGTTTGAGCTGTGTTTTTTTCTAACGCAGAAAAGGACCGCAAATGCTCAGTTTAGACATTTCGCAACTTTTAGCCATGGGGGGGGGGCCTAAACAGGGTAGGGGAGCTCACATTAACGTTCAAAAACCTCAGAAAGTGAAAATTTCATGCCATGGGACCTTTAAAATAAACACGTGCAGACAATTCCATGGATAATTTGTGGTCTGCAGAGAATATTTAGCCTGAAATTTCAATTTTGATTCAGTTGCAATTAATCTTTTGAATCCTTGTGAAAAAACTATGTTACACAGTTTAAATCACATTATTATTGGGTTACCGTTAAACTGAAAAATGTATGTATGATTTATTCTACACATTACATATATACAGGGGCTTTGGACTTATTGAAAAGGGAAAAGCACTCACCACGTTGCTTGTGTTTGGTGACGCCCCATGGTTTATCAACTGATGAACAATGTTGTCATGTCCCATAAAGGCTGCCACATGGATGGGTGTGAGACCAGACTGTGGAAAGAACAAAAAATCTAAAGGTTACAGTATCTCAAAAACAGGCAAAACGTAAGAGCTTAGCATAATGTAATTTGAATTGGGTATCCTTAAAGGGATAGTTCAGGTTTTTTGATGTGAATCTGTATGGCATCCCTCTCAGCAGTGTCGTGCATCAACACTGACTTCTCCCTGACAGTGTCCTGTGAGCCGAGTTCTGCCCCGGTTCTGGTGCTGATGAAAGTAGGTCCGGCAAGTTAGCCACGATAGTTAATAAAGCTTGTTTTTCTTCTCAAAATAATAATTGTCCAAAAAGTGATATATTTGCGTCACAAAACAACTGTCCACGAAAAAGTCAGAAGTCACAATCGCTTGGTGCTATTTTCTCTCGATTCCTATCACTGCACGTTGCCCTCAGCTGGACAGCCGCACGTGAACCCAACACTTTTTCAGTTGTTTTTACGGTGTTTACGTCCTCAGACCGCAGCGAGCCAATTTAGAAACATCAGAATAAAAATATAGCTATCGATAGAAGAAGAAGAAGAAGAAGAAGAAGAAGAAGAAGAAGAAAAAGAACAAGAAAACAATAGGATTACCCAGGTTGTACAAACAAAGATGAATCGTTTTCCTGTCACCGTTTTCCTGTCACAAACATTGGTCTGAGGCAACTTTGGCTTCTTGCCATTTCAGTGAAGAGGATTACGGATGCCCAGCACGGAGGAGGAAGCTTTTGAAGCTTTTCTGCTGCTTTTCCCTGCACCCCAGGTAAGTGACAAGTAACAAGTGGCGATGTTTACAATGTTTATTTCTTGTCGGTGTCATAGTCAGACATTTTACTTCCCAAGTATTAAAACACAAACAGGTACGGCTGTCCAGCTGGGGGCAGCGCGCAGCTGGAATCCAGAGAAACTAGCACCAAGCGATTATGACTTCTGACTTTTTCGTGGATAACTGTTTTGTGACGCAAATATATCACTTTTTGGACAAATATTGTTTCGAGAATAAAAACAAGCTTTATTAACTGTCCTGGCTAACTTGCCAGACCTACTTTCGTCAGTGCCAAAACCAGGCAGAAACTCGGCTCACAGGACACTGTCAGCGATAAGTCAGTGTTAATGCACGACACTGCTGAAGGGGATTCACATCAAAAACCCGAACTATCCCTTTAACTTAACTTAATGAGTATGTGCGCGCGTGTGTGCGTGTTATGAGAATAAACAAATGTTACACTTCCAAAACACATTTCAATGGTCTGTACCTCAGTCACTGCCTGTATAGATGCTCCATGTTTCAGGAGCAGCTCCATCACTTTGACTCTGTTCTTCTTACAGGCGATGTGCAGAGGTGTGAACCCATTCTGAACAATAACACATAGAAAAAAAAATCTGGTTAAAAGTTAACAAGTGTCATGGAGCCAACAGAAGGTGCAAAAACACCACCTGCTTGTGCACTGAGGAAGGAAGTGGTTTCAATGTATAAAAATAAATAAATAAATAAATTTGGTTAACTGTGCATCGATGGAAATTTGAGCATTGCAATGATCAAAACAAGTTAAGGTTTCAGTGTAAAAACATAAAGAGCACTTTCTGGACTATCACCTAATGACATAATGCAGTGAGAACAAGCTTTTTAGCTCTTGAGAAGGAGACAGCATAATAATACCTCAAACATGTGTGAATGAAACAGTGTTGACACAACACTAGACAGTTAAGCACAATACAGCAACTTAATAATAAAAAAAAACAATCCCATGATTCCATAAACTGCAGCAGTGGCATTGGTTCCAGTATGTGCTCGGAAAATACCCTCCAAAATCCAGCTTTTTTTCTTACAAACCAGACGAGCACGTGTGGGAACAATTGAGTCAACCATAAACTGAAAAAAGCATTGCACCACTCAAATACACAGTCAACCCACGCACAACACAAGCTGCTCCTGCCTCTCTCTCTCTCCTCCTACTCTTTATTTCTCTCCCCATCCCTTCCTCTCCTCTCTGTCTCCTTTCTATCTTTTTCTCTCCCTTTCTCTCTCTTTCTCTTTGAGGTTTTCTGGCTTAATCCTATGACTTCATTTCCTTGTAGTTTTTTCTTCTTCTTCTTTTTGCTTTCTAGTTTTCAAGTCCCAGAGCTGTGACCACACCCAGATGTCTTATATTACAGTAGACTGATTTTTAACTGAGCATAAAACACACTCTGGATCTACGATAAAAAGTATAGGTTTGCAATGGTTTAAGAATAACCTTGGATATAAAAATAAGTAGAGTAAAATCTTAAAGGTGCTGATTTTTACTGCCTTTAAAACATGGAAAAGACAACTGGTCTACAGTGTCATTCCTCACAAACATTCTAATTATTCACCGCAATGACTTTAAAAGTACAGCTTTCCAAGGCCAGATTGAAACAGAGTAAACAGAGTTTACAGTACCATTTTCAGTAATGCTAACCACCACAAGCATGATAACTGCGCACTCTTTCTTGGAAGATAAAACACTTCATAGTTAAACGCAGAACCCGGAGAGCACACAGTGATCTCATTGCTACTTTAAGAGCTGCTTATATCTGTACTGGGGTAAAACAAAATTTGCTCAAATACACAGACAAAAATTAGGTACCGCAGCTTTAATTAAATAAAGTAAAAATGAACAATAGGATAAGATCCAGTGTGTTTACATTTTGATTTGACAAAAAAAGGTTACATGTTGGTGAGTTATATATCTTATTGTTCCAAAAAGCAGTACTAGAATGGCAACAAAAAATATGAATATTAAATTAAATTAAACAAAAATTATGAGTCTAAAATGAGAAACTGAATTGCACAATTTATCAAGAATTTTGTTAAAATCTTGCTCTCATGGACCTAATCTCATGTCTTGTCTTAAATGATGTCTTGTCCCATCCCAATTGAGAATATCTGACAGTTGTATGATTAGCCTATATACAGTATGTGTTATCTTGTGTCCTCACCAGTGCTTTGGCGTTGGGGTTGGCCTTCTTGTCCACGATCACCTTAGCGACCTTGTAGTGCCCGCAGTGTGCTGCGACATGGAGAGCAGTGAGATAATCGTTTGTCACGTCGTCCACCGGGACCTCGTGATGCAGCAGCAGCTGGACACAGTTCAGGTGGTCGCCCTGTGTGGCCATGTGCAGAGGGGACAGTCCGTTCTGAAGGAAAAGATGAGGAGAGGAAGAGTAGGGGCAGTAAAGGAAGTGTACTTCTGGCAGATATACTGACAATTGTTGTTATGGAGCTACATACACCACAATTTGAGAAAGACTATCTATAGTTACACCTTATTTCTATAATCTAATATCATGGTTTAAAAATATATATATTTTTTTATTATTCTGAACCTTTAACTTGTTTATAGATTGTGTAGGAGAAAATTAGACTATATAGGCCATTGTCTCTTGTATTTATGAGTGGTGATGAGTGGTGTGTATGTGATAAATACCTTGGTTTTGGAGAGGATTGGAGCTCCTCTGTCTAGCAGCATCTCCACCACTTGTTCATGTCCGCTCCTGGCCCCACAGTGCAGTGGAGTCAAACCATCCTGCAAAACAATAGACAAGTCAACACACATTGACCATCATAATTTCTGACAGATATAAAGTTGGAAGAATTTGATGAACTAAATCATTTTTGGTTAATAAAATCCAGTACCTTGGTCCTTGCATCTATTTTGGCCCCTCGCTCCAGCAGCAGACGCACCATGTTTGTGTTCCCACGTTTGGAAGCTACGTGCAGCGGAGTTATGTCATTCTGGAAAAAATCAGAATGATCATCTCACAATTAGTAGATTCAAGATTCAAGATTGTTTACTTGTCATATACAGGATCAACACAAGGTCAACATGCAATGAAATGCTTTGGATCAGAAGAACCGTTGACTAGCTAAGATCGTCGAGAAGTACTAATAGCATGCAATAAAAATACAAGGGAAAAAGTAAACAATATAATAAAAAATATGTAACAAAATATAATAAAATACAAAGGTACAGGTAGGATTAAATAAGGTGTAAGTAGAGTATTTCACAGGTGGTAATACTGCTCAAAGAATTTCGTATTGCACATAATATAATACAGTGGTACCTCACCTTACGAAATTAATTCGTTCCAGAAGTGGTTTCGTAACGTGAAAAATTTGTAAGTTGAGTAGCTATTTCAATGGAAAAAGCCTGATTCGTTCCAAAGCCCCAATCCAAGTTTTTTTTTTTTTTATAGTGTAACATTTTTTATAGTGTAACATTGTGTTCTGCGTCCTGATTGGTTTCTCAGACTGGATTTAAACTTTTCTCACGTTTGTCTCTCGTTTAAACACTCAAACTTTCATAGATTTTCAACAAATATATATAATATATCAATATTGAAGTGTGGGGGGAAGCGGGAGGGGGGAGAAAACTGCGCGGACACGTGTGCGCAGCATGACCCGGCGCGGGGCTGACAGCAGGACTAGACCAAGGTCTAAACCTGGACTGGACCAGGACCAAACCCAGGACTAAACCTGGACTAAACCAGGTGGATTAAAGCGCCGCGTGCGGGCCTATTTCCTGGTTTCTCACGAGTCACAGCTGAGGCGAGCAGCGAGGAGGGGACCGCAGGGAGGAGGGGACCGCACGCATGTGAGCGCGGCTCCTCCTGTTTTAGTCCAGGTTTAGTCCTGGTTTAGTCCAGACCACCGCGGCTCCTCTAGACCTCCTCTAGACCTGGTCAGGTCTAGAGGAGGACCACCGCGGCGGCTCTTGCATGGCTCTCGCTCACATGCGCTCAGACTGCGTGCGGTCCCCTCCTCGCTGCTCGCCTCAGCTGTGACTCGTGAGAAACCAGGAAATAGACCCGCACGCGGCGCTTTAATCCACCTGGTCTAGTCCTGGTTTAGTCCTGGTTTAGTCCTGGTTTAGTCCAGGTTTAGTTCTGGTCCAGTCCAGGTTTAGACCTTGGTCTAGACCTGCTGGAAGCCCCGCGCCGGGTCCGGGCAGTCTTCTCCCCCCTCCCGCTTCCCCCCACACTTCACTATTAATACGTTTTGTTGAAAATCTATGAAAGTTTGAGTGTTTAAACAGAGACAAATGTGAGAAAAGTTTAAATCCAGTCTGAGAAAAGCGTATAATGTGTGTGGCTGAGCGCGCATTATTTGAATTTTTGAGATTTTGCGTTTCGTAACTTGAATTTTCTTTCGTATCTAGAGACAAAAATTTACCGTGAAGGCGTTTCGTAACTTGAAATTTTTGTTTGTTGGGTCATTCGTAAGGTGAGGTACCACTGTATAGTGTAAGTATTGCACGTGGGTTATGAAGCAGGTTATTGCACAGGTAACAGTAGTTTACAGTGAGATAGTGACATACATGATACATTCATATAGAGCAGCAGCAGTAAACATATTATGCATTACGAAAAGTAGTTTAGTGCAGTAGTATTCAGAGTTCAGTATTATTTAGAGTATTATCCAGAGTTCAGGAGTCTGACAGCTTGGGGGTAATAGCTGTCTTTAGTACCAACAACATTGCATCTGTTTTCACTATTTCAAGTTTCCTTGGAGCAACAGATACAAACACAAACAAGACTTTAATTGCGATGCATGAATGTACTGAGGAAAAGGCAGAGGGAACAGTGGCTTTAAAATATCACATTTAGAACCAGTTACCAAATTTACAGATGAAAGCCAGTGAGACAAATGGCTCAATACCCCCCTCTAGAGGAATCTGCAGTATCCAGAGGTATATTTGAATAAAGGTTTGAAATAATGTATATATTTTTCAAATGCTGTAGGCTGAGTTTTTTAACATATAATTTCATACTACCACAGAATACAAAGACATTTTGCATGAGTGTTTTAGTCTATTCACACTTGCACAATCACGACATCAAAACTGGGACTTGACCCGGAACTAAACCAAGACTAGACCAGGACTAAACAAGGACCAGACCAGGACAGGACCAAACTAAATCTACATTACAACTCAAACTGGGCCCAACCAGAACCAATCCTGGACAACTGTGAATGAAGCCCTAAAATGCCATAGTGCCATTTTTCTCATAATACTTTCTATAGCCCAATATTAATAGTCGAAATATAATGTATTTGAGAACTCAGAAGAAACCAAGAACTTCACAAATGCAATTGGGTGATATACAAGAGTAAAAGTATTTAGTTACACATTCTTCCTGGTGTCTTATGTGTGGCAGAGTGGCACAGACAGCTGCGGGACAACCCATCATGGGACACATTCCTGCACTCAGCCCTGCCCCCTGAAGTATATGAGTATTTGAGCACGTGTTTTGAAGTACTTTAGTGTACATACCCTCGCCTTGAAGTCCACAGCTGCTCCTCTGTTCAGTAATAATGTGGCCACGTTGATGTTGCCATAGTGTGCGGCGATGTGCAGGGGGGTAAAACCACTCTGACAAACACAAAATAAAAGAGGAGAGAGAGGGGGGAAAAAAAAGATATTTTTCAGAAGAGGAAACAGGTTTAAACTGGTTCATAATGAGCCACTGCACAAAGCATCATGGGACATTATGGAACAGTTTAGATGAACACAGCAGTAGATAAGAGCAGGACAGTGGAGAGCAGCAGACCAAGGCTAAGCAGTGGTCAATCATGTTTTAGGATTAAGTCATAAAACGTATTGTGTGGTTCTGTGGTAGCTGCAAGCAAAGTGTCATACAGAGAGTGTTCAAAAAGGGTCTAGTGAATTATATTAAAGGTGCACTATATCTTTTTTCTGGTGGAGGGTTCATCATTTGCTTGAGCTCCTTTTGCTTTGTCTGAAATGCTCCACACTATGGTATTAAACTTGTCTACCTCGCATTTCATCATTTCCAAGTGAGGAGGGCCTCTCTACAGATCTTAACTGTAACTTGCCCTGCTTGTATTCATGGAGATAAGTTTAATGTCATATTGTGGAGCATTCCAGACAAAGCAATAGGAGTTCCTGTCACTGAGAACTTTAAAGTCCTGTCAAGTGAACAGTAGCATCAAGAAGAACATATCTCAACAGGTCCAGTTCAATGGGGCATTGACTTTCAGCTGACAGGAAACAGGGCACCCATAAAAATAATAATAAAAAACACATGCAGGTGTGCACAGTGCATGCATCTGTCAGGTAAAAAAAAAAAGTAAAAATGTGACTTTTATCTTTTTTGAACCACAAGTCGAACCTATACAAGTAGAGAAGTACTCACAATATAAAACCAACAATAAATAAAAGCCAGTGATATTTGAGATTCATTCATTACTTTCTATAAATAATTGTATTTTTGTAAAAATGGACCAGGTTCATGGTGAAAATGTAATCTACTAGATCTATCAGATCAATAGTAGATCATTGTACAGAATGGAAATGTGTTTGTATATTATATTTTAATGTTGAGTCAAAGTTATCAATCAAAGGACAGTTCTTTTTGATTGATACAAATGAATGAGGGAAATTGTGTTTTACCAAATTTTCAATATATATTTCAACAACATGACAGATCTAAGTTAGTTCTACAGTCAAAATATAAATAAGCTATTTTGAAATTATATGTTATGTCTATGTTTAAAGTCAAGTTACATTTATGCCCAAGAAGCAAAACACTGCAAGAAGCCAAGTCACAAAGCTGCAGATTCAAAACAGGCACAGAGTGAGTTGCCAATAGCAGCCAAATTATTCATGGCATAGAGCATAAAGCGCACGGCAGCAACAGGCAAAAGACTTCGGCCTGAAATGTGACAATGAACGAGAGGAGAGAGAGAGAGAGCAGTGGAAATGTACCTCTGTAGTCCTATTCACCATCATCTATAGGGATTTAAAATAGGGGAAAATTGGGCAGGTCATAGAGGAGAGGAGGAGGGACAGGAGGGAGAATGGGGTGGTTAGTGCACCACAAAACACACCAAAGACACCATGTTTACACCAAGCTGTAGATGGATATGAATGACTTTATGTAGAACAATTCAATGATACAGTAGCATCGTTTCCCATTAATTGACGAGACTATAGTGGCCCCCCATATTTTGCTACTATAGTCTAAAATAGTAATATGGTGATAGAAATGATCGTTAATAGGCCTGAATGACTGAGATTAGATTTGCGATTTATGTTTTAATAATAGGATTCTGGTCAATGTTCACTTTTGAAATGTCTAAACGAATTCACAAAGACTGAAATATGAACTGACTAATACAAGAATCACATTTTAGAACATGTACAAATCTAAACTACAGGGTCAGTTTTTATGCAGAATGAGAAAGGATATTTGTGAACGAAATAATGGGATTTTTGATTTGATGGCAACTACAGTAATAGTACATCCCTAATACTTAATGCCTGCGGTGTTGTCATAAACATAGAGAAGTAGCTATATTTATTCTGTAATCATTGCCATTTTGATCAGAAGGCGTAAGTGACATTTATATTTTTAAAAATGTATTAAATAAAAGCATTAAAAAATCGCTTGCTTGTGCCACCATAGTCTCAGTATAAACCTGTGGGAAACACTATATTTTAACAGGTAAGATTTTCCCAGTTGAATTGTTGGAACTGTAGTCTTGTACCTTGGACTCAACATCTGCATTGTGGTCGCTTTGAAGCAAGAGTGCAGCAGCTTTTGTATCGTCTTTGCGCGCAGCGATGTGCAAAGCGGGGAGCCGGACTTTTCCTTTTGTGTCGTTTTCCAACAACAGAGACACAACCTGGTCATGGCCCTGCTGCAGAGCCACAGCCAGGGGAGTGAAGCCATCCTGATAGAGAAAGAAGAGAGAGAATTTTAAATGTACTGTACAAGGAACATTATTTTAGCATTTGTGAGGTTAATAAGACAAATGTATGAAAAATGTGTCAATGCAAAAACTATATTTAGTACTTTACTTTAACGGTATGGTAATATGGTACATTGTTATTACTAGTAATGATACAAATAATACAAAATTACATTGTATTAGGACAGAAATAAGTTTCAGTTTGTACTTTGTGCTTTAGTCATAAGAATTAACCAGGAATAAACTAGTTAAAGAGTTACATCTTGGATACAATACACTTGTAATTATAACATAAGAGAGAATATAAGTTAAAGGTCCCATGGCATGAAATTTTCACTTTCTGAGGTTTTTGAACGTTAATGTGAGCTCCCCTACCTTGTTTAGGCTATGGCTAAAAGTTGAGAAATGTGTAAACTGAGCATTTGCGATCCTTTTCTGCGTTTGAAAAAACGACAGTTCAAACGGGCGATTCTGAACAAGGAAACTATGTGATGTCACATTGAAGAAAAAATGCAAATGCAGTTCCACTGCCCGTCTGTGTTTCTACCCACACTCTCTGTAAATCACGCCCAGAGAGTTTGGACTGCGAACGAGCTACGCACTGCGTGATGCGGTTTTTTATTTGCCTGGAGGCACATGAGAGTGTTTCCAGGCTCGGATGTCCTTTATCAGACCCTCCAAACCTCTGAAACAGCAGTGGTTTAATTTTATTTTCTGTGGAAATGTGTTTATTTTTCAATGGAATGCTTCTCATCTCTTCCTCCGCGCAAAAACGCGGAAGTGGGGCCAGCGCACATCGCACCGCTAAAGAGGAAAGAGTGGAGAGTTTGGCCACGCCCCCATCCGCTGCTCTGGCCTATCTCTGTCCTCCTCATTTGCATTCAAGACATTTGAATTTGCAACAACACCCAGAATGGAGTGTTCCAGAGAGATATTTATGCTCTGTCTGTGTTCATGGGTCTTTCTCATGCACTGAGTCTTGATTTTGAAGGATTCATTTACAGTATTATGGAACCATTAAGGAGCCATATAAAAGCATCAAGAAGCACCATGTCATGGGATATTTAAGATACTAGCCTACATGTGGCGTCTGAAGCACATTAGCATTTTGCCTTAGCATTTAGCATACTTGTCTCTTGCTTCTTAAAAAAAGACTTATAATAATACAATATAATGGCATATGATTAGAGATGGTCTCTTGCAATTACCTTATATCACAACCCAAGTATTTTAGTAAAGCCCACATGCACCTTTATACAGTAGTACCTCACCTTACGAAATTAATTTGTTCCAGAAGTGGTTTCGTAATGTGAATTTTTCGTAAGTTGAGTAGCTATTTCAATGGAAAAGGCCTGATCCGTTCCAAGGTTGTTGTTTTTTTTATAGTGTAACTTTTTTTTTATAGTGTAACATTGTGTTCTGCTTCCTGATTGGCTAAGAGACTGTAGAGCCAGGACTACACGTGGAATAAACCAGGTCTAGACCAGAACTAAGCCAGGACTGGACCAAACCGGGACCAGACCAGGATTAAATCACCCCGTGAGGCTTTCCGCTGGCCTCGCGCGGGTCCTGCGCTCGCCCGCGTGCTCGGCCCTGAGGGGGAGGCACAGCCCGAGCGCGGTGGCTCCATCCCGCGCCCTTGCGCCGTGTCGACGTCGCTTTTTGATCCTTCGATGTTGGCTCTTCCTATCATTGTGAAGCAGAATTCACCAAGCGTTGGATTGTTCACTCACTAGTAGGGAACGTGAGCTGGGTTTAGACCGTCGTGAGACAGGTTAGTTTTACCCTACTGATGATGTGTTGTTGCTACAAATTGGTTGGATAGGTATGAGTGCCACTCCCCTTGCGCGTTCGGCGCTATATTGAGCCGTGCCCCAACCCCCACGCTTCACTATCAACACATTCCGTTAAAAATCTATGAAAGTTTGAGTGTTCAAACGAGAGAGAAATGCGAGAAAAGCCCAACTCCAGTCTGAGAAAAGCGTAGAATGTGTGTAGTGAGGCATTTACAGCCCTAAAACATGTAGAACAATTGCAAAATATAAAGTTGTTGATAAAGTGTATTTACGTTTCGGGGCGTGCATCTGAGCGCGCATTAATTGAATTTTTGAGATTTCGCGTTTCGTAACTTGAATTTTCTTTCGTATCTAGAGACCAAAATTTAACGTGAAGGCGTTTCGTAACTTGGATTTTTCGTTTGTAGAGTCTTTCGTAAGGTGAGGTACCACTGTATTTAATTCTTGAAAGCTCTAAGCTAACCAGATATAGCTTAAATGTTTGCTAACTAGAGGAAGAAGGGGCAGGATTTTACTAAACTATGAATGTGATTAGGTACTTTTACAGCGAAGTGTTTGGGCTGTAAATAAAAATAAAAAATAATTAAGTAATATAATATAGAAATACAAGTTGATCAACTGTTTAAAAGAGTTAAGATTTAAGATTTCAAACAAGGCTGTCAACTATCAACACCTGCCCAGTTTTAGTATTAATTTGATTTAGGCCAATAGTTTTATAGAGTGAGCTTGTCTTTAATTTGTCCTTGAGCATCCAAAATCTCCACTGCATCAGATCTGCATCACTCCTCCCTCTTTCCTCCTCCCCCCTATCTCATCTCCTTCCAAATGCTTCCTTCTTGTGTCCTTTCTTCCTTGCCTGTTTGTTTTCTTGTCTCGCGCCCTTCCCCTGAGTCCTAGCTCTCTCTCCCTCCTCCCTCTGCACTTCAGCCCATCATTGGATCAATAATGCATGCAGAGAAATGTATATCCATTCATACATTTGTGTTAAATTATTTATGCCCCGCAATTTCAGCTATCTATGATGGACTGAGCTTTTATGCATAGACATGTAAACTAGTACTAGTATACTGGAAATTAAATAATTTTTAAAAAATATATACACTCATGATGTGTCAGGGATAATGAGGTACTACACTGTACTATAGAGGCATTCATACATTTTGGAAAGAATATGCCTTGTATTATTTGTATTAGTTTTTGACCTGGTATCAAAGTAGCCAGTGGTGATAATAATGATTGTAGTAGTAGCAATCACAGTAGGCCACTTAGTATTACTGTTAGAAGAAGAAGAAGACATGCTTTATTCATCCCCGTAGGGAAATTATTTCTCTGCATTTGACCCATCCATCCCGGGAACCCATCTCCATGATCTTATTGCTCGGCTTGGTCAGGACCAAGCTGGAGGATTTTACCTGGAGCATGTTTTGGGTTGATGGGGGAAACTGGAGTGCCCGGAGGAAACCCATCCAGACACGGGGAGAGCATGCAAACTCCACACAGAACACACACAGAAAGGCCTGGGCGACCCAGGGATTGAGCCCGGAACCTTCTTGCTGTGAAGCATGAGCGCTAGCCACTCAGCCACCGTGCCGCCACGTTAGTTATTGTTAAAGGGATAGTTTGGGTTTTTTGATGTGAATCTGTATGGCATCCCCTTCAGCAGTGTCGTGCATTAAACGATCCCATGACATGGTACTTCTTAATGCTTTTATATGGCTCCTTAATGTTTCCCTAATACTGTAAATGAATCCTTCTTCAAATTCAACACTCAGTGCATGAGAAACAGAGATAAGATGAGAAAGAGTAATTTTTCTCTCTCTGAACAGGCCATTATGGGCCTTGTTGCTTGAATGCAAATGAGGAGAAAAGAGATGGCCTATAGAAGAGGGTGGGGGCATGGCCAAACTCTCCGCTCTCAGCTGTGCGCTCTCTGATCCATTTCCGCGTTTTTGCGTGGAGAAGAGATTAGAAGCGTTCCATTGAAAAATAAACACATTTCCACAGAAAATAAAATGAAACCACTGCTGTTCAAAGGTCCAGAGGCTCAGATAAAGGACTTCCGAGCCTAGAAACACTCGGACGTGCCTCCAGGCAAATAAAAAAACGCATTTCGCATTGCCTAGCGCATTTGCAGTCCAAACTCTCTGGGCGTGAGTTACAGAGACGCTGAGTACAGACAGACGGGGGTGGAACTGCATTTGCATTTCTTTTTTCGATCTGACGTCAACAAGGTGCCTTGTTCAAAACCGCCCGTTTGAGCTCCGATTTTTTGTAACGCAGAAAAGGATCGCAAATGCTCAGTTTAGACATTTCGCAACTTTTAACCATGGGGGGGGGGGGGAATACAGTCGAATCACGCACCACGTTGTGCAACAGGGGAACTCCCTTCCCGGTGCGTAACTGGGATTCCCCTGGCAGCGTACTGCGTGATTCGACTGTATTCTTCCGCACTGGAAAATAGTTCCCACCCAAAATGACCAAGGCAAGCTCTCCGTGTTGATTTGCACATTTATTTGCACTCGATATGAATGCGCACTACACAGAAAGTAATTGGGAAACGCATCGAGCAAATTAATTCCTTTTGGCCGAAATCTTTCTCTGGCGACGTTAGACTCCAGTCTAACGCAGAGGAGCTGCAGATACCGCGGTGGTCAGTGGCGACAGACTCGGACAATGGCTGGGTGAGCAGGAAAACGCTTTCCACCACTTATTTTAGTCTCTGGACTGTGGGGAGATGCCCAAATTTGCCCTGGGGGTGGCATATCCCTTTAATAAAGCTTGTTTTTCTTCTCAAAATATTTGTCCAAAAAGTGATATATTTGCATCACAGAACAGAACAACACAACACGAAAAAGTCAGAAGTCATAATCGCTTGGTGCTATTTTCTCTCGATTCCTATCACTGCGCGCCTATTATTATTATTAGCCTGTGTCCATCATCCAATTTGGTGTCCATCCATTGATAGCTATATTTTTATTCTGACGTTTCTAAATTGGCTCGCTGCGGTCTGAAGATGTAAACACTGCCAAACAACTGAAAAAGTGTTGGGTTCACGTGCGGCTGTCCAGCTGGGGGCAGCGCGCAGTGATAGGAATCGAGAGAAAATAGCACCAAGCAATTATGACTTCTGACTTTTTCGTGGACAACTGTTTTGTGACGCAAATATATCACTTTTTGGACAAATATTGTTTTGAGAAGAAAAACAAGCTTTATTAACTGTCGTGGCTAACTTGCCGGACCTACTTTCATCAGCACCAAAACCGGGGCAGAATTCGGCACACAGGACACTGTCAGGGAGAAGTCAGTGTTGATGCACGACACTGCTGAAGGGGATGCCATACAGATTCACATTAAAAACCCAAACTGTCCCTTTAATTAAAAATAAGGAGCAATAATTTTACTATAGGTCAAAATAGGGAAACCTTTCATGGACAAAGTTGTAATGTGACTATCCTTAAAGGTGCACTAGCAACTTTTCTGTATGGAGATATGTATTGCTTTGCCTGGAATGCTCCATGGTGTAACGTTAAACATATACATCTAGCATTTATTCATTACAAGTGTCGCTATCACACAGAAATACATTAATTCCATCTGTGTATAGGAGTGACTCTGAATCTGAATTGGAATGTAGCGTAGTGCTGTAACCTGCTTGTAGCATAGTGCTGTAACCTGCTTGTCTTCCTTGTGATACTGTGGAACATTCTAGACAATGCAATAACATTTCCATGGAGACAAGCAGGTGGAGCACCTTCCACTAGAAATGTTATTCAGTGTATCTTAAAGCAAATATTAACGTTTGCATGTTAAAATGTTTAAAAATCTCTCAAAGCAGTATTCAACATTTTGAGAAATTTTCCCATTCAAAAGATATAGTCTTTTATTGTAAAATGGCAACGGTCCTAATATTTCATCATCCTGGATATAGCTGGTTTATTGCTTAATTGCCTCCAAGTTGTGTTTCTCTTTGTGGCTCTGAGCTCTGAGTGACTTCTAACACAGAAAATAAAGATCTTTCTGGGGAGAGGTTTGTCATTGTCACTTTTGTTGCAGCAGCGGTTGTTGGCAGTTGGCCGCCTCTACTGCAAAACCATCAATCTCAGTGACACAAGAGACCATACATCATACATACAGCCAAGGCTAAATACTCACAAATAACCATGGTCTGTATTTATTATGCTGTATTTCCTTATGACAAAGGATCTACACTAAGGATCTACACTACGGTCTGGATTAGGCTAAGCTACATACAATTAGCCATCAGAAATATACAACAGGATATGCATGGAGGTTCTAACCAGAGATATGGAAGACAAAAACGGCTACACAAATTAAAATACTGACACCTCAGTAAGATATTACAGTTTTTTTACTGCCAAACCCTTAACTGTCTACAACTAAACTATAACATTGGCAACCACATTTCATCAACTACTATACAACTATTACTAATACTACTACACATACTACTTCTATTCCTCCATGGCTACTACTATCACAATCAGAACTGCCACTAATGCCTACCTACTACTACTACTACTACTACTACTACTACTACTACTACTACTATACACTTTGACAAACACTCCTACTATTACAACTACAACTAGTACTATCCCAGACTACTATTAATACAGGTACTACCCAGCTACTACAAATGCTGGAACTACTACTGTATTACTACCATCCTCTGAACATTTTCTGTATTTCTTCCAGTCAGCTCCTCTAGTGTACACTCCAGAGTAATTACAGGGACGACAGTGGTCGTGGCTGATGGCAGGTTGAGGTGTAGCGTGCCATTAGCTTCTGTTATGAGCTGTGACTGTGGGTAAACAGACATTATGGAGTGCACTGGGCTGTCTGGAGTTACGAGTTTGTTTTGTACCTCTGTGGCCATACTCTGACTGGAACCATTGTCCAAAAGAAACTGCACCACATCCAGATGGTTCTCCTGGGCTGCCATGTACAGAGGAGTGAAGCCATTCTGAGGAAGAAAGTGGAAGAAATGCATTAATTACTACAATTATAATCTAGAAGATTGTTATTGTATGCCATCTATGCTTGATTCAGCAAATAGATGTGATTATCTACCTTTTCTATTATGGGGTAGTCAGGACAGATCTAGCAAAACATAATTGGTGTATTTAGTGTACAATAAGTCAGCAAAACTAATGCTTTATAGTGCATTATTTAATCACTCCATACTTGGTTTGGCTTCCAGTAGATCACTACTTTACTAGTAATTTTGCCTTCCTCAGCAGTCTTTAGAGATCAAATGAGCCAAAAATTGTGCATTTCAGGCATTATCATTGCATAGCACCAACTATGATTTTATTTTAAGTTTTTAAAATTATTTTATTGTTTCATTTTTACTTTAGTGTTAATATTTTACAGAAACATTTACCATCTACCAAATCATATATATATATATATATATATATATATATATATGAATATATATATATATATATATATATATATATTTATATATATATATTTTTCCCTGTGAGGTGGCTTGCTGACAGTGAAAGTGGGACCGTGCTGACGCTGCACTTTCACTGTAGCAGAGACAGCAGGCACTAATGCACTCGCACACATTCACACACACAACCAGACACAACCACACACACACAACCAGACACAACCACACACACACAACCAGACATACACGCACGCGCGCACACACACACACACACACACACAAAATCACACATACACGCACGTACTCACACACATAGCAGAGGGAGCGTAGTATCTATAGTGTAGTAAAAGTAAGTGGCACTCATACCTATCCAACCAATTTGTAGCAATAGGTCGACATAAAATAAAACCATGGACTACATTTTGTGGACAATATAGAGTTCAACAAAAGGTATTCTGCCATTATAGTGTTTACCAGAAGTGACTTAATTCTGATACCTAATGATGTATTCTCTATGGAAAGTTTGCCTACTTTCAATAAAAATGGCTGATTACCCCCCAAATCTTAGTTTACAAATGTATGAGTTCTCTATCTATAACCATGGCACTATAACAGACAAATGAAATCTTTGAACAAGAATATTTCAAAATGTAAATACTGAAAATAACTTAATAACATTTAGCATATACTGTACCTGTGATTGTGCATTGACATTGGCCCCATGAGTAACTAGCTCCTTCACAACGTCTGTCTGCCCCGCGAGTGATGCTATGTGTAGGGCTGTGTTCCCTTTCTGAAACATGAAATACACAACAGTCCAATCTAATGAGTATAAAGTGTGTTTTCCCAGTATTTTCACATTTGTTTAACATTTAAATCTTAAACACATTTAAAGTCAAGCTTTAGCCCCTTTCTGTAAGATTGCAAAAATATAGTCTAATTATTGATATCAGGATACCCCCAAGAAATATTGAGCAATTGTTTTATCTCCCACCCTAAATAACTGGTAGGCCTATTAAGCTCTGGTCTCATTGAGTAGATATTTGTTTCAAACCTTTGTGGCTGCGTCCACATTGGCCCCATGCTTGATGAGTTCAGACACAACTTCAACATGGCCCTCCTTCGACGCCAAGTGCAGAGCATTTAGGCCGTTCTACAGGAGAAATAAACAAGTCAAAATCACAACACTAGAGCTGCAACTAACTGACCTTGCACAGCAAAATGTATTCTCACGCTACTTGCTTAAAAAAATTAGCCTGGAAATTAACCCTCTGAGACCCAAGCATTCATTTCCTGGATGAATTTTTTTTTTTAAACCTCTTTAACATGTTTTTCCTAAGCCTTTAATGCAGAAAATAGTTTTATCTTTTTTTCTTTTTTGTGAGGAATCTGTGGAAATGTTGCAAAAACAAAGGGCTTTAGTGGTTACCAATATTACTTCACATTTAATGAAAGCCAACTTTGTATTAGTTTTTGCTCACTCCATAAAATCATAACATATTTTTAAATGATTTTTTTTATACCGTGCAGCACTAAGTGAACATGAGAATGTTTTGAACTTTTTTTTTTTTAAACTCAAAACCTATATTTAATACAACAATCCTGTATATGAACAAGAACATTAAATGATGTGCTGCAGGACTCTTCTCTTTATCATGTCACTCATCAAATATGAAACTGAAGAAAGCAGTTTTTGTCATCTCTTGAAGCACAAGCGGACATGCAAGAGGTGGATGTGTATCCGCTCTTACCTGCACCAGCCTCTTTTTTATCTTTATGAGGAAAGTGTCCAATGTTGTCCTTTTGGACATCTTTTTAGCACTTAGTGGTGATCTTTCCTCATCCACTGAAGGTCTACCTCTGTTTATGGTGTTAGTTTGAATGAGAGAGGCAGAGAGCTGTACCTGGAACTGTCTCCTGTTCAGCACGATCAAAAAAGATCAAAGATCAAAGTCAGCTTTATTGTCAATTCTGCCATATGTGTTCAACAGTGAATCGAAATTTCGTTTCTCTCTGGCCAGTAGGGTGACCATTCGTCCGGATTTCGTCCGGACAGTCCGGTTTTAGAGCTGTCTGTCCGACCGTCTGTCACGTGTCCTCCTTTTTTACATTTTGTCCTCCTTTCGGACCCTCGTCGGCGCACACCCCACCCATTATTTACACTTGCTACTCTGCGATGTTGTGTCGTATGCAAACATTCGCGATGCGCGCGCAGCTGATACAGCCCCTGCAGCCCCTGATTGTCTGGAAGCTGCTGTCACTCAAAAGCTCCGCTCAGGCTATTGACTGATTTTTGCTCCTCAGATGCGTGCAATTTTTCATGTTTTTTTGCTTTTTGGTGCCATATGATGGCATGGCAAAGACTGTGTTTTTTCACTGAATTGGTGATGATATTGTTTTTTGTTCATATCATCTTGACCATAATTTGCCACATTTTTTTTGGATGGGTGTTCCATGTTAATAAATATATGCTGACTTCATACATTATTCATAAGTTGTTTTTCTTGACCGAGGGAAAAAAAACAAAAAAAAACAAGGTGTCCTCACTTTAGGGCCTTTGTCCTCCTTTTTGGACACAAGTGTCCTCCTTTCCTGTTTCATGATGGTGGTCACCCTACTGGCCAGGTAGTGTAAAAAGACAGTGTACAAAATACAATATAAAGACGAAACAAAACAAAAACTATCTAAGACAAAAATCCAAAATCTAAAATCTAGAATCTAGAATCTAAAATCTAAAATCTGAAAGCAGTGCAACAGAATAAATAAATACCTATTTACAGATGTCCAAAAATGTGCAGTGTCCATCAAAATGTGCAATGGAAGATACAGCAGTGAAATGGTAATGTGCAATAAAATGTGCATTGAAGGTAAAGATAAAAATAAATGTGCAGCAGTGGGATCTGCAGCGTCTTACAGTCGCGCTTGTATTGCAGCCAAGCATTTACCACGGCAATGATGATAGTGTGCCAAAAGATGTACATGTACCACCGTTTGCACCTCATGTGCAACTTGTACTTGGCTGTGAAGGAATCCAGCAAGTTGATCCCACCCATGAATTTATTCTTCATCTTCACAATTGATGGTCTTGCGTGAAGAATCCCTCAGTCGTCCAGGTAGAATCCATGATAAAAGGAGAAATTCAATTTGTCAACTGGACAAAGTTTGTTTGTTTGACGAAGCCTCTCGGATGAGCAGCGAAACGTTTTCGACCAAATAAACTTTGTCCAGTTGACAAATTGAATTTTTCCTTTTATCAATTGATGGTCTTCTCACTTCAGTGAAGGACTTGGTGGATTTGTTCCACCGTGCAACCTTGTCGACTGGGTTTGGGCCATCAAAAGTTGAGAAAAGTGTGACTGACCGGTTATGATACCACCTCACCGCACAGATGTTGTGTTCATCCGACACTCTGAAGTCAAAGCTTCCTCTTCCTTGTTTTTTCAGCTTCTCTTCTGCTAACCTGAGGCTTGGCACACGCCCAGGACGAACAGTGTCAACAAAATGTATGCCACACTCGAGCAGTTTAACAAGCAGAGGCAGAGAGGTGAAAACGTTGTCTGCATACACATTGTAGTTTTGCCCTGTAGGTAGTGTTGATGCGAGCTTCATGACCGTATCTCCTGATATGCCAAGCGCAGACCTAGCAGGCTTACCCTGCACACTCCCTTGGTACTAACCTGTGCCTCATTGTCCTCAAAGGAGTGGCCCGTGGCTTTAAGGTGGAGATGTACAGCAGACTGAGGTCCACTCTGGCTCTCCCGTCTGTGTTGGTACATCCTCTTGTGAACAGCCACTTCACAAAGGTTAGGCATTCTTTGTGTAAAAGGTGCACCCTTTGTAACCCAGTGTTGCGTTTTTTGCAACATTTACATATATCACTCTAAATCATGTGTATTATACTTTTTAAAAAATATATTTAACTTTTCTAACACTAAACATGTTATGAATGAAAGAAAAAAATATTTCAGATTGTATACTTACTTTTAGATTGGTTAAAATTGATCCAAAAAAGAGAGCTGGGTGGTCAGTAGAAGGCAGCGGTTTTGATTTTGGAATGTGATATTCCCTCCAATATTAAAAATTTCCTTCCAAAAAGTTGTATGATGCAGTGCAGAGTGTGGGGTGCTGGGATATGCAGATTTTGTTACATTCAGTCAGTGTGAGGCACTACTAGACAGCTTTAAGTAAATGTTGCAATTCTGCAACTGTGGGTCTCAGAGGGTTAAACAACAATTTCTCAGAGTGCAGGTACGTGTCAGCATTAAAGTTAGACTAGACATGAGAAGGGGGTACGGGTATCAGGAAAAAAGTTTTAATTACTTTTTACTAATTGATGAAATGTATCACTACCACTGTAAACATTATGAATTGCATTGTTTTTATGCTTTATGTTCATTGTCTGTAATGTTGTTTGTCTCAGGGACTGCAGATGGAAATTACGTCTGAGAGCTAAAGTCTGGTACAAAGCATCTTTTCAGTTTTTGTGATTAATGCTCCTGTACAATGTCCCTGTCAAATAAATCAAATAAACTAAACTGTGCGAGAATCCATTTTGGCCCTCGCTGGTGCAATAGTGCAGTGGTTCTCAACCTGGGGTCCGTGCCCCCCTAGGGTGGCGCTAGAGATTGCAGGGGGTGCGCACAATTTCATCTGCATTGAGGCTGTGACTTTACCAAAATTATATTTGTGCACATTGAAATTATAGGATCCCAACAATGAGTCATTATTTTTCTGTTCTAATGGGATATACCTATTCTGTTTGGCTGTCAAAAAATAAACTGTGTGTATTAGATACACCTGAAAACATTCAAGGAAGAACTTCTGCAAATAAAAGTTTGTAGTTAATCACTTTTTTCTTTTAGTGTATATATGTGGGTAGGATATGGGGTTGGGGGGCCTGGGTTGTCTTGGACACAGACAAGGGGGTCTTCAAGAAAAAAACGTTGAGAACCACTGCAATAGTGCATGAGAGGTGATGGGCAACCAATCATAGAGCAGCATTACGGTTTGTGCGGAATCCAAATAATCAAAACAAACATGGCGACACCAACAGACATACTTCAGCCTATTTTAACTTCAATACAGATTATTTGGTTTGTGAAAAACGGGCAGAAGGTAAGCGATTTGTCCATTTGGGGACAAGGAGGATGGCTGTGCTTTTCTCTAAACTGGTTTTAACTAAATTACATTTAGACAACATTATTAACCATCTCAGGTTAATGATGTGTAGAATGAATGAATGAAAATCACAAATTGTTCACAAGAAAAGATTCTTGTGTGTTGTAGAGTCCAGATAACACGTACAATTTTCAAAGTACCATTACATTATTTTTTATAGTCATCTAGTCATCATTAGTGGATTAATCATAGCAGCCCTAAAATACCATGGTATTTTGGTACAACACTTTCATTACAGTGTAGGAGAGGAGGCCTACCTGATTACAGATGTTGATGTCCACTCCATTTTTCAGATAATCCAGAGCCTTTTCTAGATTACCAGCCCGAGCAGCTCGAAGGTAACACGCATTTACATCCGTCTGAAAAACAGCAGAAAAGGAGACATCTTTAGTCATTTTAAGTGTACTAGCAGATTCCCATCTCCGACAGTTTGCTGAATGTCTCTCCTCACTCTTCAGCCCTTACACACTTGCATCTGCCAATAAAACCTATGGGCTAAAGCTTAGAAATAAAGTTTCTTTCATACAACAAAATGCACCCACCCCTCAACAATATTCACTGTTTACTCTGTGAAAATAATACAGATATTGTGGACACACTTAAAAAACACAACATATAGTTCAGGGGTAATAAATGCTTCTAAAAAGTCATCATAGCCTTCACAATTTATTTCACACAAAACCAAATAGAAACCTTGTGGTACAATCAAACGATCTGGTACTTTTCCTCAATATTTCATTAAAACAGAGAGAGAAAAAATACATTTAGTTACAAAATACTGAATACCTGCCTTAAATTGTATTATGTAATGCATTCTGATACATGGGCCAATCATAGCACTGTTTATTTATTTATTAACCTTTATTTAACCAGGAAATATCCCATTGAGATTAAGAACTTCTTTTTCAAGGGAGTCCTGGCCAAGAGGCAGCAGCAAACACAAAACAGTTACATATTTACACAGATAAAAGTTTGAAAACATTATAAAAAACAAGTGCAGATGGTGGAATTGGTCTTAAAAGCTCTCAGTTTGGATTTAAAAGTGCTCAAGGAAATTAAATCAGTTAGTTTCCAGTTTTTCTGTAGCATAATCCATGCAAAAGGTGCAGAGTAAACAAATGCCTTTTTACCCAATTCTGTACGAGCATAAGGAACAGAAAGCCTAGTCTTGTGAACGAAGAGAATACGATTGAGCATTTTTCAGAGCAATTAGGGTGCAAATGTACGAAGGCAGTAGCCACAATATTGCCTTATAAATGAAAGTGTACCAGTGACTAGTCCTCCGAGTGGCCAGAGCAGGCCATCCCACTCGAGAGTATAATTCACAGTGGGCAGTGGACATCTTAGAGTTTGTAATGAACCTCAAAGAAGCATGATAAACAGTATCAATCATTCGAAGACATTGAGCAGCAGAATTCATGTACAAAAGATCTCCATAATCCAACACAGATAAAAATGTTGCATTGACAAGACTGTATTCTAAATACTTTTAAAATTTATTTAAATTATAAAGTGATGATGTAACATAGTATTAATTTGCCTGGAAGAATCCATGACTCATCGCTGTACCAGCGGCGAGTCTGGTAACGCTTGGTCCAGAATGCACTGCTGTTGCGCTTAGACAGACAGCTAAGTGAACCAATCAGACAACAGTTAACGGACAGCGACGTGAACCAAGCCGGTAGGAAGCAATGCAAAAACATCTTTTTTGAAAAGAAAGGCATCTAGAGCTGTCAGCTGCTCTGGTTTTAAGGAATCAATGTGTTTTAGGTAATTTAAGACCAATTTTACAGCTGAATGGAAGGGACTTTGCGGGCAAAGGCGGGTGCACTGACGTCACCATCTTTGAACGAATCAGAATTGCGGAGTCCGTTGTTAACCGGGGGAGCGAGGGTGGAGAGAGGGTGTCCAAATGGTATCGCGCTGTATAGCAAATACAGAGAGATATCATTTGGCTGGCCAGGTAAAGTATTAATAACATGGACATGGAAAAATCGCACATGCACTCAGCATTTTCTGTTTTTCTCATTGATTAGCTCTATGTGCAATTTTAGGGTGCACATAGAATTACATGATCAATAATGTATCCCTTATATTTTAGAAAAATAACATCACACTCTTTAAACTCCACATTTTGTCTTTATTTGCAATACCAACAGAGACAAATAAACAATATAAGGTGTAAACTTCCTTGTACTGGTGCCCCAAGACCTTTTTCAACATGTCTTGATTTAAAGGGATATGCCACCCCTAGGTCAAATTTGGGCATCTCCCCACAGTCCAGAGACTAAAATAAGTGGTGGAAAGCGTTTTCCTGCTCACCCAGCCATTGTCCGAGTCTGTCGCCACTGACCGCCGCGGTATCTGGTGCTCCTCCGCCTTAGACTGGAGTCTAACGTCGCCAGAGAAAGATTTCGGCCAAAAGGAATTAATTTGCTCGATGCGTTTCCCAATTACTTTGTGTGTAGTGCGCATTCATATCGAGTGCAAATAAATGTGCAAATCAACACGGAGAGCTTGCCTTGGTCATTTTGGGTGGGAACTATTTTCCAGTGCGTAAGAATACAGCCGTACCACGCAGCACGCTGCCAGGGGAATCCCTGTTACGCACCGGGAAGGGAGTTCCCATGTTGCAAAACGTGGTGCGTGGTACGGCTGTATTCTTACGCACTGGAAAATAGTTCCCACCCAAAATGACCAAGGCAAGCTCTCCCTGTTGATTTGCACATTTATTTGCACTCGATATGAATGCGCACTACACACAAAGTAATTGGGAAACGCATCAAGCAAATTAATTCCTTTTGGCCGAAATCTTTCTCTGGCTACGTTAGACTCCAGTCTAAGGCGGAGGAGCACCAGATACCGCGGCGGTCAGTGGCGACAGACTCGGACAATGGCTGGGTGAGCAGGAAAACGCTTTCCACCACTTATTTTAGTCTCTGGACTGTGGGGAGATGCCCAAATTTGACCTGGGGGTGGCATATCCCTTTAAAAACGCCTGGTGTTTGCCAAATCCAAACGCCTACAAAAAGATGCATGAGCGCTTGTGTTTTCAAATGCAGATATGCCATGACACCTCTGAGCCGATGCAAGACCCTGTGAAAGATGGAGAGATTTGATGATAGAATAGACTTGATCTTTGCCTGTTCAAATTGTTCAAATTGTTGGGTGTGGCTCAGCGCAGGGGACAGTTAAATGCAGGATGTTTAGAGTTTGTGCTTTAGGGACATAATGAGATGGAATCAGAGAAGTGTTGAAATGTTACAAAATACAGAGTAAAGAGTGAGAGGAGGAGGCCTGGGAAAAAATAAACAGTCTCTAAAAAAATGGTCATGTCTAGATTAGGCCTGTCATTACTATATTGACTTATCGTTCAATATACAATAGCTGGAGCAATAGATTTATCATGCGTACTTTTTTTTTTGCAATAATGGGGGGATTTTTGCCATTTTATGTAATAATGTAAGATTTATGCTGTAGAGAGTAGAATAAATAACTTAGCTTGAAGGCTTTTTAATGATACACTGTCTATTTAAAAATTGGTTTACTGGCATTATCTTGCTTCATGTCACTGGCATAATGTATTTTCAATATCATCGTTTATCGCAATATTTCTCTGTAGCAATATATCATGGTTAAAAATTTGTTATTTTTTATTGTTGCCTCGTCTAGACCAGGGGTCGGCAACCCGCGGCTCTTTGATCAAATCAAATCATCAAATCAAACAATACAGTGGTACCTCACCATACGAAATTAATTTGTTCCAGAAGTGGTTTCGTAACGTGAATTTTTCGTAAGTTGAGTAGCTATTTCAATGGAAAAAGCCTGATTCGTTCCAAGGCCCCGTTCCAAGTTTTTTTAATAGTGTAACTTTTTTTTATAGTGTAACACTGTGTTCTGGGTCCTGATTGGCTAAGAGACTGTAGCCCCAGGACTAAATGTGGACTAAACCAGGTCTAAACAAGGTCTATACCTGGACAGGACCAGGACTAAACCTGGACTAAACCAAGACTAGACCAGGTGGATTAAAGCGCCGCGTGCGGGTCTATTTCCTGGTTTCTCACGAGTCACAGCTGAGGCGAGCAGCGAGGAGGGGACCACAGTGAGGAGGGGACCACACGCAGTCTGAGCGCATGAACGAACGCAGGTAAGAGCCGCGGTGGTTTAATCCTGGTTTAGACCTGGTTTAGACCTGGTTTAGACCTGGTTCAGACCTGGTTTAAAGGGATATGCCACCCCCAGGTCAAATTTGGGCATCTCCCCACAGTCCAGAGACTAAAATAAGTGGTGGAAAGCGTTTTCCTGGTCACCCAGCCATTGTCCGAGTCTGTCGCTACTGACCGCCGCGGTATCTGGTGCTCCTCCGCCTTAGAATGGAGTCTAACGTAGCCAGAGAAAGATTTCGGCCAAAAGGAATTAATTTGCTCGATGCGTTTCCCAATTACTTTGTGTGTAGTGCGCATTCATATCGAGTGCAAATAAATGTGCAAATCAACACGGAGAGCTTGACTTGGTCATTTTGGGTGGGAACTATTTTCCAGTGCGTAAGAATACAGCCGTATCACGCAGCACGCTACCAGGGGAATCCCAGTTACGCACCGGGAAGGGAGTTCCCCTGTTGCACAACGTGGTGCGTGATACGGCTGTATTCTTACGCACTGGAAAATAGTTCCCACCCAAAATTACCAAGGCAAGCTCTCCGTGTTGATTTGCACATTTATTTGCACTCGATATGAATGCGCACTACACACAAAGTAACTGGGAAACGCATCGAGCAAATTAATTCCTTTTGGCCGAAATCTTTCTCTGGCTACGTTAGACTCCAGTCTAAGGCGGAGGAGCACCAGATACCGCGGCGGCCAGTGGCGACAGACTCGGACAATGGCTGGGTGAGCAGGAAAACGCTTTCCACCACTTATTTTAGTCTCTGGACTGTGGGGAGATGCCCAAATTTGACCTGGGGGTGGCATATCCCTTTAATCCTGTTCTAAAGGAGGCACGGTTTGAGCACGGGTCTCGTCCTCGCAGCCCCGCGCCGGGTCATGCTGCGCTATCACACACGTGTGTCCCCGTGCACACTTCTCCACCCTCCTCCTTCCCCCCACGCTTCACTATTAATACATTTTGTTGAAAATCTATGAAAGTTTGAGTGTTTAAACAGAGACAAATGTGAGAAAAGTTTAAATCCAGTCTGAGAAAAGCGTATGTGTGTGGCTGAGCGCGCATTATTTGAATTTTTGAGATTTCGCGTTTCGTAATTTGAATTTTCTTTCGTATCTAGAGACCAAAATTTAACGTGAAGGCGTTTCGTAACTTGGAATTTTCGTTTGTTGGGTCTTTCGTAAGGTGAGGTACCACTGTATTTATAAAGCGCTTTTCATACAAAATTGTAGCACAAAGCGCCTAACGTAACCCTAACGTAATGTGATCCCTCTGATGCGGCTCAGTACAGTGGTCCCTCGTTTATCGCGGTGGTTACGTTCTAAAAATAACACACGACAGGCGAAATCCGTGAAGTAGTCAGCTTTATATTTTACAATTATTCTATATGTTTTTAAGGCTGTAAACGCCTTGCCACACACATTATACCCTTTTCTCACACTCCTCTTCGTCCTGGAGCCACTGCACTGTCGCGTGTTTTGTTGGGGAGAAAACTTGCAAACATACAGCACTTCAGAGTCACACTGCTTGCGATCGAACATTTATATAAATCTGGCAAAGCTGAACCCATTCTGTACTGTACAGGAGACACGGCACGGAGGAGCGTGACTGACAAACCGGCAAATGTCTACAGTCCCTTAGCCAATCGGGATGCAGAAATGCGCATTGATACATTATAAAAAAAATGGAATAAAAAAATCTGCGAAACAGCGAGGCCGCTGTATTTAATTAAATGTATTTTATTTTAATTTGTTCATTTTCAAAATGAAATTCTATGGCACAAAGGCTATATATATATATATATATATATATATATATATATATATACATATATATATATATACATATATATATATATATATATAAAATATGTCAAGGTATCCATTTTTGTCAGTATTGCAGCCCTACAACACACAACCACAAAAAATGATGGTCTCTATTTAAGTTATAAAAATTCTGTGAGTCACATTTCCAATCCAGATCAAAAAGTTCTTCCAATATAGCTCTGATCATACACTGACAAATACAAGTTCAGTACACAATAAAAGACTAAAGTACTATACAATATAATGAAGATTTAGAATCAAATTTTTAAGAAATTGTTTTGGTGATTTCTTTGTAATAACAGTACGGTATGTCTTAAATGATCTAAAAAAACTATGGCTTGGCTACAGACAAAAACAACATGACTATATGTAAACATTCCACTCTGATCTCCACGTGTTTTTCTGTCCACAAATGTTAGATAAAACTACAACTACAAACATCTAAACACATCTTATCTTGTATGTAGCACTATATTCCTATACTAACTGCCTCATATTATGTAAAGCATGTTTTGGGAGTAAAAACAACATTTCTCATTATGAAGTTTGTTGAGGTTATGACTTTAAAGCGCCCTGTCCCTGCCCCTGTATTCCCAGTGGCCCCATGCACATCCGCTGATCCCAGTGTTAGAGGCTGCTGACAGCATAGACATGTTCAGTTTGAGTTTGTGGAGATGAACCAGATAAGAACCATTATAAAGTCTATTCACAGCCTGGGAATCAGCTTAGCCTTCAGTTTAAACACTAATCTGTTTTCTATAACTGTGTCAACAACAAGTACACAGAAAAATTAGTCACCATTGTTTAGAATTTCATAATAAACAACATATTATCCTTATCATCCACAACTTTATATTCACTGATTTGAAATGTAAACTTTTTGAGGCCATTTAAGTAGTTTATACACAATAATGTAAGCACATTACACTCAAAGACAAATTCATACTTTGCTTAATTAAAGTTGTACTATGTAATTTTTCCAGCTTGTCTCCATGGAAATGTTACACTATGAGACATATCTAGCTGACATACTGAGATACGTAGATATGTTTAATGTCAAACTGTGGAACATTCCCGGAAAAGAAATAACATCTTCATGGAGACAAGCAAGAGGTGGATTCCTGACTAGAAAATATTACTCAGTGCACCTTTGAAATGTGAATTATTATTATCATGATTTACTTGAGTCCAGTTGGTTTAGTTTTGTCTCACACTTAGACACACAGACCACATTAAAATTGGGACTAAATTGGGACTAAATTCAGATCTAATCCTGGACTAGGTCAGGCCTACAGCAGGACTAGAACAGGACCAAAACCAGGTCTTCCATCAGGACTAAGCTGGGCTTAAACTAAGACCCAATTAGGAGAAGTGTAAACGCACCCTTAAACCACGAGTAAAGCAATAAAATTAAATGTATTTTAATGTAATTGATATCACCAAGATTTCTGTGTGTGATTCTGTGATGATTCTATACGTGCCCAGCAGCATGTCGGCAACAGCAGCCTTCATCAGTCAGGAATGTTTTGTTATCACTGCTCTTCAATGGGCCAGAGGAGACACAAGGACACTGTCCACTGTCACTATGTTACACTTACAGCAGGCTCTGCTTTGCCTCCAGCTAAAGCAGAGCTAAAGAGAGATTTTATTAATTACGGGGGAAATATAAAATGCCCATAAGCTCCCTTTTTCTATACCAATGTCACAAAAGTAAATGCAGTTACTTTATGATATAATTCATCATAACTTATCGTTCAATGTATTCAATATATCAAAGCAGGAACACTATAACTTGGGGATCAATATCCTGTTCTTAGAATTTCTTAGTCAAAGTGGGAACATATGGAGTATATTTGTGGTATTACAAAAGCATGTGAGTTGTAATAGGTTGAATAAGTGACTTCTATGGCTAATTATTGGTTTATTTTGTTATTTATTTGTCGCAGCAGCTCAGCTCTTTTAATGGTACAGTCTATTTGAAAATGGTTTACTGGGATTATCTTGCATTATTGTTATTGTGTCAGTTGGATAAAGTAATTTCAATATTATAATTTATCACAGTATATCTCTGTAGCAATATATCGTGCTTTCACATTTGTTATCATGACAAATTTACACAACCATGGAACAAATGACAACATATTTGTCTTGTTTCTAATTTTGGACCAAAACATTAATGTAAACAACAAAAGTGTGTGATAATAACGCCACAGTCACACGCGCTTTACTGTAACAGGCTAGTGCCATTTTGGTGTCACTTTATTTATCTCGCTTAGAAATGTGAGGAATGCTGAAGAGGCTCACTTTCCAGAGTAGCACCACATGTCCCGGGACAGCCGACAGGAGCGCCCCAGCTACCAACCAGGAGCTGAGGACACTCTACATGCCATATGCAGACAGCAGAGTGGTTTAGGCTTTAGTAATGAGAATACAATGGGATGCTAAACGAATTCAAATCTGCAAAATTAACAACTTATATAGTGTAATTGCTGTTATTATATTGTCATGATATTTATATTAGTGTGGGACAGTTCAAAGCTGTATTTCCCATGCACAAATGTAAACCATATTTTTAAAAGTGTTATTATTATTCTTATAAAAACCCTTAATTGCCTTGAGTCATCCATTTGATAACTTTTTGCAAGTATTTCAGTAAACATCAGATAAACAAGATTATACTGCAACATTAAAAGGTCACATAGTCCATATATTATAGACTGGTTCAACCGTATTTTATATCGTACCAAATCCGCCAGACTGTTTCGAAAACACATACTTTTATTCAAAACAAAATGTAGTCAAATAAAAATATGCTGTAGAAATCTTGTAAAAAATATTTACAAGAAAGGGTTTGTTAATACAGTAGTGTACTTCCATGTGTCTCTTATCATATTAAGTGTTTTGATGATGATCTACTGTTTAGGGAGTAAACTCAGGGCCAGTCATATGAACTGCTGCATACTGCATTGTGTAATGTATACCCCATCAGCAGAAGTCTTAGCAATGACAGTTTAAATAAAAAATGCAAAACAGCTACCATCAAGTCTTATTTCATTAGCATTAGCGATAAATTACAACCTATTCATTTACATTAACAGATATTTTGCTGCTTTAATTTGCATAGTTGGAGCCTGCACCACTTGCCAAGGTCAGGTCCCTGTATTGACCACAGTGCAACACAAAACTCTGAGAAACTACTGCAATACAACAAATATAAACCTATTAGCATTAAAACTACATCTATAATATGCATTTAAAAACATGACAGACCTCCATAGATTCATGCACTTTCACACTGCATCAAAGTGGTGCAGGAAAGAGCTTGTCCCCCTATGGCTACAACATCATTCAGGAAGTAGGAACATCCCATTGCTTGCTATTATAAATATAGCGCCTCTTTGCTAATGTAATGAACGAGACTTACTTCGGCCAAATAGTCGGCTGCTTCCTCGACTGCCATGTCTCCCTCAAAGCACTGCAGTTCCCAAGAAGTGTGAAATCTGAGCAGTCAATTACTACAGCTAGCCCAGGACGCTATAGGGGAGGGCATGGGACGAGGGACAGTGGATAGAGCACGAGAGAGGTGCAGAGGGAGGGCGAGTTAGAGACACGGGGGTGCTGGGTTTGGGCTGGTCCAAAGAGTGAAAGCAAAGGGTTAAATGGGAAAGTGTACATAGAAGTGGAAGAGAAGACAGGAGATAGGGGCATTATGTCACGGCTAAAAATACCTGTCGTTTGGCTCGGACTGAGAAAGGAGGAGTAGGGAGGAGGGGAGAGGAGGAGGGAAGAGGGGGAAAGGGGAGAGTTTCCGGCAAGTTAACCTCAAACCAAGTCTCTATGGGACAGGATCACAGGGTACAATGCACAACAAGCACATGCAGATGCTAGTGAAATTAAATACTGTTCTTTATGAAGGAGAAATAATTAATTCTAAGAAAGTACTGCGTAGCATTTATGCAAATAAAAAATAACAGATGGAAAATAATCAGTGATATGAAAATATGTGTTTAAAGAGATGAAACCTTGTAACTGCTGGGCTATAACTTATAACAAAACCTGACACAACACAACCTGCAAAAGTCTATAGCAACAGTTAGTGTTGTAAGTGGTCCTGAGTTTAAAATTTGCAAATGGTTTCTATCACTTTGCGCGTATTTACAATTTCAAACTTAATTGTGTAACTTTTCATATTATTTTGTGGTCTTAAACTAGTTTTGATAAATCAATTAAAGTTCAATTTCAAAGTTCAAAGTCAGCTTTATTGTCAAAAACCATATATACAGGTTGCACACACAGGATTTGAAATTGCAGCGCTCCCTAGGCCCACAGTGAACATAAAACATCTGATAAACAAGACAATAAACACCATGACTAAAACATCACATATATCCATAGCCAGTTATTTATTACCTGCTTGTCAAAGCCTGATCTCGTCAGATCTCAGAAGCTAAGCAAGGCAGGGCCTGGTTAGTACTTGGATGGGAGACCGCTGGGAATTCCAGGTGCCACAGTGGGGCGCCAGTCGCAAAAAAAATGTCGTTGTGCCCTGAGGCAAGACACTTCACCCACATTGCCTAGTATGAAAGTGGAGCGTACGTGAGTGTTGGTGGTGGTCGGCGGGGCCGATGGTGCAGATTGGCAGCCTCGCTTCCGTCAGTCTGCTCCAGGGCAGCTGTGGCAATAGTAGTTTACCACCACCAAGTGTGGAGTGGATGAACAATGAATTGTAAAGCGTTTTGGGTGTCATGAAATATAAAATGCTATGAATTATTATTATTATTATTATTATTATTATTATTATTATTATTATTATTATTGTTTATTATTATTATTATTATTATTATTATTATAAACTATTCAGGACAGGTACAACTTTGCCCTGTATATGTAATTTCTTCAGTATCAATATTGGTTAAATTAGTATAGTTGTTTCAGTAGTGATTATCTGGATATGATTTTTTTTTTTTTACCATTCCAGCAGAACAAAACATAAGTTGACAAAGACTAGATGTTTACTTATGTTGAAAACGTGGCAGGATTAACTTTGGTCTTTTGGGCTATACCCTGCACAGTGACCAATCGCAGAGTTATCACACATGAATGCACCACTGTAACTTAAGAAGTGCATACTGACTCCACTTAGTGTCAATCGTCTTGAGAATCCAACCCACAACCTTCCTGCTGTGGGGCAAAAACACTCAAGCACTGAGATTAATGAATATAGAGCAACTACTGATGCAATAGTGTTTTCCTCAGACAGGTAAACATGAGGTCATTACATTACATTACCGACATGTTTCTAACTTAATATATAGAACACAAAATTGGACTTAAGATGAGAGATCCAGATTCATTACTGACCAAAAATAATAATAATGTGTTCCCCAGCAGAAAATGGAAAATGGCATGGACATTAAACCTCAGTAAAGTGAAAAATGCTTTGAAATACAGCATTGTAATTGTATAGATAAATTAGCGCCACAGTGTTACTCCATGTATTGATACTTTGCAGCTGATGTCATCAATATTCCCTGGGCGTGTGATGCTAACTGTAGCCATGCTCTGTCTGAGGTTTTGTTAAACTATAATCTCCATTTTGTTTTAACACAATCTGACCATAAATAATTTAGTTGGAACTAAAACTGAGATGATTTTTTACTGTTAAACAAGTCCCTTTCAAACATTACTTTCACAAGCTAGCTAGCCATAGCCAACTTTTTTTTTCAGTTTGTCACTCTCACCTTTTCCTTTTCCTTTGCCTTGTCCTTAACTTCCACCAGTATCATGAACGGTCGTACTGATCACAGACTCCTGAAAATGTGTTGCCTATCGTAAAACATTTTTGGCTGTGTTTCCTAATGTGTGCATTGTATCACCATAGTAACTTATGAACATTCCACCATACACATACATGTAAAACACCCCCAACGTGATGTCACTGCAAAATATCAATAATAGTCTACTAATTATATGAAATTATTTCTTTTTGGATAAACGAGGAACAAAAGTCTGACTGTGATTACATGCTGTGTCTAAACATACATTTCTTTTTTTTCTTTTTTTTTAAAATTATAGGCCTACATGTACTTGTGATTACAATTATTATAGATTACATTATAACAAGTAGCCTATGTCAGTATCTACAATAGGGACAAAGGTATGTAAATGACATCCAAAGTGGCCCATAGATAGAAGTGAAACAATAGATAAGTTGTACAGTATGAAACAATTGGCTTGTTCCATGTCTGTGGGTTATGTAAGTTCACACTGAAAGTGGCTGCCTACATTTCATTTTACCAGACAATAAAACACCAGCCAAGCTGCTAATACAACCCTTCTGACCAGGTTAAAAGCATGACTAAAACTGATGTAAACACAAGTCTGTCATCATAACACATTTTGTAGTATGATATATTTCTGAAGAAAGTTATTGCAATAAACACTGAAACTATTTAATGCCACTGATCCAACTGAACCTTAAAGCAGGGTAATCCCAGTAAATCATTTTCTAAATGTACACTATTTTAAAAAACATGTACAGAATAAATAAATCGCAGATTGAAACACTTTTCATCAGTACCTATAAGTAACTATATGTCAGAGATATGGGAATTATTTGACCCTCTACGGCTCAAAAAATAAAAAATAAAAAATAAAAAAAAGAACTTGTTTCCAACTAGTAGTTGGTACACACAAAACTAATGAGCCCTAAATACTCTGATTTACTGATTGTAGATAGTAATTATTGTGACATAATTATGTAAATAAGAACTGAACCACTAGTTCAGGGCTAACATTAAACAGGCTAGATCTATGGAAAGATCTGTGGAAAATAATCTGTTACATCTCCAAAAACTGCTCTTTTAGATTACCAACCAACCTATAGACCTATTAATACATCAGAAAAATTAAATGTTCCTATACAGCCAGAAGAGGACTATATTTCATCTTTATTACATTGTCATGCTGTAATTTCCCCATATCAGATCAGATATCAGTGGGACAATTTCAAGGTTATCCCCGTACTACCAAAACCACTATCCCACGCCAGACACATACAAAAGCAGGTTTAATGGTCTATAGAGTTAGTGTTTTATGACATGTGACGGAGACGAGGAGATGGGAAAAGGAGGGGGAAAGGGTGTTGCCATGGTGACTGAATCTGCTGCAATTCGACTGGTGCAATTTTTTCTCACTATACGTTTGACTGTAGCATTGAGAGATCAACCGAAAAGGCATTATAGTACCATGAGAATACACAAGAAATATACGGATCTTGAAAATATAATGGGAGTATTTTTTCACTACAGGAATCCATGTTGCAAAGCTCTTATAGCGCTTGTCCTATAAAAAATAAATACATAAATCTATCTATAAAATTGTCAGCTTTCACATGAGTAGTTTTGATGCCCTGTGTTAGCTCCTCTACTTTTGACTATGAGGTAGTGCGCCCACTGCAAAAATCCTTGCTGTACTTGACAATAAGAAACATCAATGCATGCTAATTTATCAGTCTGCCTTTCCTTATGTTCTCGTCATATTTTTTTCTGGACATTTCCAACCATACAGCTCTGGAAAAAGATAAGAGACCACTGCAAAAGTATCAGTTTTTCTGATTTTACTACTTATAGGTATGTGTTTGGGCAAAAGGAACATTTTTGTTTGAGTCTATAAACTACTGACAACATTTCCCCCAAATTCCAAATAAAAATATTATTGTTTAGAGCATTTATTTGCAGAAAATGACAAATGGTCAAAATAACAAAAAAGATACATGTTTTCAGACCTCAAACAATGCAAAGAAACAAAATTCATTTTAAATCAACATAATACTAATGTTAACACTTAAGAAGAGTTCAGAAATCAATATTTGGTGCAATAACCCTTATTTTTAATCACAGCTTTCATGCGTCTTGGCATGCTCTCCACAAGTCTTTTACATTGTTCTTGGGTGACTTTATTCCACTCCTGGTGCAAGAACTGAAGTAGCTCAGCTTTGTGTTTGTGTTGGAATTCAACAGACGCTGGAATGGAATGGCTGTAATACATGTAGAGATGCTGATTTCAGAAAAAAATGCAGTGGTCTCTTATTTTTTTTCCCCAGAGCGGTATCATGCCCTGTATCAGCCCCTACTGGCCACAATGAGGTACTACACCTATGCAATTGCAGCCCCAAAATGTGTATATAGCAGACTTACACAAAAGGTTGACTAATTGAATCACATTTATGTCACAAAAATAAAACTCCTTCCAAACGTGTTGCTGAGTCTTAGAGCTAGAGAAGGCTTTCAACTTATTCCAATTACATAACATGGCCCACACCTCTAGCTTTTGTTTTGGTATGCCTGGCTTCCCATGGTCATGTTACATATCCTGTATCAGTCCCTACTGGCCAAAATGAAGTACTGCATGTGTATTCGAACAACCCATTTACTACAGAACATCACAATGACTCCTGCTTTTCATATCTTTGAATTCCACTGCTGTCACATACAAGTACAATTATAAGCAAGTCCACCTTATCTTTTACTTTATCAACTATTGGTAAAACAAATAAGCATAACATTAGATCAAAATACAAAACTGCATAATAAACTGACAAATGTATTTACCACCCCCATTTTGAAAGAACAGGAAGTGCTAATGTTAGTATGGGGTTGCTGTTCTGTCTCTTGTCTTCTGTCTGGAGCAGAGTGCTGTGATCTGATTGGCTGCCTGTCCACTGCAGTCTCCCTATACACAGCACGAGCACTAAAAACGCATCTACATAGGTAGAACTAATACAAAACCACAACTTTATTGTTTCTGGTCTTACAATAGCGTCTTATCACATGCTTTCAAATTTACACGTTCACATGCTGTTTTGGTCGTATAGCAGGGACTGTATAGCAAAATGGTTAGTACAGTCTCCTTTAAACGAAACAGCCAATCACAACACAGATTTTTTACACAATACATTACACTATTGTTTTTCTGTCTTCTTACTGGATCACAGCATTTGACGTGGCCTATAGTTATGTAAATACTATATAGTTGTGCTGAATGATAAAATATACCAGTTATAGAATATTTTTAATTGGGTTCGGTTGTTTTGTTTGTCAAGACAATGCAGAGAAATACAAGAAATACAAGGTGTTGTTACTGATTAAAAGTCAGGTTTAAAGCTGCCAGTGTTTGCTAATCTCTTCTGACAGAGACAGAACAGTGGCCATGAATAAATTAGTATGCGTCGTAACCCACAAATACACAGAGTGGAATGGACCACAGGAGAAGAGAGAAAAACGTCAATGTTAAATCTGAGGTACATGAAAAATTAGAAGCAATTTGTCAAGTCATTAAGTCAATATACGCTCAAGGAAATGAACTGCTGACCCTAGATAAACACATTGTCACTTTTTCAATTTAATTAATTTGTTAATAGAAAAAATATATCATATAGCTTATATAGTTTATATCATATAAACAGAAAACATTCTTTGGGTCAACAAATAAAATAAAATGTAGAAGACATGCTTTTGTCTGGTATATGCTGAAATCTGAAAAAAGAAAATCTAAAATAGCATGAACACTCCACAAGGAATCCACCCAGAAAGATTCACGGTATGGACAACTCAAAAACTGCATGCCCCCTTTTTTTTTTGATTAAAAGTGCATCTATTATTTACTATAGTACACTATATAATATAATACACACACATTAGCTTAAAGTGGGATTGCCCTATTCCAAAAATCATAATTATTTGGTTCACAATAAAAATCACTAAAACTTGTAACTTTTCCGTTTGTCTCCATGTTATTGCTTTGCCTGGAATGTTCCACAGTATAGCATTAAGGTATAGCATTAATCTTATTTATCTACGTTACTTTTCTTATATTGCATCTTTTAAAGGACATTTAAACGTTATTAGAATTATTACACAACAAAATGATAAGGATATATTGACAAAGGTATGCATGACAACAAAAAATCAACTTAGTAAGAGATAAGTAGTGGCACATTCTGACACTGTAGTCTGGTTCCTTACCTGTGGGGTGCCCTCTGAGTTCACCTTGACAGAGTCAGTTCCATTTTGGGAACAGCAGGTTTGACTCCGAGCCTTTGTGTCTGTGCCATGAGCCTGGAGTCACCCCCCACAGGCCACACAGGGTACAAACTCCCTGCCTGCTAACCCTATATGAACATTATACAACAACTAGTTCAGTACGGTAATGATTTATTTATTTATGTATTTATTTATTGCTTTTCAGTTAATGATTGTGTTTCCTATTAATAAAGGAGACTAGCCAATCAATCAGTAAAAGTTTGCAACATGCTTTAATAGGCCAGTCACAATAACGATAACACAATAACCCTAAAGAAGGATAAAAAAAAAATATTCTGAATGTACAATATTGTTAAAAAACATCATGTGAAATATTTATGGCAGGTGAATAAGACACTTTAGTAGTTAATTTGCATCTACATAGTGAGTAATAGTTATTTGTTCAACTCTTTGTACCTCAGATCATAAAGTAGTCATGATAAATATTGACCTCCAAAAACTGTTGTTCTATCTTTCATATACAGTGGTACCTCACCTTACGAAATTAATTCGTTCCAGAAGTGGTTTCGTAAGTTGAGTAGCTATTTCAATGGAAAAAGCCTGATTCAATGGAAAAAGCCTGATTCGTTCCAAGGCCCCGATCCAAGTTTTTTTTTTTTTTTATAGTGTAACTTTTTTTTTATAGTGTAACAATGTGTTCTGCGTCCTGATTGGTTTCTCAGACTGGATTTAAACTTTTCTCACGTTTGTCTCTCGTTTAAACACTCAAACTTTCATAGATTTTCAACAAAACGTATCAATATTGAAGTGTGGGGGGAAGCGGGAGGGGGGAGAAAACTGCGCGGTCACGTGTGCGCAGCATGACCCGGCGCAGAGCTGACAGCAGGACTAGACCAAGGTCTAAACCTGGACTGGACCAGGACTAAACCAGGACTAAACCTGGACTAAACCTGGACTAAACCTGGACTAAACCAGGACTAGAACAGGTGGATTAAAGCGCCGCGTGCGGGTCTATTTCCTGGTTTCTCACGAGTCCGCAGGGAGGAGGGGACCGCAGGCAGTCTGAGCGCATGTGAGCGCGGCTCCTCCTGGTTTAGTCCAGGTTTAGTCCTGGTTTAGTCCAGACCACCGCGGCTCCTCTAGACCTCCTCTAGACCTGACCAGGTCTAGAGGAGGTCTAGAGGAGCCGCGGTGGTCTGGAGGTCTAGAGGAGCCGCGGCTCTTGCATGGCTCTTGCTCACATGCGCTCAGACTGCCTCCTCGCTGCTCGCCTCAGCTGTGACTCGTGAGAAACCAGGAAATAGACCCGCACGCGGCGCTTTAATCCACCTGTTTTAGTCCTGGTTTAGTCCTGGTTTAGTCCTGGTTTAGTCCTGGTTTAGTCCAGGTTTAGTCCTGGTCCAGTCCAGGTTTAGATCTTGGTCTAGTCCTGCTGTCAGCTCTGCGCCGGGTCATGCTGCGCACACGTGACCGCGCAGTTCTCCTCCTCCTCTCTGCTCGCCTCAGCTGTGACTCGTGAGAAACCAGGAAATAGACCCGCACGCGGCGCTTTAATCCACCTGTTCTAGTCCTGGTTTAGTCCTGGTTTAGTCCAGGTTTAGTCCTGGTTTAGTCTTGGTCCAGTTCAGGTTTAGACCTTGGTCTAGTCCTGCTGTCAGCTCTGCGCGGGGTCATGCTGCAAACACGTGTCCGCACACACTTCTCCCCCTCCCGCTTCCCCCCACACTTCAATATTGATACGTTTTGTTGAAAATCAATGAAAGTTTGAGTGTTTAAACAGAGACAAATGTGAGAAAAGTTTAAATCCAGTCTGAGAAAAGCGTATAATGTGTGTGGCTGAGCGCGCATTATTTGAATTTTTGAGATTTCGCGTTTCGTAACTTGAAATTTCATTCGTATCTAGAGACAAAAATTTACCGTGAAGGCGTTTCGTAACTTGAAATTTTCGTTTGTTGGGTCATTCATAAGGTGAGGTACCACTGTATTGAATGATATAGTAATCATTGTGACAGGCAAGCACAAACTAAGAGAGCATGATTTCAAGCAATATTATGAGATATTATGACTAATATTGCTATGTAGAGTGTTTTCATTTATTATAAAATGTTAAAGCTATATTTATTACAATGTGAGCATAACTAACTAACTAACTAACTAACTAACTAACTAACTAACTAACAATTTAGAGGAAGTAAAACCCAGAAAACAATCCACATTTTCCTTAAGAACTTTAGAAGCATCAAGATCCACACCTCCCCCACCTTATTTGATGAAACATAAACACACTAATGCTTTTAAAATGGAGATAGATGACAGTCTACAGTAACCACTGACAAAGCTGCCAAAAAAGAGGAAATATAAGGATCTCCAGGAGCTAAACTCAATTAGTCAATGAGGTCACAGTCCATTGAAATCTCAATGATCAATAACCACAGCAGGTCCAGACAGTCTCTCTAGTCTAACTTGTATACGGACATTAACAGTGCACTAGGGTTGGGCGGTAATACGGTAATACGGTATACTGCGGTATCTAAAAATAGCAACGGTATCAGATTCATTACCGTCATTAAAAAAAAAAAATCTTGCCCCAATATAATATTAACTATAATTAATTTAATGCCTAAATAAAGAGTGTTTGTCCAGCACCTATGTATGTGTGGTTGTGTTTGTTAATTTAATACTATTACAGTTTAAAACTAATATTACTATCGGAGAGATGACGATCGATGAAGTTCGATGAAGTTCCTGGATGTTGCGTCATCACGTGACATTACCGCTCAGAAGGAGGAGGAGAAAAACAAGACAACATGACAGGCCGCGCTAAGTTGGTCCCAAAGTAAAACACAACGTCTGCAATTTGGCAGCATTTCGGATTTCGGCCAAATGACAAGGGAGAGCCGGGAAATGTCAACGAGGCTGTGTGTAAAATGTGCATGAAGACTGTGGCGGTGTTCTGGTGAAACATCCTACCCGTCGAGAGATAACAGCGGCACTGTGGAGGAGCGAGCAGAAGCAGAGGCAACTGCATATTGTCGCGAGTGTAGTGCACTCGTGAATGTATGCATAATTCACCTTCTTAACCGTGTTGTTACAGTTTTGCCATGCGGGTTTTGCTCAGTTCTTGGTTAAGCACTTGGTTATAAAGTCACTGCTTCTGATAATAGTTGCGGTCCCTTTAAGAAAGGCGTGACGTTTGACACGCTGCTTTTGTGTTCTAGCGCAGCTCCTTTCTGATATTCTCGCGTGTTAATAAAAACAACTCACCGTTTTTGAGTCTGAAATGTGAGAAGTTTTCGGGTTTCTTATTACAAACGCAACTTCCACACGAGGCTGTTATTCTGGTAGATGAAGACCCCCTTCTTTGGTGGAACGAGGGTTGCCCGAAAATACCTGTGCTCTCCATCGGAACGGGTCTTCAGCACCGCGGGCAAAGTTGTCAATCCACAACGTGCCCTACTCAAGCCGGAAAAAGTGAACATGCTGGTTTTGCATTCAATAGCTTAATATTTTTATTTTCAATAAGGAGTAGCTTTTTCTGACGGACGAAAACGGTCCGGAATGTTGTATAGTTGTACGTTTAATTTATTTGATTCATGTTAATAGATTTAAAAAATATACAAACGAGCAGTATTTTCCACTGCGTTCTCGGGACAGGGTTATATATGCACATTTCCGGTTATGTCTTGTTATTTATTGTTCAGATTTTCTTATTTGATAAGATCAAGTATTTTATTTATTTGATTCCTGTTGGTTTGTTAGCTTTAGCCCACAGACAATTTGTTATTTCGTCCCGTCGGTTGGCTGCTGTATTTGCACTTTAAACATTTGTTAATAAAAGTTACTAATTTTGTACATGTTTTGTTATGTTTTCAGTATCATTAGGCCTATGTAATGCTTGCTATTCTGTTTCTGAATGGTATAGATGCAAGCTGCCATTTGGCGAGGCGACTCCACTGTAGTGCTAGGAAGTGTTTTTTGTTTTGTTTTTTGTTTTTTAGCCTTAGCAACAGTAATACCGTATACCCCGGGAAAATGTGGACACGGTTTAACAGTATCAAAATTTGGATACCGCCCAACTCTACAGTGCACTGTACACCTACAATGTTCCACAGTATGACCATAAACCTATGAATCTCCATGGAGACTTGCAAGCCAAATTACAGGCTAGATTTGTAGAAAGGCTGGAGAGGGTTCTTTTTTAATATACAGCCCTGGAAAAAAATAAGAGACCACTACAAAAATAAGAGACCACTACAGCTCTGGAAAAAAATAAGAGACCGCTGCATTTTTTTCTGAAATCAGCATCTCTACATGTATTACAACCATTCCATTCCAGCGTCTGTTGAATTCCAACACAAACACAAAGCTGAGCTACTTCAGTTCTTGCACCAGGAGTGGAATAAATTCACCCATGAACAATGTGAAAGACTTGTGGAGAGCATGCCAAGACGCATGAAAGCTGTGATTAAAAATAAGAGTTACTGTACCAGATATTGATTTCTGAACTCTCTTAAGTGTAAACATTAGTATTATTCATTCATTCATTCATCTTCTTCCGTATTATGTTGTTTTAAAATAAATTTGATCTTGTTTCTTTGCATTGTTTGAGGTCTGAAAACACGTATCTTGTTATTTTGACCATTTGTCATTTTCTGCAAATAAATGCTCTAAACGATAATATTTTTATTTGGAATTTGGGGGGGAAATGTTGTCAGTAGTTTATAGACTCAAACAAAAATGTTCCTTTTGCCCAAACACATACCTAAAGTAGTAAAATCAGAAAAACTGATCATTTTGCAGTGGTCTCTTATTTTTTTCCAGAGCTGTAAATGAATAAGACCGATTCATTTGGACAGACAGATTAGATTAATACTACACTGTGGACAATTTAAACCAAAGCATTAACATCTCCATGGAGACAAAACAGGTTGCTGTTTGTCTTGGAATTCAACAGATGCTGCAATGGAATGGCTGTAATACATGTAGAGATGCTGATTTCAGAAAAAATGTAGTGGTCTCTTATTTTTTTCAGGAGCTGTATGTATGTCATCATGCCATGTATCCATGCAAATGTGTCATAGTATGGTCCTATATCTACACATGATGATGGCACTACAGTAGAGTCTCTCTGTGTGTGATCAGTATTAGTGAAATGAGAGGGCCGCACAGGCTAACCCTCTAGAGAAACACTGTCCCAGATCTGTATTCTCTGCAGCAGGAGAGAGGAGCAGGGCTGAAGGCCACAAAGAACAGACATACAAACCACGATAAGAAAACTACAGCCTCATTTTGGTCATTATTTCACTACAGCAGCAAAGCAGGCTCACAGGGATGAAGCGATAGCCCATCTCAAACTGATCAGCATTAGAACTTACTATAAATGCAGTCTAAGCAAAAAACGGAAAACACTCTGATCCACCTTGTGAAAAAGAAAATGCTCCACTGTGTTTTTAAACTCCATACAACTTCACCAGAATCATTTGGATGATTTCAGCCCTGGAACTGCAAATCTATCTTGAACTAAAAGTAAAAGGTAGCTGCTGACTTGATACTTATCACTACATGACATCACAAGGTGGAAGAGAGCATTTTAAGCTTTGCAGATGTAGAGACTAATAATGCAGTATTTCTCAAACGTGTCTGAATGAAACAAAAAACAACACCAGGTTTGTTTTTGATGAGGCAACAACATTATAAGATGGATTTAAGAGTCAGTTTTGCATAATTTAGGACATTCAAACCAAATTACAATCCATAACTGAGACATGTCCTTCCCTTTGCTTTGCACTTCTCTTTGGCCTCCTTCACTGTCCCGGGCCTTTACTGCTCTGTAATGGTGTTTTCTATAATTCATAACACTCCGCTCTGTTGTGCTACTCTTTCACATTTTGTCATCTTTGTAAAGTGCCGTCAGGCTGAGAGCATCTGGAGCTCTGCATCAAACTAGAACAATAATATTTGAGTTTTTCATTGTCGTGTTGAGATAACAATGGTTTGAAGTTGTGGTAAAATGATGGGCAATTAGTAAAACAGAAATGGAACAAATAGTACCAAAATTTGTACAGCGCTGTTCATTTAGAGGCATAGAAATAACAGTGAGTATAGGTTTCAAATCTGAGGCTCAGGATATCTCTTGCGAAAAATTTAAATTATATATTTTGCATAATAACATTACATTAATGCTAACATATAAAATACTACTTAAATCCCATAATGGTGCTATTTGATGAAACTTTGGTAATTTTGGTAATGGGACAGAATCCTAGACTTTTTCCTATATAGGCAATGTACATCTGAACCAGTAATGAGCCAGGTCTAAATCAGAACTAAACCAGGACTACACTGGTTGAAGAGGTCTATAGCATTGCTAAACAAGTTCCTTCTGCATAATAAACATAATATTTCCACAATTCCAATATATTGGACCCCATCCTAGTATTATTGCTACTAATATTACTACTACTATTAATATTACTACTTCTACTACTACTAGGGTTGTCAAAAGTATCTTAAAATAGATACTAATTGATACTGAAACTAGTATTGAAAGTATTCATACTAAAAAATCTCATTCACAGGACATGAATGAACATGAATGAATCCTGAGTAGTTTTGGAATGATATTAAGCTGTATAAGAGTTAAAGGGATATGCCACCCCCAGGTCAAACTTGGGCATCTCCCCACAGTCCAGATACTAAAATAAGTGATGGAAAGCGTTTTCCTGGTCACCCAGCCATTGTCCGAGTCTGTCAGCACTGACCGCCGCGGTATCTGCAGCTACTCCGCGTTAGACTGGAGTCTAACGTCGCCAGAGAAAGATTTCGGCCAAAAGGAATTAATTTGCTCGATGCTTTTCCCAATTACTTTGTGTGTAGTGCGCATTCATATCGAGTGCAAATAAATGTGCAAATCAACACGGAGAGCTTGCCTTGGTCATTTTGGGGTGGGAACTATTTTACAGTGCGGAAAAACACAGCCGAAGCACACACCACGCTGCGTAACAGGGGAACTCCCAACGTGGTGCGTAACAGGGATTCCCACGTTGGGAGTTCCCCTGTCAGCGTGGTGTGTGCTTCGGCTCTGTTTTTCCGCACTGAAAAATAGTTCCCACCTAAAATGATCAAGGCAAGCTCTCCGTGTTGATTTGCACATTTATTTGCACTCGATATGAATGCGCACTACACAGAAAGTAATTGGGAAAAGCATTGAGCAAATTAATTCCTTTTGGCCGAAATCTTTCTCTGACGACGTTAGCCTCCAGTCTAACGCGGAGTAGCTGCAGCTGCGCGCGGCGGTCAGTGCTGACAGACTCGGACAACGGCTGGGTGACCAGGAAAACGCTTTCCATCACTTATTTTAGTCTCTGGACTGTGTAGAGATGCCCAAGTTTGACCTGGGGGTGGCATATCCCTTTAATATCAGACCACACAGACCACACATGGATAGATAGATATAACACCACATGGAAATATAAAAGAAAGTGCCACGATTTAATGTTGAAAATCACATCCTATTGTCTAAAGAAAGTGTGTTTTTTATTATCATCATGGTATCGGAATCAGTATTGAGTATCAAATTTTACATTTTATTAGCACGAGAACACAAAACTCTACTATTAAGAATACTACCATTACTACTGTAAAAACATCTTGTCTTACATGCAGACAAATGGGATTGTGATTTATTCACAGATAATTAAAGTTAAATAAAATATATGGGATAATGACAGGAGCTACAGAGCATGAAGAGCAGACAGACTTCCAATATGAATCTGGGCTTAAGTTGGTCCCAAGGGAGTGCTATGATACAATGAGCTGCACCGTGGGGTCCTCTGGGTCCTTATGTATGTCTATGTATGAGCATATCAACAATACAGACACATGAAAGAAAGACTGGGGATGGGGGGAGGGGGAGAAACAAGTCCAAAATATACCTCAAAGAACAAAAAGAGCTTCTATGCAATGTATAATTATTCATCAATTCAAAATATGCTGGCAAGACAAGATTTGTAGAATAAATCAAAATGTATAAACAAAACAAGGGCACAGCAAAACATCAGTTTAACATGGCCTATTCTAGATTCTAAACCAGGAATAGCAAAAGAAAATTCTGTTAAATGGACTTCAGACAAATAAAAGGCTCTGTCCCACCAGTAACCTGACCAGAACTGAAGAAGCCACTATAACTCTTTTGCCCAGCTGATGGAATTTACTTTTGCGATGGATCCTACTGAGGAATTACACAGTCTAAACCACGAATATTGACAGACCACTTTAACATTGCATTATCTGGAATGCTGCACTGTACTATATATGACATTACAATCTATCTGTAATGAAACACAGAGGTGACATCACAAGGCCATGTTTTAGGTAAGATCTGTGGAGATGCGACCCCACTTACAGTAAGTGAAGTACCATAATATCTTCTCCCAACAAAATAAAAACAAAATATCCTGTCTTTTTTGGCATAAACACTGCTGACCCTGTTTAAATTTGTACATACATGATCTGAAATGTCATTCCTGTGTTATTAGTTCATATTTCTGTGTTTTTGTCAATTCTTTTGGATGCATTTAAAATGTGAACCACAGAGTCCTATTATTAAAACATAAATTGTCAGGAAAAAATGTGTTTGGATATGTTCCCTAAATTGTTCAGCCCTTAATGCCATATTGTAACATATCAAAAGAAAAGCAATAATATCTCCTTGGAGACGAGCAGATGGCGTACTCTCCACCAGAAAAGTTACATAATACACCTTGACGTATTCTGTTTACAAGTCAATGCAAATCTTGAGGCAGCACATTTTTAAATCCAGTGAACGCAGATGTCTTTAATCTCTATACTATAACTATAGAGAGGAGGACATTTTGGTCCTTAGATATTGAGCGCTGTCAGAATGGATTCATTGATTTCCTCTGAAGTCTGTCCCAGAGCCAGCAGAAAAAACAGCAGATCTGCAGTTCAGTCATTTAACCAATTAACAAAGCAATCGTTCATATATAAAAACAAAGTGAAGACTCAGCAAAATCTATCATAGCTTTGAATACATGAGCGAAATTTGACAGTTACATGATCAATCTGTAAAAGGCAAGGAATCAATATCGTTCATTTAGTCTTTACAACATTGCGTGAAAAGTCCCTCAGTCGTCCAGGTAGAATCCATGATCAAAGGAGAAGTTCAGTTTGTCAACTGGACAAAGTTTGTTTGGTTGAAAACGTTTCGCCGCTCATCCGAGAGGCTTCGTCAGCTCTGGCCCTCATGCTGTTTCGACCCTGTTTATATCTAGCTGCAAAGGAGGAGCTATCTACCCTGAACAAAGCTCTGACCCCTCCCCGCTACTCTCTTTACAACATTATACGGCTGGTTTCTATTCATGGATTTCAGAGTGATGCAAAATTAGCACTTTGAGATGAACATTTCAAAGCAATATATTATATCTTTTGAATGGTCAAATGTCCTCAAAATGTCACCTAAAAAGAGGAAGTTTAATTTAATTGTGGTAATTCTCAATTTTAGAAGATAATTAAAAGTGCATAGAACAAGACAAAATGATTTTGCCTACATGGTTATTCAGAAGAGGACTGTCAAAAATAGCTGTTCTTTTAGCATATGTTGGAGATAATTCTTTCCAAAATTCATGCAAAGGCGAAGCACAGTGATTACATTTAGACTTGTGATTTCTGTTTAAATAGAAGAATTCTGTTTAAGTTCTCTTCAAGTTGACTGATTATAAACATGTCCATAAGAACTGCCAAAAAGAAAGAAATGTTAACTGATGAACTAATACAAGAATAATATTTCAGAACATGTTGGTATAGATCTAAACTACAGGGCTAGCAGTTTTTATGCAGAATAAAACAAGACATTTTGTTATTTGTGGAGAAAATTATGGTACTTAAAAATTGATCTTGATTAATCGTGCAGCCCTAGAGAAAAATAAGAGAACTCAATCCGGCCTTTTTGTTGGAAAAAGGGAAAATAGAATCTCTGTTGTGTAGTGCTATGTAGCTTTGAGCCTATTGGTATTGCCTCAAACCCAGTGGTGCCTGTAATGCCTTTTGTTCAGCAGCCTGCATTATGTGATACATAGTGGTGGAACGTAACAAAGTAAAAGTAGTAAAGTATGGTACTTAAATATACATTTTAGGTATCTGTACTTTACTTAAAGATCCCATGACATGGTACTTCTTGATGCTTTTATATGGCTCCTTACTGGTTCCCCAATACTGTAAATGAATCCTTCTTCAAAATCAACACTGTGATAAGATGAGAAAGAGTATTTTTTCTCTCTCTGAACAGGCCATTATGGGCGTTGTTGCTTGAATGCAAATGAGGAGAAAAGAGCTGGCCTATAGTAGAGGGTGGGGGCGTGGCCAAACTCTCCGCTCTCCGTGCTCAGCTCTCAGCTGATCCATTTCCTTGTTTTTGCAGGGGGGAGAGATGGGAAGCGTTCCATTGAAAAATAAACACATTTCCACAGAAAATAAAATTAAACCACTGCTGTTCAAAGGTCCAGAGGCTCAGATAAAGGACTTCCGAGCCTAGAAACACTCGGACGTGCCTCCAGGCAAATAAAATAACGCATTTCGCATTGCCTAGCGCATTCGCAGTCCAAACTCTCTGGGCGTGATTTACAGAGACGCTGAGTACAGACAGACGGGGGTGGAACTGCATTTGCATTTCTTTTTTTGATCTGACGTCAATAAGGTGCCTTGTTCAAAATCGCCCGTTTGAGCTCCGATTTTTCTAACGCAGAAAAGGATCGCAAATGCTCAGTTTAGACATTTCGCAACTTTTAACCATGGTGGGGGGGGGGGGCTAAACAGGGTAGGGGAGCTCACATTAACGTTCAAAAACCTCAGAAAGTGAAAATTTCATGCCATGGGACCTTTAAAGGTGCACTGTGTAAGGGGCCGCTGTCTATTTGTTTCTTCTGTTATTCCTTTGCCTATAATGTACCACAAATACGGTATTAGACTTCAGGCTAAGTCACAGGGCAGATCTATTGAGCGGTGACACTACTCCCAGTAAGGATGCTTGAATTTCCAGGTATTTTTGAGCAATAACCACAACTTTAATTGAATGAGTGCAAGAAGGTTACATAGTGCACCTTTAAGTACACGTTAAAGTGGATACTTTTTACTTTTATTTCACTATACTTGAGAGCAGGCATCTGTACTTTCTATTCCACTACATTTTTGAACAGGACTGAAAAGAAAAAGTATTTACCCGCTGAAAAGACTTGGTCATAGTTTGAGCAAACAAAAATATATAAATAAAAACAGCTAGAAAAAAAAACTATTGATTCAGTTGTTTCCATTGAACAAAACTCAGCACAAAATCAATACATTTTAAAGGGACAGTGTGTAAGATTTTTACCTGTTAATTACTGAAATTGAAGATACCCATTCAAAAATACATTGTTTTCCAAGCCTTTTCACTTCCATCATGAAATCAAAGTATTCTTTTGGACTTAGATATAGTCACATAAAAGGGGGATCTTCCCCATATAGAGGCAGCCATTTTGAATACGAGAGCCACAGAAGGACATTTGGGCTCATCCTTCGCCTCGGCTCCTGCTAACAGCTGCTTAGCCGCGCTGCGTTTGGGAGTGAAGGACAGAAGGAGAGAAGGGGAAGGGGAGGGGGGAAGGGGGGAGCCTGTGTAAAGAAGCATGCTGCCGGATCACACATCGTAATGGATACAACACGTATTTTGGACTAAATTGTTTTACTGGATTTTATTCGCTGGATCCTTATGGACAGATTGAGACCAAGTTTATGATGAAATACAGAGTTTGACCTGTGCAGAGCCTTCAAAGGTAAGCTAAGTAAGCTAAGTTTTGTGCTTTTCCGTATAAAAGCCCCATGTGCTCGGGGAGTGATTGTTTTGCAGGGAAATGAATTGCATAGTCAAAAAGAGGAGACTGTAAGGTTTCATTTGATGTGTAGATTGTCATGAATCATGATCGGGATTGTGTGTTTTCATGCGAAAAGAAAAAAAAAAAGTGAACGGGGGACCGCGCTTTATGTATACAGCGGTGCGCGGTTCGTGCGCGGGCACGCGCGATCTCGGCGGTACGTCGCGTCCGGGTGACCCTCGAGGTCTGCCATAGCCAAAAGAGGAAGTGGAATAGCTAGTAACCACCTATGCGCCACGAATCCTACACACTGTCCCTTTAAGCATTTGATCTCAAAATCTGACTGAAATACTTTTCATTTTTACTCTTCAAGTACATTTTTAAACTGATACGTTAATACTTTTACTTAAGTAGATTTCTTCATGGGATACTTTTACTTAAATAGTATAATATTTTTTACTCCAGTATCTGTACTTTGACTTAAGTAAGCTCGAGTACAGCACTTCTTCCACCACTGATGATGCAGGACTTCCCCCTCCCACGCAGTCCATAGGAAAATGCCAAGGCCAATTAGCAGAAGCATGTTATAAGAGTTATAAGAGTGCACACAATGTCAGTACAAAGTATTGTGTAAATTTAATTAACACATTCAGTATAAAGTTTGCCCTCATCTGAAGAAAAGCTAGGGCATTATCATCATGGAGGAGAAGGTAACAGGAGAGGATTAATCCCCAAAGCGGTGCCAAGAACAGGTCCGGGGGCAGACAGCGATATAGATCTGCTCTGAGTGTGCCCAGAGATAGACGATACCCTCCATTATGCTACAATCGGCCCATGTCACACCATACTTCACTATACTATAATACTACAGCCGGACCTGTTGCCTTATAAGGGCATGTGTATGTATTAGGTATTGTACTAGGCTAGGGACATATGAGAAAAAAATGTATCTAATTTTGAGCAATAAAAAAATAAAATTAAAATACCTTTCAATAATAATTCCAAAATTTTAATCATCACCTCTCAATTAAAAATGATACAAGATGATTATTGATGATTAGAAATGGCTGAATGGCTGATTTCTTCATCCAGGTTATGGCAATAGGCTAATTTGGACTAAATCTCTTAGGATCTTAGGACCCTAACCCTATTTTTAGTGAATTTATGAAGTGTGAAGTAGGGGTGGGCGGTATAAACGGTATAAACGGTATGCGGTATAAATTTGGCCAACGGTAGAGATTTGGGTTATACCTTCCTATCGCGATAGTTCATTGCGTCACCACAACAAGGAAGGAGGAAAAATCGAGCAGCGAGCACATGGAGGAGGAGGAGCTCGTGAAAAAGACCGGCTCAACTTCTGTAATCTGGTCATGGTTTGGATACAAGGCAATACTGAACAGGAAATTGGAAAACAATCTGCAGAATATGCTGGGCGACAGTGATCGCAAAACATGGCAACACAAGCAATCTGTTCTACCACCTAAAAGCTAAACTGCGCGCCTGTGCAATTGCGCACAGGCGCACATTCTCGCACATTCTCAGCGCACAAGAAAACCTATGCAGCGCAGGGATGAAAGAGTTCCGCTTTTTTTTCAGCCGCGGGGTCATCTGAATACGGGGGAATCGTCCAGTCGCAAGAAACAAAAGTATGTGTCTCGTATTAAACTTCTACCGGTGTAAGCCACGAGCACGCGCAGCTCTTTCGCAACAGCGTGTAGCGGGGGTGCATGTCGGATGTCGCGCACAGGAGTCCAAGGAGCGCTCAGGGAGTTAGTGTGTTTGCTCAGACACATAAAACATAAGGGGGAACATTGGCGGTGACACTCAAAAGCCAAGCCAGTCTTCAAGTGGGAGGAAAAAAGTTGGCACTACACACCAGCAGTCTATCATCCAGGCATTTTCAAAAGGCGTAGCTTATGATAAAAAAGCCAGCGGTGGATTGACATAACGAAGTCCATCGCAATATTGTTGTGTAACGACACGGTGCCTTTCCAAACCGTAGAGAGAAGCGGCTTTTTAGGCATGATGAAGACGCTGGATCAACGGTACGTGGTACCAAACCGCAAATATTTTAGCCAGGTGGAAGTGCCCAGACTGCATGACGAGGTCCGCAATCAAGTGGGAAAAGAGCTTCGTGACATAAAACACTATGCAACCACCACGGACTTGTGGTCGAGTCGCACTATGGACCCGTATATCAGCCTGACAATCCACTTTATTGACGACGACTGGAAGTTGTGCGGCAAATGCCTGTGTACGGCCCATTTCAACAGTACATGTGTAGTGCAAACATCGTATTTCCCTGACAGCCATACAGGGGAGATGATTGCCCAGGGACTCAGGGAAGCGCTCGAGTCATGGGAACTTGACGAAGAGTTGCAGGTATGCATCAGCACTGACACCGGCGCCAATGTTAAAGCAGTTTCATTTTCGATTTACATTGCCTTGTTCAAATTTTATACTGCTTGAAAGTGAAGTTACTTGTTTTATGTTTTTTACAATTACAGTTTTGCACAATACATTTTCTTGTAGTAATATTCTTGACGTTTATGTTATTTAATAGTTTAAAAAACAGCTTCCTGCTTGAATGCTTTTTCCATGTGCTCTGGTGACCATTAAGAAGCTGTTAATACTGTTAACAGTTAATACTGTTACATACCAAAAGTATACCGTGATATATACCGTCTACCGTCTATGGTTCAAATTATACCGTGATATAAATTTTAGGCTATATCGCCCACCCCTAGTGTGAAGTTTGTTTTTGCTTTCACTCTATTTTTGTTGCTTTATCTGCCTCTTTTATAGCAGTGTTTTGCTATTTATTCTGAATATTTTATGTCAGACACCCATCCTAATAGTAACCATCCATATTAGAGATCACAAAAGGTGTATCGTCCACATAAGTTAAGGACTATTTGAGCATAAAAGGCACCCATAATGAAAGAAAGACATGTTTAATGCCATACTCAAATCTTTAACATCATTAACAATCATTAACTGCTCATGGAAACAAACAAGTGGCTGACCTTACACTAGAAAAGTTACGTAATTAACATTTAGTCTATAATATTAATAATTCAGTCCCTATGTAAAATGCACAGACTGCAATAAATTGTGTATCCATCATGTTGCTTGTGACATATTGGTCTGGTTTACATCTTAAAAGGTGCTCTATGGAACTTTTTTGGCCAGGGGTCTGTCACCTGTTTGTTTCTATGGATATGTCATTGCTCTGCCTGGAATATTCCATACTATGACATTAAACACCTCTACCTTAGATTTATTAAATTACAGAAGTTCTATAGCTCACAAATTAAAAAAACAGCATTCCGACTGTGAGCAGTGTCGCCTCTCCACAGATCTGACCTTTAACTTGGTCTGGTTTGATCTCTGTGAAGATACAATGGTTTAATGCCGTACTGTGAAATATTCCAGACAAAGCTCCATGGAGAAAAGCATCACCAGAAAAGTTACACGATTTAAGAGAACAAAAGATATACACTTTTGGGGTGGGTATGTCAGTATCCAAGATTAATGCAGATAGAGTAAAATATTAACAAATATGCCAGACGCTGACCAAGTGCTTGACCTCTCTTTATTTATTGTGACCTTGATGCTAACGGGGTTATGCCCATTGATTACAGATGACAGGTGGGGAACCCTAGGCTAATGTTAGCTTATATACTACGGCTATTTAACAACGCACAACAGATGAGTTCAAACCACAAGTCGTAACAATCCTGAACACAATGTAAACAAGCTAGGTTCAGATTTCAAGTAGTCATCTTTTTTTTTGGCCAATATTTCTGCCCAAACACAGAGCCAAATTTAGAAGCCAATTGATTTTCCAGATCTTAACTTTGTCCTTGCAAGATGACGCAAAAACATGCTGCAAATGGGTGTGACTGCTGGAATCTCCACACAAAACGCACCCTGAGATGATAATACATAAATATAGTCATTCTTATTGGCAAGTTTTAATAAGATAATGGGAGGTTTTCGTGGCTTGAAGCAGTGAATAATTTAATTTAATTTTGGGTTTAAAGTGGAACATGTATTGCAGCAGTGGGGCAAGTGAGGACAAATTTTCCAGGTGTGGCAGGACACTAAAAGATTAAATTTTAAGTATCATTTTGCATTAAATAAATAGTTGGATTTACAACACACAAGCTGGTAAAACAATATAATTTAAAACATATAAGCACTTTCTGTAAATTATGAAGATAACCATCCAAATAATGGTCAAGCCTAGAAGTACACTTTCCTTGCTTTAACTCATCTATCTTCATGTCAATCCCACCACCACCCCCTTCTCCCAATGGGACCCCCTTTGAGACCAATGTGACAAAAGAAAGACTCAGGAGCAGCAGCAGTAGCTATCGGTGCGCACCACACAGCACCCCCCCCTTCCACCTCCTCGCTCCATCCTGCCCAACCATGTCAGCCAATTCCCCCACACGCTACCTCCTCTATCCCCCGTCCTGTAAATCTAACCTTTTTCTTCACTTCTCGAGACCTCTTCCTGATTTTTTTCTTCTTTTCCTCCTCCTCTGCGGTAAGGATTTCGTCCGCTTTCTTCTTGAGCTGGGAGGCAGCGTGTGCCATGCCAATACGTTCCAATTATTCCTCACAGGTGGTAATGGAAAAAACGTGCGGAGGGGTAAGTCTGGGGGCTTTCTTCTGCGCTGATGCAACGATCACCAAAAATGTCTGGTTATTTCACATCAGGCTCTTGTCTTTTGTTTTTTCTAGCTCCCATTGTGGTGCCTACTCAATCACTGCAGATGTTCCAGGTTGGGACATGCTTCATTGATTGGACTTGATTGAATGCGCTATAAAAATCACAAAAATCACAAAAAATATGAATCCTTACAAAATCTTAAGCGTCCATTTTGTCCATAAATTTGTCTTCTTGGTAATATCGTCCCAAAATTTGACTATTGAAAATCCATGTTTATAAGTAGGTCCACGTCCAAAATGACTAGTCCATATCCTAGTAATAACCCAAGTGCTTCAATTACCCCAAATTGGGCAAAGCACCATTGAAAGCATCCCCCTGTACAGGAGACACGTTCACACGAGACAAGACAGGAGCAGCATATGAACCGAAGAGAGAGATGACACGCGAAAGGAGGCTGAGGAGGAGGAGGAGGAGGAGGTGGCTGAGGAGAGGAAGGGCAATTGGTGAGAGGGTGGTTGTGGAGGGGAGGAGGGTGAATTGGGAGAACGGGGAAGGAGGGAGGGGTGTATGGGTGAAAATAGAGACAGCAGCTGGGACAGTGAAGGGATGAGGACTTCAGCTTAAGACCAGCTGGCTTGGGTTTGGAGACAAAGAAAAGGGCAAAATGGATAGCTCAGCACATAATAATATAATGCAACTCAATGGGATCAAGAGAAAGGATACACAGATGTTTGTCCAATTGGGAATGCAATGAGGAGAGGCTATAAGATGACGAAATCCACTAATTAAGAGACAGACGTGTTGTTAAGACTAACGCACATGTATTGAGAGTTTAATGTGTTGACATAGAAAGAAAGAAAGCTATGCCTTTATTAGTCCCACAGTGGGGAAATTCCATTTCTGCATTTAACCCATCCTGTTATTAGGAGCAGTGAGCAGCACATTACTGCGCCCGGGGACCATCTCCATGATCTTCTTGCTTCGGCTTGGTCAGGACCTAAGCTGGAGGATTTACCTATGGTGCATGTTTTGGGTTGACCTTGGAATACAGTCATGAGGAGTCAAGTCAAGCTAGTTTCTTGCTTGTGCTGAAAAAAATTAAACATTGTAATACAATAATGAGAAAACAAGATTTTGCAACAACAAACTGGGTTTCATAGTCTATCACCCATACCCGTCCATACACAGAGAGAGATTCGTTAAATAAATCGTAACACTGGTCTACAAATTTTTGGACTCGATCTGCTTCTGAGATAAAAGTGGCTAAATCTCATTTATCTTGATAAGATGAAGTGAAAATCAATTGATAACTGTGTTGGTTAGCTATTGAATTCAAGATATGTAATGATATAATAATAATAAATATATTATACATATTGATATATGTTAAAACTGTAGACATATTAAAATGAATGTATTGGAATGTGCAGACAGGCTTTCAGATAGAACTGGTTGCTTGTACCTTCTGATAAACTACAGTTTTTGCCTTATTTTGCATAAATTTACTATTTTGACCCAATACTATAGGAAACTACAGCCAATCAGCACTTCTGACTTACTTTTTCTTTATTAGTGACCTAAACCAAGAAAAATGCCACTACTTTTGTTCCAGAAGCATTTTGCTTGTAGACCAGTGTAACTAATCAATTACTTATTTTAATGACTAATTTTTATCAATTGCCTGTTCTCTGGACTATAGTAGTAGTAGTATAGTTTTTTTTTTAATCTCAAAGAAAGCTCTGTTTTTAGTTGCAATGTACAAGAATAGCAATATGTGGGACTGAAAACAACAACAACAACAAAATCTTGAACGCACGGCAGAAATTGTTTAACCATCGTAGTGGAAAAAACAAAGAAAAAAATGCTGATTTGCTGACTACTTGGCAACCAAAACAATCTATAGTTGCAGGCCAAGTCATAAACCTATAGATAAACAATACAGGAATGGCATCTGGTATAATTTGTGCATACCAAACAAAGTCCATAGTTACAGAGCTAGTCTGGTCACTGGTCACCACCCATTACCCATTTGTAGGAAAACAAAACAAAAGGATTTACAACAAGGCTATTTGCTCCATAGCATTCAATACATTCTTCTTTCCCACTGGCATTTACCTTTTGCTCCTAGGATGCTGTAATTTGCATATTTTTGGCCATAGGTTTTATTCCAAACTGGGACTAGTCTTGTGACAAGGCCAGACTGCATTTAATAAATAATTCACTCAAAAATGTTCTTCATAATAATTTCACCAATTTTGTACCTTAAGGAAATCACACTCAAGATGATTGTAAATGCTGCAACTTTCAAGGAAAAATTCTCGATTATCTTAAAATTCATGAGAATTTGTGCCTTAGGTCTTTCTGCTCCACACAGGAAACCCCCAGATGAATAATTAAGGTCCTTCCTTTCAAAATGCAAATCTGTTTTTTAGCAGAATTTTGCACTTTAAAATGGCTAGCGTGGTCCATTGCTCTTATCATGGTTTTGGGATGATCTCATGCCTCATCACACTGCAGCCTCTCAATATTTACAACGTGAAGGAGCGGATTGGGCAGTGTCTCGTGACGGTGTCATGTGACTGCAGGGGAGGCTTCCTATTGGCTATCCCCTGCGTGAGATGGAGAGGTAACTGGCAGTGAATATGGACAGAGGGTCAATCCTGTTAATGGCATAATAAAGGCTGGGGGTATAAAAGAGAAAAGATAGAAAACTAAAATTACAATTATCAGCAATTTTTGGAACAAAATTGACAACTAAATTATAGCGAACACATCACCAACCTTTTAAGAGGATTCAAAACATCACAACATTGCATAGGACCATAGTTTTAATAGCAAAGGGAACAGGTAAATTTGCTATTGTTTATTGCTTAGTAAAATATTATCAAATGGATTATCAAAGATTAATTAGCAAAGACTGTGCTAATTTAAGCAAACAAACAAAACAATAACAAAATGTCTGTCTTATTGTGTATCAAACCTGCTAACTCATCTCTACAAGCATGCTTTAAAATGCATGTGATTCTTTATTAGTTTAGCGGTTCAGTTCACATTTCAGTCTTCGCTCTTCTCTTTTTCCAAGCAGCCTAACCTTGACCTTTCTTTATAGACATGCTCATTAAAGCCAATAATGTAAATTGGATTAAACCAGCAATTGAAGACACAAACACTTTGACTAAATTACTGATTTGAAACCATAGTTACAGACCATGTGATGTACAAATCCCTCTGCTTTATCCTTATTACACCATATTAAGTGATTAAAATGGCATTCCTGTTAGTTTAAAAAGTCTCCTACTACATCTGTCCCAGTCTCTCTGGATAATATTACTACTATGTCAAATAATCTCTCAGGAATTATATGATCCAGATAGACAAATTACTTTCATCTGTAAAAGAAGATTATATGAATTAGCAGTGCTGGCTCTTCAAAGACAAGCTTGTCCTAAAACTGGGATTATTAACAGCAGCAGGTATATGGAGTAAGGCCTTCTCTGTGTTTGTTATCACTACTTAAAATATCAAGGATGCAGGAAATAGGACATTGAAGATATATGACATATGACAAAAATGTGGGTTAATGACAATGCAAAGTCATTCTTACAGATACAATAATACCAGATGCAAGCCAATATTCAAGGCGAGATTGTCAATAAGTTAAATGTACACTGTGTGGCATTACTGGTGGATTTCTCAAGGTGAGGTAGATTTAAAAAAATAAAAAGGTTTAAAAGTGTTAACCACATGTTAATGTAAAATAATTGGGGTAGAACACGGTGAGTTTTTTAAACTTCAGCCTACTCCTTTTGAGCACCAGAAATAGTCCCAAACATGTACATATCCTTGTGTTTGTAATGCACCTTATACAGGCAGGTTGATCAAACAAATAAAATGAAATGAAATGCTACACAAAAGTACATTTCAAGATTCAAGATTGTTTATTTGTCATATGCAGGATCAACACAAGGTCAACAATGCAATGAAATGCTTAGGATCAGAAGAACCGTTGACTCGCTAAGATAGTCAGAAGTACAAATAGCATGCAATAATAGTACATAGTAAAAAAGTGTTGCAAAAAGTGCAGGGGAACAGAATATGTAATAAAATATAATAAAATACAAAGGTACAGGTAGGATTAAATAAGGTGTAAGTAGAGTATTTCACAGATTGCACATAATATAGTATAGTACTGCATGTGGGTTATGAAGAAGGTTATTGCACAGGTAACAGTAGCATTATAGAACAGGTAACAGTAGCATTATTTTGCCTGGAATGTAGCATTTACAGTGAGGTAGTAATTGTGTCACTACCTCACTGTAAATGCTACATTCCAGGCAAAATAATGACACCAGGAAAGCAGGTAGTGCAGGTCTGATTAAAAAGGTTACACCAGAGGTCTTCAACAGGGGGGTCGCGACCCCTAGGGGGGTCGCAGAGGTACTGCAGGGGGGTCGTGAAATCTTTTGATTTCACTTTAAAATAATATTATTTTATATTTTATAGTGTAAAATACAGTATTAACCTGTGTATTATGTCCTTGTATTGGATGTACCATAACAGAGTAGCAATGTTTATACATTACACTAGAGGTAAGATCTTAAGCCCGAGCCCGAGCCCGACCCGAACCCGACCCGAAATTCGGGTCGGGTTCGGGCCTAAAATGTCAATCATTGCTTCGGGTCGGGCTCGGGCTCGGGCCGGGCTTCTCTCTCGCTGACTTTTTTTTTAAATAAATATATGTTTATAAAAATGTATACTAAAACGATGTGTGGATACTAAACTAAGGAATACTTGTTTTAAAATAAATAATTTGGATAAAACAGAGAAGGCGCTGTAAGGTAATTGCTATTTAACTATTAAACAGGAGCTTCCCCTCCGCAAGTCCGCATCTATTTTGACCTGGTATCCCCAATATGGAGGAGCAAGAAGTTAAGGATAAACTAAAGACAGGAGAACTGAAAAGACAAACACGCACCGGTAAGAGTGAGGTGTGGAAAAGCTTCAAATTGATTGTTGAAAATGCTACAGAAACTTGCGTTGGCTTCGCTGAATGTAGTCAATGTGGCGCTTTGCTTTCATACGAGAGCAAAAAGACTGGCACCTCGACGTTCCCTCTGCGCGCCTGTGCAGTTGCGCACTGCTCACACATTCTCAGCGCACAAGAAAACCTATGCAGCGCAGGGATGAAAGAGTTCCGCTTTTTTTTCAGCCGCGGGGTCATCTGAATACGGGGGAATCGTCCAGTATTCAGAAACAAAAGTATGTGTCTCGTATTAGAGTTCTACCGGTGTAAGCCGCGAGCACGCGCAAGCCGCGAGCACGCGCAGCTCTTTCCGCGTGTAGCGGGGAGGGGGGGGGGGGGGGGGGGGGTGCATGTCGGATGTCGCGCACAGGGTTCCAAGGAGCGCTCAGGGAGTTAGTGTGTTTGCTCAGACACATAAAACATTAGGGGGAACATTCGACGCTGAGCAGGCATTTAAACAGCTGTACTAGCAAAATTGATGATCGTCAAACATCTATATTATCATTTGTTTCAAAAAAACGCCCCTCACAAATAAAATATGAAATTTCGGGTTTGCTTCGGGCTCGGGCCTGCAAATCAAGTTAATTGGTCGGGCTCGGGCCGGGTCGGGCTTTAATACCCGCGGGCCGAGTCGGGTCGGGCTGGAATTTTTAGGCCCGATCTTACCTCTACATTACACTAAGCTCAATTTAATATAAACATAATTCTATGCCGTATATATAGTACGGGGTCCCTGGCCCAGTTTGCCATCTGTTTGGGGGTCCCTGGCCTGAAAAAGGTTGAAGACCCCTGGGTTACACAGTGTACAAGAAAAACAGTATTGGCAGATGCAGATGCTCTAGTTCAACGTTAAATAATTCAGCATCATTTCATTTTGTGGTATTGAGCTCCCTCTGGTGGTTATAGGTAGGAACTGCTTTATTATGTTGACAAAGGACTGGCTGTAGTTCCTCCCCTGGCCACTTGAGGGCAGCATTACACTGTCAACAATGGCCTGCGCTCATGCCCCGTTCTGCTCTAGTTCAATTAAAACAAAAGAACAGCCTGATTTAAGCCCTCTCTCTATGGGTTGGTGGATTCAAATGCCAACCTAAATTACATTTTTAATTAGAAAGCACCTCATAAAGATTTGGAGAGACACGAATGTAGTGACTGGTTGCATAGATTGGAAGCCATGTTTTTGTTTCCAGGGCGGCTGTGACTAAATAAGTACCTACCATTATGTCATTATGCCTGCAAAAATAAAATGGTTTAAACATGCTTCATGTAACTTTTCTGGTGTAGGGTCTGCCAACTGCTTGTCTCCATAGAGATGATGCTGGTTTGTCTAAACGGTACTACTCTATGGCATTAAACACATATATCTTGCAAAAACCTTACCTTAAAAAAACACAAATTCTTAACATGAGTGGGGTCAACTGTCTGCAGATCTGATCTGTAACTTGGCCTGGTGGTGTCACCTGCTTGTTTTTGCAGATACAGATGAGTTAAATGCCATACTGTGGAGTATTTCAGGCAAAACAATAACATCTCCATGGAAACAAGCTAATTGCATACCCTCCACCAGAAATGTTACATAGCACACCTTTAAATGTTGGCTGTATTTTACTGAATCAAGATGAACTGGGAAACCCCTACATTACACGATGATGTAAATATCGAAAGATCCTAATAAAGTACAATAATGTTTTTAGTAAGAAATCACCTATATAAATTTGAAAAAGATCCAATGCAACTAAATCAAATGGAAAAGAGCAGGTTTGCACGATTTTGCACCCGTTATCCTTAGACTCCAGCACCAGGTGGGAGGGACACACGCAAACACACATTACATCATTTCAAAATAAAAGCTTAGTCTCCTCCTGCCGCTACTGTTTTATTGATTTTATGTACAAAGTTCTGAACCATTTTAAACCGGAAGTAGGCATTTTACATCAAAACATAAATAAATCCATAAATATACATCCTGTTTCCATAAATAAGCAGTATGGAAACAGGATGTATAGGTTTTCTTATGAGCCAGGGGAACTGTAATAATCACAGGACTGTGCAATTAAGTCAGTCAAAATGTTTGCAGATCAATTAGAGACTTTTCATTGTCAAGTTTACCAGCCAATCCTGTAGTGTCGAGTGAGGGGTTAGAACAATAAAGGAATTTTTTTTTTTTTTTGCATATTGGTTAAAACAAGGAAAAGAACATTTCTAAAATCTAAATAAATAACGCCTTATTATCAGGAGGATACCAGTGGTCTTGGTGATACAGCCATATAATAAAGGATAAAGTTGCTTCTTCTTCTTCTTCTATCAGAAGTGCAAACAACGCAACAAAGCAGCTTTATGTTCAAGAAGATCGTAAAAGGATTATCTATATTACTTTGAGAGGACAAGTTGGCTCTCAGGTCTTTCCTATTTAACTCATAATTTATATTTAACTATTAAACATATCAGTATCAATTTAGACAAAAGATAAAGAGTGTACTTGTTTGTCATTTTCTTCCTCACAACATACATGACATTATATAAGCGTGCAATAAAAGATAATATTAAACTAATGTACAGTTCCACTATAGTAATCTTCCCAGGATGTACAATGCAAAATTAAGTTTAGGAAGTTTACATAACTAGTGTAAATTTGATAATAGCTGTCATTATAATTTATATAATTTTCTTTGTAATATGATGCACTTCAAACATTGTACATGGCTAAATATAATAATATATTAATTGTCCGTTATGCATACAACCAGCACACCAAATTATAGGATAAAATACTAAAAATACTTGGCCATTGTGTGCATTGTTTAGAAAAACTCAACATAAACAACTGTTACCAGGAAAAGTTATATTTAATTTGGTCATGTCAACCTCATATCTGGGACACAGTTACTGTATGTTTATGACTTTAAAACCTATACCTTATCAAACAATTATAACACACTTAATCAACACGTTGCTTTGATTAGGTTTCCATATATAATGTATTAATTGGACATAACTTTTCAATATTATGGTGTAGTGTCATACACTGTGCCTTAAGCTTGTGAACTGCTTTTAACCTTTCCCATTCAAATGATCTTAATGGACTATCATCACTTAACTAATTTACTATCATAACCTGTATATGACCTTAATTCAAAACCTAGGGCACTTTGTTATATATATTGTACAGTACCACAAAAAGTGCTGGTGTATTTACTGGTTGCATCCAGACTGAAGTAGAATTAGATCATATGCTAAATCAAAGGGGAAGGCACAGGCCCAGACAGGCCATAAAACTGATAAATGTCCATTAACAACACCTGATTTCATATGGACACTGTGGTAATGCTATCGGTCTTATATGAGAGTGGTCTAATCTCCATTAGGTAACTCTGCCCTTCTCAAATGTCAACCTCAAAAATGGCTTTTGAGCACCAGCCCCTGCATCAATGTGGTCTTTCACTTTCACAATAATAATAATAATACAAGTGGAACATGATTAGAAATATAATTATTAGGTAGTTATTAGGATCTCATATCATACAATCAAACAATCTTGAAACTGATATCATGTTTGCTTCTAGGGAGAGAGCAGATCACCAGCAAGGCACTGGCTTTATGGCAAAGACAAGTGCAAGATCAGAATTTGAAGTCATCTAGCTCGATGGAGATCTAGACTATATATATAGCCCGCGCTTTCCAAATAGGAAGTGAGCCTCATCATTTTGGTCTTGAAATGTTTGTATTAACTCTACATAATCCTGGTGTTTTTATTTCTTTATTTTGTCCTTAAATCTATTCCTGATATGGAATAGATTTGAGAACAGATTCGCTCCTATAACTGCTCGCCTTGTGAGATTAAATTGACTGAAGCTGAACACTATGGGTGACGTCACACTCCCTTAGTCCGCTTCTTTATACAGTAAGAAGGAGGATGGATGATGGATCCTCCATCATACAGTGCACCTGTTATTGAATAGCCTAATAATGGTTTACTAATCAACGGTGGACTATATACGGCCAAACAATTACAGGACAACAGGATGTTAGTGTTGTCACAATACTACAATTTAAAACTTGATTTCAAAACTGCAGAATAAACTAAATACTTAGTACTGATTTTGATACCCAAATGATCATTTTAAAAGCTCTTTTTTTCCAGCAGCTCATCCAGCTACTTCGAAGTAGCTTGGATGAGCTGCGAAACATCTTCGACCAAATAAACTTTGTCCAGTTGACAAATTGAATTTCTACTTTTACCATGAATTCTACCTGGACGACTGAGGGTTTCTACCTGGAGTATTATAATTTTCAACACAAACTGATTATTTGTTTATTATGCCACGTGGTCTTAGAGCTTTACTTTGGTTCTGATAAAACTCAAGATGACACTGTTCAGGAAAGGTCAGATTTTATCCAGTGTATACGGTATTTATTACCATATTGATACTTGCTTAAAGGGATATGCCACCCCCAGGTCAAACTTGGGCATCTCCCCACAGTCCAGAGACTAAAATAAGTGATGGAAAGCGTTTTCCTGGTCACCCAGCCATTGTCCGAGTCTGTCAGCACTGACCGCCGCGCGCAGCTGCAGCTACTCCGCGTTAGACTGGAGTCTAACGTCGCCAGAGAAAGATTTCGGCCAAAAATTGCTTGATGCTTTTCCCAATTACTTTCTATGTAGTGCGCATTCATATCGAGTGCAAATAAATGTGCAAATCAACACGGAGAGCTTGACTTGGTCATTTTGGGTGGGAACTATTTTTCAGTGCGGAAAAACAGAGCCGAAGCACACAGCACGCTGCGTAACAGGGGAACTCCCAACATGGTGCGTAACAGGGATTCCCCTGTGTGCTTCGGCTGTGTTTTTCCGCACTGTAAAATAGTTCCCACCCCAAAATGACCAAGTCAAGCTCTCCGTGTTGATTTGCACATTTATTTGCACTCGATATGAATGCGCACTACACAGAAAGTAATTGGGAAAAGCATCTAGCAAATTAATTCCTTTTGGCCGAAATCTTTCTCTGGCGACGTTAGACTCCAGTCTAACGCGGAGTAGCTGCAGATACCGCGGCGGTCAGTGCTGACAGACTCGGACAATGGCTGGGTGACCAGAAAAACGCTTTCCATCACTTATTTTAGTCTCTGGACTGTGGGGAGATGCCCAAGTTTGACCTGGGGGTGGCATATCCCTTTAAATGAGTATCTAGTCTTGATAGTTTTATAGTAAATTAGTATCTGATTTTTGATACTTTTGAAAAGCCTTAAAGGGATATGCCACCCCCAGGTCAAATTTGGGCATCTCCCCACAGTCCAGAGACTAAAATAAGTGGTGGAAAGCGTTTTCTTGCTCACCCAGCCATTGTCCGAGTCTGTCGCCACTGACCGCCGCGGTAACTGGTGCTCCTCCGCCTTAGACTGGAGTCTAACGTAGCCAGAGAAAGATTTCGGCCAAAAGGAATTAATTTGCTCGATGCGTTTCCCAATTACTTTCTGTGTAGTGCACATTCATATCGAGTGCAAATAAATGTGCAAATCAACACGGAGAGCTTGCCTTGGTCATTTTGGGTGGGAACTATTTTCCAGTGCGTAAGAATACAGCCGTATCACGCACCACGTTGTGCAACAGGGGAACTCCCTTCCCGGTGCGTAACAGGGATTCCCCTGGTAGCGTGCTGCGTGATACGACTGTATTCTTACGCACTGGAAAATAGTTCCCACCCAAAATGACCAAGGCAAGCTCTCCGTGTTGATTTGCACATTTATTTGCACTCGATATGAATGCGCACTACACACAAAGTAATTGGGAAACGCATCGAGCAAATTAATTCCTTTTGGCCGAAATCTTTCTCTGGCGACGTTAGACTCCAGTCTAAGGCGGAGGAGCACCAGATACCGCGGCGGTCAGTGGCGACAGACTCGGACAATGGCTGGGTGAGCAGGAAAACGCTTTCCACCACTTATTTTAGTCTCTGGACTGTGGGGAGATGCCCAAATTTGACCTGGGGGTGGCATATCCCTTTAACTGACATAAGATGACAATAATGATAATATACAAAGAAACTGATTAGGTGCTAGAGCTGAGACACTTAAAATTTTGGGGGGTACCAGTACTTGAACGATACCTGTTTTTCAGTACAGGTTTGAACTGTACTTTTTTGTACTTTTTCACATATTAGTCAGTAAGGCAAATATTTGGTTTTATCATTAATTTGTGGTGACACTGCCAGCAACTAACTTTCGATAACTTGCTTGAAATGTATGTTTAGGTAACCATTATATCAATCAAAACTGAACCTTGGATGCTACTGGCTGTCATATAAGACATAGGGCATAGCATCATCAGCCTTATAGGATTCCTGGAAATTTGTATTAGAATCTGGCAACCCACCTTTTAACTACATCATAACAAATCTGTATCTTTGGCTGAACAGCTTTTGTAGCCAGATTGTCCAGACAGTCACTTACACCTATTGAGATTTGGGGTGCCAAGTGTGCCAGTCTACAAGGTGTGGTAAAGATAACCAATGGGGTAGACACACGCAGTCCAAGTATGTGATAAGATTATTACAAAAAGATCCAAATTAATCAATATAAATTCTCAATGTAATCCTGGCATTTATTGTATTGTAAATGTTATTATTAGATGAAAATGTCTGGGGTCAACTTTGATCTCCAACTGGAACTCTGCCAGCTGTCTCCAAGGCAACCAGATACACGGGCCACAAATAGATCCGAGCGGCGAGTATCCTGACGCCATGGTGAGGCCATATCAAACCGAATCACGTCCCCCCGTGATGTTTTAAATCCCTCCACTGCTTAAAATAGTTCACATTAAAACAAATGAGTGACGCTAACATGAAGCTCTAAAGACAGTGTGCTAGGGTCATCCCAAGTCTGGAAAAATGGTGATAAGAAAAGGTTGTGTTCAGAAGGGCATCTGGCATAAAATCTGTACCAAAGCAATATCCAAATCTGAAAAGTTTGACTTGAGAAGGAAATAATCCTTAAAGATGCACTGTGTAACTTTGAAAAGGAAAGGGTGTGCCAGCCATATGTCTCCATGAAAAAAATATTGCTTTGTTTGGAATGTTTCACAGTATGGCATTAAATTCAACAATATAGAGACAGGCAAGCGAAGTGCAAGTCAGATCTGTGGAGAGGCAAACCTGCTCACATTAAGAATGCATGTTTCCAAGGGATTTTCCAAGGGAAAATTGCATGTAACTGAATGAACAGATAATGTAATGCCATACAGTGGAACTTTCCAGGCAAAGCAATAACATCTCCATGGAGACAAGTAGGTAGAGCTTATCAGGGCCGATCTTATCAGAGCTTAACCATAGGCATATATGACTGAATTGACTGCATTTTCGCAATAACAACAACAACTGCTACTACTACTACTACTACTTTACCTGGCCAGCCAAATGATATCTCTCTGTATTTGCTATACAGCGAGATACCATTTGGACACCCTCGCTCCCCCGGTTAAAGGAAAAGTAACGTTATTTTACAATCTGAGCCTTCTTTCGGTAATAAAACAAGTCGTTTGACTCACCCATAGCACGTTCGTGTCATTTGGAGCTGTTTGAAGAAAGTTATGTTGTAGCGTATCCGTTAACATGAGTATTCGGGGCATTACTTTGCGGTCTCCAAATAACACAAACTTTAGCACTTTTCAAATCATAGAAGCCCGATGTCTTAATATACGATTTTGTTTGAAGCAAAAGTGGCCTGTAATCCGAGATTTATCCATAGTTTTCAGCTTTGCGTTTCATGTTCCCGGGAGCTGATAGCACAGTCCGCGCATGCGCACTGGCGTCCTCATCTACTCGAAACTATGGCTAAATCTCGGATTACAGGCCACTTTTGCTTCAAACGAAATCATATATTAAGACATCGGTCTTCTATGATTTGAAAAGTGCTAAAGTTTGTGTTATTTGGAGACCGCAAAATAATGCCCCGAATACTCATGTTAACGGATACGCTACAACATAACTTTCACCAAACAGCTCCAAATGACAAGAAAGTGCTATGGGTGAGTCAAACGACTTGTTTTATTACCGAAAGAAGGCTCAGATTGTAAAATAACGTTACTTTTCCTTTAACAACAGACTCCGCGATTCTTATTCGTTCAAAGATGGTGACGTCAGTGCACCCGCCTTTGCCCGCAACGTCACTCTTAGGCAGCGGAAGTTCCTCCTCAGTTTTGAATCAAGATGGCGCATCGGAGAACTGAACGTCCCTTCCATTCAGCTGTAAAATTGGTCTTAAATGACCTAAAACACATCGATTCCTTAAAACCACAGCAGCTGACAGCTCTAGAGGCCTTTCTTTTCTTTCTTTTCTTTTGTTTGATTGGTTCACGTCGCTGTCCGTTAACTGTTCTCTGATTGGTTCACTTAGCTGTCTGTCTACGCGCAACGGCAGCGCATTCTGGACCAAGCATTACCAGACTCGCCGCTGGTACAGCGATGAGTCATGGATTCTTCCAGGCAAACTACTATTACTACTTTGGCTAACAATCCCATGCTAATAGTGTTGACCTCTAAATTGTTGCTAACTAGAAAATCTTATCAAGCTTCATGTGGACTTCATTTGGACATGGCGTGTTGATCCGGTCATTTACTGAAATATCATCAACACATTCATTGTTTGTGTTAATCTAATCCCAGTGTGATGATGACCCCATTTGACATGTTACATAGTTAATTAAGCATGCCCTTCTCATTACCAACAGTCTATTCTAATCCAGGGATTATAAGGATATCACTTTGTGTCAATGACTCTGTGATGTCATTGAGCACAACACAATTGTAAAGGCATAACATCTTTTTTTTCCCCGTTTCTAATGATATTTTTAAAAAGGAGACAGCTAGTTTCTTTCCCTTACAAGTATGCATTACCTGAGGGCTAAGGTGTGTTGTGTGCTTGATAGAGAAGAAAATAAATATATTATCACTGTCAGCAACACACAGTTTGACAGTATTTATTCCATGTAACTATAAATTAACCTGGCTCATGCCAGAATGACATGTGTCACTCTGAACTCCTACACATGATCAATCTGGGATGTTTCTCACTGAAAATGATCAGAAAACGCAGAGCATCATGACGACTGTTTAAATCTGATTGGTCAAAGAGTCATGACTGCAGAACAAGTCAAAAAAATCAAACAGAACATGTCAAAAAAAAATAAAAAAAAAAAAAATAAATAAATAAATAAATAAATAAATAAATATATATATATATATATATATATATATATATATATATATATATATATATATATATATATATATATATATAGGCACGTGGTGGACTTTAGGCATTTGTGGACAGGGAAGACGTCTGTGTTTTTCTCTCAAATGGATGTAACAAATACATAAAGTCATTGTACAAAACAACAAAACTAAAAATGAATAAATAATTCTAATTCAAGAACTAATAAATTTTACTCAAGTTAAAATGCTAAAATTAGTGTAAAAGCACATTGGCAAAACAGAGCCAGAACCCAGAGCAAAGAAACACTGCATGCATATTATTTACACAAAGTGACTAGTAAACAACAGCACCCTTGCCAAAAAACATAAGCATGCATTACTATTAAACTACATATTTTTAATAGTTCAAAGTCCTCAAAATTTCACCTGTAAAGAGAATGGTGATGTACAGTTTTATTTGACAGTCTAATTTTGGTGCTATACTTGAACCTCATCCAAGTTATTTCCAGGTATTAACACATTTACTGGTGAGTGGCAAAAATAAGATCTGATTCATTTTCGGGAGACTCCAAAATCAATGTTATTATCTGTGTCAGTACCTCCCAAGCCTTCATAGTACTAGCCATAATAATATGACAATAGTGCTTGCCTGTGCCTTGTCTCACGCAGGCACAGACCTCTTTAGTGACGTCCATCTCAGCGTGAGGAACAGTCTGGGTTTTTCCACCAGGCGCCCTGCCAGTACACACTCCCCATCCCTCCCATGTACACTGTCCAGAAAGCCCTGAGCCTTCTGCCTCTCCTCACCATCACACTACTGTTCCTGCTACTGCTTTGATATCTGCTGGTCTATTCATAAAGACAAACAAATGTAAACAAGACCTAAATGTGAAGCTTGAATGATAAAAAATTATGTCTGTGGGGAGATGGATGGTTTTGCTAATACAATTACATCATCGTCAGCACAAGCCTGTTGCCATAGTGATGTAGTTGCATTAGGCTAATCATTGTACTCTAGTCTGACATGTTTATTTGAAGGTTTGAGAAATGTAGTTTTAAAATTTTATGTCAAATTTATGCACAATTAGGAAGGTGCCGTGAGGATAAAGGAATATTATTTGATTGAACAAGCAACATGGAGACAAAGGATTTCCTATCTCACAATGTCAAAACATAGACTGTCCTGAAACAGACATCGACCTTCAGGGTAGTTGTTATTAAATTAATTGGAAAAGTATTGGAGTCAGTTCAGATATTGTTCCAAATTTACAATAAAATTAGTCCCTACAGCCAAACTCCTTTTACATTAACATTTTACTACTTTATTCTTGTTCTTGCCCTTATAACGTTTTAGATTTTGTATTGATTGATTGGCAATTCCAGGGCTAAAATGATCCAAATAATTCTAATGAATGAAGGGCTGGGCATCAAAATTCGTTTCCTCCATGGCACCGACCAAAATGCTTTTAGGTTCTTCTGGGTATTGAAATATGCCTCGTCTTTCGGTTCCACGTTTCGATACTCAGAGGTTAATCAAGTGTGGCTCAGATACGTGCCTGCGTGCTTATGGCCTGATAATGCCACCTGAGATTGGCTGAAACGTCCGCGTGTATGAAAAACACAGCGTGGTCACGCCCCTCGTTCCCAGGCAAGATGAGATTCGCCTAACTTGTAGGGGGCTAATAAGTTAGCTAATCAATTAGCTTGGCTGCGGAGTCGTCAAACCCTACAAAAATGCCGAAGTCGAAAGCGTGGTTATACTTTCGCAAGACCGACTCTAATACTGCGCGGTGCAGCATATCTGACAAGAGCTACAGAACGTTTTACGACCACACTCGGATTCATCTGAAAGTACTGAGCACAGCGCTGTGTCTGATATTTCGTCGGGTAAGTTTGTTCCGCGAATTCCGTTGATCTGCTTTGTTTGTTAAGCTAGGTTGTTGCAAGTTTACCTATGTATGTTAACGGTACTGTAGGATATTAGCAAGTAACTATTGATCAAAGGAGAAGTTCAATTTGTCAACTGGACAAAGTTTGTTTGGTTGAAAACGTTTCGCCGCTCATCCGAGAGGCTTCGTCAGCTCTGGTTATTGTACTGGTTAGACCCTGCTTATATCTAGCTGCCGGGAGGCGCGTCCTACAATGACAAAAGCTCTGAAAACGATCCCCCCTAATCTGTCTCTTTGTTTTTCAAATTACTCTGACGGCTGGTTTCGACCCCCTATTCAACGTCTAACGACCCTCTCCACCCCTCTGCCCTGGCTCTGTTTGACTGGTCTAAGACTGACTGTCAAAAAAGAGAATCCGTCATTAAACAGAAATGGGGGAGTGAGACATAACTTGTCTCCCATTTATAATGTGATTCTTAGAGTTGACAAATTGAACTTCTCCTTTGATCATGGATTCTACCTGGACGACTGAGGGACTTTTCACGCAAGTAACTATTGTTTATGGCTATGTTACTAGCCAAGTCAAAAATGCTGGCTTTTAAAATGCCTCTGCCTAGCTAGCCTCAAAACTAAAAGTGCAAAAGCACAGCCTCTGGCCAGGTCCCTGATGTGAGGAGGGAAAGGCAGGCAGCGAGTGTAAACCCATTCACGCTAGTGTGTGTGTGTGTGTGTGTGTGTGTGTGTGTGTGTTTGTGTGTGTGTGTGTGTGTGTGTGTGTGTGTGTGTGTGTGTGTGTGTGTGTGAGAGAGAGAGAGATAATGTGATGGTGTCCAGTTGTGTTCTTGTTCATTTTTCAACTTTGGAAATAACTTGAATAACGGAAAATAAACTCCAGTATGTGGAATAGAATGTGTAATGAAATTAATTTTTTTCCTAGAATTAATATAAAATAGGAACCGAAAAAGGTACTGGTCAGGAATCGGTATCGAAATGAAGGTATCGATATTGTTATCAGCATTGAAACATTTTGATCGATACCCAGCCCTAAATGAATGTGTATGGAGTTTCAAAACACAGTGGAGCAGTTCCTGTATTACGACATGACATGAGAAGGTAGAAAAGAGCGTTTTCTATTTGAGAAAAAAAGTCAGCCTAAATAGGGTTTTGTGTTAAACATGTTTGAATGAAACAAAACACAATTCTAGGTATGTTTTTGATGAGGAAGTATAACGTAGAACAGAAAATAGCGTAAAAAGGCCCTTTATAATAATAATTATTATAATTACAATTCATAGCATTTATATAGCACCTTTCATGACACCCAAAGCGCTTTACATTTCATTCACTCCACACTTGGTGGTGGTAAGATACTTTCTGTAGCCACAGCTGCCCTGGGGCAGACTGATGGAAGCGAGGCTGCCAATTGGCCCCTCCGACCACCTCCAACACTCACACACACAGCAAGCTTTTGACAAGCCGGAATGGCCACATGATTTTAATCCATAAATATGCATTGTCCATATTAAAATCAATACATTTCATTTTGCAGTAGAAACATCATCTACCAAAGCTAAAACAAATAAGTAATAAGACTTTTTCCCCATTACTAATAGTAGAAATGTGGAAGATTGAGTCCAGTACTATAGTGCTGGTTAAGATACATTGGGAGTGGATCTATAACTGACTTAGTGCCAGGTTTTGTGTGAAGCCAGCCCAGCACAGGCAGGACCACTGCTGCTTAGTCAGTCGCTATGGCATTAAACTAATTCACTGTGATAGCCATTTGCACATTTTACTCCAGTCAGGCAACACTCAGCACTAACCTGATCAAATGAGAATATTACATGTATAACTCCCAGTGGGTTTATATAAGCAGAAATGAGACATAAGAATTGCAATGTTCATATCCAGGAGACTGAAGCGTGAAAAGGACTTATGTTTACATTTCCAAAATTGTTAAAATATTGCAATTTATCCAAAAAAATATATGATATTATATATATATATATATATATATATATATATATATATATATATATATATATATATATATATATATATATATATATATAATTTATTTGGTAGGTTTGTACTATATACCTCCATAGAAAGCTGATTTCCTTTCAATAATATCTCTTTCCTGCCATAATTCCTTCAGCAGGCTGTACCTTGTGCTGTTAATAAATAAGTCTGCAGTCTTGGGCAGGAGTCAAGTGCTGAGTCAGGCATCTCCAGCTTTCCTAAGTGGTCCCATCCCACTTTGTTCCCTTCATCCCAAACCATTCATCTTCCCCTATCAGGACCTACCAATGAAGTCCTCTAAGTCCGTGTGTAACTGTGTATGTGTCCTGTATTGTCCAAAGCCATGCTAACATTGCTTCCTCCTGTTCCCATGAAATGTAGCCAAACGCAGCATTGGATTCTGTGGGCTAGCTCAGCAAATTCACAATATGTTGGCTGTAAAAGGCAAGAACTCTGGGCCTCCCTCCTATTATTCCTCTATATGCTTATGAGGCTAAAATATAACACAGACTAAAGGGGTGGAGAATTAATGCATGATGAATAGATATGAACACAATACAAGTCAGCCACAACGTGATCCATTCTGCAATAATGAGCAACTTTCTACAAAACATGAGACGATTACCGAGGCTGTATTGATTGCATAGTTCATCAAAAATGACAGAGATATGGTGCAGTATGTAACTTTTCCATTAGAGGGTATGCCCCAGCTTGTCTCTATGAAGATGTTCTAGCTTCCACTTAGGCCTGTAACTGAAGCTGAAGTAAATATAGATGTATATATTGGGGAAACCAAGCAGCCACTTCACAAGAGGATGTACCAACACAGGCGGGCGGGCCAGAGTGGACCGTCATCTGCCGTACATCTTCACCTAGAAGCCGCGGGCCATTCATTTGAGGACAGTGAGGTTCAGATCTTAGCCAGGGAAAAGAACTGGTTTGAGAGGGGAGTTAAAGAGGCTATTTTTGTCAAAAAAGAGAATCCGTCGTTAAACAGAAATGGGGGAGTTAGACACAACTTGTCTCCCATCTATAATTCGATTCTCAAACCAAAGTCAAAAACAGACAAAGAAACATTAGGACAGACAAGCCATTGCAGAGGGGTGGAGAGGGTCGTTGTCTTGAATAGGGAATTGGACGCCAGAGAAATTTGAAATACAAAGAGACAGATTAGTTGATAGTTTCAGAGCTATTTCAGTGTAGTGAGCGCCACCTAGGGCTTATAGATATGCTAATACAAGACGCCAGAGGAATTCGTAAAACAAAAGAGAGTAGCTGGGATAGGTTCAGAGCTTTGTTCAGGGTAGGTAGCTCCTCCCTTGCACCTAGATATAAACAGGGTCTAACCAGCATGAGGGCCAGAGCTGATGAAGCCTCTCGGATGAGCGGCGAAACGTTTTCAACCAAACAAACTTTGTCCAGTTGACAAATTGAACTTCTCCTTTTATCATGGATTCTACCTGGACGACTGAGGGACTTTTCACGTAAATATAGATGATAAACAATAATACTGAAACCAAACCATAAAGCAGAATTATCTACATAAAGTATTCTAAATCATAAAACATGAGCTGCAATCCTTAAAGAGCAGAATGCAACACTTTTGTAACTAGATTGTACAGTTTTAGCTCATAAATCAACCTATGACAGCAAAAATGTCATCATATTGCAGAAAAATGACCAAAAATTCAAACTATTACATAGAAAGAAGTACGCATGATAAATACTGACCCCCAAAAATGATTGTACCATCTGTCATGTATTGAGTGATAAGCTGATATAGTATTTATCGTGACAGGCCTACTTCCACTCCTGTGAGCGGGACTCCACAGATCTCTCCACAGATCTGACCTGTAACTTGGCTTGGTGCTAGTTTTGTAGGAGACAGTTAAAGGTACTATATCTAAGTTTTAGAGTGAAAAACAGAACACGTTTTTCACTCACTAGATAGCATGTTGACATTCTATCTAATGTAGTGTAGAATTCACCCCCCATGCAAATCTTCATTGAGAATTACGCATGTCTGACATTAAATGTCTTCTAGTATTTCCAACTTGCAAACCTTTGATATGAATACATAGGGATCCAAATGAGGCAGCAGTAATTCAGGATGGGCACTGGACCAAATAACACGACCACCACTTCCTGCTAGTCTAACCTGGGCCAAATCCACCAATAGATCTCCATGGAACATGGAGCAGAGATCAGGTTTTTATAGCAATATCTGTCATTGGGAAAATGATGACCCAAGTTAGATGCTGACTGGTCTCATGACCACAAAATGCTGTGCAGATGGCATTCCAGTTGGGATTACACCGTGGGATTGGGTAACGTGTACCACTGCACCCTCCCACCACAGCGTAAGGGGACCTGTCCACGTGCTGTCTGGGAATGTCTAATTAATCAAATCATTTGGTGAATGAATAGATTTGTCTCAATGATATGTTGGAAAATCTGAGCTTTTTGCAGTATGTTTTCACCTAAAAACAATGTAAACATTTTAAGATTGTTAAAATAAAATATGACAAATCGGGCTCCACATCATGGTGGACAGAGTCTATGCACCCAACCATTCAACACAAAACAGGAACAACAAGAGAGAGGCATATCAACCTTCTACATACCGGGCCCCACCTGAAAGAAGAGGTGGACCTAGGCCAAGGGTGGAAGAGCCAAAAAACAAACCAAAGGTTCAAATGGATTCAGCTTCACAGAAAGAAACAGAAAAACTCATGTTTGTGCCAGATTCTATTTCTGAAGGTAACATATGGACTCAAAGAATAGAGAAGCACATCCAAGCAGGCTGCAGAACAGGATGACAGGAAAGAAAGTCCCTGATCCAATGTTCAGGCTCCTCCACAAAGCCAGGCCCCTGCACCAGAACCTGAGCCAGAGGTTGATATGGATTTTGACTAGAAAATGACAACAAAGTAATGACAAAGGAAGGAGAATTTCTGAATGAAACAAAACACAACTCCAGGTATGTTTTTGATGAGGAAACAACATCATAACATAGGTCAGAAAATATCGTAATATGGGCCCTGTAAGAGTAGTGCAAGTGTATCAACCTTCATAGTGAAACAGCACTGCCTTGGCTGACTCTTCTAGTTTATAAATGGTTAGTTGCTTGTATATCACTGTCATATTACATTTCCTCTGCATACTGATACAGCCTGTTAAATGACTGGATGTTTATGTCACTCAGCAAAGCTCCATTTTCAGAGGAAATAATTATCTATTTACAAGAAACAGTGAAGTAAGAAGCATCCTCCGTTAGATCAGACGCTAATGGGAAACTGCATTTGAGGAAGAATTCGATCAAACAATTTTCTTAATGCTACTGATTACACTCCGCCACTAGATCACAGTCTAACTCAGTGTGAAAGGCTCCTTATTTACCTCACTATGGCTGCAATCTCTGACTTGGGCGTGCGTATTGTAATAAGATGAAATAGTTTGTGGCTTAGTGTTTGTAAACAACATAGCTGAAGTAACACATATAAGAACAGATTTTAGAAAGAGAATCACTTAGAAAATATGACAAAATATGAATGCTTAAACATCAAATCACAGTTCAGCTATCAAGTACTGAGCAATAAGAAAATGTAACTAAAAATTAAAACAAAGGATCTCAATTTTTTCATGCCAAAAAGGGCTAGTGGGGAAACGAAATTTCGAATTCATTCTATGTACATGTACATATGATTGTTTTTCGACAATAAAGCAACTATGACCTATGACCTAAAAAATATAAACCAGTAGTCCTCTCACGATAAAAACATTTTAAAGCACAGTATATTGCTATATACTGCGATGAACGATAATATTGATACTACTTTATACCACTGACAACAATAATGCAAGATAATCCTAATTAATCATTTTTAAATAGACCGTAGCATTAAAAGGCCTGAGCTGCCACATATAATGTACAATTATTGATCAATAATTAGCCATAGAAATCACTTATTTAACTTTTACAGCTCAAATCTTATTGTATTACAACTAGGGATGCACATTATCGGTTAATTCATTAACTGATAGTTGATTGACCTTATCGGTCGATTAACGATTAACTGATAAGCGGCGTTTTTCACCTGAATTTGAGTGTTTCAATAGGGTCTTTAAGAATATAAGCTATAGTAACATAACACTGAGTCAGAAATATATCATAGTATTATTATATTGTATATTCCTCAATTAATTATTCCTTAGTAAAAAGCAGACAAATGTATTGATGCTGAATAACAAAATACAGTAATCCCTCGCTCTATCCAATTTTTTTTTTTTATAGTGTAAAATTTTTTTTATAGAGTAACATTGTGTTCTGTCCTGATTGGCTAAGAGACTAGACCAGGACTGAACGTGGACTGGACCAGGTCTGAACCAGGTCTGGACCTGGACTGGACCTGGACTGGACCTGGACTGGACCGGGTCTAGACCTGGACGAGTCCCGGTCTAGACCAGGATTAAACCACTGGGGCGCGTGCTGGTTTCGCCGCAGCCCCGCGGGGCTCGGGCTGCGGCGAAACCGGCAGCAGCGGCACGCATTCCGGGTTAGATCTCGCCTCGCGCGTACACCCGGGGCTGCTAAGCAGTGCCGTTGGCGCCTGCGGTCGGCTGTGAGTCGATCTTGGCGCAGCGCGGTTGCCTTGTTTCATGACCATGCGGGTGCGCATGTCCGCGTGTCCGCGGTTAGCGGTTAATTACAATTAATGCATTTTGATCGACCAACGTCTTAATCGACAATTAACCGTTAATCGATTAATTGTTGACATCCCTAATTACAACACAAATACCCTGAATCTTAAGAAAATATACACACAAGAAATATTGTGTCCCAAATATTGTTCCAGCTTTCATATATCTCCAGAAGTTCTCTGACGACTCGGCCATTGTGGGCTGTGTGTCTGAGGGGAACAAGCTGGAGTACCATCATCAGTGACTTTGTGGACTGGTGTGGGCGAAACCACCTGAGCCTTAACACCAGTAAGACAAAGGAGCTGGTGATCGACTTCAGGAGGAGACCACTACCTCACTCACCGGTGAACATCCAGGGGCAGGACATAGAGACTGTGGACAGTTTCAAGTACCTGGGTGTTCACCTCAACAATAAACTGGACTGGTCCCACAACACCGACGCCCCCGTATAATAAGGGCCAAAGTCGCCTCCACCTCCTGAGGAGACTGAGGTCCTTTGGAGTGTGCAGGCCTCTCTGCTCAAGACTTTTTATGACTCTGTGGTGGCCTCTGCTCTCCTCTACGCTGTCGTCTGCTGGGCCCCGAGCAGCACAGAACGGGACAGGAAGAGACTCAATAAGCTGGTCAGGAGGGCCAGCTCTGTCCTGGGCTGTCCTCTGGACTCTGTAGAGGAGGTGGCTGAGAGGAGGGTACTGGCCAAATTCACGTCCATCATGGACGACACCTCTCACCCTCTGCACCGGACTGTAGAAGAGCTGAGCAGCTCCTTCAGCAGCCGACTGAGGCACCCCCAGTGCAAGAAGGAGCGCTACCGCAGATCCTTCATCCCCACCGCCATCAGACTGTATAATTCTACTATATAGGCCAAACGTGCAATATCCTCTTTTCCATGCTCTCCCTGTTGATGCTTGTATTATTATTATTATTATTATTATTATTATTATTATTATTATTATTACTTATTACTATTTTTATTATTACTTACTTTATTCCATCATTGCCTGCATGCACTTTTCTTTCTTGTCCATACTGTCCTGGAGCTACTGTGGCAAGTAAATTTCTCCTGTGTGAGATCAATAAAGTCTTATCTTATCTTATCTTATCTTATATATTGATCAATAAATCAATACAGTATTTATTGTAACAGGGCTAGATAACAGATAACAGGGTAGACTAGAAATATACTGTTCAATAGAAGGTGAACTACATAGTAAAACAAGACAACGGTTTTGGGATGAAGGTTTCACAGCTCATCCAAGCTGCTTCTTCAGTTCTGGTCAGAGTGCTGGTGGACACTACCTTTTATCTGCCTGAAGACCTATTGAACTGCGTGCCTGAGTTATATTTGCACATCGTTCAGGACCCAATCTGACCAGAGCTGAAGTAGCAGCTTGGATGAGCAGCAAAATGTCTTCACTTCAAAACCTTTGTCCATTTGACAGAATTAAATTTTTCGTTTCATACCTGGACAACAAGATTACATTGACAATGTGAACAACCAAAATAAATCACTACAGTCTTATTGCTTTACAACACAATCTGATTTTAACAAATTGAACAAACAGAAAACACCCTGATGCGTTAAGTGCTGCTAAGCGGCTCACACTTGTCTCTTATTGAAAACATTGACAGTATTGACACGGTGGAGGGTGTGGGCTGAAATGACTAAACATAGGCAGTCATGTTACATAAGACACAACAGTTTTCTCACTAAAAACAGGACCAGATATAAAACAGCATCCAAACATGCACATGTATTCTGGTGCAGTTACTATTTCATTTGGTGTAGGGATGTCAACAATTAATCGACTTACGATTAATTGTCGATCAAGACGTTGGTCGAACAAAATGCATTAATTGTAATTAATTGCTAATCGCGGACACGCGCACCCGCGTGGTCACGAAACAAGGCAACCGCGCACTGCCCTGCGCCAAGCTCGACTCACAGCTGGCCGCAGGCACCAACGGCACTGCTCAGCAGCCCCGGTGTACACACGGGCCTCGTGCGTACACCGGGGCTGCTGAGCACGAGAACGAACCGTAGCCCTAGCCACAAACCAGCCACACGAAACCAGCAGCAGCACGTGGTGGTTTAATCCTGGTTTAGTCCAGGTCTAGACCTGGTCCAGGCCCAGTCTAGCTTTAGACCTGGTTTAGTTCTGGTCTAGACCTGGTTTAGTCCATGTTTAGTCCTGGTCTAGTCTCTTAGCCAATCAGGATGCAGAACACAATGTTACACTATAAAAAAATGTTACACTATAAAAAAAAGTTGAAAAAAAAAAAAAAAAATCTGTGAACTACGATAGAGTGAGGGATTACTGTATTTTGTTATTCAGCATCAATACATTTGTCTGCTTTTTACTAAGGAATAATTAATTGAGGAATATACAATATAATAATACTATGATATATTTATGACTCAGTGTTATGTATACTATAGCTTATATTCTTAAAGACCCTATTGAAACACTAAAATTCAGATGAAAGACGCCGCTTATCAGTTAATCGTTAATCGATCTATAAGGTCAATCAACTATCAATTAATGAATTAATCGATAATTTGCATCCCTAATTTGGTGCTATTCAGAATACAGTTACTTTTCTAAAATGAAAGGAAAGGAAAGCAGTACTAAAGGTGCATTGTCTAACTTTTCTAGTCCAGGATCTGTCACCTGCTGTTTCTATGGATATGTCATTGCTCTGCATGGAATGCTCCAGAGTTTGCAGCTCTGCTTAACATTTATTAAATTACAGGTTGTTTTATAGCTCAAAAATACCATTCTGACTGTGAGCGGGGCTGCCTCTCCTCAGATTTGACCAGTAACATGGTTTGGTTTGGTCTCCATTAAGATAGACGTGTTGCCATACTGTTGTGAAACATTCCAGATGAAAAAAAGGAGAAGTTCAATTTGTCAACTGGACAAAGTTTGTTTGGTTGAAAACGTTTCGCCGCTTATCCGAGAGGCTTCGTCATCCGAGCTGACGAAGCCTCTCGGATGAGAGTCCAGTTGACAAATTGAACTTTTCCTTTTATCATGGATTCTACCTGGACGACTGAGGGACTTTTCACGCATTCCAGATGAAGCAAAAACATTTCCTCTGAGAAAAGTGTTTGACAGACCCTCCGCCAGAAAAGTTACACATTAAACCTTTAAGCTTCAAACTGCACATAACTAGTGAGAAATATATATATATATATATATATATATATATATATATAAAACTGTAAAACAAACATAAGGCTGTTTTTAGTCCAGTATTGCATTTTTATACTATAATTTAAAGGTGGACTGTGTAACTTTTCTGCCATCTGCTTGTCTCCATGAGACAAGAAGACATTGCTTTGCCTGGTATAGCCACAGTATAGCATTATACAAATACATCTTGTATTTCAATTACAGGTGTATTTATTTTTCAAAAATACTGCAAAAAAGATGCATTATTGTGAACAGGTCCACTTCTCCACAGATTTGACCTGTAATCTGGTCTGGTGATGTGGCTTACTTCTCTCCATGGAGATAGTTAGATTAAAAACCATACTGTAGATCATTTCAGGGAAAAAAACAACATGGAGTCAAAGTGGTGGACCCTCTACCAGAAAAGTTACATAGTGCACCTTTAAATGCAACGCTCTGTCAAAGTAGACTAACTATTCAGAATACAGAACTCTGATTGGACCATGTAGCAGAATATACATTATAAAATACATTTTACTATATGTATTCTGTAACCAAATACATTTTCAAAGTATTCTTCCCATCACTGCACATATATCAGATATAATAAACATTTTAGCAGCCAGTGTCTCCCTTTGTGACTAAATGCATGGTTTGTATATGTAATAAAATAGTGTAGTGACATTTATGACAATTGCAAACCAGTTCACATGCTCTTTTGCCATTGCTTCCTGTTCACTGTGCAGCTGAGACTCGGAGTGGGTTTGAATTACAGTAGAAATGTAAAATGCATACCAGACACAGCAGCTACAGTGTTTACGCTTAGAGACACTCGCCAGAATGGACTTCAGATTTCAGTACAGAGACTCAGATATGATTTGGATAGAAAGGAGTCAATCACTGGGTGTAATGTGGAAAATTTGTATGCTGGGAAATGAAAATGAAATATGAAAACAAAGTGTGTGGAGTTTATGGTTCCCTAAGTTAAAGGAGCACTGTGTCATTTTTCTGGGGGAGGGTCTGTCACCTGCTTATGCATTAAACATATCTACCTCCGTGGAAATAGGTGATGCCACTAGTACAAGTTACAGGTCAGATCTGTAAAGATGCGACCCTGCTCACCGTAGGAATGCACATGTTTCAAGCCATCTTTCTCAACAATAAATGCACCTTCAGTTGATCTGCTTTTTGCACCTGCTTGTTTCTGCTATATATTTATAACCGTTGGCATCTGTTGATCATTCTCTAATAATTTGCACATTGTAATTTACTATATTCATGTAAAATGCCTCAATAAAAGAAACAAGTCCACCCATTGGAATCGGATGTTGCTGTAATCACAACAAAGAGCTGTGTAGTTGTCTGCTAGCAAGCCTCAGATTTTTTTTCTCATTTGTACCAAAATGACTACACAATGCTGCCTAATTCTACACCTATATTTGATTAAGAAAATAATATTGAAGAACTAAGTAAGTACAGAGCAGTTGGGTATGTCAGTATCAGTGACAGGGGTTGATTGGCAAAATGAAAATAATATTAAAGATTACTCAAGCATGCATGAATCAATCCAAATACAACTTTGAAAGGGTAAATAAGACAAAAAAAAACCTGCTTTAATATTTATTTATAAGAACGGATGATGGATGATAAATAGAGGAAAAAAAAGATATAGAGAGGCATGCTCCACTGTGATTCTGCCCTGTGTTGTCTGGACTGAGCTGTTGCTAAGGGCTCTGGAGTGACGAGATAGGGCCGTGGAAAAACAGTCTTCACACAAGTACAGTATGACTAATCCTCTGTATGGAGAAGGGACAATGGAGAGACGGAAGGGCATCTGAGGTACTATTCTTTAGGAGGAGGAGCTAGGGAAACAGATGCGGTTGAAGTTGTGAAGGATCAAATCTATAATCAGACCTGTTCCAATTTGTCAAATAAATTAAAAACAAAAACAAATAAATTACAAACAACTAAAGTCTATTGTTCTTTGTCTTGTCTTGGTTTTCATTATTTAAAAATGTCTTTATTTTATTTTAATTGTATTATTGTTGAGTCCAATTTATGTTATGCAGTGGTTAAGAAAATAACCCTTGAAAGATATTACAAGAAAAACATTACAAAGTGCCTTTTCTTAAATGGAGCAAACATTTTACTTTTTTTTTTATTTATTTTTTACTATTAGTAGTACTCACTGTTTTGTGGAACCAAAGCATATTTCAAATTTTGTTTATTGAAAATGGAAAAATGCCATTTTTAAAATTTTATTTTAATTTTTTTCCTGTTAAAATATAATAAAAATTGTTCTGGCTGAACTCTTCCCACAAAACACACTAATACAGGATTGGAAGAATCTCTTGAATCTTGATTTGATTTAAATTGAATTATTTTCATACGCCTAAAAAAGCATACAAATATATTTAAACAGTGTGGATAAAGATAAAAAGGAATAGCCCTATAGACCTATATTGTCCCCCCTCTTAATCATTCTTTCATACAAAGAATCAATTATGACATATTAATAATGTATTCAAACAAACCAATTCATGATGTTTAAAATATACAGACTCAATAAGTAACTAATTTGTCCCCCATGACAGTTAACATGTGTCTTTTCATATAACCGACCTCATACAGATCACATCCAGTTTCTGCCAATTTTATCCACAAAATCTAAGAGAAATGTCATCTGATTGTGATGTCAGCCATGCCAAACCTAATTGCAGGCTTGTGTTTCCCTGCGAAAGTGGTGCTTTCACAAAAATTTCAAAAAGCAAAAGCGCGAGAGGCGTGTTAACGTAACCACGGCAACAACCCACTGGAGACAGGAAGTGAGAGCAGCCACTTTGAATCAATCAAACGAGGAATGGTGGTTTGTCACGAAACTGCGCTGCAAATAACATTCTTTGTGGGGAGGAATTACAGACACCAATCTGAGTTTTTGTTCACAAAACAGCAACCAAAATGTCACTGTTCTGGTTTGTTGTAAATAAGAACCAATCAATGCATATTCCTATACTTGTGGTCACTGCATCGAGACTGAATAAGATCGTGGATACCGTGGGTAAGCTACCCAAATTACTTTTCCAATATAACTCATTAACACCTCACTCAGACTGCCGTCGGACCACCTGTAACTCCTGTGTTGGAGAGCTGTGCTGTTGTGGTCACTGTCTTTGAATCTGCACACACGAGACCAGGCGTTCACGTGATAACTACTTATTTAATAAAGAAAAGGGCTCCAACGTTCGGGAAAAATAGACTCTCACTGGAAAGAATCCGGCACCACCAGGTCTGAGCTCCGATCTTTACTTTGAATTATTTGGAATATCACCAGACCAGAGCTGCACAGTGTAAACTGTAACCCTGAGGTTATCCTGGAGGAGCTCGGGGTAGAGCTGCTGTTCCTCCACATCTACGACAACTGCAGAATTAACAAGCAATAAGCCTGATGAGAGATCTATGGGGCCTGCTGCTGTGTTTTGCTGTGGGATTTCCTTGGAAGACTTGAAGTATGTTCCTCATACCTCCAGACCCCACCCCTCTTCCTCCCTCACTCTCCCCTTTAGTCCTCCAGGTATTGCCCAGTTTAGCAGCTTATTTTAATTGTGGCTGTGGGCGTAGTTTAGGTGTTTAGTCCCACTTTAAATTTCCAATGCTGATAGATAAAAAAATGAAATACAGTGTGATGACAAAACTACTTAACTTCATTAAAATATTCATACTTAGAAGCTTGTATTTAGTATTTGCAAAGACAGCTTACAGGGTCATCTCTTCCGCCTTTCCTTCAGCCCCATATTGAACAGACTCGTTTATCATTCCAGGAGTATTAAAGTCATCAATTCTTCCATGACCCCCTAATCTCCCCTTACATGAGATGGAGCCGAGGATACAAGGCAGAGTATTGTCCACTGGGAGCGACTGGCGCACCTGTAGCACTCCGCGGAGAAAACCCCATGGATATGTGAGCACAATTACAGGAGCTGACTAAACATGAGGCGGAAGGAAAAAGATGCCAAGCTAGCAGCAATTTTGAAGCGCTCTCTTAAATAAAAAAGTACTTCTTACTCAGGAGGAAAAATGCTGAAAGAAGAGCTTGTACTGGGAAAAGAAAGCTCCAATGAATCTACACAGAGCACAGAAAGCCAATTTTAATCATGGGATATAGGACTCTTCTGGTGGCAATTGTACAAATGTGCTTCTGCTAACTGATCCAGGTCTAGACCAGGAATAAAGCAGGTCTAATACCAGTAATCTACATTGTATTCATATCCAAACAGGGAGTGATCCAGGACTCATAACATAAGCTGAGTCATTTTTAAAGGTCCTATATTATGCAAAATTTACTCTTGTGAGCTTTTAGTCATGTTATAATGCTATTAGCTTCTCAAAAACATACTTGGAGTTGTACTTTGTTTCATTCACAGGTTTGAGTAATACTTTATTATTAGTCTACATCTCTAAAGCTCAAAATGCTCTGTTCCACCTTGTGATGTCATGTACAACTCAGAGTATGTTTTGAGCAGGAAACAACAACAACAACAACAAAAACAACAACAGCCCTTCAACTTTCAAGCTTGCATTGTTTCCAATTCATTCTTTGTTTTACTGAGACCAGATAATTCACAGAAACAGTGGCTGGTAGGCATTAAACAAATCTTTATAAACAAAGAATCATCATGAACACCGCAATAAAAATGAAAATATTCCGATCAAACAACATGGCAAATTCTAGCTCCCATTTAAACTCATACATTTTCTTACGCTATACACATATTGCCATTTGTGTAAACACCTATAGCTCTAAAACTATATAAAATATGAAATCCTTTTGTTTCTGAAGTGTAGAAAATTAATAAATTGAATTGAAGACATTTTACGACATACGCATTTATAATAACATCCATAGCATTTATTTTGATCAATATTATCTGCGCAACATTGATGTAATGTAGTAAGAAAATGCCTATGACTGAAGCGTATTTTCAAATAGTCTGGCCGATTTTAATCCAGACCAAAAAATAAATATAAAAACGCAAAGTAACTGTCAACAAACGACAAAAGATATTATAAATTGAAATACTTACTCTTTTTTACAATATACACAACAATATAATAATGTAATCAGCGAGCTATTCAAAGCCAGCCCTCCTCCACAGTCTGAATCACACAGCGTGCATGTCTGCAGCTATTGTTTACAACCTTAATTCCTCTGTACCTTTTTTCCTTTCTTTTTGCGAGTGGGTGTCTTCTTCTCCTTGACCTCTTCACTCATTGTCCCAGCTTTGTTCCAGCCGACACCCCCAAAAAACAGGCTCAAGCCCCCCCCAAAAAAGGGTCTTCTTTCTTATAATTTAATCCAGCATGGGTAAGCGAGCAGCAAGCAACAGAGGAGAGATAGACACTCTATGGAAAGCAAAGCAAGAGACTACTTGTTCACACCCACTTCAGCCCATGAGGGAGGCTCCCACACTCACTCTCTCCCTCTCTTTTTCTCTCGCTGTCTCTCTCTACCTCTCCTCTTCCTGTGGATATCCAACCGTGGTTTCAAATAATAACTTAAAGCGACAGGTTAGACTAAACTCACATCACTAGAGCATATTTAAAATCAATAGAGTTGAGATTTTACTGCAAATTTTGACTAGTTTTTTCTATTTCTTTTTTATTTTGGTGAAGTTTTAAATTGCGTACAACATGCAGTATGTAGATGTGTTACCTAGCAACCATGTTAAAGGGATAGTGCGTTGTTTTTTTTAAAATGTGAATCTGTATGGCGTCCCCTTCAGCAGTGTCGTCCATTAACACTGACTTGCCGCTGACCGTGTCCTGTGAGCCGAGTTCTGCCGGCTCACAGGACACGGTCTGTGAGCTGACGAAAGTAGGTCCAGCAAGTTAGCAGGGACGGCTCACAGGACACGGTCTGTGAGCTGACGAAAGTAGGTCCAGCAAGTTAGCAGGGACGTTTAATAAAGCTTGTTTTTCTTCTCAAAACAATATTTGTCCAAAAAGTGATATATTTGCGTCACAAACAGTTGTCCACGAAAAAGTCAGCAGTCGGAATCGCTTGGTGCTATTTTCTGTCGATTCGTATCACTGCGCGCCTATTAGTATTATTAGCCTGTTCACTTGTAAGTGGATGTTTACTTTCGTCAGCTCCGGAACCGGGCAGGACTCGGTTCACAGGACACGGTCAGCGGTAAGTCAGTGTTAATGGATGACACTACACCGCTGAAGGGGAGGCCATACAGATTCACATAAAAAAATAAAAATAAAAAAAAACCCGCACTATCCCTTTAACAAAGGCTAAAACTTACACAATAGTAATAATTATACTAATAAATACGAATGCAAACATATTTATTTTCTTAAATGAAGGTTAAATGCCTTATCTGTATTAATACTTCCTGTATTTCTCTTCTCAGCATTTACTTCCCAAACTGACATGTATCTGATTTAAAACTATAATATGTGCCCGGCTATGGAAAACCCAGACACAAGTCGTCCTGGAGGCATTTTGAGTTATTCCCAGATTCACAAAGTGTAGATTCTCAGCTTTCCAACGATGCCTTACACATGGAAATCTGAGAACATCTGAAGAATTTGTGGCCATTTGAAAGAGGGACATCTGAAAATAACAAGCTAAGAAAAAACAAGTCAAAGATCCTCTTGTCCAGGCCTTCAGAACTCATTTGTATGACATCAGGCTAAGCATTCCCTCATCAGTGACATCACTGTGGTGTGGTGTTTCAGGGCAGGTCAGAATTAGAAGGTAACTTTGTTAAAATGGAAATGCTTTTCTAACAAAAAGTCCATATAATCATTCAATAATTCAATAATACACAGGATAATATGTTAAGTCTTATGTTAAGTCATATGTTAAGACACCTGTATTGTCAATTTAATGCAATACAGTGGTCCCTCGTTTATCGCGGGGGCTACGTTCTAAAAATAACCTGCGATAAGCGAAATCCGCGAAGTAGGAAAACTTTATATTTTACAATTATTATACATGTTTTAAGGCTGTAAACGCCTCACCACACACATTATACACTTTTCTCAGACTGGTATGAACATTTTCTCACATTTCTCTCTCGTTTAAACTCAAACTTTTGTAGATTTTCAACAACAAAAAATTAATAGTGACGCGTGTATTTCACAGTTCCTCTGACCCTGCCTCTTCGTCCTGGCGCTGCTCCGCCTCAGTGTCAGGCGTCTTTTTCCGAGTCTGCTCTTTTTTCTTTTGGGCGAAAAGATTCTTATAAACAGACATAGCGCCTTCGATTATATTTGAGAATGTTAGAAGAAGAAGAAGAAGTGAACTTTATTGATCTCACACTGGAGAAATTCTTCTCTGCATTTTAACCCATCCTATATATATATATATATATATATATATATATATTAGGAGCAGTGGGCGACACATTACTGCGCCCGGGGACCATCTCCATGATCTTCTTGCTTCGGCTTGGTCAGGACCTAAGCTGGAGGATTTTACCTATGGTGCATGTTTTGGGTTGATGGGGGAAACCCACCCAGACACGGGGAGAACATGCAAACTCCACACAGAAAGGCCTGGGCGACCCGGGGATCGAACCCGGAACCTTCTTGCTGTGAAGCAAGAGCGCTAGCCACTCAGCTACCGTGCCGCTGACATTGTGGGTTTTGTGGGGTGGGGGGGGGGGGGGGGGGACACAATGTGCATTGATACACTATAAAAAAAATTGGAATAAAAAAAAATCTGTGAAACAGTGAGGCCGTGAAAAGTGAACTGCGATATCACAAGGGACCACTGTACAAAATAGTATAGGACACTACACACACACACACACGTGCACACACACACTCTGGACACACACACACCTTAGTCCTGTTTTAGTCCTGGTTTATTTCTGGTTTAGTCCTGTTTTAGTCCCGGTTTAGTCCTGTTTTAGTCCTGTTTTAGTCCTGGTTTATGCCTGGTTTAGTCCTGGTTTAGTCCCGGTTTAGTCCTGGTTTTGTCCTGTATACACACGTATACACACATGCTAATGTTGACATAAGGCCCCTGCTTTCACCTAATATCTCCCTTTGATGCAGAAATAATATGACAATATGACAATAAATGATATGATAAATTTACCACAGGTACTACCTCACCAAATCATGCAATAATTAGAAAAACTTGCATTTACACTTTATAGGTGCATTGTAGAACTTTTCTGGTGGAGGGTCCATCACCAGCTTTCACATACATAATTTTATTGCTTTGTCTAAGATGTTTCACAGTAGGGAAGTAAACCTTTCTATCAACATAGACCATTTACCCGTCAGATCTGTGGAGAGGCAACCCCGCTCACAGTCAGAATGCCTGTTTTTCTAGATATTTTTGAGCAATAAAAGCACAAGGAATAAAATATATGTAAGGTAGATCTGTTTAATGTCACACTGTGGAATATTCAAATCAGAGCAATGACATATCCATAGAAACAAGGAGGTGACAGACCCCCAACTGAAAAGTTACACATTGCACCTTTAATTTCTTCTCATACCTATATGTTATGCTATTGGACCAACCCACCCACGTTCTACAAGTGAAAGCCGAGCAAACAGGCTGCAGGGGCGTTTAGTATTTATAGTGATCAATGTCACTTGTGTGTACAGTAGATGTGAGCTGGAGACTGGAGAGAGGGAGGATAAAGTAGAATAATGGAATAAAAAAGGGAAGGATGGAAATGTTGTGATGGAGAGTGGTGAGAGAGAGTGGAAGTGTGCCAACTGTCTTCCAATGTGTTGTTGTTTTGAAATTGGGGCTGCTTTGAAATCCTCTACTGACTGTCCATCCAGCTCCAACCATATATTTTGGTATCTTACACAACATTGACTCTTGTGAGCTTTTAGCCATGTTAGAATGTTGTTACCTCCTCAAAAACAAACCTGAAGTTGTATTTTTTTCATCCATACATGTTCAAGTAATCCTTTATTATTAGTCTGTCAACATCTCCAAAGCTCAAAATGCTCTGTTCCACCTTGTGATGTCATAAAGTAGTGGTTTTCAAGTTAACAGCTGCACGGGGGAGCACTTCTTGTATTACCACATGACATCACAGTTTAAAGTGTTTTCTGTTTGAGAGAAGAACTCTAAATATGCAGAGTTTGTGTGTTACACATGTGTGACTGAAACAACACAACTCCAGGTGTGTTTTTGATGAGGAAACAACATTATAACATAGATCAGAAAATAGCATAATATGAGCCATTTTATTCATCTATTTATTTTGATTAATTCTTTATCTAAGACATAACAATGGTGTAAATACAACAATATACAGTAATACTAAATTACGCAAATCAGTGAAATCCCCTACTAAATGTGTAAAATATTGGTACAGACGCTCCTCAACTTACAAACGAGTTACGTTCCGGACGCCCGTTCGTTAGTTGAATTTGTTCGTAAGTCGTTATTATATGTTTAAGGCTTGTATAAGTTATCTATATGGATTTGTACTGCATTTAAATAACACTAATATCACTAATAACACAATAACACTAATAAATAACACTAAATAATACTAATATGCTTTTTAAAAATATGGAAAACTGATGAGATAAAAAGAAGAGAGGGACACAGAGGCAAACGCAGTCAGCTGAGAGAGAGAGAGAGCGAGAGCCTGTGTGTGTGTGTGTGTGTGAATGTATTTGTGAGACTGTGTGTGTGTGTAGCCTATTTACCTCCTATTTTCCTTGAGCTCTTGGGGAAAGCTGCTGCTGATTTTCGAGCCAAATACCAAGAAGTTTCTCCATCTCTTCCATGAGTTTTCCTCTCTTCTTGCTTATGATGGTGGATTGCATACCCGCTGCACTTTTCACATGCTCCATAATGCGGCCCTTTTGTTTATATATCGTACCAATTGTCGAACGGTACACGTTGTATGCGTGTGCCGCATTCACCATCTTCTCACCAGCATCAAGTTTCTTTATTATTGCCACCTTCTTTTTAAATGAGATGGCTTGCCGCTTTTTCACAGAAGCTTCACTAGCAGTGTTGCCAACTTAGCGACTTTGTCGCTATTTTTAGCTACTTTCTGGACCCCTCTAGCGAGAAAATTAAACAAAAGCGACTAGCGACAAATCTAGCAACTTTTTTTGGTGATCAGAGGCTCCAAGATCGCGGGAGGGGGAAAAAATAATTGCGCCGTTTTCTCTCTTTCCCCGTTCAGAGAAAGAGACAGAGAGGGGCAGTGGAAGAGAGACACAAACAGAGAGGGACGGGGGCGGAGTTGAGAACAGCGTGGACTGTCGCTTCATTGTTTTTTTCCCCTCACTCACTCACAGGCACAAATGCAATGCAAAACGTGTACAATGCCAACGTGATTTTAGGTTTAGGCTGGGTTTGCCATAGGCTCTGATTCTCAATAAGTGTATGCCTATGCGTTCTGATTTGTTTTCTTTTTCTTTTTGGCGACACAAAGTCACAAGTAGCACTGCTTAAAAAGCTAGTTGTACAGCACAGAAAAGTTTTAAAAAGCTAGTTCTTTAGCACCAAAAATAAAAAATAAAAAGCTATAGTTTGCCCACTATAGCACAAAAAAAAAAAAAAAAAAAAAAAAAGCTTTAGTTAAACTACAGCACAAAAAAAAAAAAACACAAAATAAAAAAGCAAGCTATAGATCTTGGACTACAGCTCCAAAAAAAATATCTAAAAAGTAAAAACCAAATAAAAAAATAAAAAACAAACAAACAAGTATATGTAATAATAACACCAATGAAAGGTTAGTGTGACGGGGTAAGGAAGGTTAGGATGTGCCCCCTGCTGACAATGACGTTTGGACGCCCCCCCCCTGGATTGGACCGCTCGCTCGTCTAGCTACTTTTAGCTACTTCTGGGCGGGCCGATAGCTACTTCCGATGCTGGGGAGTTGGCAACACTGTTCACTAGAAGCTTTTTGCTTTTCACCAACCATATTGGATTACTGTACGCATGCAAGAAAAACAACAAAGATCATAACACCGCACTGTAGTAACACCGTAGTACGCCCACTCAGTTGAAGTTCTGAACACTTCTACTGAGTGGGCGTGAGGCTTGGGGGATGCTGCGCAGCGCCCTGCCTGTGCGTCAGCGGCGGAAATACGCATTACGTACTGTACCCGGAAGTCGGAATAGGCGCTAAATACAAAAACTCAAACATTTAACTTTTTTTATTTTATTTTCGACCCTGTTTGTAACTCCGAATGTTCGTAAATCGAATGTTCGTATGTCGAGGAGCGTCTGTACTCAAGAGCTGGGCAATAAAGGCCGTATCATTTTATTTATATATTAAATGATACAAACTTATGTTATTATCTCTCCATAAAGTTATATTTTCTGCACTTTTCTTCTTGGTCTTATTATGCAACAAATACATTTAAAGACACATACATTTCTGTTGGATTGTAAAAATATGTTCAGATTATTGCTATCAGGAGAATACTAAAAATTTTATAAGTTTTTCATTTTTGTCAGAATCACCCTTCTGTATTGGTATTTCAGCAGGAAAGTTGGACAATAAAGACAACCATTCTGTACTCCCATTCCTGATGCAGCCGAGTCTAACATCATAGACAATCCAAGTATACCCGGACGCCATGGAGACAGATGACAGAAGCATCGTGATCGTGTGACCTGAGACTGACCCTGGAGTTCGACAGAGGAAAAAGCTCTCCTCCACACGACCACGAGGCGAATGAGTTTAACACAGTCGAGATTCTATCAGGACTTTGTCAGTCTGTGAGAACAGCTCCGACATCAACGTGTCCAATCTGCCAATCACACTCATTTCCTGTTAGACTCAGAGGAAAGAAGGATGGAGGGAGAGGGAGGGGCAGAGGGAAGGTGTGGGAGAAAGGAAAGATGGAGAAAGAGAGGAAGGGAGTGAAAGGGAGGGAACAAGAGAGGGAGAGAGAAGGAGAGAGGGAGAGACAGAGAGATGGAAAAACAGTGCAATTAAAGTAAGAAGTGACAAAATATGTAAGCATAAATTGCATGTTTTACTGCTGTTTTCGCACATAAGTTGTTGAATAAACATTAAAGTAAAATAAAAACAAATTTAATAATTGTAGAACCGTTTCTCTAAATGTTATATTACAATACCACATCCAATAAAGAAAAGTCTACTTTATAAAGTCTTCATGTATTGTTGCTCAAATAGAAATATGCTGATATACAAACACATGCTACTTTCATAACATTATAAAAGATGATATTGATGCCAGATTCGAGCCAAAAGTGTTTGCTTCTTTACTGAACCCTAGTGTTATTGTTACCTATATAACCAACCATCAGTGTTACCTCTAGCTATTTGAATAAATGGCCTTTAATAGCCTTATAACGCTGTCACTTCTGCCTTCTCTCCATCAATAATTAAGGGCAGAGGAAGGTCCTGCTGGGACAGAGGGCCCAGGCTCTTTGTGTGTGTGAATGAGTCTGGCTGTGTATTGTGACTGGATTATACCATTGTGAGAGCCTTTGCCCAGAACAATTACAACAGCACCATACACTGAAAAGGAAATGGATTTTCAGAACTGCAGACCAAGATTTATATTATAGGACAAACAAGATACTGGACTGATACAAGTTGGTGGTAAAATTTAGGCTAAAAGTATAAAATGTGTGAGAAAGATGTCGTGGACTTCATAATGATGCTGTGGAGAGGATGCTGTACTGACTCTTTACTTTTGTGACCCTTCAAGTTTAACTCTGTGCTGACACCTGGTGGACATGTAGGGTCAAGACAACAACATCTAAAAATGACTGGTCTACACATTTTTGGACTCGATTTGCTTCTGGGATAAAAGTGGCTAAATCTCATTTATATACTGAAAAGTTGAACTGGAAATCAATTGATAACTGTGCTGGTTAGCTATATGATGTATATACTGATATGATAATACTCTAGACATATTAAAATGAATGTATTGGAATGTGCAGACAGGCTTTCAGATAGAACTGGTTGCTTGTAGACACACTGTACCTTCTGATAAGAAGGTTCTGATTTCCTATTTTGACCCAATACTATATCTTGGAAACTATAGCTAATCAGCACTTCTGACTTTTCTGACTTTTTCTTTATTAGTGACGTAAACCAAGAAAAATTTCACTACTTTTGTTCCGGAAGCATTTTGCTTGTAGACCAGTGTTATCTTTCTTATATTTTTAGGCTTGTAATTGAAGTAAATTAAGATCAATCTACAAATAAAAAAGAGATACATTTCTCACCACATAGCAAGAGTGACAGTTGTATAGCAAATGCCAGGTTCAGATGAAAATGTATTACACACTGAAAATAGATAGCCATTTTATTAATATTTTTGTTTTGAGTCTTCGTTCATCTAGGCCTGTCATGATAATTACTATATCGACTTATTGTTCAGTATATGATAACTGGCACAGTACATTTTAGCTCAATATTTATCGTGTGTACAAATTCTTTGCAATAAAGGAGAGGTTTTTGTTATTTTAGTTGATCTGATAAGATTTGAGCTGGCCAATTATTTGTTCATTCTGCTATTTATTTTTTGCAGCTCAGTTCAAGTGATACAGTATATTTAAAAAAATCTTTACTGGGATTATTTTTATTGTGTTAGTGGCATAAAGTAGTTTCAATATTATCGTTTATCACAGTATATCTCTGTAGCAATATAACATGCTTCAAAATCTGTTATTGTGAGAAGGCTACAATAATCTCCAAGATAAATTTATTCACACAGATAACAATGTTTTATCACTGAATATTTTCCACTGTGTAAACCTATTTCTTAAACCTCCATGCTTCTCCTCTGAGCTTCACATCTCCACAGCACCACAAACAAACACTAAAGCTGTAACTGCCCGTGTCCACGCCTCAGGGTAACATTATACTTTTATTACCACTATTCTCTTACAGGGCGCTATTACTGCCCCACAAGAGGGAGTGGTTACATAACAGGGTAAGTACTGAATTATAGTTTCAATTAGCTGCTTTAAAGAAAATCTGGTTGTTGAAATATGTGGTTGCTAAGGTAAGATAATGTACTAAGATTATAAACCAGACCTTCCAGGAATTCGCGATGTTGCGATTTGCAACTTCAACGTAACTTCAGCCAATCCCCGTGAATTCAGGGCAGTGTTGCAATTTTGACCAATCAGCGCAACTTTCCCACAGTTTTTACAAATTTTGACCAATCATTGGCGACGTATAGAACTCACGTCGACCAACTTCCTTCTGCCTTACTTCCGTGTGACGAAACGAAACTGTGTCCACAGTTCGGAGCGTGGTCTGAAGGGGGCTCAAACTGCAGTCAAGGCGGTGCACACTTGCTCAGCCCTGAATGCAGGGAATTGCGCTCCGAACTGTGGCAAAGAAATGGCAAAGAAACATGTCTGCGGCGCCATTTGCCCACAAAAATAACAGCAAAAGACTGGGCGAAACAGTTCCCCTCCTAGTAGTAATTTATTTTCGATGTTGGTAAGGTTGTTTTAGGACCATATCTGTGATCTCTGTGTCTTTGTATTATTCTTTGTCAGTAATAACTCAGTATTCAAAATATTACTCAATTTTAATTACAAAAAGGGAAAATCACAACTATTTATTGCAACTTTCACTTCCTCCCGCAACAAAATCGCAACAAAAACCTAAAAAGCACCGCAACTTTCATCGCAACTTTTTGGAAAAGTTCACGCAAATTCAGGCATTTTAGCCCGCAACAATCACAAAAAATGCCCGCGAAATCCCGGAGGGTGTGATAAACAAATTTGGGACAGGGGAGAGTTTATCACAGAGGTTATGTCTAGGCCTTATTGATTATTGATTCAATATATGAAAACTGGAACAATATTTTTTTATGGGTCAGTATTGGTGTGTAGGCCTACATTTTCTTTTCACTACTAGGAAATTTGTGGTTATTTCTTGGCTGTATGATGAAATTTGAGCCGTAAAAAAGGTTGGATATGACTATGATTCATTATAGATGCAAACTAAGTACTAAAGTGTTTGATTCTGCTGTTTATTCATTACTGCTCATGTTTTTTTTAACAATATTGTAAAATCTGCTCTTGGGATTATGTGTCAGTAGCATACACTCGTTCCACTATCACAGTAGCATACATTAGTTCCATTATCACACTGTTTATTATTTGGCGAATTTGCAATCAATCAATAAAACAGAAATAATCCATATTCTCGGCAGTTGTTTCCATTTGGTTTGACTTTCTTTTTCAAATAGCTGCTTTTACATTACACTGTATGGTTTAAAGAAAGAAGAAAAAATGGAAATGTATAACACCTTTAAATCTGAAATGTATTTTGAGATTTCCACGCTACATTCCTCACTGTAGCGTCATCGCCATGTGAACAAGACAAAACAGGGATTTTCTCAACTCCTGACTGGCTGTCGGCAGAGGGTTTGTGAACGTCAAACACAGACAGAGCTGATGAACGTATGAATGAACTATAATGAGGTTTGTACCATTACATCACAACAAGCATCTTATTCACTGTTCTGTATGTGTTTATTCCCAAACAGAATCACATTATAACATGTAGATTGACCATACTTGTGTGAACTTGTCTGAACACAAAACTCACTTAACATAGCTTGTAAAAAAAGACAGGAATCTATAAAAAAGATGGAGGTAAGCCAAGCCTACTCAAATTACTATGTAGAAAAAGTCAAATCAGACTCAAACTCATAATAAAAAGGCATTGGATCTGTATATACTAGTAGTTCTTCCATTGAGTCACACTGTGGAAACAGGTGTACCAGCTTCAGTGCCAGTCCTTGAATTACTATATGATATTTATAGAACAAACACCACATGCTAATTATATGTTACACTATGACTGCAATTTTCATGTTTTCTGTTGGCGTGTACTGCTAATTAGAATACCAGTGCTGTACAAATAATAATCATAATAATCAAAAGATCCTGTAGCTTTTGAACTAAGGAGTCTATTACCAAAAAGTTGTCAGTAAGTTTGTGGTTTGGATTAGAGTTCAGACTTTTGTGGAAGAATTTGGACAATTTTTGTGTTGAATGTCATATGTTTATTGAAAGTCATATAAATGAAGTATTTATTTATGTTCTGAGAGATATATTTGAATTACTACATTATAAATGTGTATATTTTTTAGGGATGCAAATTATCGGTTAATTCATTAACTGATAGTTGATTGACCTTATCGATCAATTAACGATTAACTGATAAGCGGCGTTTTTCACCTGATTTTTAGTGTTTCAATAGGGTCTTTAAGAATATAAGCTATAGTAACATAACACTGAGTCATAAATATATCATAGTATTATTATATTGTATATTCCTCAATTAATTATTCCTTAGTAAAAAGCAGACAAATGTATTGATGCTGAATAACAAAATACAGTAATCCCTCGCTCTATCCAAAAATTTTTTTTTATAGTGTAACATTTTTTTATAGTGTAACATTGTGTTCTGTCCTGATTGGCTAAGAGACTAGACCAGGACTGAACCTGGACCAGGTCTGAACCAGGTCTGGACCTGGACTGGACCTGGACTGGACCGGGACTCGACCGGGTCTAGACCTGGACTAGACCAGGACCACGTGCCGCTGCTGCTGGTTTCGCCGCGGCTCCGGGCTCGGGGCGCGAGCCGCGGCGAAACCAGCAGCAGCGGCACGCATTCCGGGTTCGATCTCGCGGTACACCCGGGGCTGCTGAGCAGTGCCGTTGGCGCCTGCGGTCGGCTGTGAGTCGAGCTTGGCACAGCGCGGTTGCCTTGTTTCGGGTGCGCTTGTCCGCGTGTCCGCGGTTAGCGGTTAATTACAATTAATGCATTTTGATCGACCAACGTCTTAATCGACAATTAACCGTTAATCGATTAATTGTTGACATCCCTAATATTTTTATTTTTACTTGTACATATACATTTATATACAGTAGTTATGCCTTATTTGACAGCAGTCTGTTGTTAATTTTGCTACTAAATTTGCATTTATTACCATTTATTTTTGCTCTTTTGTTATTATATTATATTGTGATGTGTGACCTACAGTGTCCAAAACTTGTGGATCAATAAAGTTTGTCTAAGTTTAAAGGAAAAGTAACGTTATTTTACAATCTGAGCCTTCTTTCGGTAATAAAACAAGTCGTTTGACTCACCCATATCACGTTCGTGTCATTTGGAGCTGTTTGAAGAAAGTTATGTTGTAGCGTATTCGTTAGCATTTGTATTCGGGGCATTACTTTGCGGTCTCCAAATAACACAAACTTTAGCACTTTTCAAATCATAGAAGCCCGATGTCTTAATGAAAGATTTCATTTGAAGCAAAAGTGGCCTGTAATCCGAGATTTATCCATAGTTTTCAGCTTTGCGTTTCATGTTTGGGTCCCGGGAGCAGTCCGCGCATGCGCACTGGCGTCCTCATCTACTCGAAACTATGGCTAAATCTCGGATTACAGGCCACTTTTGCTTCAAACGAAATCTTTCATTAAAGGGATATGCCACCCCCAGGTCAAATTTGGGCATCTCCCCACAGTCCAGAGACTAAAATAAGTGGTGGAAAGCGTTTTCCTGCTCACCCAGCCATTGTCCGAGTCTGTCGCCACTGACCGCCGCGGTAACTGGTGCTCCTCCGCCTTAGACTGGAGTCTAACGTAGCCAGAGAAAGATTTCGGCCAAAAGGAATTAATTTGCTCGATGCGTTTCCCAATTACTTTGTGTGTAGTGCGCATTCATATCGAGTGCAAATAAATGTGCAAATCAACACGGAGAGCTTGCCTTGGTCATTTTGGGTGGGAACTATTTTCCAGTGCGTAAGAATACAGTCGTATCACGCACCACGTTGTGCAACAGGGGAACTCCCTTCCCGGTGCGTAACTGGGATTCCCCTGGTAGCGTACTGCGTGATACGGCTGTATTCTTACGCACTGGAAAATAGTTCCCACCCAAAATGACCAAGGCAAGCTCTCCGTGTTGATTTGCACATTTATTTGCACTCGATATGAATGCGCACTACACACAAAGTAATTGGGAAACGCATCGAGCAAATTAATTCCTTTTGGCCGAAATCTTTCTCTGGCGACGTTAGACTCCAGTCTAAGGCGGAGGAGCACCAGATACCGCGGCGGTCAGTGGCGACAGACTCGGACAATGGCTGGGTGAGCAGGAAAACGCTTTCCACCACTTATTTTAGTCTCTGGACTGTGGGGAGATGCCCAAATTTGACCTGGGGGTGGCATATCCCTTTAAGACATCGGGCTTCTATGATTTGAAAAGTGCTAAAGTTTGTGTTATTTGGACACCGCAAAGTAATGCCCCGAGCAAATGATACAGCACCATGTTAACGGATACGGGATCATTACTAGAACAGAACGGCTCAACATAAGTTCTGCGATACTGCTCCAATTGACAGAAAAATGCTATGGGTGAGTAAAACTACTTGTTTTATTGCCGAAAGAAGGCTCAGATTGTAAAAAAACGTTAATTTGCCTTTAATGATAAAAAAAATTAAAATAAAAAAAGCCCAGAAAAACAGAATAACGAATACGTGTCGGAACAGATTTACTTCATGATATGACAAACCCCATGTTTTTCATACTCTGGTCAGCCAAAGAGCATAAGAGCAGCTCATGTCCCGTTTCAGACACAGGTCAAAGATCCACCGCAAACATGAGACTTGAGAAAAACACACAGCTTAAACTAATGAGGCGTGACAGAGCAGAACTGAACTCTATCATTTACACAGCGTGCTTCAACAACATGGTTGGAGACCACAGTTACCGCACACCGGCATGGCAAAGATACCTCACTGTATTTGGGGTCAGCTGGTTCATGTGTGCAGGCATACTTCTGACCATTACCTTTCTGAAATATACTGAAATGTATTGATACTCTGCGGTGACATCGAGCTGGAGCGTTCTACGTGTATCTCTATGGTGGAATGTTCGGGAATTTCCGTGGTAACACACATTAGCAAACACTGTCAAATAAAGTTTTTAAGATATATTTTAAGATCTCACTTGATATTGTATTTTATATTGTATTACTACTTTCTATTTAAATCTGATTTGTACATATACACGCATTATCACTATTTTTATTTGTAAGTCTTCTGATACTGGTTTATTGCTCTTTGGTTGCTTTTTTTTTTTTACCCTCTGTTATATATTATATTTGATGAGTGAGCTACCGTACCAAAAACACAATTTCCCTTGTGGATCAATAAAGTTTGTCTAAGTCCAAGTCTAAGATAGTGTGAAAAAAAAACTAAATGGATTTAAACAGCACATTTTCAGGAGACTGTGATCTATAGGAGCATTCATGGTCCTGTTTAAGAGTTTGAAATTCAACAGAAATGGTGAGAGTTGTTGGAAAAATGATACATCTAATTTGTATAAATGTATTATACATAATCATGGACACTCACCCACTGCACCAGACCACAGAGGGACAGAGGAGCTCATTCTCCAACAGGCTCCTACAGCTCCGCTCAAACAGTGAGAGATACAGGACTACATTCATACCATACTCCATACAACTGTACAACAACTCACCCTTGTGCATCAGATGATATAATACTACCTAGACAATACTCCCTACAACTGTATACAACTGGTATTGTACATCTTATTAGGGACCGAGCCCGAAGGGGGACGAAGGTCCCTATTGTTGTTGCTTTGTTTCCGTATTATTATTCTTGTTCATACACGCTGGGGCAATTTTGAGCATGTTCCCATGCTTCAAAACGAACGAAACTTTGCACGGGCATCACAAAGTGCTGCCAGTACGACCACACAAAGTCCCGTCCCCCAGTGACCCCCAGGAGCTCGATAGCGCCCCCTAGCGCGTTGTCTTTCGGGGCTGGCATACCGTTTAAGATAGGCGCACGAAATTCGGTAGGGACGTGTATCTCAATAAGACGAACAAACGCCTCACTGCAATGTCATGGCCACGCCCAACATTGCAGTGAGCCATCCCACGAAATTTGGTATGGCTGTGCGTCTCAGTAAGACGAACAAACGCAGGTGCGAGGTCCCGACCAACGCCGCTTGCGGCTTTAATTTGATATTGTATTTTATATTTGACTACTGTACTACTTTTCTATTTAATACATTTATTATCTTTATTTTTATGTATATAATTATGTCTCATCTGACACTGGTATATTGCTATTTGGTTGCTATTCTATCTATTTCTTCATTTCTATATTTTTTTCATTTTTACCTTCTGTTATATATTATATATTATATTTGTTGAGTGAGCTACTGTAGCCAAAACAATTTCCCTTTGGATCAATAAAGTTTGTCTAAGTCTAAGTAGATTCATTAAGTATCCAATTATGGAGGACTGGCTGATGCTATATATAGCTTGGGACTGTAATTTTACATGAGAGTTATTTGAGCATTAAAAACAACACATGTAATTCAAGAAATGCAAAATAAATACAAAATTCTTGACAAAACAATGACATCTCCATAGAGACAAGGGGGTGGTAGACCTACCATCAGAAATGTTACATAGTGCACCTTTAAAGATTCTATGACATGGTACTTCTTGATGCTTTTATATGGCTCCTTAATGGTTCCCTAATACTGTAAATGAATCCTTCTTCAAAATCAAGACTCAGTGCATGAGAAACAGAGATAAGATGAGAAAGAGTATTTTTTTCTCTCTGAACAGGCCATAATGGGACTTGTTGCTTGAATGCAAATGAGGAGAAAAGAGATGGCCAATAGTAGAGGGTGGGGGCGTGGCCAAACTCTCCGCTCTCGCTCTGAGCCCTCAGCTGATCCATTTCCTTGTATTTTGAAGCGTTCCATTGAAAAATAAACACATTTCCACAGAAAATAAAATTAAACCACTGCTGTTCAAAGGTCCAGAGGCTCAGATAAAGAACTTCCAAGCCTAGAAACACTCGGACGTGCCTCCAGGCAAATAAAAAAACGCATTTCGCATTGCCTAGCGCATTCGCGGTCCAAACTCTCTGGGCGTGATTTACAGAGACGCTGAGTACAGACAGACGGGGGTGGAACTGCATTTGCATTTCTTTTTTCGATCTGACGTCAATAAGGTGCCTTGTTCAAAATCGCCCGTTTGAGCTCCGATTTTTTGTAACGCAGAAAAGGATCGCAAATGCTCAGTTTAGACATTTCGCAACTTTTAACCATGGGGGGGGGGCCTAAACAGGGTAGGGGAGCTCACATTAACGTTCAAAAACCTCAGGAAAGTGAAAATTTCATGCCATGGGACCTTTAAACTGGAACTGGAAAATAAACAAAAGGAGTCGATGAGTTTACTCAGTGGGTTTGTTTTATCTGACTGTTTTGGCAGAGATGAGACTCTTGGAGAGATATTTGCATAAATCAATGTGGGCTCTATAAACAAGCAGGAATTCTGTTTGGCAAGTTCACCTTTAATCCATCCTCTCCATAAATCACAGCACATACAAGGCTGGCAACGCTCCAGCTGCTCAGGGCCATCGTTTATTTATGCTACGATGTCATTTTTGCGTGTCGTTAAAGAAGACATATTGTGCTTGTGTCTGCTATATTTGTAATATATGAGACCCGTGGATCATTATGTTATTATTAAACTGGACATTTTAAATCTCAATACTGATCTAAAATGATGTAATAAAAGAAACAAGATTACTGACTTTTGCAGAAAACCAGGGTGGGAGAAGAGGAGTCAAATTAAACGCTCTGAAAAGTTGATTTTACTGCTACACTTCACAGAATCCCTTCATTCATTCAGAGATTATACAAAGTAGTATCTCTTTTCCAGAAACTGTAAAGTACACTTAAAAATGTGGTGGTGGCTACAGCAGGAGGAGGAGTAGTAATAATAGTAGCCTAGTAATTGCTGTAGTAGCAGTAGTAGTAGGTCTGGTAATAGTAAATACAAAATTCTGAAATGCAGTAACTTCCAGGGATGCTCTATACATATTAATGAGCAGATTGGATATTGAATACAATGTTCCGCCAACAGGAAATTAGCCTGGATTCATTTTTGGTTGCTAAGGAAACACTAAGGGGGAGAGAGAGGCCCAAAGCAGAATGACTGATGACTGAATACAGATCATAGAGATATCAACAGCATGCTAAGTCGTTAAGTCAGTTTTGTTTATTTAAGGCTAAACTGGTTTGCTAACTGTACACAAGAGCAGTAGAAATCCATAAAAGAAGAAAAGAAAGACAGACATTAATAGACTTAGACAAACTTTTTTGATCCACAAGGGAAATTGTTTGGGTACAGTAGCTCACTCATCAAATATAATATATAACAGAGGGTAAAAAATATAGATGGAATAGCAACCAAAGAGCAATAAACCAGTGTCAGATGAGACATAATTATACAAATAAAAATAGTGATAATAAGTGTATATGTACAAATCAGATTTAAATAGAAAAGTAGTAATACAATATAAAATACAGTATCAAATAAGATGTGCAATCTCAGCTATATACAGTTGTAGGGAGTATTATCTTTTTTTTTTTCTTTAATAAGGCTCATAACATTAACATTTCAGAGTATATGGGCCAGAAAAGAGTAAACTCCACCCATCCATAGTGAATATATGGAAGCCTGTTTTGGACTATGGCCATTGTCAAGCAATAACATTTACATTGGTATTAACAAAGAATATTTAAAGGTACATAATATAACGTCTCAATGGAGATTGACTGGAGTGTTCCACACTATGGCATTAAACTTATCTATCTTGAACTGTATCCATTACTGGTGTTTTATCACACTGAAAATAAAGAAAAACATGCCTGCTTACAGTCACTCATAAATCTCACATAACTCTATATAACATTTGTTGAAATTAAAACTTCTTTTGGTTTAAATTCCTAATGCATTGCCTCAGAGTGAGTTGGCAATGACACCATTTTAGGCCTGGTCTCTGTCCTTTGAGCTGACATTGTGTGTGTAATAAATCAGAAGCATAGAAAGGCTTTGGGGCTGCTGTTTCTGCTCGACATCAACACATGAATGAAGGAGACTGGACGATCTGTTCAGCCTTAATAGTCCACTTTCACTTTGCTTATTAACCTTTTCATTGGGCCATTATGTTGGACAAGGTTCTTTGTGTCATGTCATACTTTATAGGTACAAGACGCCAGAGCAGCCAAAACTACACAAAAGGACTTGGCCAAAGATGAGTTCGCCCATATAAGGGCGAAAGGGTCAGAGGTCAGGTTTGGAGGAAGCAGCCAAACACATCAGTCTGATCTCTGTGTGTGGTATTTGACATAGGCTGAAAGAAAAGGAAACAATTCACATTTGCAAATGATCCAAGATATTTTCAGAGTAGAGCAAGAGATTCTGATGTAATTTAATGTCCGACTCATGGTGAAAATGTTCTTTTGGAGCACTTCATTAGCAAGAAATTGTTCTTATTAATGCAAATAGCTAAGGTTACCTCTAAAAGCAATATAAGATAAGACTATTGATCTCACACAGGAGAAATTCACTTGTCACATAAGCTCCAGGCAATTTAGTGCACATCATAGACAGATCAAAGGTACAACGCAGAAAATTCCTGAAAATTCCTGAAAATTCCTGAAAATTCCTGCAACTTTGACCTGCTGGTGGCACTAGACGGTTGGGGTTGGGGGCCTATAAATTGCTGTGGGTAATGAGGAGACTGGCTGGAATGTGCATGCAAAATTTCACAACTTTTTACCAGATGGTTCTAGTGGCCATAGACTCCCATAGGTGGAAGAATAATGTATAATAATAAGAAGAAGAATCAGTAGAAACACTATGGTGCCTAGCACCTTTGGTCCTTGGCCCCAAAAATAAAAATAAGTATGCACAGGGATGAAAGTGCCCAGTCAGGAAAAAAGCGGAAAATCATTTTTGAATTTCTGAAATTTGGAATTCTAGATGCTATATGTTTGCAATAAAGTAAAACTGTAAATCAAAGTACAAAAAAACCCCACATTTTATTAACAGGTACTAGTAGTATGTATTTCATTTGTTTTTGCTTTGCACTTAGTCTTGCTCTTCTAATCAGAGCGCATTGAGGAGGGAGCTTATGCGCGCTATGAGGAGGAGGAGAGAGAGCGTGAAAAAACGCCAAGTGAGGCACGGGCAGGTATAGGATGTTTTATAAAGTTTAACCTGCTCTGTGATACACGTTGCGATGCAAAGGTACACGCTGTTGCGAAAGAGCTGCGCACGCTCACTTGCTCGGTGACGTGCGGTGTCCGCGGCTCCAGATGGGCACATGGGCTCGCGCGGCCCGCACGCCAGCAGAAGTTTAATACTTTTGTTCTGAATACGGAACCATTCCATTTTTCGGTTGGCGACCCCAAATACAACTCATATATATATATATATACACAGTATATACACACACAAAATCTTTCTCAACGAATTTGCAGATATTAAAAAAATGACCCCACGGCTGAAAAAAAAAGCGGAGATCCGCTAAAAGGCGGAACTCTTTCATCCCTGTATGCAGCTCTGAATGTACAAGAGTTATGATATTGAGATGGTGACGGCATGGTGGTGGAGTTAAGTCGTGCCCTACAGCGAGAAGGTCCTGAGTTTGAATCATAGTCTGTATATATAAATGGAAAAAGCTAATCTCCTAGCCGCCACATTCTAAACAGGAACTGAGCATGGGGGCGTTTCCAACTCCACTGACGACGCCTCCATAGCCGTTTCCCAATTCAGCAAGTGGACGGTTCGGAGTGTGGTCTCAGCCTGCAGTCAAGGCGGTGCATACTCGCTCAGCCCTGAGTGCAGTCCGTGGACCGCATGGCCGTCTGCAAAATGGAACAGGTCCCGCCTCAGCTCAATGAGCCGGGTGGTCTGCTCCTTGTTCCCTAAAGACAAAAATATTATTCCATTGTGACTAGTAATACTTCGAATTGGGACATGGCTATACTGTAGAATATCCAGCATTACAACAGCAAAGGAAATATAAGTGTAAGGGAAAAAGCATGTGAACGGTAATACAGGTGCCATGAACTATGCCGTTACGGCTACCGTCACACATGTTTAGCGTAGTTTATGAAGAGTTTCATGTAGCATAGTTGTAGGTGAGGTGAACCAGTACACACACGTTATAGTGAAATCGCAACTGTCACATGCCGATGTTGCTGGCGAGTCCATCTTTGTAGTCATATATCCTGCCGCGCTGTGCATGCTGGGGCTTTTGAGTGTGCAAAGCGTGCATGTTTGCACGCTTGGTCCACGCCCCGATTTCCATGGAAATGACTGCACTGTTCGGACCGCGTCTTAACTGTGCAGGGGACAAAAACAAAATGGAACAGCAGTTGTCGCGCCGAATATGACGCACATCCCCCTCCAAGCACGCTCCAAATCGTGCACTCGCTGAACTGGGAAACGGCTTATGCCTCCTGTAACTGCTGTAACTGCTCTACATGTTCCTGGTGTGTTTATCTCACCATTTTTTCTATAAATCAATACCTATTCCCAATATTGAACTTTGCTCCAAATTCTCCCCATAACTGCTAGCCTCTGGGAGCTTCATTTGACTGGAGCCGACCACTATGGGCGACATCGCACTCCCTCAGTCCACGATCAAAAGAGGTTAGGTTGGCCTATAGTGACATGACCCTGTTTATAACTCTTCATCTAAAATTCATTGTAAAACTTGAACATGTAATGACAAATACTACTGCACTGGATTTACATAATGCATCTCAGTTACTTCTGTAGCCAAACCTGACAGACTTTACTAATCAAAGCCTGTCATGATGATTACTATATCAACTTATCATTCAATATATGACAGATGGAACTATATATTTTTAGGGTCAATATTTATCCTGTGTACTTTTTTTTTGCACTATTAGGACAGTTTTGGTAATTTTTTGACTACAGTGAACCCTCGTTTATCGCGGGGGTTAGGTTCCAGAAATAGCCCGCAATCAGTGAAATCCGCGAAGTAGGACAATTTTATATTTTACAATTATTCTACATGTTTTAAGGCTGAAAATGCTTCACCAGACACATTATACACCTTTCTGAGACTGGTATTAACATTTTCTCACATTTTTCTCTTGTTTAAACACTCAAACTTTTGTAGATTTTCATTAAAATATATTAATAGTGGGGGGGGGGGGCACGTGACACGCGGACACGTGCGTGCGGACACGTGCGCGCGGACACGTGCGCGCGGACACGTGCGCGCGGACACGTGCGCGCGGACACGTGTGTTTGTTTTGGTACCACATATCCATGCCATGTGCGAAAGTCGAGTGGAAAGCGACCTGGATATCATTTTGGGCAAGACTCAAGCCACTGCTAACAGTGCTCATTGCCCCCCCCGGGCAATGAGCTAACCAGTGTGGGTCCTTGGGCAAGACCCTTCACGGTACTGCCCCCCGGGCGCCGAAAAAGATGGCTGCTCACTGCTCCTGAAAAGGATGGGTCAAATGCAGAAGTCAAATTTCTCCCGTGTGTCACTGTGTGTCATTGTGTGTGAGACCAATAAAGGCTTAATCTTAATCTTAATCTTAAACCGCTAACAGACACCTCTGAGCACCAGTCCTCACCACAAGACCAGGTAAGACCAACCTGCGCTCACAAGAGTTGGTTGCATTTCACCCCGGCTCCAAAATCAGACCGCTATCAATGCGTCGCCAATACTCCACAGCTCTCTAGGACGGGGTCGGGTTCGTCCTCTCGGCGTGACGGGGAAGAGCCACTGTCTCCTCTGTGCGCGCGAGTGTCCTCCCCCCGCTGCGGCTCCCTCGAATGCGGCTCTCCCCGCTGCGGCTCCCCCGGCCCGTCCATGTTGATTCTTGGCTCTTCCATGGTCCGGCTCGCACTCTCTTCCATGGCTCGTGCAAGTAAACAAAGGCCACACCTCCTGTCACCCAGGCGCTCTTGTGAAGGAAATCAGAGACTCTGTCCCTACCATCCCTGGTCTAGACCTGGTTTAGTCCTGGTTTAGACCTGGTTTAATCCTGGTTTAGACCTGCTTTAGACCTGGTTTAGTCCTGGTCTAGTCTCTTAGCTAATCAGGGCGCAGGACAGAATGTTACACTGTAAAAAAAAAGTTACACTATAAAAAAAATTGAAAAAAAAAAAAAAAATTGGAAAAAAAAATCCGCGAAACAGCGAGGCCGCGAACAGTGAACCGCGATACAGCGAGGGTTCACTGTATATGATAAGATTTGAGCCGTAAAAGGTTGAAATTGATAGCTTGACTAACTATGATTCATTAAATATTGTACTCTATTGTAGCTTTTTTACATTTAGAATAGTTTTTATGGTTTAAATCTGCTCTTGGGTTTTTGTGTCAGAGGCATATATTAGTTTGAGTATAATCATTTATTGCCTATATTTATTTCAGCAATATATCATACATAAAAATCTGTTATCGTGACAGGCCTACTAACCAAGATAGACAGGAGACATCATATGACCAAGAATTATTAACTATTTTAATTATTAGCTACAGACAACGTGATGTACCTTTAGTGAAGTGTGGCTGAGCTGTCTTGCTGTTTAATCATTACTTATTTGTGTAACAATTTCATAAAATCACCAACATTATCCACAGATTTCAGATGGCTGTTAGTTCATCATAAAAGAGGTGTGGCTGTACTTGAAATCTGCTCTGTATTGCGTCACACATTCCTCCAGCAGTTTCCTTGTAACTAACACCTTTGGCACAACTGCAGTGTTCCCAGTGAATATATTACAATACAATTCGCATAAAAGTACAGAAGTAATATAATACCTACTTATAGTGACTAATGTGATCCAAAAAAATGACAACTGCAGAACAAGAAAGGTACCTTTACATGTTGTAACTTTACACAATTTATATGCATAGTATTTCTAACATACGCAATAACTGCAACATACAGTTTGACTGAATTTACTTGTCCTGAGACCAAATCTATAAAACTAAGAAAAGAATGCTTGAAAATAGTTTTTAAAATACCAAAAAAGTCTGGAGTATCCCCCAAAATGCCATTTTCCTCTTGTCCCACCACTCTAATGGCCAAATTGAATCCCAAATAAAACAGTTAAAATTAAAATTTCTTTTTTTGTATAATTTGTTTCATTGCCATTTCTTGTAACTGTGGGAACATTTGTTTTAATAGACACAATATTTCAAATAATATTATTCATGGAACATGTGTCCCACAACATGCACACAACCATGTTACCAGAACATTTTTAGCCTGGTAGAAGAAGAAGAAAGCAGAACCACATGATCCCTGGACTTGACATCATATCAAACAGTTTTCCAAAGAATGGGTAGAGCAAAGGTTTATCTTCTCTTCTATTTTTCATATTTTTATAACATAGTTAGCCTTGATTGAACGTCTCACTCTACCTCATGCAACCCTGTTATGCATATAAGATAAGACTTTATTGATCTCACACAGGAGAAATTAACTTGCCACAGTAGCTCCAGGACATTTGAAGAAAGAAAGTGCATGCAGGCAGGAATGGGATAAAGTAAGTATAATAAAAAATAGTAATAATAATAAATAATAGTAATAATGGAAATAGTCATAATAATAATAATAATAATAATCATACAAGAATCAACATGAAAAAGAGGATATTGCACGTATGACCACAATAAGACCATTTTTTCCCCTTTTACTTATTTGCATAAATAAGTTTTTCCTCTTGATTAGCAGTAACAGCTAAACAGCTAGCTTCTACTCCTGAGATAAAGCTAACATTAGTGCGGATTTGCAACCCTGTTACCTGCAACCCTGTTACTGTGATTAGAGTAAATAAATAAAACAAATAAATCATGTAATAAAAATTGTACCATTGACCGTAAGCTGAGCTAATCAAGCAATTGATAGTTTATTACCCATTATTGATGAATATGTAGCAGAAAATCAGAAAAGTGGAGGTTTATTTTTCAAGAATTTTAAAGCCAAAATGTCCTCCATGACCCATGTATGAATGACCCATGTAACTTGTCACCTGCAGCTTAAATAGATCACATCTTACATTTATTAAAGTTTATAGTTGTATAGCCCAGTAATACCTAGAAAAACACCCTGATTGTGTTTTATTATTATACTATACCAGTGTTTCCCAACCAGGGGTACAAGTACCTCTAGGGGTACGTGAGCACACTGCAGGGGGTACTCGGCAGTGTCGCTGCCAGGCGCAGGTGGAGATTTTTTGGAAATTTTAAATTCTGAGTAAATTTGAGTTAAAGAGAGAAAATGCCTGAGAATTAAATTTTCAAATTAAGTTGATGAAATAAAATGATTTTCAATTAATAACCTTTTGTGTCACGTTCTACTTTTGGAGAATTATCAACACGTACGAGTGAGGGGGTACTCGAGGTATGACAAAAAGGCTCAGGGGGTACACAAGACAAAAAAGGTTGGGAAACACTGTACTATACTATAAATATGTACAAAGCTACAAACTTGTACAAATTAAGAAAAAGCAACAGTTTTCCCAAGGTAATAGCACTTTGTTGATTATATATATATACACACACACATAGATTAACAAGAGGATTAACAAGAATGTGCAATAGTCTGAGTAATTTTTCCACTTTCACCTCTATGCATCAAAATTAACATATGTTTTTCCCAGTATACAATGACAATCTCTCCTCTTTAAAGGTCCTACATGGCCTTAAGCCATGTTATAATGCTGTCATCTCCTCAAAAACATATCTGGAGTTGTATTTTGTTTCATTCACACATGTTCACACATGAGTATTAGGCCTAAAAAAAAATAAATCTAAGTTTCCGGTTGCCGACCGACCCTGTTGATTTGCATGCGAGCCAAATTATTTTATTGGACTTAATAAAATAAATTTGATACTCAAATTAATTTTACAAGCTACTGTTAAAAAAGAAAACTAAAAGCCTACTGTATTTTTCGATTTCCGCGAGACTACAATCGACGTCATTCACCACGCCTGCGCTGCAATGTGTACGGGGGTCCTCGGGTTACGACGGTCTCGACTTACGCCGTTTCGTGGTTACGAACGCGCCCCCATAAATATATATATATATATTACGCGTCATTCCGTCTTACGCGGTTTAGCGTGGTAAGCAACGTAAACAAATGCGAAAGGCGCGCGGCGCACGGCGGAATAATACGCTTTGTTGTGGTTGTAGGGTGCAGTCTTAAGAACGGATTAACGTCGTAACCCGAGGACCCCCCTGTAATGTGCTTCTGTTTTTCTGTGATCTGTAAAATTCTCTGTCTGTACTCATTAAAACAATGGCGACGGCGTCGCTGGACATATGCGTGGTCACGGTGAATTGTTAAGATTATGCAGTGCCAGTTTTAAGTTGACCAATGTCAACACCGTGTTAAATAAATGTAGTATTCAAAATTGTTTACCGCTTCTAAATTTAATGACTGCCATTTGAAACAAGAACAGAAAAAACAATACAAAATCAGCATGTATTTTTGTAACATTGTAAGATATATTCTACATGTACTCTGGTACAGTCAACGACCTGGTTTCGCATGGCATGTTGGAGCTTCGTTCGACTATACTTAAGTATAGAATATGCCCTTAGCATTGAGATAGCTTTGGGAAATTATGCCAATGTCAATATAGTCTTTATTGAAATAGTACTGCTGCGGAAGGAAATAAAATAAAATAAATTTTCAAAATTTCCATATTCCCACAGGAAAAAAATAAATAAAATAAATTCCCTACCTACCCATGTCTAGAACTGTCAACAAATCGGAAACCAATTTATTTTTTTTAGGCCTTATTATTAGTCTGTCTAAATCTCCAAAGCTCAAAATGCTCTGTTCCTTGTGATGTCATGAAGTGGTAGTTCAAGTTAACAGCTATATTTGACCCTTTGTTTAGTAGAGATCAGAAATTCCAGAGCTAAAATTACCCAAATTATTCTAATGAAGGTGTAAGGAGTTTCAAAACATAGTTGAGCACTTCCTGGATTACAACATGACATCACAAGACGTTTTATGTTTGAGAGAAGAATGTTTGAGAGAAGAATGTTTGAGAGAACAGTCTAAATATGCATGGTCTGTGTATTACATGTGTGAATGAAACAAAACTCCAGGTATGTTTCTGATGTAGGAACAGCATTATAACAGATATAACGGTGTAATATGGGCCCTTTTAATGCAACATGATCCGAACATCTGACAAGCATTACACAAAAGCACTATCCTTATGGGGACACAGTTCCTCTGTCCCTCCAGGACACGGATACAAATAAAGCAAATAAAAGGAGAGATGAGGAGGTGGTTGCAGTGTCAGCCTGTCCTCATCTCTGTATGTGAACCAGCCCTGTGTAAGTGCATTGTAATGAGGAGCCCACTCAAAGTGTCATGGTTGACACACTGGTACGTATTCACTCACAGGCCAGATGTGCAGACAATAACAGGGCTTTTGTTAAATCATGGGGTCATACGGATACTACTGTGGTTTCTGAATGGGTGATTTTATTAAGGAGCTGATGTTTTACCTGTAATTCAATAGATGATACATTTATCTTTGAGTTGTGACACTGTTCAGTCATACTAGTACAACCATGCATATGACAGCTACAGAAGAAGAAGACCACAATATAATCTGGGAGTTAGTGACAAATTAATCTTTTTATCTCAGTGACAACAATAAAACATGGCAATCCATCAGATATGCACTCTTTGTAAAAGTGCTGCAAAAAATGCGAATGGGCTGTGAAATTAACCACAAATGTATTTATTGCTGCAGCATTCAGGGATGTACATGTCAGTTTATGGTAAAAAAAAAAAATACCCAAATGTATTTTTGTAGCTGTGAAACTATACGTAAATATCGAAGTATATTCTGTATACATAACAGCTGTGAAAATGACTAACATTATCCAGTAAATCATCTTAATACACAAGTTTATAGACCAAAATGGAATATCATGTGAAGTGATATCTTGGAACTGATATCCCATCCATCAAAATTGTTCAATATCAGCGCCGATATCCAATACCAGTGTAGTATCTGTGCATTCTAGCAGCACTTTTAACTTTTTTACATTTTTAGTTTTGCTTATATTCAGGAAATAACAATTGAAAACATGTTTTAAACTGTGTGAAAAAATTGTGATTGCGATTTTTTCCCCCATGCAGCTCAACTTCAGTCAGCCCTGTCTTATTACATTACTGCCTAAAAGCAGAAGATGCTCCTTCAGGTCTCGTTTGTTTAACCCTGAGTAACAGACACCATTACCTCACCGTGACTGAGGTCATGTTTGCCCCACTCCCTCTCTCCTCCCTCTCTCCCCCCTTCTTGTCCCAAAGCCAGTGCGAGTGAATCAATACCCCCCTCCCCTCTGCACACAATCAGAGGCACATGCAGATCGCTGACTAAGCCGAACTTTTCTCACTACAACAATTGGAAACTCGTGCGGAATTAATTTATACAAAACAGCTGACCTTTGCAGTGTCTACTCAGTGTTAAATCAATGTACAGAATCTCAACTAATGGGGCCTAAAGGAGATGTTGACAGAGTGTATGTAGTTTTATCACTACATCCATTAACAAATTATCCGATAATGTTATGCAATATGGAATACTATAATTAATCAGCACGTTTCAAGATTTGTAAAGTTGATTGCATGCTTAAATAAAGGGAAGGCATCCAGCATAATTTTTGGTTCTTAGAAATGGGATTGTTTGGTTAATCAATCGTGACAACCTAAATAAATCTTAAATTGTGTTTTTTTTTATGTAGCCATATTATTAACCTGTACCAGATTTTTATCATTTTAAAATCATTAATTGACCATATTGAGTTTATAAGCGCTTCATAACTTTCAGAGGCCAGAGCGGAGACAAACAATTAGCATGCCAACAGTCCACTTCCTGATTATTGTACAAGAAAATGTTTTATAATTAGATGCAGAAAATACACAGTGGACTACAAAGAAATGCTTATGTATTAGTTTGATCATATGGTATTAATTGTGAAAAATGTAAAATCTCACAATTGTGAACAGTAAAATTTTCCTTAAACTAAAGTGGTCCCTTCTATGGCATTAACAGCATTGCTGTGGCACGGTGGTTGAGTGGCTAGCACTCACTTCACAGCAAGAAGGTTCTGGGCCTTTCTGTGTGGAGTTTACGTTCTTCCCATGTCTGGGTGGGTTTCCTCCGGGCACTCTGGTTTCCCCCATCAACACAAGAACATGCTCCATAGGTAAAATCCTCCAGCTGACCAAGCCTAACAAGATCATGGAGATGTGAAAGATGTGCTGCCCACCCATCCTGAAAAGGATGGGTCAAATGTAGAGGAAATAATTTCCCTACAGGGATAAAGGATAATAAAATATATATGAAATGTATGGATCTCCATGGAGATGAGCAGGTGATGTCAGACCAAGTTTCAGTGCAAACTAAGAATGCATGTTTATGCAAGGTATTTGAGCAATAAAATGATGCAAGATAAAGTTTAATGCCATATTGTAAAATTTTCTTTGCAAAATATGATCACCAAGATTAGCAGATGTTTTATGATGTACCCTCTTCCATTAAAGTTATAGTGCGCCTACATAATACAATGAATCATCAGTGCATTTAATGGTTCATACAGCATTATATCTACCAGCTGGTGTATGCATTAACAGCTCTCATATCCAAACCAAAATGCAATGACACCATTGTTCTTTGACCACTATCTACACACAGGTGCAGTTTCAATATTTGCTTTTACTACAATAAACCTCCACTCCACATATTACAACCACTAACTACACAGACCATTTCCAATGACAATACAGAGTCAAACCAAAACAAGACATAACCATACTTTGAAATTTCTTTGTAAATGTGATGTGCATTTAATATTCAATCTGTAGAAAACTGATTTTGTCTCAACAAGTTGAACAATTTCCTTGAGCTAAAATTAAGATATTAGGATCATTTATATATACTCCACTTGACAAGCCATGTTAAGTTTTGGAGTAGACTTTGACAAAGTGATTTCATCATGCAAACATGATTGGCTAATGTTACAGACCACACGTTTAGATGGCACGTAACCCTGACCTTCCATACAATATCAACAGTTATGGTTACATCCAAGTTCAAATTAAAACTGAAATTTGCATTACATTTGAAATTAGCTGCAACATGAGGGTGGGTGGGGGTGGGGGGCTTTTAAAAAATTATACACCTTTCCAATCAGGACAGATGTGACTTTAGAATAACCACATATTTATGAGAAACTATTATAGATGTGGACCTGTTCATTTCCTTACTGTTCATGCAGGCCATTTAAAAAGGCAAAGTTTGTGCACCAGTTAATAACTATTAAATTTCCAAAAGTAACACAATCCAGCTCAAGTCTTGTTACCTTCTTGTATGAAGAAAGCAGGAATTCAGTCTGTCAAAACTATGCATGTTGCCCGTAGGCTGAATGGTAATAACTTCGTATGACACTCATATGACACACCATGGCTATACTCTTATATCGCAGTCGTGTAGTTTACCGCAAGATAAGAGCGTAAAGTCCTTACCTGCTCTTCGCGGTCACCTGCGGCGGAAGAAGCCATGTTGAGCAGCTGCTCCGGTTCACAGGTAAAAAGTTTGGAGCGGGGGACCAAACTTTACGCACAGAGGAGATCCGACGTTCAGAGTCACGCACGGCAGAGGCATTAGTTCATTAGTCCAAAAGTTTTATTCTTTTGAGATTTTCAGGGTAAAAAAAAATCCAGGAAATGCGAGGATCGGAGCTGAGCGGCTGGGAAACTCCAGGTGGAGTGCAGTGTGCCGCTGCAGCCCCGGGAAGACTAAAGTGAAAGTAAACATACCGCCGCAAGGTGGCAGTGTTGGCACGGGAAAACCTTCAGACAGAGTGTATAAAACCTGCCTTATGCAAATTATACTCTACAGACATCAACGTTTGTGGTTGAAAATGGTTAATTATTGCATTGGCCGTTTAACTCTGGGTCTAAGATTATAGTAGTTACCCAAAATCTGTACTCAAGCAGTACCATGAAATCTACCACTGAAAGCAAAATCTATTTGTGGATTTCAGCTTCCTGCTATAAGCAACATTTTTAGAACTTTTTCCCTATTCAAAAGCTAGGATGCACCCTCTCCAATTCATCAGTCTGAAACCCATGGATTCAAGGATTGCCATTTAGGTGTAATAACTTAACCCAGTACACATTTGAGGCTGAAATTGTACAATGTTGTAAAATAAAAAATACTTTGATCTTTGTAATCCATGTTTTATTACGAAATGGCGTACAGGGGAGTGGTTACTGCAGAGAGGAATACAGCTGGTTGATCTGTGTCTGGAACAGTGCTTTGAGCTCAGCCCGTTTGGCCTTCAGCGTCGGGGTCAAGAGTCCGTTCTCAATCGTGAACATCTCCGGGTGAAGGTGCAAGTCTTTCACCTGCAGATACCAAAGATACAGCAGATAAGATACTGGATTCAGGGCAAGGTTATGCAATGTTAGTAAAAATACAATGGAAGTTAAATTTGAAACTTCCTTTGCCAAGCTTTTTTGATATGTAGGAAGCTTTGTTTGGTACATATCAAATGCCAAAGATATAAGAAATTCAAGACACTACAGGATGGATTCAGGGCAAAGTAAGGAAATGTTACCGAAAGAAGTAAAGCCAAATTTGAAACTTCCGTCTTAGGGTTTGTTTTTTATTTTACAGGGCAAAGTTACTTGAGGGCAAAGTTAAATTAAAAAAAAAAAAATAGATAGCATATTTCTTTTATAAAGTATAAAAAGACATTACCTGTGTCCTAATATTAAACATACAAGAAATGAAAAGGAGCAGAAAGAAGTAATCTTATGTTATCTGCCCCCTCTTCCCCTTTCCAGACATTACCACTGATGGTTACTTTAAAAAACATTTCAAAATCAATACATTTCAATGACAAATATCAACTGTAAACAGAAAACTTCACTTTTATGAATAAAAATAAAATCAAAGTTTTATTTTTTTTTTATTTACTTGATTACAAAACAAAAACAATAGAGCAACAGGTCAGATACCAAAGATGCAGGAGATACAAGTTAGGTTAAAATAAGTAAAGCCAAATTTACTACTGTCTAAAATGAATACTGTGATAATAGAAGTTTCACTTTGACAAACCTGTTCAAATGACTTGAGGCCCGCTTCTTTTCCCAGTTTAGTCATATCTGAAAGAATGGCCTTCTTGATTTCCTATAAAGGGAGAAAACAAAACTAGATATTTACAAATTCTCTGTGGCATGTATATTAGTGCTTGTGAGTTACCTTATTTTTACACAGATCTTCCATCTCTCCTTTAATCCCCAGATTTTTGGCAAAACTTGGCAGAATCTCAGGATCAGGGACTACTATGGCGATCAGGCAAGACTAAAGAGATTGGAGGATTTCATTAAAAAGGGCCCATATTACGCCATATTCTGATCCATGTTATGTTTCATCACCAACATACCTCGAGTTGTTTGTTTCAATCACATGTTTAACTTAAACCCTGTACATTTAGACTTTTCTTTAAATTTAGAGTTCTTAAAGGTCCCATGACATGGTACTTCTTGATGCTTTTATATGGTGCCTTAATGGTTCCTTAATACTGTAAATGAATCCTTCAAAAATCAACACTCCGTGCATGAGAAAGACATACAGACGTACAGAGTCAGAGTCATAAAATCTCTCTGAACACCTCATTCTGGGCCTTGTTGCTTGATTGCAAATGAGAAGGACACAGATAGGTTAGAGGAGCGGGTGGGGGGGCCAAATGCGCCTGCTGGTTCTTTGTTTTAGCACTGCGCACTGGCTCCCACTTCCGTGTTTTAAGAGCGGAGGAGGAAAGGAGAGGAATTTCAATGAAAAAAAAAACACATTTTCATAGAAAATAAAATCAAACCACGGCTGTTTCAGAGGTCCAGAGGGTCGGGTAAAGGACTTCCGAGCCTAGAAACACTCGCAAGTGCCTCCAGGCAAATAAAAAAAACGCATTTCACATTGCGTAGCTCCTTCGCGGTCCAAACTCTCTGGGCGTGATTTCCAGAGACAGGGGGTGGACATCCAGACGGGGGTAAAACTGCATTTGCATTTCTTTTTTCGATGTGACGTAACATAGTTGCCTTGTTCAGAATCGCCCGTTTGAGCTGTGTTTTTTTCTAACGCAGAAAAGGATTGCAAATGCTCAGTTTAGACATTTCGCAACTTTTAGAGCTCCCCTACCCTAAACAGGGTAGGGGAGCTCACATTAACGTTCAAAAACCTCAGAAAGTGAAAATTTCATGTCATGGGACCTTTAAAATTGAAAACATTCCACCTTTTGATGTCATGGAGTGCCAAGAAGTGCTCCACTGCGTTTTTAAAACTTCAAACACCTTCTCTAGAATCATTTGGATATATCGTGCATGTAATATTGGGTGTCCTGTTACCTGCAGACTGTCTCCATGCACAAACACTTGGGCGACTGGTCCACTGCGTACATATACGTTTTCGATTTTCTCTGGTGCAATGTACTCTCCTTGAGCTAGTTTGAAGATGTTCTTTTTACGGTCAATAATTTTCAAAACTCCACTCTAGACCAAGAAAAAAAAAATATAGATTTATGACCGTGACCAGACCTACACCAAGTCTACAGCAGGAAACCAGGACCAGGACCCAACCAGGACAAGTGTTAACCAGCTTTAGTTCCTTCTTACCGGTAGCCATTTGCCAATGTCTCCAGTGTGAAGCCACCCGTCTTCATCCAAAGCCTCTGCAGTCTTCTCTGGGTCCTTCAAGTATCCCTTAAACACATTTCTGCCTTTGATGCAAACCTACAACACAATAAAAAAGACAGAAGTGTGTTAGCAGTGGTTGAACAAAAATCTAAATATGTACCTCCATTACTGCAAAATAGTATGAACTAGAGCATTTCAGTAACGCATTTATTTTTGAGCTAAAGTGTATGCAAATGTTAAGAATCCAGGTCTGTGCCCCACCAACCCAGCTATAAGTGTATGTCATTATGAAAACCAAGAGAGACTTATTAATCACTCATTATTGGACTAACCAGAGGCCTAAATGTTTGTTTTGTAGTCATTTTGATATCTGTGCTATACATGTTCAGTCAATTGTGTTTTATGCTCAGAGTAAAAAAAAAAAAAATAAAAAAAAAAACACAAGTCATAATATTTCTCCCCATTTCACTAGCAATGACAAGATAATACTAGACTGAAATAATTTATGGTTTACTTACTTCTCCTTCACCATTTGAGGCAAAATAATTCATTTCTTCAACATCCACAAGCTTCAAAAAATTGCAAGGTAGAGGCGCTCCCACGTGTCCTGAAAGAAATCATTTGTTTACCAAGTCTTGCAGTATGATCACAGTAGCAGTTTAATGTGAGGTATTTTTGGGGTACATACCAGAGGTGACATCCCCAGGCATGGTGAAGGTGCAGGCTGCGGCGCACTCTGTTTGACCGTAACCCTCAAAGATCTGTGCGATTATAATCAATATGTCACCTATAAATTACTTCATATTATTCTTCATTATTTTATGTTGAACCATAACACCGAAGCAAGCTCCTAGTTTGTGAATTTTAGCACTAAAACATATTCCTGATTGGACAAAATGCAAATGCCATCACCAGTTTTCCCCATATAGATATTCATGGCTCTGAATAATTTGTAGACTCATCTTTCATTGACAACTTTTTAAAAACACATCCAACATTGGTTTGAGCATCAAAACTATTAATGAACTCTTCCACAATCAAATGTGTCTTCATGAACAATTGATTTTATATTTTCGATTACCTCCCCTCTCAATTTTTTTTTTTTTTTTTTTTTAAAGATACATCTAGCAATGAACCGTTTAACCCAGGGGTGTCAAACATGCAGCCCCGGGGCTGGATGTGGCCCTCCAAGACCTTTAATCTGGCCCTTGGCTGATTTTCTATTAAAATATTTTAATTACATTTTAATTTTCTATTAAAATATTGGTAATTTTCTGTGCCTCTTTTCTGTGCAGTTTAGCATAGCAGCGTCTCCAGCACCTCTGTGCGTGGCCGCCTCCCAAGACCATCGTTTTGACTGTTGACCGCGACACCCTCATCAGCAAAATCTCAAAAATGAGAAAAGTGGACACCGAGTGAAGGATTTTCCAAGAAAAATTTACTAATTTCTATTTGTTGACAGAGGTGAAAGGGAAACCTGTATGCTTGTGTTGAAATTGCATTTTTCTTGAAGTTTCAGGTTGTTCATAATATTATAGCCTATTTTGTAAAGAGTTCAAATAAAAACTGCACAAATATTTGGACTTGCCATTTTTGGGGTATATATGCAATGAGTTTTCTGATCCAGCCCCTTTGGGATCAAAGTAGGTTGGATACAGCCCCCGGACCAAAATGAGTTTGACACCCCTGGTTTAACCCTTCTGTATCCCTGTTTAGTGCACAGATATTTGCACACAGGTTTGCTTTATGACAGCAGAGATGGCACTGACAAATGAAAATTTTATATTATTGAAGTGAAACTGTGCAGTCAATTTGCTTACTTGGCATCCGAGGGCAGCTCTGAGGAAGTTGAGGACAGTGGGAGAGATCGGAGCAGCTCCTGTTACCATTATACGCACACGCCCACCAAAAGACTCCTACACAATACAAACATTGCATTAAAACACCAAATAAAGTTGTGTTACAGTTGCTACGACTTTTAGATCACATGAACCATTTACCTGAACTTTGTTAAAAATAAGCTTGTCCCAAACGCTGTTTTTCCTGATTATACCATCCTTGATTTCGGCATACTTTCTCTCCACTGCAAAATTCAACAGCCACTTCTTAAAAGGAGTCTTGGCTCCACTCTGAACCTAAAGTAGAGACAGAAACCAGCAAAATTTGTAATAAAATGCAGACTTTTATGATTTTCCCCAGATTTTATGAGTAGAATTTTATAGTACCATCTATAATCTGTAAGCATTTCATGTTTGGTCAGATCTAATAAAGATTTCCACAATATTATTTGACTTACACCTGTATTTAAGATTTTACTTTAAAAATTGTAATGAAGTGCTGTTTCTACATACTTTGTCATAGACCCTGTTGAGGAGGCGGGGTACCACAGGGAACACTGTGGGCTGCAGAGCTTTCATGTCATCGGGTAAAAGTCTGATATCTCCCTGGAAAAATCCCACCCTCGCACCAACTCCATACGCCACCACCTGGACATGGAACAACACAATATAGAGTAATGCATGTGACAGGTTACACTGCTCATTTCACTAAAGTGTAGTTTAACATTAAGATTTTACATACATTTTGCCCTGTTCTCCAGAGTTTGATCATTTTACAGATTTTACAAATATAAGTGGCTGTAATTCCATAACTGAACAAGCTAGCATTTTGTGTATTGTTGTCATAGATATATTGATACATTTTGACGTTTGATTATTAATATCTATGTATACAAAACTGTTCTGTAGTTACTTGAGATAAATTACAGTTACATAACACATTTGGATCCATTCTGTCTCATTTTTGTTTTAAAGAAATGCTTTTTTCAGTCTCTGCTGGTACTGGAAGGATACTTAAAGCTTTAGTATCAGAATCAGATCTGAAAAAGCTGGATCCTAATAGATCTGGATTAATTTATAGACCTTTTCATCAAAAACTGCCACTAGACTGTTGTAAATTATAATCTTTAACATACTATTCTACGAAAATGAGTACTAGCTAGATTCAAAATTTACTAGTTGAATCTATATGAATCAAGTGCTGAACTAAGGAATAAGTTTTAGTGCAAATACGCACTAAGTAATTTCTACATTAGTGGCCCATACCTGTACAACGCGCTCAAACATGTGAGCTAAAGGCAGGAAAGAGATGGTAACGTCATTCGAGTTCAGAGTCACAGAAGCCTGGCAAACAAATGCATTTAGACAACAATATTAATCATTTCTAGAGACACTGCAACTTCATTTTGTGGACTAATTGTAGAGAAACATCTACACATCTGTACGCATGTTGGCTTAATCATACCTCAAAGGTCTTAAAGGCTGCAGCTGCATCGGAGACTACATTCTCATGGGTCAACATAGCCCCTTTGGGATTTCCTATAAAAGATGATAAATACATCAGCTTTTACACATTTGCATCATGTCAAGATATTTTAGACAGACATTTTAAATACCTGTTGTGCCACTGGTAAAACACACAATACTGAGATCCTCTGGTTTTGGTGGCTGTTAGAGCAAAATGGTAGTGTTGAGATTGATTTTTTTCATAATGCCAGTTCTTTGTCAGTATTACAATGATTTAAATTTTGTTGCAAAGTCAAACGGAAATATCAAATTTATACATTTTACTTTTATTCTGACCACAACTAAATATCTGCCTTAATATAATTTCTTACACAGAAATAAACTCACAATAGGCTTTTGAAGATGGTCTTTTCCCAGAGTCTAAAACAAAAACAAACCAGTCAAACATTTTGATGTAATAAAACTGCAAAATGACAAAATTTCCTTTTTACCTCCACTTCCTCCATTGACAGGACCTCCACGCCGCTCTTCTGCCCACGCTCCACCATCTCTGGGTCAAATTTATCCATGATGACGATGGTTTTAAGTACAGGGGTCTGGCCCTTCTCCACGTTCTGCAGCAGTGTTTGGGCTTTGGCTTGATTGTCACAAAGAACCAAAGAAATTTCAGCTGAAAGAAAAAAAATAAAATCAGCAATTTGAGGGGTGAGAATCTAAAGGATGCAAGAGGAATTTCAGTTGAAAAAAAATTGTCAAAACTTGTCAAAACAGATAACATTTATCCATTATCACATAATAGTACATGTATTTACCAACTGCAGCCTTGTTATAATAGATTTCTAAAGCAGTTTTTTGCATTTAGTTATATTCACAACTATCCCCTTCTATAAAGTATATATTTAGTATTAACAAGTTTTTTTTAAATAGAGCTCATTAAAAGATAATCTAATAAACAGGGCTAAATGCTGCTCAAAATTACAAATTTCTTCACCCCCAGATATCAAACTAAATGAGTCTAACCAACAGGATTTGTATTCATATGAATCTGAAGCCAACTGCAAACTGAAACAATGGGGTATTTGAACAGTATTTGCCCGCACAGCCTGAGGGGGCAGGGCAGGGGAGGGACATTTGTTGTGTTCATTGGTGTGAATAAACAGAGGGATTGTCAGTACCCCTGTCGATGATGAAGACGAGAGCTTCAGGTCCCAGAGTGTCGTACAGAGGGACAGCCACCATAGAGTACGTGTAGCAGGCCAGCTCACCAATGATCCACTGCACAAAGAGACGGCAGTTACAGGCAGGGAGGACAAAAATGGTGTCAATTTTTATTTATTTTTTTATTCAACTAGAAAATTGCCTTTGCAGATCTAATTTTCAAGAATCTTGTCCAAGAGGCAATCAGCAGAGATTTTTATTATATTTTTTAACAAAATGTTAACAAATCTATCCCAAACAGCCCCCAAAGTGTAGTGTTTGTCATCTCACACTGCATGGCCCCTGTCTTATTTGTATTTTTTATCTTTTTATTTATTGGCATTTTTCATTCTTAACAAGGACTAGTATTTACCTGTCTTGTGCAGCTAGGAACTAAGAGTTCCTAGCTCCTATTTCGTACCTCTGGTCGGTTTTGGGCAAAGATCCCGATGAAGGTGCTTGACCCGGGCTTCAGGCCTTTGTAAAGGAGCCCCGACCCCAAATGCTCTGCCCTGTCGGACACCTAACAAAAATATAATACTTTAAGATTATTTTTAGCACAACAACACACTTTTGAGCACTTTTCAGTTACGAGTTATACCTGCTTATACTTCAACCACTGATAGGGCCGTCCAGGTTTTCGGTAGCCCAAACATGGACCATTCCCTGAAACAAGAAATAGACCTCATGACATTTGTTTTAATGGTTGTTGGTCTAACTTTTCTGGTAGAGTGTCCACCATCTACTTGTATGCTGATGTTATTGCGTTGCCTTGAATGTTCCACAGTATGGCATTAGACTTTATAATTACAGGTGTGTTTATGCTCAAAAATGCATTGAAAAACATTCTTACTGTGAGTGGGGTTGCCTCTACACAGATCTACCCTGTAACTTTGCCTGGTAGCAACATCGGCTTGTCTCCATGGATATAGACAAGATTAATGTCATACTGTGGAACTTTCCCTCCACCAGGAAAGTTACATTATGCAGCTCTAAACAAAAAGTAAACCAATCAGCTACGAATTCAAGACGAGTAGGGACCTTGTATCACTTTTCTGGACAGAACAAATGCCGATATGAAATCCACAACTTTACAAACTTTCATCAATGCACAAATCACTCACCAGAAACTCTCAAACCCCTTTGGAAAACCTCATAGACGGTCTTTGCATCCTCGTAGAAAAATGACAGCAGGTTGTTGTTATCCTCCAACAGGGCGCTCTTACGGGCTCCATCCTAAAGACGGGGAGAGAATCACATTTTCAGAACAATTAAGTATTATTAGCAGTCAAACAATAGGCAATAAAATCAAATGGAAGTTTAAAAAAAAGTTGCAAGTGCAAGTATGCACAGTCCGGAGTGCACTCTGCAGACCGCATGGGCGTCGACGAAATGGGACAGCCGCTGACTCCATTTTCTCCTGTAGAAGAAGTAGTGGGATACTGGGATATGAGTGCACAAAGTGTGCATGGATGCACAGTTGGTCCACGCCCCGATTTCCATGGAAACGACTGCGGTTTTCAGGGTGCATTTTAAATGCGCATGGGACAAAAAAAGAAATGGGACCGGAAGTGACCTATGCGCCCTTAAAACCACACTCCTAACTGAGCACACTGGGAATTGAGACACTGCTACAGTCTGACATCTGTGTCCCCTTGTGCAAGTAAAACTTTAACAAGTGTTTGCTGTAGTTCTTCACTGAACTCATCTGTATATTCAGAGGTAATTTTTCTGACAATCTTGAATAGGAAAAATCCTCAAAATGTTGAATACAAGAAGCTGAAACCAATCAATATCAGAACATTCAGTCAGTTCTATTCAAGAAAGTATTTGGTGTTAAAAATTACATTCTACTGTCTACAAAAATAGTTTAATTATCATTGTGGCATTAACATTTGTATCATTTGTAGCAACAGTTATTTTCCTTGGTATCAAAATCAAGTTTGAAGGTTTAGCAACAACTCTGGTGACCTGTGTGTGCAAGATAACCTTTCCTTTTAAAGAGAGTTTCTACACAAGTAAATTTAATTGTTACCTTGACACCAATGGTTTGACACTTGAGGTCCACCGGGGGGCGCAGAGGGCTGGGTCTGGAGTTGAGGTAAAACAGTGTTGCAGCTGCCACAGCGAAGAGAGAGATGATGGCAGGTGTGGGGAGAGGAGAGAACAGGAATTGGAACAGGGCCTCCATGGTGCTGCAGGAGAGAGGAGCTTTAAACCCAATGGCAATAGTAACAGTGAGAAATACAGGACTAAATTCATACCATACGCCATACAACTGTACAACAACTCACCCTTGTGCAATAGGCAATACCCTCTAGAATTGTAAATAGCTGGGATCTTATTTGATATTGGATCTTATTTAATTTCTACTTTTCCATTTAAATCTGATTTGTACATATACACTTATCACCATTTTTATTTGTACAATTATGTCTCATCTGACACCACTTTATTGCCCTTTGGTTGCCATATATATATATATATATATATATATATATATATATATAATTTGATGAGTGAACTACCGTACCCAAAACAATCTCCCTTGTGGATCAATACAGTTTGTCCAAGTCCAATACATTGAGATTTCACAACAGTTAAAACGATCGGTATTACAAGGCAAATGCATTTTTAAGGAAGCACTTTAAACCGATTTCTCAAACAAATCTTAATTGCAATAATCAAAACTGAATCTAATCAGAAAGGTCACAATTTATTTTGGCAAGACAATGTCTTGCTGCTTTAATAAAACCAGCAAACCCGGACGTTTACACCTCCAACATGCACAGTATTCTTGCAGTTCATATTCTAATCATCCATCTATCAAACTGCACTGCTCCTGGATGTTTAAAATGTGGACTGAATTCAGATTTGAAAATATGCATAGATTTCTCCCCTCAAAACTGTGCATCTGTAATCACATCATACAAATCCAAATATTATGATTGCTGTATTCTTTTGGGCCACTTGGAGGCAGCATAAACAAATATTTAGATCTTTTATTTAAATTGCAAGCATATTTACACAGCCATTTTCACATGAGGTCCATTTGTTTCATAATACATTGTATTCAGTGTTGCACATCTGAAGTGTTTCCATATTAACTTGATTATTATGCCTCCTTAAACACTGCATATGGATGGAAGAAACCAAAATTTAATTACAATTTTAGTTTTAAAATCATGATTCAATTCAGTGCTCAGTTTATGTGCATCCAGGAATGAGAACTTTAAGACTGATAAATTATCAGCTAATGTAACAGAAGAATCCAACAGTTCAGAATTTTAGATGGCACAACTACAGGTATAGACCTATACCGCTATTGTAGTCTGCAGAGGATTATAAAAGATGGACAACTGCTGCCTTTGCTGGTACTAAATGCAATGACAAAAAGTGATTTCTGTTCTGTTGTGATTAATATCAGTCATAATCCGTAATGGCACATACTACCACTCGTACAGCAGTGTTTAGTGCTGGTTCCCCTTACCTGGTGTTGCCACAGTCCTGGTCCGGCTGGTGCAGCTGGTGTGGCAGCAGGGACACTGAAAGGTGAGATCCTCAGCCCTGAACACCGGAAACCCATAAAAACATCTGACGACAAACCTTTGCACCTTGGCCCTCATCTCCTCTCACTGATAAAACTAGCTCAGATTTAACTACAGTCAAAACCTCTTACCATAACACAGTCCATTTACATTTATAATTAGGGATGGAGGATAAGAGAAAAATGTCCAATTGTGATTTTCTGATAGAATTCGCTACAAAATTTTCATTAAAAAAAAAAAGAAGACAAAAACACTGAACTATGAACTGACAAACTAAGAATTACATGCAATTACATTACATGTACAGATCTAAACATCAAGGTTGGCAGTTTTTAAGCAGAATAAGTTAGAATAAAGATATTTTGTCGTTTGTAGAGGAAATTATGGTACTTCCAAAAATTGCATTCTTTATGATTTGCCAATTGTGTCGATTCAAATTGCAGTTTCTATCCAATTATGTTTAATCTTGCGGTCCCATTTACAATTTCATATCTTATTTCATATCAGCTATTCAATACGTAGTTATGCAGAAACATTTTATGCTGAGAATACGATAAGAGGCAATTCTATCAATGGCACATTAGGTGAAAGGTTAAAAGATCATCATTTATCTCATCAGAATCTGGCCTCAAAGTACAGCTGAAGGCCAGGCAGAAGCTTGGACTCATGACTCAAGTATTGTTATGTAAACAGTAAGGGAGAAAGCGAGAGTCAAAAGTAATTTAAAAAGGTCCTACATGACGCAAAATTGACCCTTGTGAGCTTTAAGACATAATATTGTTACCTCATCAAAAACAAATTAGTTTTGTTTCAGTCACACTTTTGAGCAACGCTTTATTATTTGTTTACTCCAAAGGTCAAAATGCTCCACTCCACCTTGTGACATCATGAAGTGGAAGCTTTCAGGCCAACAGCTGCCCTTTACCTCCAGAGATGGGCAATTCCAGGGCAGAAATCATCCAATGATTCTAGAGGTGGTGTATGGAGTTCAAACAGTGGAACACTTCCGGGTATTACCACATGACATCACAAGGTGGAACAGTTGGAGAGAAGAATATGCAGGATGTTTGAATGAAACAAAACACCACCAGGAATGTTTTAGATGAGGAAACATTATTGCATAGATCAGAAAATGGCATAATATAGACCTCTGGTAAATAATAAAGCTTTACAAATCAGTTTGTTATCAAAATTTAGGTTTAAACTACACATTTTAAAAACCTCTAAAAATGCTCTTTTAGTTCCTCTACTTGAGCTGATATTTTTGGGTATTTTTTTCTCCAACTGTAGGAGGAAATAATCTTTTGAGCAAAACACTCCCACCTAGCAGTGGCCCATTACTTATCATTTCACTTTATCAGATGATTAACCACAACAAGATGTAATGTAATCACCTCTGTGGGACATACGGTTTGAAAAAGGCATAAAAACGATGTTCTCACAGCTGTAATTTCGCCTGCATGCATTTGTTTGGTTTAAAGATAAAGAAAGGTTAATGCAGTAGGGCATGATCATATTCCTCTAGTTTCCAATCAGTGTCCGTCCTACAGGGCAGTAAAAGGTGCTTGTTTATCCTTGTACATGAAAATTAGAATTTAGGCCCGTCACGATAACGATTATTGTCACGACATTGATTTATTGTTCAATACACAACAGATGTACCATGATGCAATTTGAGCTGAAGGAATTATGAACTTCCATCACTCATTATAGACAGAAAACCAACTACTTTATTTTTTTTAAAAATGTTAATCTGTATGGGTTTCCTTCTAAAAGTTACGCGTGTTGACACCGGCTTACCTCTGACAGTCTCAGCTGAGCCCGGTTCGGCTCGCTTTCTGGAGCACACGCAAGTAGGTCTGGTAACTTCCCTAGAACATCAAATAAAGCTCGTTTTTCTTCTCAAAACAAAACATTTGTCCGAAAGGTGATATATTTGCGTCCCAAACAGTTGTCCACGAAACATCCAGCAGTGTAGTTCGCGTTCGCATATTGTCTCTCTGGATTCGCATCACTACACGGATATTGGCTGCCTGTTAAAGGGATATGCCACCCCCAGGTCAAACTTGGGCATCTCCCCACAGTCCAGAGACTAAAATAAGTGGTGGAAAGTGTTTGCCTGGTCACCCAGCAATTGTCTGAGTTTGTCAGCACTGACCGCCGCGGTATCTGCAGCTACTCCGAGTTAGACTGGAGGCCAACGTCGCCAGAGAAAGATTTTTCAGTGCGGAAAAACAGAGCCGAAGCACACACCACGCTGCGCAACAGGGGAACTCACAACGTGGTGCGTAACAGGGATTCCCCTGTGTGCTTCGGCTCTGTTTTTCCGCACTGAAAAATAGTTCCCACCCCAAAATGACCAAGGCAAGCTCTCCGTGTTGATTTGCACATTTATTTGCACTCGATATGAATGCGCACTACACAGAAAGTAATTGGGAAAAGCATCGAGCAAATTAATTCCTTTTGGCCGAAATCTTTCTCTGGCGACGTTAGCCTCCAGTCTAACGCGGAGTAGCTGCAGCTGCGCGCGGCGGTCAGTGCTGACAGACTCGGACAATGGCTGGGTGACCAGGAAAACGCTTTCCACCACTTATTTTAGTCTCTGGACTGTGGGGAGATGCCCAAGTTTGACCTGGGGGTGGCATATCCCTTTAACCTTTAGTGGAAGTGTACGGCAGATGCGATCCGCCGTAAAGGGAAGTTTACAAGTGAACAGGCCAATACAGCCAATATGCGCAGTGATACGAATCGAGAGAGACAATATGCGAACGCGAACTACGCTGCTCGATGTTTCGTGGACAACTGTTTGAGACGCAAATTGTTTTGAGAAGAAAAACAAGCTTTATTTCATGTTCTAAGGAAGTTACCAGACCTACTTGCGTGTGCTCCAGAAAGCGAGCCGAACCGGGATCAGCTGAGACTGTCAGAGGTAAGCCAGTGTCAACACACGTAACTTTTAGAAGGAAACCCATACAGATTAACTTTTTTTTTTTTTAAAACACACCATCCCTTTAGCTGTTGCATTCTGCCATTTATTGCAGCCCATGTTCTTTAACAATATTGTACATATAGAATACATTTTGGGGATAATTCTACTTTATGGTTCCGTTTCAGTATAATCAATTGTCTATAATTTTTTATTTTGACAGACCAACCTCTGCATCCCTTTCAATGCCATTATTCATTTTATTGAATAATATTATATACAATATTATTTATTCATTAAAGACATAAAGGGTAGGCCTCTTGCTCATTTCAAACAGATAATGCCACTAGGCCAACTTACAGGTCAGATCTGTGGAGAAGTGTGCTTTTTCACTAACAAACTACATCGTTTACTACTAATTTGTGCAATAAAAACGCCTAAAACGTGAATAAAAGTATGGATGGATTTAATGCCAAACTGTGAGACATGCAATGGACATTCTATAGAGACAAGCAGGGGACACGTCTACCAGCAAAGTTACATAGTGCAGCTTTAAATGTTGGCAACCGTTCTACATCATTTTGGTAGTATGAAATTCAAGTGTGGAGCAAATAAGTTTGACTACATGACTTCCAGGCTTGGGGAGTAACAGCGTTAAGTAAAAGGATACAAAAAAGGTAACTGTATTCCGCTATAGTTACAAGGAAAGAAGACGTACTCAGATTACAGGTATATTTAGTGAAAATGGGGATTATTTAGCAGGATTACAATTTGAAAGCATTTTATTTTATTTTTTATTTTTTTCATTTAAAGCTGGAGATGGAGGGAAATCAGAACAAACTGTTGTACACTATGGCAGAGAGCTTGACCGAGAAGAACGCATTTAGCGGTTAGAAATTTCAACATTTTATTTTTTAAAAAGACAAGGGGGGTTTTCTTAATAAACTGTACTATGTGGTCAACACTTCACTGTAGGACTATAAGATACTGTTCAAATTAGCTTCCTAATCAGTTTCTATTATAATGCACAACATTTTGTCTTATTGTCATTATAGAATATTTGGTGTTAAAGTCATCCAAAATCCATATTTTAAGGCAGTGTTTCCCAACCAGGGGTAGAAGTACCCCTAGGGGTACACGAGCACACTGCAGGGAGTACTCAGCAGTCTCGGCAGGCACAGGGAGAGATGTTTTGGAACCTTTTCATTCTAATTTGAGTAAATTTGAGTTAAAGAAAAAAAAATGCCTGAGAATTAAATTTTTAAATTAAGGAGATGAAATAAAATGATTTTCATTTAATAATCTGTTGTGTCACGTTCTACTTTTGGAGAATTATCAGCACGTTTGAGTGAGGGGGTACTCGAGGTATGACAAAAAGGCTCAGGGGGTACAAAACAAAAAGGTTGGGAAACACTCAAACAAGTGAAACATGGATATTGTTGGCATTAAATAACTTATTTAAAAATACGTAATGTGTCTAGTTTTTTTTTCTTTCTTTGTATTAACCAAACAACCTCAATTGCTGTAATTAGAAGCCATGTAACAGTTTCGTGGAACCATTTGACGCAACTTTTTAAATGAAATCCAAGGAAATATCTTTTAAAGTGTCGTTTTAAGGGGTAACTAGTAACTGTAGCAGAATACATTTCTAAAGTAACCCTCCCAACTCTGAATTGACTTCAGTATTAATAATAATAAGGCACAAGAGCGCACAGGTCTCATTGGTAACCGCAGAGTTCATTTATTTTCCTCTGGCCAGCCCTATATTTATGCTGCACATGAGTACGCCTTGGTTACAGGTTGGTTTTGTTTTTACCTGGTGGGATGAGCAGAGGTAGTTATGGGGACAGGAGATTCGGAGCAGGTGGACCCCCAGAGGACCAAACCCGGCTGAAACCGGCCCCCTATCTAAACGCAATCTGTCCACGTGCGGTCATTAGCGGTGCCAACGACCAACGACGCACAGGTGCGGAGCGAGCGCGCACGAACACTTCGCACCAAACACGGCCCGACCTGCCTCTGGCTCGGCTTTTCACGCCCCTGATCCAGCAAATCCGCTCCCTAGAGGACAACGACACACTTTTCACCTTCACCGTAACCACAAATTAATAATAAGCAGCTACTTGGTTCATTAGCGTGGTGCAATTTGTGCGCTGTTTGCACACAAGAGGTGACGGTACAATAGTAGACAAGAGCGCAGTGAACTTTATACTTACAAACCTAACTGAATGTAAAACATGTACTTTTTGGTATCTTTGAGAAAGGTATTCCTGCGGGGAAAAAAATGTGTTGAACTTGTTCCTCATCCTATCAAAATGTGATATCCATTGCTGTAAAATTTCTAGCCAGAAACCCAAATTTGTTATATTTCAGTCCCTCTTGTCCTTACATAAAATCTCTAAAGTAGCCTATTTGTAATCTCTAAGCAATTTGTATGGAATTTGAAATATAAATTGTAAATGTATTGATAATTTCTATTTATTTGTATAATGCAGAAATTGCACATGCTGATCCCTACGAATATGAACTCTTAAGCCTCGAGCATTGTTATTGTTTATACCATTGTATATTACATTGAGAAAAAAAACAAAACAAAAAACTTCATTACACGTTTTATGGTTAAGAAGCACAATTAGCACAACTTAAGATAACGGTAGAAATATGCGTATACATTTTTGTTGATATTAAAATTAACAGTGAAGATACAAGTTATAAAAACTAGGTCTATAAATAAAAAAGAGGACAGCAGCAGCAGCAGCTTGTAAAAGATATGTATAAATATATGCTTGCGCCCTCTAGTGGAATAACAAAGGCATAATAGGTGCATGGTCATCCTCATTTATTATTTTATTCTTCACACACTACTGGATCATACCGTCCAAGCTATTTAAGGCTGGCATTGAAAATAAATGAATGTGTAATGACTATAAAAAGTGTAGTAGAGTGTAGTCTACTCAATGTAATCGACTAATATAAGCGGATGATCTTCTTTGAGATATTTGGTTACTTATTTACTCACATCTCACAGAATGGATCTTTGCTCCTTACATTTTACCCATTAATGCCACTTGAGCAACCAGTCAGGTGCAGTGGGTGACCATAGTGCGATATTATGGCTGATTCATGCTTTGTTTTGTTTTTTATCCTCCTTCCATCCAAGTGTGCCCCAACTCTCCACAGAAATAACCCAAAGCTAAATGACAACTTCGAGACCGTGATTTAATGAAACACCTAAAACTCATTAAAAGTGATGTGATTGCAGCACGTGAGTATGTGATTATGTAGTTTTTTGTCAGTTAAACAATCTCCTACTCTAATGACAATATTCTTGAACTTTGCCACCACAGATCAATTTTAATTTAGAACAAAATCTATAGCAACAAATACATTGCATTTGCACCTACTCATCCCTCGCCACCTGTCCTCCTTTTCTCTCCCTCCCCTCTGTCCAGCATCGCTAGGGGTGATGCTGGGGGAAGGGGGGGTATTTAAGCCTGGTTTCCTTAGTGCAAATTTACGATCCTTCTTTGCTCACCTGAAGGATTAACATCACCTGTCTCTACTATGATCCTTCCTTTGCTTATTTCTTTCTCTTTTCTAACCACCTCGACAACAGCTAATAACAATGGGACAAATATCTCTAACAAAAAAATCGTTATTGGTTTTCAGGCCCCGTGGAATGTATCTTACCCTTTTAGTGCGTTAAGGCTCGGCGCGGCCATCCAGATCGCCGTGGAGAAGGTAAACAAGAATCCGTCTATTTTGGGGAACTACAGCCTGGATTTCGTGTTCATGAACACAGATTGCGACCCCAAAGCGTCTCTAGGAGGGTTCATACATCAGGTGTGGAAGGAGAACATGTCTGCGCTGTTCGGACCGGCCTGTCCCGAAGAGGCAGAGGTTTGTGAGGATAAAACAGTTCAAAATGTTTTATTCATAACAAGAAGAGAAACGTATATTGTGTTTATGATGTGAATGTGTAGTTTCTTAGCTATCCAGGCTACCGGGATCAAAATTTGGGTAGGATTTTGTCTTTCTGTAGTGTTATCTATTTCTTTACAGGTAACTGGTCTCATTGCATCCACATGGAACATCCCCATGTTTGGCTTCGTGGGTCAGTCTTCCAAAATGGACAACACTTATATCTATGACTCTTATGTGAAGATCGTTCCACCACTGAAACGCAGTGCAGAGGTTTTGGTGAAGACTCTGGAGTTTTTTGGATGGAGATACGTGGCGATGATCGGAGGGGGGCTGGAATCAAACACATGGGACAAAGTGGATGCGCTGTGGAAAACCATAGAAGAGCCTCTCAGGAAGAGCTTCAAACTGACAGCCACTGTGAAGTTTGACACCAGTAACCCCGAGCTTCTCTATAACAACATCAAGTTTATCGGCACGGTAGCAAGAGGTAAGTCCAGTGTGTAACATTAAATCTTTTTACTCATTTACAGTCCCTCAAATATTATAGAAAATATCTTAACACAATTTTAATGTAAAATATTCATGGGACTTTCAGGATTTTTTTTTTACCATTCAAATGATACATGTCGATTAATTTGTTAATCTCTATGGCAACAGTCCTAATTTTTCATCATTCTGAAATCCATGCATTAAATCTAATGCGCATTTACATGAAAAAGGATGCACAGAACAGTATATTTAATATAGGCCTAGACATTTTTGTTTTACTTACCAGAAACATTATTTCTTAAAAAAAAAACATGAATAAGTTTTGATTTGACGGTTGTTGTTATTATGTTTCATTGCACAATTCTTGTTCAGTAACTGAAGCCACTTAGAAATCTGACTGTATTGTGTTAAGTGCTCAGAATCTTTGTGAATTTCCAGCTTTTACCCCTTATAGCAGTTATGCCCCTTTTTTTAAATTTCGGTAAAATATCACTATAATAAGTTACACAATATTTGTTTTTTGGGCTAAAATATGAGTAACAAAAACATACCTAAAATCATTTTATGCACAGAGCTGGATCAAATTGGTATAAAAATACTTCAAGTGTTATCTTTTTTTTTTATTTTTTATTTTTTTTACCTCAAAATATTACAAATAAACTATTTTGTCCAGATTGATTTCTAATATAATGTTTAAAGTATTTACTACATTAAGCCTATTGTACTGTATTTTAATAGAATGTTTAGACCTGGCGGCACGGTGGCTGAGTGGGTAGCGCTCATGCTTCACAGCAAGAAGGTTCCAGGTTCGATCCCCGGGTTGCCCAGGCCTTTCTGTGTGTGTTCTGTGTGGAGTTTGCATACATGGTCTGGGTTTTGATCCCCGGGTCGCCTGGGCCTTTCTGTGTGGAGTTTACATGTTCTCCCCTGGGTGGGTTTTCTCCGGGCACTCCAGTTTCCCCCACCAACCCAAAACATGCACCAGGTAAAATCCTCCAGCTTAGGTCCTGACCAAGCCGAAGCAAGAAGATCATGGAGATGGTCCCCGGGCGCAGTAACGTGCTGCCCACTGCTCCTAATAACAGGATTAACTGTTAAATGCAGAACTGGAATTTCCCCACTGTGGGACTAATAAAGGCATAGCTTTCTTTCTTTCTTTCTATCTACCACTGCCACTGTTTTGTAGTTATTGTGGTGATTACAAACAGTGAGGACTCCATGGCTATTTTGATGGAGGCTGAGAGACAAGGCCTGATGAATGGGGACTATGTTTTCTTCTTGGTCCAACATTTTGAGGTCAGTGGCACCGTGGTGAGTGATTCTTGAAAAACACATAACATAAATCAAAAATCTTTACAAATGTGAAAATGAATTACAATACGTCTCACTTGAACTGTGATACTTTTCAGGATAATTTGTGGAAATACGCACTAAACAACAGAATAAACCAGGTGGCCATTAGGGCGTTTGAGATGGCGTTTGTGATTGGACAAAAATCCTATGAAGGTTACGAGTATTACGACTTCTTCGATCAAGTTTATGAAAAGCTCAAAAGTGCCCCATTCAACAGTAACCTCACATCGGACAAAGAGGTAAGGACTGACCTGTTTGTTTCCATGGAGATGTTATTCCTTTCCCTGGAATGTTCCACAGTATGGCAGTAAACTTTTGTTTTTATTGCTCAGAAGCATGCATTCTCGTTGTGATCAAACCCTCCTCTCTGCTTATCTATTCAAGCCATGTTTATAATACTGTTACCTCCATGAAAGCATACCTGGAATTGTGTTTTGTTTCATTCACACATGTTTGGGTAATCCTATAATATTAACGATCAAAGGAGAAGTTCAATTTGTCAACTGGACAAAGTTTGTTTGGTTGAAAATGTTTCGCCGCTCATCCGAGAGGCTTCGTCAGCTCTGGCCCTCATGCTGGTTCGACCCTGTTTATATCTAGCTGCAAGGGAGGAGCTAGCTTCCCTGAACAAATAATATAATATTAACCTACATCTACACCCGCTCACGTGAACACATCACCCCTGTCCTCCACAAGCTCCACTGGCTCCCCGTCCCTCAGCGCATCCAGTTCAAAATTCTTCTCATCACTTTCAAAGCACTTCACAACCTGGCCCCTCCTTACCTCACAGACCTGCTCCACCTGCTCCACACTCCATCTCGCTCCCTCCGCTCCTCCAGCTCCAACCTCCTGTCCCTGCCCTGTAGGACCAAGCTCCGAACCTGGGGGGACAGAGCCTTCTCCATCGCTGCCCCCACCCTCTGGAACTCACTGCCCAAATCCCTCCGTGACTGCTCTGATCTCCCCACCTTCAAAAAAGAACTCAAAACCCACCTGTTTAAAATTGCTTTTAATGTTTGATTTTATATTGTAAATTTTGTGATATTTTAAATGTTTGACTTTATGTTGTAAATTCTGTGATATTTTATTCTTTTATGATCTGTGAAGCGTCTTTGAGTGTCTTGAAAAGCGCTATATAAATAAAATGTATTATTATTATTATTATTATTATTATCTCCAAAGTTCATAATGCTCTGTTCCCCTTGTGATGTCATATAGTGGTACTTTTCAAAGCCTCCTTTTACCCTTACTTCAGTAGAGATTGCCAATTCCAGGGCTGAAATGATTTAAAGGATAGTGAAGGTGTATGGAGTTTAAAAACACAGTTGAGGACTTCCTGTATTACCCTATGAAAGGTCGAAGAGAATGATTTCTGTTTGAAAGAAAAACTCCTAAATATGCACGGTTTGAGTGTTAAACGCGTGTGAATGAAACAAAACACAAGTTCAGGTATGTTTTTGATGAGGAAACAACATAGAACAGAGATCAAAGAATAGTGTAATTTGGGCCCTTTAAGTTTAACGCCATACTGCGAAACATTCCAGTCTCCATGGCCGTTCACCAGAAAAGTTACGCAGTGAAACTTTAAATTGCTTAACAAATCTCCATAATTATAATTTAACATGTACGTTCCAGGTTAGTCCCTACTCTGCTTACCTCCATGACGCTGTTCTTCTTTATGCAATGGGCTTGAAGGAAGTCCTCAAAGATGGAAAAGATCCTCATGACGGACAGGAGCTTCTGATAAGACTGAAAAACAAACATAATATTCGATTTTATGGTAAGTGCTTTCATTATTACAATATTAAATGCACATTTATGGTACTTAAAAAATGTGGACCTTGGCTAAAGCAGTAGAAATATCTGAAGGTAAATGTTTTTCCCAAGCTTGCATGGCTGTTGAGTAGTTCAGGGGTAAATGCTGTCTATATACAATTTTGTAACAACACTACAAATAACTGTAACTTGCATCTCCAAAAAAATAAAATACTTAAAGTGGTGAAAAAAAGAAAATCACACATTTAATATGCAGTATACTCCAATTGCATTTATACTGTGTTATATGACACAGTAAAACAAGAGAAAGAAAAGTATGAATATGTAAAACAGCTAAACATTCAAATTCTGTACTCATTCACTATTACTTTACTGACCTCTTGTGGTTCAAGTTAGTATCTCAAAATCTTTCACCAGAAAATACTGTGCAATAGAAGTCCATTTGATATTTCCAAATCAAATCTAAAAACAAAAAAAGCATTATTATAATTCAGTAATAATAATCAATCTATAATCCATTGTTGTATTATTATTTTAGGTGCTTCTGGGCTAGTCCATTTTGATGAGGATGGGGAGAGAAACTTGGATTATTCCATATACGATCTGCAACACATAGGAGACGCCACAAAGTTTGTCCCTATTCTTAATTTTGAAAGTCACACCAAAACAATGAGGTATGAACCCCACTCAACCATAACTGTACCAAACCACACATGAATCAGTAATTAAAATAAAGTATTTTTTTTCCAGACCGACTGCTATGTTCCCTTCCCTGATTTGGCCAAAGGGAAGACCACCATCTGACAACCCTGAATGTGGCTTCAACAATGAACTGTGTGAATGGTTAATCAATGGTACGCCTGTCTACTATTATAATCAATTATGCTTTTAAGGCATTTTTAAAGATGGACTAGCTCACTTTTCTGGTAGGGATTTGTCACCTACTTGTTATTTCTCTGTCTTAAATGTTCCACAGAATGGCATTAAATCTATCTTACATTCACTCGACTTAATATGTTTTATTACAAAGAAAATACCTTGAAAAACATGAAAATGACAAAAATCATTGTCGCCTCTCCATATACAGCTCTGGAAAAAAATAAGAGACCATTGCATTTTTTCTGAAATCAGCATCTCTACATGTATTACAGCCATTCCATTCCAGCGTCTGCTGAATTTCAACACAAACACAAAGCTGAGCTACTTCAGTTCTTGCACCAGGAGTGGAATAAAGTCACCCAAGAACAATGTGAAAGACTTGTGGAGAGCATGTCAAGACGCATGAAAGCTGTGATTAAAAATAAGGGTTATTGCACCAAATATTGATTTCTGAACTCTTCTTAAGTGTAAACATTAGTATTATGTTGTTTTAAAATGAATTTGATCTTGTTTCTTTGCATTGTTTGAGGTCTGAAAACATGTATCTTTTTTGTTATTTTAACCATTTGTCATTTTCTCCAAATAAATGCTCTAAACGATAATATTTTTATTTGGAATTTGGGGGAAATGTTGTCAGTAGTTTATAGAATTCAAACAAAAATGTTCCTTTTGCCCAAACACATACACAAGTAGTAAAATCAGAAAAACTGATCATTTTGCAGTGGTCTCTTTTTTTTTTTCCAGAGCTGTATATGACTTGCATCTCTCTATGAAGAAAGATAGGCTTAATGCTATACTGTGAAACATTCCAGGCAAAACGATAAAACGATGAAAAGTTACACCTTTAAGCACTAACATTTTTTGTTTTGTTCACAGATATCGCCCTCCTCACCTTGTTAGTCAGCTTCCCTTTCATTGGAGTAGTTGCTGTTTTGTGCATTGGGGTTCTTGTGCTACAAAAGCTTCGCCTCCAAACCAAACTGGATGATTCCTGCTGGTGGCTTATAAGCTACAGCGATATCACAATCATCAGAGAGCCCACGGTATGAAAAATATAACCCAAAAATGTCAGTAATGTACGGTAATATGTGCTGTGTAATATTATATTGTCTTTGGCTTACAGTCAAATAGAGCTTTGTCTTTGAGCACCACAGCCAGTCACAGCGGGAGTAGGGGGTCTCAGTCCAATTGCTCAAACAACAGCTACGGCCTGAAAGACAAAACGGGGAAAGAGAATGTGTACGCCAGCATAGGACTGTACCAGGTCTGCTTTTATACATCTTATCATGAAATAAAATCATATAGTTTGGTACTGACTGTTGGTAAAGTATTCCAATTTAGGTGCATTATGTAACTTTTCACACCTGCTGGTCTCCATGGAGATGTTATTGCTCTGCCTGGAAGGTTTCACAGTATGGCATTAAATGATCTTGTCTACAGCTCTGGGAAAAAAATAAGAGACCGCTGCATTTTTTTCCTGAAATCAGCATCTCTACATGTATTACAGCCATTCCATTCCAGCGTCTGTTGAATTCCAACACAAACACAAAGCTGAGCTACTTCAGTTCATGCACCAGGAGTGGAATAAAGTCACCCAAGAAAAATGTGAAAGACTTGTGGAGAGCATGCCAAGACGCATGAAAGTTGTGACTAAAAATAAGGGTTATTGCACCAAATATTGATTTCTGAACTCTTCTTAAGTGTAAACATTAGTATTATGTTGTTTTAAAATGAATTTGATCTTGTTTCTTTGCATTGTTTGAGGTCTGAAAACATGTATCTTTTTTGTTATTTTCTGCAAATAAATGCTCTAAACGATAATATTTTTATTTGGAATATGGAGGAAATGTTGTCAGACGTTTATAGACTCAAACACATACCTATAAGTAGTAAAATCAGAAAAACTGATAATTTTGCAGTGGTCTCTTGTTTTTTTCCAAAGCTGTATCTTGCATTAATTCAGTAACAGGTGTTTTTATTGCTAAATTAGCCATGAAACGTGAAAAATGTTTTCTTACTGTAAGAGCTGTCACCTCTCCTGTGATCTGACCTGTTACTTGGTTTGCTGGACTCACCTGCATGTCTCCATGGAGGTAAATAAGTTTAATGCTATACTGTAGAACATTCCAGGAAAAGCTCCAAATCTCCATGGAGAAAAACTGGTACAATTGACCAGAAAAGTTGCACAATGCACCTTTAAAAGAAAAGAAAAGAATGGTAAAATTATGGTAATGCATATTGTTAATTATTGCACATTATTTTGCAGGGGAATCAAGTTGCTATCAAATACCTCAAGGATCATGTAGGGATTAACGTTCAGAAGCCGTCCATTGTTGCAGAGTTTAATGCGGTAAACTGTGTTACACATTATTCATGGATGTATTTAAACACCAATGATTTACTTTTACTCTGATTTGCTTTGTAAAAAAAACATTTTAATGTGCAAATGTTTATCATTTCAGTCTGATCTGAGTCTAATCACTTTTTGAACACAGATGAAAGAAATGAAACATGAAAACTTGGTGCAGTTTTTTGGAGTTTGTATTGAGCCCCCAAACATGTGTTTAGTGATGCAGTACTGCAAGAAAGGCAGTCTCAAGGTAATAGACCTTATTGTAAACATAATTATATTATGATTATGATTCCCACACACTTTTCTGTTTTGTTTTAGGATATCTTTGCTTCAGATGCAGAGATGGACAGCATGTTTAAAGTTGCCTTTGCCTATGATATTGTCAATGTAAGTTAAAGATCTTATTATAGCTAAAACCACATCAAATTAAAACTGAATTTATGGTGTTATTTATTATTTATGTGTTATTCACATAAGAAAACCTAGAAAACCTCTCCCCTAGATTTTATAGAGTAAATAATGGACTGAAATATTATTTAGGATTTGTTGTACCTTGACAGTTCCCATTTTATTACAATAAAGCAATATTTCTAAATATCATTACAACCGTTGCAATGAGTAAGACTAGTAAATAAACACTACTGTGCCGTTGGGCAAGACTCCTTGCGAATGTATGAATCATTCATATAATGGCAAGGTGTAATGAAGGCATGCATGTGGCGTGTGAGCCTGGAAAATCACTATAATCCTATTGGATAGTATAGGAAATGTAATCCAGGCTGTAGGTCACAGGGACCATAGACTCAGATTGGCAGCCACACTTCTATGGGGCAGGTGTGGCCTGATGTAGACTAAGTGTAAAAAAAACGCACGCTATAAAACTAATGCACTAAATACAGGTGGTCATATTAATAGTGTTCTTATGTATTCCATATGGTGTTTTTGTTGTTGTAGGGAATGGAGTTCATACATAAAAGTTGCATGAAGTTTCACGGTAACTTGAAGCCAAGCACATGTCTGGTGGACAGCAGACTGCAGATTAAACTGTCTGGCTTCGGACTTTGGGAATTTAGAAATGCTCATAAGAAAATGATTGCTTCACTGGAAAACCACAAGTATGAAGGTCAGTATGTACAAGTGTAGATTTTGTTGGCTCAAACAGCAACATGATGTAATGATTTATTTACATTTAGACTGCTTTCGACATCTCAGAAAAAAACACATCTAATACATTGGAGTTAATTTGAAACATATTTTGCCTTAGTTACACGTTTGTTTGGTTAATTTTGTTGTAGAGATGTACTGGACAGCACCAGAGCTGTTAAGACAAGTTGGTCACCATTGCTTTGGATCACAAAAGGGGGATGTCTACAGTTTTGCTATGATCATGTGGGAACTTATGTACAACTCCAAATCTGGTCCTTTCTCTGACTTCAACTTGGAGCCAAAAGGTTAGTAACCAACTGCTGGTTTTCATTTAAGGATTAACTCAGAAATATAAATACAATTTTTCTTGTAGACGGTGCAGAAAGCTGAAGATTAAGAAAAGATTGTAGAATCAAAAATGGGCTATTGAACTAATCTTAACAATACATTCCAGTCACCAAGCAAACAAGCATCAATCCATGGGTTTCAGAGTGATTAAAAAAGAGGACTGTTGCCATAGAAATGAACTATTAAAGAGTTTAATCTTAGACCTTATTTTTAGACTTTAATTCAAGCTTTATTTTAACACAATCTGAGCATAAAGAACTGACTTGGTTGGAAATAACAGGGCAGTCACAAGCTAGCATTAGCCAACAGGTTTTCAGTCACTCTCACTGTTATGTTGAAAATCAGACACCTAAACAGAGCCATGAATGCTCATATTGATCACTGGTTCCTATAAATGTGTTGTTTAAATCCATTTTGTATTTTTTTGTATAGAGTGTTTTCACGGACTCGAAAAATCCGACCATGTCCTGGATGTGCAGCCATGTTGGAGATATTGCTCTCTCTTAAATTAATCACTCTTATAAAACAACCATGCAGAAAAACTCAAAATTTTGCGATAAAACTTACACATCAGAATCCAAAACTTCTGATACAGTTGACCAGTTGTACAGAGATAAGTTGGATGCTAAAGAAAAGGACCGTTATATGAACAAACTCAAATTAATTGGGCAAGAAGATCCGTATGAGATGGATTCAGCTTTGTTCAGTGACAGTCCCGATATTGTGAACTACCTGGTCTTCTCCCCACGCCCTTATACAGCACAAGACCTTTAGAGCTATAAAGGTCTGGAGGCAACAACCAGTTTGTTTGTGGCTGGTACGAGAGCGCAAAGTGCGGAAAATTGGAGACAAGCGTATTGTGATGGCAAAGGTAGGCATACTTCTATTACATGTGTAACGTGTTTAAGTACTAGTATATTGCTTTTTATTCACGTTTTGCAAAGATTAAAATATTAACATTGTAATACAATTTACTGTAGGGGCTAATGAAGCAAATGAACATGTACAGGTACAAGTATTTACAACTAACAAAGTTTAATAAGTCACTGATGCATGGGCCTAAAAAATGACAAATAAAAAAATGATGATAGCAATCACAATGCACAGTATGAAATATCTACCGGCTGCAAAATGAGCTGAGAATATACGAATGCTGTCGTGATTTTTCCCATCCAAGTTGTGTCTGTGACTGGCAATCCACAATCGCCTCCTTTCCTTTGAAAATCGCTCTGTCTGTTCACCCTGGTTGATCACTACTTTAGGTAAACGATAGAACTGCAGGTGTTTTTCTCTGTCCGATCTAATGTGACAGCCTAGGACCCGACAATATATTTTTAAAACTTTGCGGCATAAGTGCAATGTTCGCTTTGTTTCAAATATCTCCAACATGGCTCACTTCCAGATTATGACGTCATGTGATAACGCTCGATTTCTTTTTCAGACGCCAGTGTTTGCTAATGCATGAAATGTGTCACCATGGTAACTGATAAACATTCCACCACAGAGATACACGTAGAAAACCCCCAGCATGATGCCACTGCAAACTATCAATAGGGACAGCAGTTTGTATCGATTTGTATAGGTTCCAGTTCCATAGGCAATCTCCAGTATTTATCAGGGCTTGGAACTGGCACAAAATGTATATTATTGTTACTCTCCCCCTCCTTGAGCCGCCACCTTAACGTGGTGGAGGGGTTTGAGTGCCCGAATGATCCCGGGAGCTATGTTGTCGGGGGCTTTATGCCCCTGGTAGGGTCACCCAAGGCAAACAGGTCCTGGGGGACGGGTCAGACCAAGAGCGGTTCAAAAGCCCATTATGATGAGTATTCAATCAAGGCCAGTTACGTCGCCCGGATCGGCGTCACCGGGGCCCCACCCTGGAGCCAGGCCTGGGGTGGGAGCTCGCGAACGAGCGCCTGGCCTTTCCCCATGGGGCCCGGCCGGGCTCAGCCCGAAGGAGCGACGTGGGGCCGTCCTCCCGTGGACCCACCACCCGCAGGAGGATCCATAAGGGCCGGGTGCAGAGAGATCTGGGCGGCAGCCGAAGGCAGGGGCCTCGGCGACCAGATCTCCAGACATGGAGACTAGCTCTGGGGACATGGAATGTCACCTCGCTGGGGGGGAAGGAGCCTGAGCTCGTGCGGGAGGTTGAGCGCTATCGACTAGATATAGTCGGCCTCACCTCCACGCACAGCCTGGGCTCTGGAACCCAACTCCTTGAAGGGGGCTGGACTCTCCATTTCTCTGGCGTTGCCCGCGGGGAACGGCGGCGGGCCGGTGTGGGCCTGCTCATTGCCCCACGGCTCAGCCGCTGTGTGTTGGAGTTCACCCCGGTGAACGAGAGGGTCGCGTCCCTGCGCCTTCGGGTCGGGGACAGGTCTCTCACTGTTGTGTCGGCCTACGGGCCAAACAGCAGTGCAGAGTACCCGGCCTTCTTGGAGTGCCTGGGAGGAGTACTGGACAGTGCACCGACCGGGGACTCCGTTGTTCTCCTGGGGGACTTCAACGCCCACGTGGGCAACGACAGTGACACCTGGAGAGGGGTGATTGGGAGGAACGGCCTCCCTGATCTGAACCCGAGTGGTGTTCTGTTATTGGACTTCTGTGCTAGCCACAGTTTGTCCATAACGAACACCATGTTCAAGCACAAGGGTGTCCATCAGTGCACGTGGCACCAGGACACCCTAGGACGGAGGTCGATGATCGACTTTGTTGTCGTGTCATCTGACCTCCGGCCGCGTGTCTTGGACACTCGGGTGAAGAGAGGGGCAGAGCTGTCAACCGATCACCACCTGGTGGTGAGTTGGGTCCGCTGGCAGGGGAGGAAGCCGGAGAGGCCTGGCAGGCCCAAGCGCGTAGTGAAGGTCTGTTGGGAACGTCTGGCAGAGCCCTCTGTCAGGGGCACCTTCAACTCACACCTCCGGGAGAGCTTCTCCCGGATTCCGGGGGAGGCTGGGGATATAGAGTCCGAATGGGCTCTGTTCTCGGCCTCTATTGTCGATGCGGCCGCCCGTAGCTGTGGTCGTAAGGCCTGTGGTGCCTGTCGCGGCGGCAATCCCCGAACCCGGTGGTGGACACCGGAAGTAAGGGATGCCGTCAGGCTGAAGAAGGAGTCCTATCGGGCCTTGTTGGCTCATGGGACTCCGGAGGCAGCCGACGGGTACCGGCGGGCCAAGCGTGCTGCAGCCCGGGCGGTGGCAGAGGCAAAAACTCGGAGTTGGGAGGAGTTCGGAGAGGCCATGGAGGAGGACTATCGGACGGCCTCAAAGAAATTCTGGCAAACCGTCCGGCGCCTCAGGAGGGGGAAGCAGTGCTTCACAAACACTGTTTACAGTGGTGGTGGGGAGCTGTTGACCTCGACTGGGGATGTTGTCGGACGGTGGAAGGAATACTTTGAGGATCTCCTCACTCCCGCCGTCACGTCTTCCGAGGAGGAAGCAGAGGCTGGGGACTCAGGGTCGGACTCACTCATCACCCTGGCTGAAGTCACTGAGGTGGTTGGAAAGCTCCTCGGTGGCAAGGCCCCGGGGGTGGATGAGATCCGTCCTGAGTATCTCAAGTCGCTGGATGTTGTAGGGCTGTCTTGGCTGACACGTCTCTGCAACATCGCGTGGCGGTCGGGGACAGTACCTCTGGACTGGCAGACCGGGGTGGTGGTCCCTCTGTTTAAGAAGGGGGACCGGAGGGTGTGTTCCAACTATCGGGGAATCACACTCCTCAGCCTTCCCGGTAAGGTCTATTCCAGGGTGCTGGAGAGGAGAATTCGTCCGATAGTCGAACCTCGGATTCAGGAGGAGCAGTGTGGTTTTCGTCCCGGCCGGGGAACACTGGACCAGCTCTATACTCTCCATCGGGTGCTCGAGGGTGCATGGGAGTTTACCCAACCAGTCCACATGTGCTTTGTGGATCTGGAGAAGGCATTCGACCGTGTCCCTCGTGGGGTCCTGTGGAGGGTGCTCTGGGAGTACGGGGTTCAGGGCCCTTTGTTAAGGGCTGTTCGGTCCCTGTATGACCGGAGCAGGAGCTGTGTTCGCATTGCCGGTAGTAAGTCGGACCTGTTTCCGGTGCATGTTGGACTCCACCAGGGCTGCCCTTTGTCACCGGTTCTGTTCATTATATTTATGGACAGAATTTCTAGGCGCAGTCAGGGGCCGGAGGGGATCCGGTTTGGGAACCACAGGATCTCATCTCTGCTGTTTGCGGATGATGTTGTCCTGATGGCTTCATCAAACCGGGACCTCCAATGTGCACTGGGGCGGTTCGCAGCCGAGTGTGAAGCGGCTGGGATGAGAATCAGCTCCTCCAAATCCGAGGCCATGGTTCTCGACCGGAAAAAGGTGGTTTGCCCTCTCTGGGTGGGTGGAGAGTCCTTGCCTCAAGTGGAGGAGTTCAAGTATCTCGGGGTCTTGTTCACGAGTGAGGGGAGGATGGAGCGTGAGATTGACAGGCGGATCGGTGCAGCGTCGGCAGTGATGCGGTCGTTGTACCGGACCGTTGTGGTGAAGAGGGAGCTGAGCCAAAAGGCGAAGCTCTCAATTTACCGGTCAATCTACGTTCCTACCCTCACCTATGGCCATGAGCTTTGGGTAATGACCGAAAGGACGAGATCGCGGATACAAGCGGCCGAAATGAGTTTCCTTCACAGAGTGGCTGGGCGCACAAATGCAGTTTACTTAGACCAGTGTTTTTGAACCTTTTTGATTTGTAGTACTTTTGTAAGACAGAAGACTCACTAAAACAGCAAAGTGCACATGTGTAGAAAGATACCAGTGCTTTTGCTTTCTTTTTATCACTTACTGAATCAGTAAAGTGAAATTGGATGTATTTTATAGCACACTACATTGCAAATAGCTGAAAATCATGTTCTTGGCTAACTATGCAGATTTCTATATAAGTTCTCCAAAAGATTCAATCATGTTGCAGTCAAAGGTGAATAAACAAATGAAGAAATTAAATGAGCTGTAGCTCTGAGAGTGCAAAAAGCTTCGAGAGTTACACAAATATTATAGTGATGTCTAATTGTCATCATGTTTTGTAATGTGTGTAGAATCCCTCAGTCGTCCAGGTAGAATCCGTGGCAAAAGGAGAAATTCAATTTGTCAACTGGACAAATGTTTATTTGGTCGAATACGTTTCGCAGCTCATCCAAGCTGCTTCTTCTGAAGAAAAACTGAAGTAGCTTAGATGAGCTGTGAAACGTATTCGACCAAATAAACTTTTGTCCAGTTGACAAATAAAATTTCTCCTTTTGCCATGTTTTGTAATGTTTCAGACATAATAATGCAGTTGAGAAGTCCATTCCAGGGTGAACCACTGCGTCCATCTTTGTCTGAACAAATGTGTGAGGAAAACGTAAACTCCCTGCTCCAAGCCTGCTGGAGTGAAAACCCTGACCACAGACCCCCCTTTGGGTCCATACGCAGACAGCTCAAGGAGACCAGTCCAGAAAGGTGTCATTTTGAAATTATACATAAAAAAATGTAATGTTGACTTTATTATGTAATCTTTCCCTTTGGTAACGCTTTATACTTTTTGGTTGGGGGTCCGTTACTTCCCCGTTTCAGTGGATATGTCATTGCACTGCCTGGAATGTTTCACATTATGACGTTAAACAGTTCTACCTTACATTTATTCAATTACAGGTGGTTTTATAGCTCAAAAATACCTAGAAAAACAGGCATTCTGAGCAGGGTTGCCTCTCCACAGATCTGTAACTTGGTCTGGTTTGGTCTCCATGAAGATAAAATGGTTTAATGCCATACTGTGAAACATTCCAGACAAAGCAAGAACATCTCCAGGGAGAAAAAGCATTTGACGGACCCTCCACCAGAAAAGTTACACAATAAACAAATAGGAGTTAGGGTATGATTAAACATGTGTGAACTAAACAAAACACAACAAAGGTATGTGTGATGACCTTTAAGTACAATGTTTATTTTTTTCATATTTTTAGTCACGCAAACATACTGGACAATATGGTGGATAAGTTGGAGAAATATGCAAATCATTTGGAGGAGGTGGTGGAGGAGCGCACCAATCAGCTGACAGCAGAGAAGACTCGTGCGGACAGGCTCCTCTCCAGTATGTTACCCAGGTACTCTTTACAATGGTAAGACACAGACATTAGATGCAAGGCGCGAGAAGTTGAAGTTGTAAAGTAAAGAATGTAAAAGTAATTTATGCCATTAACGTTACAGTATCGCTGCTTTCATTGTTTGAACAAAGACTATTTTAATTTTACAATTACACATAAAAATTTGTTTAATTTAAATTATTCTTTTTAAATGTATTTGACCAAATAAACATTTGTCCAGTTCACAAATTGAATTTCTCCTTTTGCCACGGATTCTACCTGGACGATTGAGGGATTTTACACACTTCTTTTAATGTTGATTCAAAGCAAATTTTTGGATTTTACATTTATTTGCTTATGGTTTGTAATTTCACAAAACAAAGAAATTATTTATATCTTTCTTAATTTGTTTTTATGCCTTTTTTCAGTGCCTGTCAAAATGTGTAAATTTCTAATAGTAACTATTACAAACACTAGACCAGATATTGTTGCTAAGGTCTCTAGTTTTATGGGGGCCCCATTTCAAATGTATATTTGTGGGATCCTCAATGCAAAACTACAATGGAGCGATCCTTAAACCCTCATACTATTCATGAACTTGCCAAAATTCTTTAAAATTCTGGAACATTTATGCATAATGCATGTAATGCAGTGCTTCTCAAATAGTGGGGCGGGCCCCCCTGGGGGGGCGCGGTGTGATGCCAGGGGGGCGCGTGTGACCCTGGGAAACATGCTTTTTTGCCGTACTGTACTAGAACGAAGTGTAATTGCACATCAACAACAGTAGTTGGCAGTGGCGCTCTCATTGTCGCTCTGGGGCAGGGGTCGGCAACCTTAAATACACGATATACAGAACAGACATCTCTGTCACAGAAAAACACGTATATTCGTGTCCTTTAGTCCGACAGAAGCTGACGCATCAGCGGCACAAGGAGAGAGCGTTTTTGTTTTTTTTCCCAGCGCTTTTAGTTTATGCAAATGGGCCATGTGATTTTAAGTTTCGTTTCTGTAAAACGTAAACAAATGTGCGCAAAGATGCATTAAAAATACATTCATATTTGAGTCCTCAGTGCAGAAAGACAGTACAGTCTTTGTTGGAAGTTTCTTTCTTTCTTTTTTTGTTTTTAATGTTAATAAAAGGATACAATGTTATGCAGAGGTGTATAACAATTTTCTAGACAAATAATACAATTTATTTTACAATTTTCGCGTGCAGGGAGGGGGGGGCGTGAAATTTTGTCTTCTTCCTAGGGGGGGCGTCACAGAAAATAATTGAGAAGCACTGATGTAATGCAATACAATAATTATAGATAATACATGGCAAGGTCTTTTATCAGGAACTCACAACATCAGAGCAGCAGTCTTTTAAATTTAAATGTCAAAATCTTTCTTAGGTTCATATCTCTAGGTTCATTTATCCACTAAAAAAACTAGTGGATACAGAGCCCAGTGCACTTGTCTCATCTGTTTATAGATAAAACAGATAATCTAACTCCATGTAATATGCTTTTCAGGTATATTGCTGATCAGCTGATGGCGGGAAAGTCTGTGGAGCCGCGCAGTTACGAGCTGGTGACCATTTTCTTTTCGGACATTGTTGGGTTCACGTCCATGTGCTCTGTCAGCTCGGCCATGGAGGTGGTCACTTTTCTCAATGACCTTTACAGCCTGTTCGACGACATTATCAAAATGTATGACGTATATAAGGTAGGAGATAATAGTAATAATAATATCAATTTTTGTTGTACGCAAAAAAGTGTAGTGCCAGGGCTGAACAAAGGAATCAATAAATATTGATCAAAATACTGAAATGACTTTGTAAAAACATTTTGGGTACAGTCATACTTGTTCTTGTTTGGTCCTGGTTGGGGCTCAGTTTGAGTCCTGGTTTAGTCCTGGTCTAGTCCTGGTTTAGTGCCAGTTAGTCCCAGTTTTGATGTGTTTATTGTGCAGGTGTAAATGCACAATCAAAGAGTGAGGTCTGACTCTAGTTTTCTGTTATACATACAAACTTCTGGGGTACATATTCCAATTATTAAGCCACAAAGCCATTATATCTCCCACCATGGATAAATGAGCTTTTTCATTTTGGAATGTGAGATCAGTCATGATCAAATTGGAGATTATTGTATTTGGCCTGGGGCTTGGTTCACAAATAAATAAATACATACATCATTTTCTTTTGAGATATTGCCCAGTGTAATTTTTAGTCCAAATCTCCTTTGGTACAGAATTTAAAACAGTCTAGTTTCAACTATGTTCTCACTCCCCACTGATGAAAAACTGCACTATATTGTATATGCACTATATTGTATATGTATATTTTATAGAATTACTTTATTTGTCATATTTTTCAGGTAGAGACGATTGGTGACGCGTACATGGTGGCGAGTGGTTTGCCCCTCAGTAATGGAAACAAACATGCCATAGAGATCTGTACCATGGCGCTGCACTTTCTGAACGCCATAAAAGAATTCAAGATCCGCCACATGCCAAAAGAGAGTCTGACCATTCGTGTCGGGATTCATTCAGGTAAGGTCAATGTGTGTGGATGCTTTCAGATGTCAAAATAAATGGCGCCTCCCGGGCGCCGAAAGATGGCTGCTCACTGCTCCTGAAAAAGGATGGGTCAAATGCAGAAGTAAAATTTCTCCCGTGTGTCACTGTGTGTCATTGTGTGTGAGACCAATAAAGGCTTAATCTTAATCTTAGTTAAAGGTTCATTATGTCACTTTTTTGAATAGTATGATACTGGCCGAAATCTACAGTTACACTTTTTGACTGACCTTTAGGTCCAGTTGTTGCCGGTGTGGTGGGGACAACAATGCCTCGCTACTGTCTGTTTGGTGATACGGTCAACATGGCGTCCAGGATGGAGAGTAACAGTTTACGTGAGAGACAAGTTTTACACATTTTACATAGTTATTATTTAAATTTTTGGGCACTTAATATATGGATATATATTAGTATGTTACATTGAAATTTTTATTTTTCCCAACAGCACTTAAAATCCATATAACACAATCCACTGCAGATATCCTTCTTACAACTGGAGTCTTTGAGCTGGAGGAGAGAGGCGAGATTGAAATGAAGGTAACTCTAAAAAGTACCACACATGATGCTAATAATGTTATTTTACAAATGATAGTAATTATTTATTTGTGCATAACAGGGTAAAGGGAGTCATAAAACGTACTGGCTACTGAACAGACATGGGTTCAATCCTCCTGCCATTCAACACAACTCTCCACCAGCAGACAGCCTCAGACCATCTCAAGAGGTAGCACAAACTTAACATTTATAATTTAAAATAAATCGAATCCCCCCGGAGGAGCTGAAGGAAGTGTCCAGGTTGAAGAAACTCCCTGCTTAGACTGTTTCTCCCGTGACCCGGCCCCGGATAAGCGGAAGAAAATGGATGTCAATAAATTCTCCTTACTATGTTGCATTTTGGTGAGGTGGTGGGCACATACTTGTCCCCTGGAGATGTTATTGCTTTGACTAAAACGTTCCGCAGTTTGACATAAAACTCTTAGCATTTATTCAGTTACAGTTGTTTTATTGCCCTGAAAAACATATATACTAGTACATACATACTCACTTTCAGCAGGGTCACCACTCCACAGATCTTACCTGGTGGTGTCATGTGCCTGTCTCCATGGAAATTGTTAAATTTAATTCATTACTGTGGAACAATCTAGGCAAAACAATAACATCTCCATGGAGGCAAGCAGGTGATTGAGCTCTATCAGAAAACTTACATCTTGAATGTATTTATTGCAGTTAAATTTTGCCTTATAGAAACCAGGAGCATCGAAAGCAGCAGATAAAAGGAAAACTCTGATCAAACCCCAGATGACCGAGAGCCAGATGCCATCAGTGAATATTTGAAATGACCACAAGATATTTTGGACTTTCTGTATCACTGACTTCCACTTTATACAGTCGTCTCAGGTCAGTCTATTCTGCAGTAGAACTAATGTTTTTTTTTTATTATTATAGTAGGATTACAGCACAGAGGTCAGAGAGTCCAAGTACAGTTTGGTTGATGTTCAAGGAGAGATTAGCAACATAAAACATTTTTTCAACTAAATGCTGGTTCCTCTGTGATGGAAATGTATACACTATCATTGTATATAAATTGTATGTTTTATTATTTATAATGTATTCTACATCTTTTTAAAAGTATATTACACAAAATTGGCTCTTGTGAACTTTTAGCCATGTTATAATGCTGTTACCTCCTCAAAAACATACCTGGAGTTGTGTTTCGTTTCATTCACATGTTTGAGTAACTCTGTCTACATCTCCAAAACTCAAAATGCTCCTTTCCACCTTGTGATGTCATGAAGCGGTAGTTCACGTTAGCAGGTACCTTTCACCTTTAGTTCAGTAGAGATGGGCAATTCCAGGCCTAAAATCATCCAAATTATTTCAGTGTAGGTGTATGGAGTTTAATAACACAGTGGAGCACTTCCTTTATTTCCACATGACATCATGTAGAACAGAGTGTTTTCTATTCAAGAGAAGACAGCATAAATAAAATGTGTTAAATATACATGAATGAAACAAAACATATCTCCAGGTATGTTTTTGATGAGGAAACATTATAACAGAGGTTAGACAATGGTGTAATACGGCCCCTTTAAAGTACCATGAACAAAATAACTGCTATAAAATTATATATTGAATTATTAAACTTATTAAACTATTATATAAAATTATAGTAGAACATGTAATTATATTGTGATGAGAAATGATTTTTAAATTATATTCAGACAAAGACATTTTATCAAAAAAACAATTTTATTATAGGAGAGTTGAATGTGTTTGAATGTGTATTTATTGTGAGTGAATGATGTATTGCTTTACTGGTCATTGAAGAACTGTCATGTTTTGTCTGTTTTTCTGCACTAAATAAACCTTATTGAACTGTGTGTATATTATGTTTGTTTACATCCATTTACAAATCAAAAAATGTATTTATGAGGACCACCATGAGCACAAGCAGCGATATCCCTGTACAAGAAAGAGAACGAATCAAGTTATTTAAATCTGACCCCATGTTTACATCATACATACCTGCTATGTGTCCTGTGTTAGCAGATGCACTACCTGTCAGGCAATAAAACATTATTAAAGGTCCTATATTACACAAAATTTACTATTATGAAATTTGAGCTGTGTAATAATCCCGTTACCTCATCAAAAACATGCCTGGAATTGTGTTTTGTTTCATTCACACATGTTTGAGTAACCCTTTATTATTACCGGTAGTCTGTACACATCTTCAAAGCTCAAAATGCTCGGTTCCACCTTGTGATGTCATGAAGTAGGAGTTTTCAAGTTAACAGCTACCTTTTATCTTTTGTTCAGTAGAGATTGACAGAATTCCAGAGATGAAATTATACAAAAGATTCCAGTAAAGGTGTATGGAGCACTTCCTGTATTACCACATGACATCAGAAGGTGAAACAGAGTGTTTTCAGTTTGAAAAAAGAGCTCAGCCTAAATATGCAAGGCGTGTGTGTTAAACGTGTGTCAATGAAATAAAACACAACTCCATATTATGTTTTTGATGAGGAAACAACATTACAGCATAAATCAGAAAACAGCGTAATAAGGAATAAATGTAAATGTTTATAAATTAACTGCTAATACCTTTTACAAGAAACTCTGTTGTGAGAACTCCTCCGTTTGGGTCGGGCTGTGGAGTGAGACTCCTGGTTGAACATGGGCTCTGAGGGACAGCATCACACATCAGATTTTAGAACTTTTGCCATAGCAATGATACATTCAAAACTATATAATATGAAGTCCTCAAAATGTCGCCTATAAACCCAAAGCTAAAACTCATAAATATGCAGAATAGCAGGCAACAACCCATTACATGAACATAACTCTAAAATACAGAGAGTTAGCACACTACTTCAACTACAACAACAACAACAACAACAATAATAATAATAATAATAATAATAATAATAATAATAATAATAATAATAATAATAATAATAATAATAATAATAATAATAATAATAATAATAATAATAAATCAGCTTGACAACAGTGTGAGCCAGTCTTTCTCTAGTCAAATTCTTTTAGCTATGAGGTAACTATCCATCCATCCATTTTCTTCCACTCATTTGGGGCTGGGTCGTGGGTGCAACAGTCTAAGCAGGGACTCCCAGACCTCCCTCACCCCGAACACTTCCTCCAGCCCCTCCGGGGGGCCCCAAGGCGTTCCCAGGCCAGCCGGGAGACATAATCCCTCCAGCGTGTCCTGGGTCTTCCCCGGGGCCTCCTCCCAGTGCGACATGCCCGGAACACCTCCCGAGGGAGGCGTCCTGGAGGCATCCGAAACAGATGCCCGAGCCACCTCAGCTGGCTCCTCTCAACGTGGAGAAGCAGTGGCTCTACTCCGAGCTCCTCCCATGTGACTGAGCTCCTCAACCTATCTCTAAGGGTTCGCCCAGCCACTCTGGGGAGGAATCTCATTTCGGCCACTTGTATCTGCAATCTTGTCCTTTCAGTCATTACTCAAAGCTCATGACCATAGGTGAGGGTAGGAACGTAGATTGACCGGTAAATCGAGAGCTTTGCCTTTTGGCTCAGCTCCCTCTTCACCACAACGGTCCGGGTACAGTGACCGCATCACTGCCAATGCTGCACCGATTTTTTTTTTTTTAAGACCAATAGTTTTGAGGTAACTATTGGCCATAAAAAATATGTATATTCAATCAGAAAATACAGTGAAAATTATGTTTCATTCACCTCTCAGTAATATTAATATTGTAATAAAATGTTACATGATGCAAATGTTAATCTATGAGGTAACTAATGGCCATAACACAAAATATATATTTAATTCTTCTATTCAAATCATGATGATTCTATTCAAATCATCAGCACCTAATCTTCGTTCATAATAATAATACTATTGTAATGGTAATAATGAATAATGTTATGACTCACGGGGATACAGTTGAGCCTCTCACTGTCGCAGATGTGGACCTCACAGTGGAGCCACACAGTCGAGACCTTCTCCAAACGCTGAAACCGAAACGAGTTGAACTTAAACATGGAGCGGCTGTCTTTGGCATTTTCAAATATTGTCACAGTGTGGTCCGACGCACAGCTAAAGAAAAGAATATAATATTAGTTTAATTTATTTTTTCTTCATTTGAAGTGAGTGATTATAACAGTATATAAAATGTGATATGACCCAGCCAGAGAATGACTTTAAGATAGACTATGTAACTTTCTGGGGGCTGACTTACCACCTGTTTATCTCCATGGAGACAACTGATTGAAATGTTCCACAGTATAGCATTGAACTTAATTATCTCCATGGACACAAGCAGCTGAGATCACCAAGCTAAGTTACAGATCTGGTTTGTGCAGAGGTGATCCTTGTCACATTAAGAATATATGTTTTCAATGTATTTCTTAAGTTTAATACATACTGTGGGACATTCCAGGCAAAGAATATACTATATTTATATGTTATATATTAACTTTTTATATTCTTTACCTGTTAATGATCAGGCTCCACCTCTTCCTGTCAGTTGAGTACGGAGATGGAGTGGCCCAGCAGTTGTTGATCACGACTCTGAATCTAAAACAAGTGTGTTGTTTAAGTTACAAACTTTTACAACTGAAATAGACCAATTTCACCCACCTCCCACTGAGCCCTTTAGCCTCAATGCCAATGAAGACTTCAGAGCCGATCTCAGATGTATCAATGATATACGGAGCATCCTTCGCATATAGGAATTTGGAGTTCTGTGAAAAAGGGCAATTCATTCTGATGCAAGCCTATTTTTGTCAAATAATACTACTATTAATACTAAAAGTTCTTAGTTAAATGGTTACATTTAAGGTCTATATTTTTTTCCCTTCTGCTGTATTTTGCAGCGACACACTGAAATGTCCCCTTTGTCAGGTAATGAAAGGTTCTTAATTAAAGACACAACATAACATAAGACATTATATGAATGAAAATACTGGTCTACAAATTTTTGGACTCAATCTGCTTCCAAGATAAAAGTGGCTAAATCTCATTTATATTGATAAGATTATATGAAAATCAATTGATAACTGTGCTGGTTAGATAATGTATTCAAGATAGTATGTAATGATATAGTTTTACATTAAAATTGCATCTGTTTATACAATAGATATAGGCATTTTTGCTTAAAAATATTTCTATTTTGAAAATATTTAACTTGCACTTCTTTATCCGTCAAGAAATAAACAAGAAATATCTCAAGACACCAGGTGGGCACAATTTCGAGGCATCTCTCTTATGTGAAATCAAAAAATATTTTATGTTAAAACTCTAGACATATTAAAATGTATTAGAATGTGCAGACAGGCTTTCAGATAGAACTAGTTGTAGACACACTGTACCTTCTGATAAACTACCGTTTTTGCCTTATTTTGCATAAATTTCCTATTTTGACCCAATACTATATCTTGGAAACTATAGCCAATCAGCACTTCTGACTGTAAAAATTTCACTACTTTTGTTCTGGAAGCATTTTGCTTGTAGACCAGTGAAATCTGTTCTAGGGATGGGAGGTATTGCGGAATTTTTTTTTTTTTTTTTTTTGAGATTATATATCAAAAGAAAATGTAATTCTGTCAACCGGAATTTTGGAGTGGAACATACCTGGATGACTGAGTGATTACACATGTAATTAGATTGTATATATTTATAAATATGCTTTATTTACAATTTTATAGTTATATATTTATACAATTTTGAGTATGTCTTCAAAACATCAGATCTTGCAGACAATATAGTACCATCTCATAGACTGTATATACAGTATTTTCTTCTGCTTACACAATTTTCCTAAGTCTTAGTACTTTAATGTATACCTGAAAGCTAAAAATAATTAGTAGGCTGAAGGCGTCCTCTGGATAATCTAAATTCACAGATCATTACTCACCGTGAACACATTCAGAGACAACTGTGACCTAAAAGTGCCTATACTGCCGTTGTTCACATAAACTGTAGCCACTCTGGAAAAAGCAGAGGGTTTAGTAAAAACACTACAAATCATTGTGTTAGACTGGAAATGTTTCACATAGAAAGGTGAAGGCCCTATGTGCTGGGACGATGCTTACCTCTGACTAAACACAGCGTTATTCACCAGGTAGGCAGCTCGATACATACAGCTGAAGGTGTAGTTAACAGGCTGGTTTCTCACTGTGAGAGTTGTATCATTGGACACAATGGAGTTATAGAAGATGTACTTGGGGTCTTTGCCAGGAATGTACTATAGGAGACAAGCACAGCATTCAAAGTGATAGGAAAGTATTCCAATAGTAGACTTAAAATCAGGTTTATACTAGATGGAATAGGAGTTTGAATGTTTTTTTTCTTTAACTCTTAAAGGCCATGTTAGAATGCTGTTCGATTGCTTTTACATCCTCAAAAACATACCTGGGATTATGTTTTGTTTCATTCACACATGTCTGAGTAACACTTTATTATTAGTCTGTCTATATTCACAAAGCTCAAAATGCTCTGTTCCACCTTGTGATGTCATGAAGCAGTAGTTTTCAAGTTAACAGCTCCTTTTACCTTTTGTTCAGTAGAGATAACTGCCTATCTCTGCCTAACCCTAATCCTAACCCTAACCCTAGGCAGTTTCTGTGATAAAATTATCCAGATGATTCTAGTGAAAGTGAATGGATTTTAAAAACCCAGTGGAGCAACATGATATCACAAAGTTAAATATGCAGCATTAGGGTGTTAAACATGTGTTAATGAAACAAAACACAACACCAGGTATGTCTGTGATGAGGAAACAACGTAACAAGTGTAATATGAGCCCTTTAAGGTATTTATTGTCCCTGTAGGGCAATTTGTCCTCTGCATTTCATCCTTCATTGCCGCTGGGGCAGTCTGTCTGGAGCAGTGAGAGACCCCTCTACAGATCTTGAGCTTGGCTAAGCTGGAGGATTTCATCTATTGTGCATGTTTTGGGTTAATCTTACCATTTACATAAGCAGTAATAAATCAAATACAATTACCACCAGTTCTTGGCTGCTCAGTTTGACTATACGTGGGAAAATGTGATTGTATATGTGATGGAAAACAAAATGGTATAGAGCCCATATTAGGTCATAAGTTTGAGTGGGTGGGTTGAGTGGGTTCTTGTCTATAGCTGGAGCTGGCCCTGGATCAAACTGCATCAAAAGTAAATTAAAATAGTATGGAATGTGCTCAAAAAGTGTACTTAAAAGTTAGTGTGTGTACATGTAACTGCTCGAATGTTTACATTTTCCTGTTTGCACTATATCAACCATGTTTACACTTGTTTGCACCATATCAACAATGTTTACACCCTGTTTTTTGTTTTGTTTTTTTTACTACTGACAGCTGCACATAAAACCAATGTTGCACACTATCTGTAAATATGTACATAGCCTAGCCTATATTTTTCATAGTGTATATTCGGTAAAGATTGTTTCTATTTGATTATGCTTCTCTTTATCTTATTTATCTATTTTAACTTTTTGCATGCTCTTAGCATCCAGGGTGGGCAGCAAAGTAAGAATTTCATTGTACAGGGAAACGTGTTTCTTTACTGTGCATATGACAATAAAAGCTTTGAATCTTGAATCTTTCCACTTTTATTTCAAAACGTTAATGTGAATTAGAAACTGTTCATATACTTCATGTTCTATTTCAACATAAAGGTGCACTGTGTAACTGGTGGAGGGTCCATCACCAGCTTTTCTCTATGGAGATACTATCTGGAATGTTCTACTGTGACATTACACTTATTTATCTCTACGAAGACATCAAAGAGCCCAGTTACATGTCAGATCTGTGGAGAGGCAAGCCCACTCAGCAAGAATGCATGTTTTTTGGTCAATAAAAACCCATGTTATTGAGTAAATAATTCCAGATAAAACAACATTTCCATGGACCCTCTAGAAGAAAGCTTACACAGTGCACCTTTAACTTTACTAAACTTACTATTTTCTTATCTTTTTACTTGTATTTCATTTTTAAATCCTATTCTCTCACCTCTGACTGGGTGGCACAGTATGAGTGGTTCCTTGGCGTCAGATCTGGGATGATGAAGCGATAGTACCCCGGACTGTGGACCCCTGAATAACACACGCCTCCCAAAGACAACTGCTCGATCTCCCACCCGTACGGACACTCAGGCACATTGGCAATAATAGTGTTGGGGAAACAGGACACCATCACATAGTCTGTAATAGAAAAAAAAAAAAGTTAGATAAATAGCACAAAGATTTCAAGCTTTATCATTTTTTCTCAAGTATAACAGGCCTTTAAAAAAACCTATATTATGCGTCTGAAGTTTAAAAATGTACTTGTTTCCTGTCTTGTAGTCTTTGTTGTGATTGTGAAATAATTTATCATTCAGCACCTCAACATTCCTCACTGCTAAAACATTATTAAAACATTACTATACACAGGGATGCACCAATCTGATACTGGTATTGGATATCGGCACTGATCCTAAAAAATTGCTGGATCAGATATCAGTTTCCAAGTATCAGTCAGTCGATGTCTTGTTTGGACATATACATTGGTGCAATGAGACTCTTTACTGATCATAGATGGCCCAAAGTCTCACAATCAACTCTATAACACATTTGGATCCGTTTATTGATCTAAATGTTTTATTATATTTTAAAGGAAATAAAAGCTAATTTCAGTCTCTGCACTGGTATCAGTTGATATCGGTTATCGGCAAATACTTAAAGCTATAGTATCATAATTGGTAGTGGAACTGAAAAAGCTGGATTAGTGCATCCTAATCTCCTCAAAATAATACAAATATTTGTTCATAACGAAACATACACATACACAAGTATTTTTGTTTTTATTTACCTGCTTTTTGGGGTGGACATGTCAGTGCAACTGGCAACAGCAATAAAAGTACAATGACAACTGCCATTGTGAAGCTGCAAGAAAAAACATAACAGCAATAAGACAATAATAAATACATTGAAATACCAAAAATATTATGTAGTCATAAGAACTCACCTGTTGAAAAGTTTAGACTGGCTTGGTTTGATGTCAAAGCTTCTTCATGACTGAATAATGCAACGCTAACTCCAGTGGCTCACACCAAAAAGACTTGAAGAGGAGCTTTATACTATCCCAGGTAAAACTAATTGACTTGTATTACTTTCTCTTTTCACCACTTTCCTCTTTGGGAGGATTGGTTCGTCCATTGTGGAACTGCTCACAAAAGCGTTCTGTGCTGGTCAGACATTCACTTTTAAATTACCACTACCTCATGGGACTAAGTTCAACAAGTTTGAATCACCTTTTCAGGAATTGTGCATTTAAGTTGAGAATAAAAATGACAACCATACAATAATATCGACAAAGTATTACAATATATAGTAAGATAATATTAACTGGCTTTTATAGTTGTTTTGTTTGCGAAATAGTTTGAACAATTTCAGACTTGTGTGGTTTCATTGTCCCTTTTCCGAACTTGACACTATTTAACAGGCTAAATAGCACAAGCCACATGTATGGATAGCTTCATAGTGCGATGTTTGGCTGATAAGACTGGGCCCACACTGGTTACTACTGTTCGTGATAGGTCTGTGCTCTAAATTACAGATATAAAGTTACCTTAAAGGTGCATTTTGTAACTTTTCTGGTGGAGGGTCCTTCAAATGCTTTTCTTTGTTGAGATGTTATCACTTCATCTGGAATGTTTCATAGTATGTTGTTAAATCTTTCTATCTTCGTGGAGACCAAACCAGATGTTACAGGTCAGATCTGTGGAGAGGCATTTCTGCTCACAGTCAGAATGCAGTCTAGATATTTCTGTGCTATAAAACCACCATTCATTGAATAAATGTAGAGCTGTTTAATGTCATACTGTGAAACTGTAGAAACAAGCAGGTGACAATGCACCTTTTCTGCAAAACTGCCTATTCACAACTATGTAGGAGGGTTATTTCAGAATTGGAGTACATTTTGGTTTTAAAATTCTTGAAAAATAAACCTTCACTTTTCTGATTTTCTGCTACATATTCATCAATAATAGGTAATAAACTATCAAATGCTTGATTAGCTCAGCTTACGGATCAATGGTACAATGCTTATTACATGATTTCTTTAGTTTATTGATTTATTTACTCTAATCACAGTAACAGGGTTGCAGGTAACAGGGTTGCAAATCTGCACTAATGTTAGCTTTATCTCAGGAGTAGAAGCTAGCTGTTTAGCTGTTACTGCTAATCAAGAGGAAAAACGTATTTGTGCAAATAGGAACAAATAATAATAATTGTCTTATTCTGATAATATGCATAACAGGGTTGACATTCAATCAAGGCTAATTATGTTATAAAAATATGAAAAATAGAAGAGAAGACAAACCTTTGCTCTACCCATTCTTTTGATGATGTCAAGTCCAGGGGATCATGTGGTTCTGCTTTCTTCTTCTTCTTCTTCTTCTTCTTCTTCTTCTTCTACCAGGCTAAAAATGTTATGGTAACAGGGCTACGTGCATGTTGAGGGTCACATGTTACATGAATAATAATTATTATTAAAACAAATGTTCCCACAGTTACAAGAGATGGCAATGAAACAAATAATACAAAAAAAGAAATTTAAATTTAATTGTTTTATTTGAGGTTCAATGGTCATTAGAGCGGTGGGACAAGAGGAAAATGGTATTTTGGGGGGGTACTCCAGACTTAATTGGAATTTTAAAAACAATTTTCAAGCATTCTTCTCTCTTTTTTTTTACATTTTGGTAAGTAAATTCACTTAGAAACTGTATGTTTTGGGACGTAAAATGTCCAGCTCGTGATAAGAGACCAGTGAAAGGCAATACCAGAGGAGTTACTCACTGTGCCTTAGCCTGCGTGCTAAGGAACAGACTGCAGACGATTAGCATCACAACAACTTAGCGAAGAGGGAATCCAGCGAAGATAGAGATCTGCGGTCGGGTCAGGGGAGAGGTAGTGTTGCAGATTCTGTTCACCTGCAAGTCCAAGAAATGTGGTCAGTGTGGAGAATGGACAATGACTAAGACCCCATTAACATATTCATGAGAACCAGCATGAGACCCTCAAGAACAAAACACTAACCAAGCAATTAATGGCAAATGTTTAATCAATTTCGTAGTCTCAACTTGTAATGACTTGTTTAATACTGTGTTTTCAAATAGTACTTGAAGTAGGAATGCATATAAAAATTGGTTTTATTTTTACTTTTTCATGAGCATTGTGATTGAGATTTGACTAGCAATTTATGTTTTATTATTATGGTTTATGTTCAAAGTTCACATTTTAAACACGTTCAGAAGAATTGATGAAAATACTGAAATATGAATTGACAAATAATATTAGAATCACATTTGTACATATCTAAATGTTGTTTATGGAGGAAATTATGGTACAGTACATCAAAAATTGCAGTTTCGAAAACTTCCCTAACTCAGTAAAACACTCAATTACTCTTTGTATTTTAGTAATACGTTGAATGAGGTTATCAACAAGAACTACCATCTTAATTTTAATCTTACTTCTATAAACCACTACCAATTACAACTCTATTAAGAAAACATAAAATACAGGCCTTTAAGAGATGTTATATGTTTGTATATAACACTGCATCTGAAATTGAAAAAAAAGTAAATGATGTATTAGGTTTTTATATAGTTTAGTCTTTGGTGTAATTTTGAAATATAGCTTTTAGCATCTCACTACTAAAACAGCACTACAAGAAACATACAAGTAAATGCCAGGTCTCTTTGGAGATGTTATTTTATTTTTTAAACAGAATAGAAGGCATAACCAAAGAACTATAAATGCATCAAAGTACAGTGTAACACACACTCACACACTTAGCTATGAAAAGTAGTGCTATTGTAAAAAAATATAGAAAAATACATTTGTTTATATACAGTAGATACATATTTTACACATAAATAACTTTCACTATAACGTGTCAGGGTCGAGGAATCTGACAGGACCAAGTTGGCCGTTCCAGCTGGTAGATAAACTCCCTCCTAAAAAAGAATGAAAATGTGAGAAGAGGCCACGATATTATCATAACAAATCAAAATCGACAATGAATACATAATTTAGTCAGTAATTTATTTAATGTAGTAGGTCTTCTTGCCCAACTGCCTCTTGTATATAGCCGAGATATATTCTATATTTATATTTTATTCTACTTATATAAATATGTACATATAAATCTGTATATTTAGTATTCTGCTACACTTCAATTATTTTTTTTTTATTTGAAATTCATTATGATCTTTTTTTTGCTTTTTGTAAGTATACTGTTAAGTGTAAACTACTGTGTCCAAGTAATTTCTAAGGATGCGTTCACACTTCACAATCACAAATCTAAACAGGTTCTAAACTGTAACTAAAATAGCACTCTACGTGACCTAGACAAGGACTAAATGAGGACTAGAACAAGACTAAACGAAGTCTACATTAGGACTCAAAGTGGGCTTAAACCAGGACCAAGTCTAAGTAAAGCAGCACTTACTCTCTCCAGTAGGGCGAGGTGTTTTCGCGGCAGAGCAGTCCTTCATCACATGGGCAGATCTGGTTGATGCTAAAGGCTAAACCTCCATCTGGGACGTAGCAGCTCTCCCCCCGAATCAGACGCCTTTTACAGACCAGCTCACCGTGATGGCGAGCACAGCACATGGACGCTCCACAGTCCCTGTCCACTTTACACCTGGCACCTGCCGACACGATACAAAAATTAGTTAAATTAGACAGAATACCTTACATCAGTAGTTATCTGAGGTATTCATGGGTTTCAGCTTCCTGTTATACGCAACAGTTAGAAGAATTTTCCCCATTTAAAAATATTTCATTTTAAATTGTTAATCGCTATGGCAACTGCAACGTTTTCATCATTTTGGACCCATGGATAGACTGTGCTGCTGGAACTAGGTTTAGATCCTGTTTTGGCTTTTAGATCTACCCTAACTACTTTAATTTTCTTACAGTATTGCTATTCAGGACACACTACAAAAGTCAGATAATGATGCAATTGGTAGTCAGTTAAAAGAGTTAAGATACTGTAAACAATAGTACCAGAATTATGTAAAATTAGGACCATTACCATAGCAATTAACAATAAAAAATATATATCTTTTGAATGGTGAAAAGTCCTCAAAAGTTACTTGTACAAGAAGCTAAAACCCATGAATAGTTTTTTTTGTCTGTTATTCTTTTTGATTTTGACATTTTAAAACTGTCTTTTTACAATAAAGCACATGGAGCTGGTTAATGTTATGTAATGTGCAAATCTGTCTTGTCTTGAGGAAGCTTGAAGGTCAATTAGATAATTCAAAACAGCTAACCCCAACCCTTTGTTTAAATTGGTTTTGTACTGGATAAGAGTGAAATCCTGTTGTGATAATGTTCAGATTTCATATGATGTTTTGGTCTTAATTTAATCCTTTACAATTAAGGCCTGTCTTAAAGTTGATTGTGGACTTGGTTTTGTACACGTAAAAATGCCTCTTAGCTTAGAACTGATTTTGGCCTCATTTTAGTCTTGGTCAAGTTGGTTTGATTTATCTTCATTTGGTAGCAATTTATTTTTTTTATTTTTTTTTCTATTATTAGTACATTCTATTTGTACAAGGTAAGTACGCCCCTTAGCTTTGTCCAGATTTTAGCTTCATATTAGTTCTGGTTAAGGCCTGGTTTGATTTATCTCAGTGCTTCTCAAATAGTGGGGCGGGCCCCCCTGGGGGGGCGCGGTGTGATGTCAGGGGGGGCGCGTGTGACCCTGGGAAACAAGCTTTTTTGCCGTACTGTACTAGAACTAAGTGTAATTGCACATCAACAACAGTAGTTGGCAGTGGCGCTCTCATTGTTGCTCTGGGACAGGGGTCGGCAACCTTAAATACGCGATATATGCACAGAACAGACAGGATTTTTTGTTTTGTTTTGTTTTTTCAGCGCTTTTAAAAGCACATGGCTTATTTGCATAAACTAAGTTTTGTTTCTGTAAAACATAAACAAATGTGCCCAAATCTGCATTAAAAACACATTAATATTTGAGTCCTCAGTGCAGTGTTGTAAGTTTCTTTTTTTGTTTTTAATGTTAATAAAGGATACAATGTTATGCAGAGGCGTACTAATAACAATTTTCTAGATAAATAATACTATTAATAGTCGCGCGCAGGGAGGGGGGCGTGAAATTTTTTTGTTCTTTCTAGGGGGGGCGTCACAGAAAATAATTGAGAAGCACTGATTTATCTTGATTTAGTGACAATCTCATTCTGTTTTCATTAGTAGACTCTATTGTCCCTGTAAGGAAGTTGTTCTCTGCATTTGACCCATATGTGACCCAGATTTTGCAACTTAGTCCAGTATTCAAAACCAGTATGTTCTTGTGCTTTGGGATTTACTATTTGAAATCATCAAAATCAAAACTTTTTTTCTTACCTTCTTGTCCGTTGGGAATACTGCGATGGCATTTTCCGAACATGCAGCTGAGGCCTCGCACACACTGGGTATCTCTCCTACAGTACTGCCCCTCTCCTCTCAGTGGCACACACAAACCAAAATGTCTATCACAAGTAAATCCACGACCACACGCCCTGTCATGGTCACACTGAGCCTAACAGAAAAGAAAAAAAAACACATGTCAGTACATTTCAATAGGAAGATTTGACACTGTAATGCTCAAAACTGCAATTGAATGAAAAAATCTCTTACCGTGGTTGGTTTTGGAGCAGGAGCGGGGTCCATAAGTGCTTTAGCACCCTCTTTGGTTGGGTTATGGGGCATGTTAAGCATCCAAGCCCAAATGCGAGCTTCGGTGTAGGCGAAGCAAAGAAATAAACACATGATATTTCCAAACATTTTCACAAAATCAAAAATGAAGGGCAAAATTATAAAACAGATTCAGAAACGTAGTGACAGATAATTGAATAGCTATTATAATGTAAGTCCAAAATCCATCAAAATGAGTAGGACCAGTGCTGTCTGCTAGATAACTTGTTGCAATGATGTCTCCTCTCTTACCGAGACTTTTAAAGCCCACTAGAACTTGCTTCCCCCAACGGCTTTATTTGTCTAAGCAACTTGGTAGGTGGGGACAATTAGTAGTTAATAATAGATTACCTAAATTGCTTAAGTCACCCCCTGGAGCTACAAAATAGTGTCAAAATGACCATTCGTGGAGCAGGGCTGGGAGAGTGGGAGAGGGGAGGGGCTATCCAAAGTGATGGAGCTAACACAATGGAGGCACCTCTCTATGGTTATCTCCCCCAGACAAACAACACAGCAGACAATGGGAGACAAATATATGACATGTTTCACTGCGTTCTGACTGACAGCTTAGCCATCACAGGCCCTGACCCCTAAAATGTAAGTAAACAGGTCTCGGAAAGGTCCTTTCTCCGGTCCTATTCCAATTCAGGCTTCACGCTGGGAGCAATTTGCAGAGTAGCACCCCACAGACGACCCCATGATCTCATTAAATGTAATTAACATCAGCATTCACTTATTCAGGGGCAGAAGGGATGGGAGAGACAAGACAAAAACAAGATGTACTATGGCTTTTTTAAATGTCCAAATGCGGTTTAAAGGTCCCATATTACGTTATTTTCTGACCTGTTATAATCTTGTTTCCTCATCATAAACATACCTTCACGATAATCATTTTGATTATTTAAGATCTGGAATTGCCAATCTCTACTGAACTGAAGGTTAACTTGAAAACTACATGATATCACAAGGCGGAACAGAGCATTTTGAGCTTTGGAAATTAACTTTAAGCAATGTTATAATGTTGTTACCCCATCAAAAACATACCTGGAGTTGTGTTTTATTTCATTCACACATTTGAGTAACCCTTTATTATTAGTCTATTGACATCTCAAGAGCTCAAAATGCAATGTTCTACCTTGTGTTGTCATGAAGTGCTAGTTTTCGACTTAACAGCTACCTTTTACCTTTTGTTCAGCATCAATTGGCTATTCCAGGGCTAAAATCATCCAAATGACTCTAGAAAAGGAGTATGGAGTTTAAAAACACAGTGGAGCACTTCCTGTATTACCACATGACATCACAATTTGACAACAAAACACAACTCCAGGTATGTTTTTGATGAGGAAACAACATCATAACACACTTAGATCAGAAAATACCATAATGCAGGTCCTATAATCGTATTGTTTAAAGTGTGTGATTTGGTGTTCTGGGAATTGACTCGACACGGTCAAGCTAACACTAGTTTTTCTAAAGCTGGAAATGAGCAAAAATGTCCACAGGGAACTTTAGTCCTTTTTAACAGTCTCACGTAACTGGTCTGGCAGGAAAGACGGTGATGTCATAAAGAAAGTCAATGAAGTACCCAATGTTGATGGCACAAACTACAGCAACATGTGTTCAGGGCTTTGTTCCTTAATGTGCTGAAGCCAGACTGATGTATGTAGCACTGAAGATCTGGGACAGCTCCTGCTAAAAGAGATCGGGAAAAGGTGGTGTATTTAGAAAACTACTTCGACCTGATTGATAGAAGCGTAACAGCAGATGAGCAAGTGATAAATCAAACGTTTGCAAAATCCACTTAAGAGAAAACCACATCTTTCCCATATCCCACATATGCACAAAACGCTTCCCTCTGCATGTTCTTTCAAAAACAAAATAGTATTGCTGCAACAAACCAGTGAAAAGCTTGGACACACCATCTCATTCAGTGTTTTCTTTATTTTTACTACATTCTACAGAAGACGTCAAATATATGAAGTCAGAAATATGTAGCAAATTATGAAGCAAAGGGAAATAAAGTTAAATGAGTTCACTAAATATTTGTTTTTATATTTTTATATTAAGTAGCCACCTTTGCTTTAGCCACGAAAAATATTTAGTAGTTATTTAAAGGTGCACTGTGTAACCTTTCTGGTAGAAGGTCTGTCAAAAGCTTGTCTCCATGGATATGTTATTGTTTTGTCTGGAATATTTCACAGTATGGCATTAACCCTTTCTATCTTCATGGAGACGAGACCATGTTACAGGTCAGATCTGCGGAAAGGCAACCCCGCTCACAGTCAGAATGCCTGTTTTTGTAGATATTTTGAGGTGTAAAACCAGCTGTAATTAAATAAATGTAAAGGAGGTCTGTTTAATATCATACTGTGACATACCGATAGAAACAAGCAGGTGATGGACCCCCAACCAAAAAGTTACATAGTGCACCTTTAACTTTTTTTTCTTTACCACATAATTCCATAATAAATTGCTTGCTCCCATCTAAAATTTAGAAAGTAGTAAAAAAATGAATGAGAGTGTGTCCAGACTTGTAACTGGTAAAGTAGCCTATGTTTTGGTTTGTGTGGCTTCTGTCGTGTGATTGGTCCAATCATTAAAATCCATCGAGGGATTTGAGCCAAAATGCAGCAACAACAGAAGTAAAAAAAAAAAGGATTCTCGTGACTTTGTGAATCCAGAAATTACTTTTTCCTCTTACTCATTTCCTGGAATGTGCTACAGTATGGTATTTAATGTAAATATCTCCATGGAGACAAGCAGGCCAAGTTAGAGTTCAGATCTGTGGAGAAGTGGGCCCACTCAAGGTAAGAATACATGTCTTTGGGGTCATTTTGAGAAATAAAAACACCTGTAAATGAATAAATACAAAATATAATATAAATAATATAACTGTTTTAATGCCATACTGTGGAACATCCCCTGCAAAGCAATGACATCACCACGAAACAAGCAAATGGCACATCCTCCACCGGAAAAGTTACACAGAGCACTTTTAAAACGAATTTTAATGAATTTATTGTGCCATAGTATTGCTTTCTGCCTACACACCTTATGCAGTTTTGCTTTTGAACATAAAAATTTAAGATTTTGGAAAAGTTTGTGGCTAACCATTGTCCATGTGTGTACCCCTCAATGACATCAAGCCTCACATAAAAGCCTATGTCTATTGAAGAAAATACGAAGTATAATCTGTAGTGTTGTAGTGCCCAAAGACATAAAGATTATTTTTAGGTTTCTATGTGAACAGAGCAGAGCTTTGTCAAGTAAAAATGTGATTATCTCCATGCCCATGGCAATCAGTAGTTCTATTTTATAGCCCTTTTACTCAGCATGTAACTATGACTGATGGCTGATGAGGCCAGATAAAGCCCCAAAACTTAACATGAGAGACAGGATCATTGCGTATTGAGTAAGAATCAAAAACAGCTGCTTATGAAAATGAACACACATTGACTTCAAGCACATCCTATCTATAAAATGCTAGAGTCGTGCTTTGTTTTGAATAGTTTCCAGTAGAAATAATCGTAGCTATGGGGACTCGTATAATTTATTACAAGCTTCTGGTTGGCTTCTTGCAAGACCTGGGGCAAGGAACCCTCAAAATGTGATCATATGCTAATGCTAACTTAGCTCCTACTGCTAGGCCTGCTTATATTAACACAAGGAGAGATGCAGGGGTAATTGTGGGGTATTTACATTTGTATGGGGGCAGACAGCACGGGGCAGATAGGCAGATATCAGCGGTCTGGATCTACAGCTAATAGAGCCTTATCAAAACAGACTAACACAGACTAATGACGTAATTGGTAGTCAGTTAGCGGGTACAATGGGAGATACCGGATCAATTAGCAATACGTAAATATCAATTCAACCTCTTACACCATGTTACTAGCAGGGGGTGTTAGAGCAGTTACAGCGTTCTCATCACCGAGTACTTGTGTATTGAGAAAACGTGAATGATCTGTATACATTTTGAATTAGTATTTGCAAATAAAAATGAGTGACTAAAATACCAAAGCAGAAAAGTAAGGTAACACTGGATATCATCATGCTTAAAGAGGGGGTATTACACTTCTATGGGGTATTAACTGTTAACACAAAACATAGTTAGATCATAGTTAGAACATAGTTAGATCACAATGTTAACTTTTATTCATTTGAAAATGCTATATTCACTGAAAACATATTAACTTCCCACTCCTTTTTGGGCAAATGTTATTTCTGTTACAATTGCACTTTTTGTCATATGTATATGTAAAAGAATGTAAATTGCTTACTTGCCCAAAATAAAAAAAACTAAATATTTTAGTATTTTATACATTTTTGACCCTATAAGTGTCCTGCCCTTTGCTTTCCGCACTAAGTCACTCCCCCTTCATAGCACTATCACAACACAATCAGCATGTATCCCGCTCATGAAATTACTGCACATCACATCAGGTCTGTCAAGTTGTTGTGTTCAGTTTTATATCACTCTTTTGTATATTTATGAAAAATTGTAGTGTGGGAGCTTAAATGATGTATGCTTGCGGGCTGAGCATAGGACATAATTTTAAAGCTAACAGTAAGGATGGTTTGAATAGGGCCTGTCAGAGATCAATAAATTACTGAAACATGCATGGATAACATCTAAAACCTCTTCAGGCATGTTTTGGTGAGGGAACAATCTTATAGCAAGGGAGAAAGCGCCAAAAAGTAAATTTTGCACAATGCCCCCTCTTTAACAAGGCTCTTCTAAATTACATGTACGATACTCAAAACACAAATATTCTTAAAAATACAGGATATTGTTAAAAAAACATTTAAATTTTCTTTTTCTCTGTTTCTCTCACTTGTCTCTTTCCTTTTTATGAGATGATTTGTAGTTAGGGAAGATAATACTAAACTGGATTTTCTCAAAAACCTTCAAGCTAGATAAAATAATACTCTTGCCAAATACCAATTGTTGTCTTTATTCAAGTAGGAAAAGAACAACTCATAACTGATTAGATAAGAAATGCTTTTGGCTTTCCTTTATAAGTTATTATGTGAAGGTGAGTTTGATGCTATTTTATTGCGCAAGTCTAAAATTCTTTAAGATTTTCAGAAAAATACAACAGTGAATAATACAAAAAAATATGTCAATATAGGCATTTTTTAAATTTTTAAATTTATTATTATTTTTTTTAATTTAATTATGTTATTTATTTATTTTTGCTGTAAAAGTCTGTCTGGTTGATCCTGGACAGAGCTTGAATGTATGTGCAATAACATCCATTGCTAATAATGCTAACGAACAATAATGGAGAATAGAATAAAGAAAAAAAAACATGAATATGTACTAACAGACATCTAATTTAGCACACAATGTACTTTTTACTATTAGTTAGATAGTAATAAATATGTGGTCCTTGAAATTGTGTAACTAACTAACTTTTTTTTTTTTTTTTGGCGGCATGGTAGCTGAGTGGTTAGCGCTCTTGCTTCACAGCAAGAAGGTTCCGGGTTCGATCCCCGGGTCGCCCGGGCCTTTCTGTGTGTGTTCTGTGTGGAGTTTGCATGCATGGTCTGGGTTCGATCCCCGGGTCGCCCAAGCCTTTCTGTGTGGAGTTTGCATGTTCTCCCCGTGTCTGGGTGGGTTTCCTCCGGGCACTCTGGTTTCCCCCACCAACCCAAAACATGCACCATAGGTACCTCCAGCTTAGGTCCTGACCAAGCCGAAGCAAGAAGATCATGGAGATGGTCCCCGGGCGCCCTAATGTTTCGATGCTGCCCACTGCTCCTAATATATATATATATATATATATATATATATATATATATATATATATATATATATATATATATATATATATAGGATGGGTTAAAATGCAGAGAAGAATTTCTCCAGTGTGAGATCAGTAAATGTAATTCGATTCTGTTCAACGCAATTATCTATCTACCTGTCTGTCTGTCTGTCTTACCTTATACTATACCTCTGCTTTATGTGATGTTGTCCAACATGTACCTCAATCGTGTTTACATTCCAGCACTTTATAAATTGAACTGTTTGCAGTATTGTTAGCACTACTAAATGCTCATTGTTACTTGTGACAATGACAATAAATCCTTGAATCTCAAATAGAGACATGTATAGTATAAATATAGGCTTATAGTATTGTGATTTTGTGTATTTGGTGTGATTTGGTTCTCCAGTCTAGAAATCCCCGACTCCTGCCCCTATCACTATGCCATCAACAGATAAGTGTCTCCAAACAGTGCTTAACATGCTGCCCGTTTGCTAACGACTCTGCTAATGTCTGCTTATAGTGTATCAACAGAGCCAACAATCAACAAAAACACATGGATCTTTAGCCCCAGTGGGAGATTTAAGCAGGATTTACAATAAGCACCACAAGCATCACTGCCTAATTTCAAATAATGTTTCCAGTTTGGTAGAGAAACAGGAGTATTGCATAACTTTTGTAACACTGTACATTTGGATGTGGCATGTAAACACTACAATGTCTCTTAATATTAGTCTGCCTTAAGCCATGTGTCCCCATCTGGAATTACTAGTACACATTGTTCTCATGTTAACTCAAAGTCCTAGAAAGAGAAGTAAAGTCTAAACAAAAAGTTGTTTTAAAAGAAGGTGCTAGAAAGACCTCAAATTCCACAGTGTTCTCAGAGCAGACATTTATGGCCAGGCCAGACGAAGAGGCCTCTGTTAATTGGGTGTAAAAAGGCAAAGCTAATTATTACCAGAAAAACATTGGCAGAGTGATGCAGCCTGTAGCCTAAATTATTTTCTAGTATCAAGACATTTATGAACTGGCACCACATGTTGATAACAATTTAGTTTCAATCCGTAATTTATAATAGTATTTTATAATACTATTTTATAAATATTTGATTTGCAAATATTGTTCATCAAAATCTTCAATCAAACAATAAATACCCAGTTTGTAACCTGGCATGCACCAGATTGTATGTGTAGCACTCTGAATTGAGTTTTACACATGATCAGTCTGGGACATCTATTGCTGAAAGCGATCAGAAAACACTGAACGTCATGACTATTCGAATCTGATTAGTCAAAGCGCAACAAGCCCCAGAACAAGAACAAGCCCCAAAAAATCAAACTTCAGTTAAATCCATTTAAATCCATTAAATCTGCACATTTTTCACAAACAATTTGATGCTAAAACTGGCTGTAGTACATCTGTTGGCATTAATGTTTGTTTTGGTTCGTTTGGGCACTTGGCCTTTGGCTTCTGCACAACGCCACTCTGTGATTGGTCTGCCCACACGATTATCCTTACACCAAGATGCCAAGATGGGCTCTTGTGAGTTTGTGAACTCACAAATATCACAGGAATCCATCTTGCCGTGCAAAGTTACCCAGTTTTGGCCAAACTGATACTTTGCAGCGAATATCATCAACATTCCCTGGAGGTGTGATGCTAACAGTAGGCATCATCTATTGGAAGCTCTATTAGACTTTAATCTTATCGTTATTTCAACACAATCTGATCAGAGCAAATTTTTACATCAGGCTTTCTAGTGAAATCAAATAAACTGACCGATGGTGCCTTTAATGCTTTTGGGGCTATACAAAAGTACAATGGATTGAATTCTGCACTCAGATACTTGACTGAGTAATAAAGTCATGCAAACATCAAATTATAAGACAAAAGACACAAGTACAGATATCTGTATTCATTTTACATCACAACACAGTTACAGCAAAAAAAAATCATCAGCTTCCAGTGGAGAGTACTAATTGGTACACCATAACTGTCTCCACTTTGTGGCAATTTTGTAGGTAGCTGATAAAGACAATTTTCCTATCAACCAACACCTACCTCATCACTGAACATAAAGCTCTATGTTGACCTCAGCATTGACTTGTGTTTCTGGTAAAGTTTAAAATAATCTTCTCTACAACCTGTTCCCAATTGTGAAGAGACAGAAGACTCCCAGCATAATGAGAAACAGCCAGGGTCTTTTTGAGCCAAGATTTAAAAAGCAACCCAAGGGAAAAAAAACATGCAGGACAGTAAAGGTCATTACTGGACTTTGGTAAATATGATCAAATTACCAAAATATGAAGAAACCAAACAGACAAACAATAAGCATTATGGAGCTGTTACATGGGATTTGTAGTCCTTATCAAATTGGGAACTTAAACCATGTGTGTTCATATCCCATTCCAGGAAACCATATGGATCACTACTCTGGAACACAACAACTCAACTTGTTACATCAATTTACATCAACATTTTACTACCATAAGCAGAGGGTGCAAGGTTTGTTTTGTTATGAATTTTCTGGTAATTATAAGGTCATTAAAAATCAAAGCATCTTCAAAACGCAAATTCGGCTGACTTGCATTTATTTATTTTTGCTGTAAAAATCTGTCTGATAGATCCCGGACAGAGCTTGATTGTACGTACAATAACATCCATTGCTAATAATGCTAATGAACAATAATGGAGAATAGCCTATTCATGGGAAAATAAGTAGGCTATAAAGAAAAAAAAACATGAATTATGTACTAACAGACATCTAATTTAGTGTACTTATTATAGTGTACTTTTTACTATTACTACATGGTAAGCTTAAAGCAGACCTATTATGCAAAATTGACTTTTCAGATCTTTTACCCATGTTATACCTCATTTACCCTCTCAAAGTTGTGTTTGGAGTGAGTCATGCATGTTGAAGAAATCTGTAATAATTTATTTTCAAGACATAATTAATAATGTATTGTTGATAAACCCCCGTTTTCTCCGCCAGTGGCATACGCCCACTGCTCTCTACTTACTTCATTGTCAAATTATATTTTTTAACCAGTGATACACGTAGGGTTCAGCAGCATCGCTTAGTCATATTTGTGGATATCCATGCTGTACAAAAGAATACATTTAAGTTCAAACATTTCCGTGTTTGAATGTTTGACAACAATTTTGACAAATTCAATTATTTGAAAGTATGCTGCTGTTTTCAATGTGTCTTTAATGTGTCACTGATGATAGTAAACAGATGGGATGACATCCAGATACTGACACAAAAAGAATCAAAACTAAAAACTCACTGATCAAGGATCAATACTTTTCTTGATTTTTTTAGAATGGTCTTGATCTATATCAGAACTAGTATTAAAAAACAGGTTTTAATATTAAAGAAACTAGTTGTACATTATATTGTCCAAAAATATTGCAACATCAGGATCGGACACCATGCCTTGTCCGTAGAACTGAAATCAATGTTTGAAAAAACATGTACCGTATGCAGATGTTAATAAAAGAAGGCGTGTGTACAGAGTGGTTAAGCTCTTTGGTTCAATGACCGGGCGGAGACATTCTGTGTACAGTGTGCATGTGGTCTGGGACTAAAGGTTTCCTCAGGTCCCTCTGTTTTTTTCTAAAATATGGAGTCAGGTGGTTATGTATGGATATAGTTTGTAGAGGTATATTGCAGTAGTAATAGAAGTTGGGAGTAGTAAGTTGTGGTGATGCTTTTTGACTTTGTTATTAGTCGTATTCGATTTTTGTTATGTACCTTTTGAATAATATATAGTTGTTCTTTGGGTAGAACTGGTGAGTAGATGTGAAAATCATTTCTAGAGAAGGGACCAAGTTTTGAAAGTCTCAAGTAAGTCCAGAATTGCAAACATTCAAGTCAAAGTTAAAGGTGCACTGTGTAAATTCTTAGGTACTTGCTTGTCTGCATGGACATGCTATTTCTTTGCCTGGAATGTTCCACAGTAGGGTATTAAACATATATCTCCCTAGTATTTGTTCAATTACAGGTGTTTTATGGCTCAAAAACACCTTATAAAAACAAGAATTCTTACCATGTGCAGGCTTGCTTCTCCATAGGTTAATGGTTAGATCTACTGAGATTTTCAAGTTTATTTCCATACTGTAGTAATCAAGTCAAAACAGTCATATCTCCATGGAGACAAGCAGGTTGCTGACCCTACCGGAAAAGTTATGCAGCACACCTTTTAAGTTTACCTTGCAACACTCAAATAATCAAAATAGTGTTTCCAGTCATGACATGCAAGCTCACATTTGCCTTCACTGTCACTAAATGTTCTTAGGAAGTGTAATTTACTTTTGTACTTTTTGAAACTACTTGGAAGTATTTTGTGTTAAGTTCATTCTATATCCACAAGGGGGGAGATATGTGTATATATTTCATCTGCTGATGAAATATATACACATTTTTTTCTTCAAGTGAGAAAAAAGGATGTTAGGACAGAGGAGTGAATACTTTTCTGTCAGTTGTATAGCTTCATAACTCCACGCCAGATTTGCTTGAGAGAGAAAGAGAGAAGGAGAGAAAGAGAGGGAGAGAGGAGAAAAGCAGAGGACCTAGGACCTGAGCTCTGTGAGGCGGGGGGAGCGTAGGAGTGAGGAACCCCGCTAGTCCAGCAATAGCAACAGCAGCAGTAGAAGCAAAAAAGGGGCTGAAAAGAAGACCAAAACACTAATAAAAGTTGGAGTTTGGACTGGTGGGACATGGGGGTCTGGGCTGTCCTCCTTATCTCTCTGTCCCAGGTTGATTTGGGACGAGTATGGTCACAAGAGCAAGAAGGTAAGCCCTACTTTATCCACAGGTATGCATGATTTGTGATATTGACATATTGTTATATCCTCTTGTAAAGTAAGTGTCGAATATATGCAGGATAGTAAACTCAACGCTACGAAATGTGCAAATTCTTGATATTTCAGACGTTGGCTACAGATTTGCAAAGGTTCAAGAATGTTTAAAAACTATTTTGTCTGTAAAATTCTTCATGCATTTTTGTTTAAACTGAACGGTCCCCAGACATTTCCCTAACCCCAGCCAGGAAAGCACATAAAAGTTTTCATGTGTTTTTGAGAGGGGTGCCACGGTAATAAGTCCCTAGAGAATAATCACATTTGCAAACAGATCCTTGGTGGTTTTGTTATCATATTTGGAAGAAAGAATTGTTGTAAAGGTATGTTGTAAACACACATTTGATGGGTCATGGGAGGAAAGCTCTAAATTGGAATACATCAGTCACTTAATCTTCTCCACTTCATGCACTTCAAGGACTAAACCAGGTCTAACCAAGCACTAAACTAGTGCTACTAAAGCCCCAATAATAGATACTAACCATTGCAAACCATCACTCCAATGTATTGTACTATAAATCAGGTCAAAAACAGGTCTAACCAAGGACTAACTCAAGACTAAACCAGAACTAAACTAGGGTAAATTAGGACTAACTAGGAGTAAACCAGGACTAAACCAGAAACCCAGTTTAACCTAAACCTAAACCAGGACAAATCCAGTGCTAAACTAAGACTAACACAGGTCTAACCCAGAACTAATGCACCTCTAATCAATACTGACCAGTGCAGTCTGAGAACACCCTACAAGAGCTGCAGTCTTGGATCTTGGTTCAATCTGGTTCAATATTGACATCAATATTTGTACTTGTCAAACTTATCATATCTATTTTCATAATTGAATGTTCTCATATTTTTGCACACATTTTATGAAACAGATGCTGTATACTTCTTCATCTCTGTGTGTCACCATGTATTTTAGTTCTCCTTGGAGATATAGTATTTTTAGCCAGCCTCGTTCTTAGACTAACCCTCCTCCTCCTCCAACAATCAGAGATGCTCTAGTTTCTATGGCCTCTCCTGTGGTCCCACTTCCACTGATCAGGGACCCGGGCTCTGTAGACGACAGTCAGAAAAACTGCCACATGCTGTATAGACAGATGGGGCAAGCCAATAGAAAATTTAAGTGGTGAAAAAAAGTTTAAATCCAACCACAAATGCTGTAGGAGGTTAAAAAAAAGGACTAGCAATTGCATTGGAATCCCAACATTTTTGCTTTGTAGTATTGTCAATGCATTTCTCATATAAGGTATGCTCTGACAATCCTACTCCCCCTACTGTATTGGTCAGCCTCTGTCATGCTTCGGGTAAGTGACAGGTGGACTGCAGTGAAGTGTATGTTCTCCAAAAATTACAATATAATAGCTTGAAGAACATGTATTCTTGCTGTGAACAGATTTGTCTCTTCACAGATCCAACCTGTAATTCCACCTGGTGATGACACCTGCTTGTCTTCCTGTAGACAGATAAGTTTAAAGCGGACCTATTATGCATAATCGACTTTTTAGAGTTTTAACCATAGTTGTATCCCCTTCACGTTTTCCCTCTCAAAGTTGCATTTAGCATGTTTGGGTAATCTTTATACTTCTGTATTCAAGATATCATTGCTCGGATCAATGCTTGTTTTCACCCCTACTAGCATACGCAAATGCTCTGTACTTGACTTCGTTCCCCAATTTTATTTTCTTCATCGATGATATGTGTAGGATTCCGCAGGGCCGCGTAGTAATTTTGGTGCAAATGAAAGAAAATCTGCTACTCACTAATGCAATGTGCAGCTATCCATAGGAGATGCTGACTCTTTGTTGCTGTTGACGTTTAAGGCGACGTCAGCTCCCACTGGGCACAGCAGTATTCTAACGCAGAAGTCAACTGACTTATTTCTTGTATTACATTTTTTAAATCAATATTGCAATTTAATATATTGTCCAAATTCTAACATAATGATACACGAGTGTCATAGGTTATAACTACTGTGTAGGGGGTATGGTGGCTGAGTGGCTGCCCGGGCCTTTCTGTGTGGAGTTTGCATGTTCTTCCCGTGTCTGGGTTTCCTCTGGGCACTCTGGTTTCCCCCATCAACACAAAAACATGCTCCATAGGTAAAATCCTCCAGCTGAGGTCCTGACTAAGCCTAGCAACAAGATCATGGAATTGTTGCTGCCCACTGCTTAGGATGGGTAAAATGCAGAGAATAATTTCCCTACATTGATAAATAGGATATTTATCAAGGATAAGGATAACAAAAAAACCCCCCAACCAAACAAAAAAAACTATATAGCAGTCCAGTCAAAGGAATATCATCTCCATGGAGACAAACAGAAAAGTTACATAGCCTTTACATAACCTTTACATAATTGCAGTCTTTGTGACTGGCAAATTGTGACTACTCACCACATAAATGTAAGCTTTCACACTAGCTTCCATTAGCCTTAAATGTTGGATAATTTAACCAATAAGTGTGATTATTGCCAGAATACTTTAAATGTAAGAAACAACAACTATATTTAGCATTCATTTCCTATATTATTTAAATTCTGTAGACGTGGTGATCAGTGAAAATTATCAATAGCCAAATAGTCACACAGGTGTCTTTAGTTAGCATGGGTCATTAGCCCAGAGGTATGCCGCAAATTACATGAGCTCATACAGAACAACTAGTGCCAAAATTACGACAGTTACATCCCAACTTAGCAGGTACAAAATCCTATATTGATCTGTGTTTTTATCCTAACCTTGTTTATTTTTTGTTTGTTTGTTTGTTTGTTTTTACTGAAATTACCTTTAATATATACTAAGTGGTAGCATAATTGGATTAAAGCCTAAGCTATTACACTACTGTAAAATACATCTGCTACAATAGCTACCAGATTTTAGTGTCATGAAAAATCAACAACAAAAAACTGAAAAGAAATGCTTGATACACTATGTACAACATAACGTTTCTGGTGGTGGGCATGCTACTTACTCTTCTTCATGGAGATGTTGCTTTGCTTGTAATGTTGCATTAAACATATCTACCTCCATGGAGACAAGCAACTGACTCCTCCAGGCCTAGTTAGAGCGTAGGTGTCTTGTTTATAAAAGTTGATGAGGAATTCTTACAAAAATGCACATAAGACTAAACAGAAACACTTTTGCTTCATCTCTGAACATCTTGACACCCGAGATGCTGAATATTTGGACCGGGCAACTCATTTCCATGCCATGTTATATTTTTATAGATCACAAACATAACAGTGTGATTGGTCTAACAGGCATCCACACTTCAAACTCTGCCCCTGTGTTTGTGATCAGAAACACCTGGCTGTAATCAGGGCAGTCCTGCATAATGTCACATAGTACTTGAAATTGCAGAGGCCATCTTTCACTGTTTTTGACTGTTTTTGAACACAAAGCTGTACTTTTTTTTTTTTTAAAGGACAATGCTATTGAAACACTTTAAACTCAGTTCAGTAGCCCAAAAAAATGTATTTAGTATTTAGTACCACTTTAAATAAAAACGCCTACAATTGACTAAATGCAAGACACTATAACATTCCAGGCAAAGACCTTCAAGCAGGGGGCAAATCCTCCACCAAAAATGTTACTATGACAGTAGATTTTAATAACATCTGATCCTTCTCAGTCATTCCCAGCATTTGTGTTAGACTACTGCAGTTCCTGGGACACTGAGGTGCCAAATGGTTTCCTCCCACGCCACAGTCGCCCCGGGGCAGGTTTCAGAGCTGTAAAAAGCACTAGGCTGAGCTGCTGCGACACACATAGCACTGACCTGGCCCTGTGCTGATTACTGTAGCACTAACATGCCTGCAAGAGTCTGCAGGTGGTTCACATCCTGTTTCTAGGCCTCCTTTACAACACTGGACAGGAGTTTATATTTGGAAACTCACTGATCTCATGAGTTATGCAGTCTTATTAATGTTATAACAAAGGACAATATCATTATATACAGCCAGAGAAGATGTTATGATGAATGGTTAGCACCCTAATTTTAAGGTGCAATATATTACTTTTTGATCAGATTTGACCATCATCAAAAGTGGTGTCAACAACCACCTATGAAAAATAAAATGAAAAATAATTGGCACACTATGTAATTTTTCTGTATGAGGGCACACAGCCTGGTCGTCTCCATGCGATGTTATTACTTTACTTGGAAAGTGCCATTGTATGGCCTTAAATGTATCGCCATAGAAATAAACACAACAAGCTATCAGAAGTAACAGGGTAGATCTGTGGATAAGCGACCTTGCTCACAGTAAAAATGCATGTTTTTCAGTGTACTGTAGGTTTGAGCAATAACAATGCCTGTAATTAAATAAATGCTTGAATTAATCATTTAATGCCATACTGTGGAGCATTCCAAAGCAGGCATCAACCATTGTCAGTATAAGTAACTTTTACAAAATGGCTCTTTGGCAAATTTGTTATAGTTAACTCATTACGCATATTTCCAATGGTTACATTCAGGCATACACTGAATGCAAGAATGCAGGAATGCAATGGTCCAAAGTGCAAAAAATGACCAGAAAGAAGATATTTCACAAGAATCCACTCTTCATATTCCCAGACATTATGCTGCATAAAACTGAACATGCTGAATGTCCATCAACCATAATCCGAAATACAGACTTGTTACATTGTCTAGCTTTACTAGTTATTGAATATCACACTTAGTTTAAAAGAGGTGATGGAAAGCTAATATCTAAAACAAAGAGGTATGTTTTTTCAATGGGAATAAGGACAAGCTGAGAAACAGTGGATTGAATGAATTGTACACGACAGCTTACTATAAATGGATGAATTTGCTGTGTCCTAGTTAAGCATTATCCTGTGTGACTTCCTGTGTCCAATAGATTGCAATCTGACTGGCGCAATGCAGACAAAGTAGATTCAATGGCTAAAAGTTAAAGTGGAGAACTAAACACAGAATTAACTTTTTTACTACTAAACTCTGTATATAGTGTTTAGTATTGTCTACTCTTCCGAGTCCTTTTTAAGAAATTGTGTACTGCCTCCAGTGGCCACTGCAATTTGAAGTACGATGTGACATTACCTAGGATTATGTGTAGAATCCCTCAGTCATCCAAGTAGAATCCATGGCAAAAGGAGAAATTCAAAATTCAACTGGACAAATGTTTATTGGGTCAAATAGGTTTTGCAGCTCATCCAAGCTGCTTCTTCAGTTCTGGTCAGACGCTGGTGGACACTACCTTATATCTGCCTGCAGGGAGGAGCTAACTACAAAGAAATTACTATGAATCTCTCACACCTATTTGTTTACAGTTTCTGTTAGTTAGGTGAGCCTATTCAATATGCAGTGGGAGTGGAGTGTGGTGTCTTGTTAGCATTCAGGGCCATAATGTTTTTTTTTCACACCTCTGGACTGGACCTGGCTAACCCTATTGTTTTCTTTGTTTGTTTTGATTTAGGTTTGAGGATAGAGTTATAGATGGGAGAAAAATGATGTCCGAGACCTCCATTTCTGTTCAAGGAAGTATTCTCTTTCTTGACAAAAATAGCCTCTTTAGTTTCATAGTAATTTCTTTGTAGTTAGCTCCTCCCTGCAGGCAGATATAAGGCAGTGTCCACCAGCGCCTGACTAAAACAGAAGAAGTAGCTTGGATGAGCTGCGAAACGTATTCGACCAAATACACTTTTGTCAAGTTGACAAATTGAATTTCTCCTTTTGCCATTACCTAGGATTGCCCTGATTATTTTCCCCTGCAGCCCGGTGTTCGTTATCAGAAACATTTGGATACAGGGACGGAATTTGAACTATAGATGGATTATTTATTTATCTGTCAACACAGCGCCTGCGTGTGCAGCCTCAGTGCAGAAAGTGTAGCTGTCTGTGCAGTTAACATGAAAATGCAGCACTAGCTAGTGGTGTTGTCAATGCACTAAAACAGTTTATGACTGTGTGATAAAATGAGCTCTGCTGCTAAATGAACATTAGTGAATGGAATATGCCTTAAAGGGATATGCCACCCCCAGGTCAAACTTGGGCATCTCCCCACAGTCCAGAGACTAAAATAAGTGATGGAAAGCGTTTTCCTGCTCACCCAGCCATTGTCCGAGTCTGTCAGCACTGACCGCCGTGGTATCTGCAGCTACTCCGCGTTAGACTGGAGTCTAACGTCGCCAGAGAAAGATTTCGGCCAAAAGGAATTAATTTGCTCGATGCTTTTCCCAATTACTTTCTGTGTAGTGCGCATTCATATCGAGTGCAAATAAATGTGCAAATCAGCACGGAGAGCTTGACTTGGTCATTTTGGGTGGGAACTATTTTTCAGTGCGGAAAAACAGAGCCGAAGCACACACCACGCTGCGTAACAGGGGAACTCCCAACGTGGTGCATAACAGGGATTCCCCTGTGTGCTTCGGCTGTCTTTTTCCGCACTGTAAAATAGTTCCCACCCCAAAATGACCAAGTCAAGCTCTCCGTGTTGATTTGCACATTTATTTGCACTCGATATGAATGCGCACTACACAGAAAGTAATTGGGAAACGCATCGAGCAAATTAATTCCTTTTGGCCGAAATCTTTCTCTGGCGACGTTAGCCTCCAGTCTAACGCGGAGTAGCTGCAGCTGCGCGCGGCGGTCAGTGCTGACAGACTCGGACAATGGCTGGGTGACCAGGAAAACGCTTTCCATCACTTATTTTAGTCTCTGGACTGTGGGGAGATGCCCAAGTTTGACCTGGGGGTGGCATATCCCTTTAATGACCCATATGCATTAAATGCAGGTGAGTAAATGACAAGATGAAATGGTTCAAATTTCAGTGACCATCCATTCTTATCTTATCTTATCTTATCTTATCTTATTTTATCATCCATACCTGAGGGACACACCTAGCCCCGCCCACTTGGAGGGCCTGAAATCCTACGAGACACTGACATGACAGTGGCTTTTTCTGCAGGAGACATGCACAGTAGAGTGACAATTGATGTAGTCTGATAATCTCTATAGACCTCTATAGACCACAATCACACAATCATACACTCCTGATCAAAATTTTAAGATCAGTTGAAAAATTGCAAGAATTCACATTTTTCACTGTTGGATCTTAAGAAGGTTATAAGTAGTGCTTCGAAATACAAAAAAGTAAGCAATTTATTGAGTGTAAAATCCCCCAGTCCAGGTAGAATCCATGGCAAAAGGAGAAATTCAATTTGTTAACTGGACAAAAGTTTATTTGATCGAATAAAATTCGTAGCCTCTCTTTTCACTTGTATCCCTACATCAGTAGTGGTGGAGGCAGCAAAAAAGAGACTACTGCAGGCTACCAAGCTAGAAGATAGAACAGGGGTCGGCAACCCGGGGCTCCGGAGCCACATGCGGCTCTTTGATCCCTCTGATGCGGCTCAGTACAGCGGTCCCTCGTTTATCACGGGGGTTACGTTCTAAAAATAACCCACGATAAGCGAAATCCGCGAAGTCGTCAGCTTTATATTTTACAATTATTCTCCATGTTTTAAGGCTGTAAACAACAACAAAAAAGCACAGTATTAAAGAACGAAACCAAAGTGTATTTTGTGTGTATTTCACAGTTCTTATGACTGCTTCACTGTGGCGGGATTTGCCGGGGAGAAAACTTGCAAACATACAGCACTTCAGAGTCACACTGCAATCCAACAGTTACAGTCATACCTCACCTTAAGAAAGACCCAACTAACGAATAATCCAAGTTACGAAATGCGTTTACGTAAAATTTTAGTCTCTGAATACGAAAGAAAATTCAAGTTAGGAAACGCGAAATCTCAAAAATTCACGTAATGCGCACTCGGATGCGCGCTCGGCTTCGCAGCAGCCCAGATCCCCCATTGCGACTCTACTTATGAAAAAATCACGTTACGAAACCACTTCTGGAACGAATTAATTTTGTAAGGTGAGGTATGATTGTATATAAATCTGGCAAACTGAATGCATTCTGTACAGGAGACACGGAGACTGACGAATCGGCAAAGGTCTACAGTCCCTTAGCCAATCAGGACGCAGAAATGTGCATTGATACAATATAAAAAAAAATTTGAATAAAAAAATCCATGAAACAGCGAGGCCACGAAGAGTGAACCACAATATGGTGAGGGACCACTGTATTTAATTAAAATGTATTTTATTTTAGTTCATTCATTTTCAAAATGTAATTCTATGGCACAAAGGCCATTTTAAATTTCAAAAGGGTTTTGTGGCTCCCAGTGTTTTCTTTACTGTGTGAAATGGGTCCAAATTGCTCTTTGAGTGGTAAAGGTTGCCGACCCCTGAGATAGAACCAAACTTTGACCTGACCAAATCTGCCAACTGCTGGAAATATCCAGTTCAGAGGAAACTTCTACAGGCAAATCCACGGCTGTGCAATGGGCTCACTGGTCTCCCCTATCATTGCTAACTTATACATGGAACAATTTGAACAGAGTGCCTTGGCCTCATATCAGGGCTCTCAAGTTTTGAAGTTTGGTTGGAGTGAGATTTTTTTTGGGGGGGGGAGGGTCCTGAGTTGAATGTTAGTTTGTTTTATCATTCACCGTTTTGTCATCATTCGTTCGTCTCACTCGTGTTCACTTGCCGTCCTCAGTAGTCGAGTTGTAAAATGAAACCGGGGGGATGGTGAAATTTCATTTTCATTTCAAGTTTCATTTATGTGACATATTTTCCAATGGGGTGTGTGGGGGTCCTCCCCCAGAAAATTTTGTATTTTTTAGATGCAATTTCCTGCATTCTAGTCCATTTTAGGGTGACTTGCTAGACATGGCAATCCCTAAATCCCATCTGATTCATAGCTTGCATTCTCGGTTGCATGGCCTCCACAAGACAATACTATTACAACCCCCCTGGTGAAAGCAGCACATTCTGAAGGCAACAATCTGACAAATTTCCAGTTAAAGATCTGCTTGTGGATCAGAAAGGAATTCATTTGCCTGACATTAAGCTAAGCCCTCCCCCATCACTGACATGACTGTGGTGTTTCAGGGCAGGTCAGAGTTAGAAGGTACTTTGTTCAAATGGAAATGCTTTTATAACAAAAAGTCCATATATTCATTCAATAATTCAATAATGCACAGGATAATATGTTATCAGACACGTACACACACCTTAGTCCTGGTTCAGACCTGGTTTAGACCTGGTTTAGTCCTGGTTTAGACCTGGTTTAGTCTTGGTTTAGTCCTGGTTTAGTCCCGGTTTAGTCCCGGTTTAGACCCAGTATAGTCTTGGTTTAGTCCTGGTTTAGTCCTGGTTTAGTCCCGGTTTAGTCCCGGTTTAGTCCCGGTTTAGACCCAGTATAGTCTTGGTTTAGTCCTGGTTTAGACCTGGTTTAGTCCTGGTTTAGTCTTGGTTTAGACCCAGTTTAGTCCTGGTTTAGTCCCGATTTAGCCCTGTACACACACGCTGACACAAGCCCTCTGCATCAAAGGGACACAGCTAATCTGTCCCTTTGACGCAGAAATACTCTGATAATATGTCTCACCCATAAGATTGCGGTCACTCCCGATAGTTTGCGTATTCACGTGTATGCGGCGTTGGGTATATCCATGGTCTTCAATTATCCGGAGAAACGGAGAAACTGACATATTCCGAACGTATCCCATGTCCCCAGGCGAGTTTCTTCTTACGAAGCATTAACGTAGCATTCTTCTTCTCTTGGAAATGCCGTGTAAATATCACGCAGCTCGCTCACAGCTGATCGGTGAACAGGCGCAAACACAACAGCGCTAATCGTCATGATTGGCATCTTAAACTAGACTCTACGGTCTGTCCGACAACAGAACAATCTAGTTTCTGATTGGCTGAAAAGGGTATTGTGCCTGGATACCTCTTCTGAGCCACACAGACCGATTTTCTGGGCACAGAAGCGCTGTGACCAGTGGCTAGAGTTTCATTGAATTGCTTAGCAAAATTTCAGCGTGAGAAATACAATGTGTGGCGTGTGAGCGTGTGAACTCGTTGAAATGCGTGTGTCACACTATCAAAGTGTGAGACTTGAGAGCGCTGCTCATAACCAGGCACTCCACCCACACACTGGTATCCCCTTTGTTGATGACAATTTTTCAATTATCAAAATTCAAGATTTGGAACCTTTTACTGCACATATCAATTCTGTAGATCTGAACATCAAATTGACTCGTGAAGATGCCAAGGACAACACTTTGACGTTCTTAGATTGTGCAGTAACAATGGGAGAAGACCGGCGACTCCAAGTAAAAGTCTTCAGGAAGCCCATACACACGGACCAATACCTGCTTTTTGATTCACATCACCCACTGCAGCACAAATTGGGAGTTATTCGGACATTACAACACAGGGCCCAAGTGGTTCCTACAAGGACAGAGGGTAAGGAGAAAGAAGAACATGTGCAGAAAGCCCTCTCTTTTTGTGGATACCCTAAATGGGCTTTAATAAAACTAAGAGAGCCAAGAAACAAGACAACAGCGAATCAGAACCCAGGAGAAAGGGTGTAACTATTCCTAACCTGGCGGGATTTTCTGAAAAACTACAGCGGATTTTCAGACAACATGAAATCCCAGTCTATTTCAAACCCACAAACACTTTAAGACAAAAACTCGTCCACCCAAAGGACAAAACACCGAGCCACAAACAAAGACATGTGGTCTACTCCATTCAGTGTAGTGAAGACTGCAGTGAGCGCTACACTGGAGAAACAAAACAGCCACTTCACAAGAGGATGTACCAATACAGACGAGAGAACATCTCCACCTAAAAGCCACGGGCCACTCCTTTGAGGACAGTGAGATACAGATCTTAGCCAGAGAAAAGAACTGGTTTGGGAGGGGAGTTAAAGATGCTATTTTTGTCAAGAAAGAGAATCCTTCCTTGAACAGAACTGGAGGTCTCAGACATCATTAGTCTCCCATTTATAACTCTATTCTCAAACCTAAATCAAAACAAACAGAGAAAACAATAGGGTTAGCCAGGTCAGGTCCAGAGGTGTGAAAACACCCATTATGGGCCTGAATGTTTCTGCTAACAAGACCCCACACTCCACTCCCACTGCATATTTACAGTAATAGGCCCACCTAACGAAGACAAACTGTAAACAAATAGGTGTGGTACTTTCACAGTAATTTGTAATTAGCTCCTCCCTTCAGGCAGATATAAGGCAGTGTCCACCAGCGCTCTGACCAGAACTGAAGAAGCAACTTAGATGAGCTGCGAAACGTATTCGACCAAATAAACTTTTGTCCAGTTGACAAATTGGATTTCTCCTTTTGCCTAAGGAATTTATTGCAAACAACCATTAAAGTGAAATAGGCTGTTTATCAGCTGATCAAAAGTTTAATACCACATCTAAAAAAAACCCAAAACCCCCTAAAATGGAAATAAAATTTTCAAAAAAGGACTCAGTAATAAGGAGCTGCGCCATTCTTGTTAATCACCTCAAAAATTCATTTCAGCATGCTTGATGCTAGTGTTTCCAAGTGGTGAAGATGGCTTCACGGAGGGCATCCACTGTCTGGAACTGGTGTCTATTTTTGTAAACTTCCCTTGCCATCCAACCCCAAATTTTCTCAATTGGAGGGGTAAAACATGAAATATAAAGAACAGAGAATTGCTGTGCAGTCTTACATTTGTACTATGTAACTGTTAATTTAGAGCAGGGGTGTCAAACTCATTTTGGTCCGGGGGCCATATCGAATCTACTTTGATCCCAAAGGGGCCGGATCAGAAAACGCATGGTATATACACCCCAAAAATAGCAATAAGTCCAAATATTTGTGCAGAGAAATGCAAATCTATTACAGAAGTCTTTTTGATTTGATGAAAATATTATAATTTTATGAACATCTGAAACTTCAAGAAAAATGCAATTTCAACACAATGTTTTAACATTAACTTGCATTGCGTTTCACAGAAGTCATGCTTTAGTTTTCATTTGTGCTGCTCTGGTGGGAGGGGCCATGCACAGAGGCGCTGGAGACTGCTATGCTAAACTGCACAGAAAATTAACAATATTTTGAATATATTTGAAAATGTAAATATAATTAAAATATTTTAATAGATAATCAGATGAGGGCCAGATTAAAGGTCTTGGAGGGCCGAATCAGGCCCCCGGGCCGCATGTTTGACACCCCTGATTTAGAGTATCGCCACCTGCTTTTCTCCATGGAGAGGATATTGTTTTGCCTTGATCGCTCCACAGTAAATTATACTTCTATCTCCACAGAGATAAGCAGATAACACAACTAAAGCACGTTACAAGTCAGATCTATGGCGTGGGGACACACTCACAGTAATAAAGCAGTAGACACCTGAAATTGAATGAATGCAAGATAGTAGTGCTAGTAGTGCAATCGTTAGAGGTCTCCAGCCTCTGTCAGTAAACGCATGTGGTTTGGAGTAGAGTTCAGAAATGTGTTTATTTGTTAAATAGTTTAAATGGGTAAAAGTCTGTATTGGTTATGTTCATTAAATCAATATTAAAATCCTTTATTTATGTCTTGTTTTTTGAAAAATTATTAATTAAACAAAATGTAACAGAACGTCGAGATTGATTAAAATGTGGGAAAAAAAATTGTGAATGAAATTTTCCCCCATATCGCCCAGCACTACAGATGTGTTCAATGCCATAGTGCGCAACAGACAAAGGAAAAACATGGCAAGCAGGTAGCGGACCCTACTCCACAGTAGTTTTATAGTCCAATTACTACTGTCCAATAGTTGTTACCTCAATATCAGATACCAATTTTAGCATATTTCTCTTAGACTTCCAAATATTTATTAGATAAATCGCCCATAATATTAATTTGTTGAGGTGACATCAATTCAGCTTTGGTTTGTTTTTACAGTTAAATAATAGAGATTACAGAGAGATTTCTTGTGTAAGGTCAGCTCTCCTGGCAGCACAAAATGTAACGGATTGCTGCATATGGATGAAAAGATGTAAACTGGCAACACATCTGACAGTTTTATTATACAGGTTTTTATATGTAGAAAATCTGTCAGAATCATTTCCCTGTGTGGTGGTTTCACACTGGGATTTGGGGGACCTGTGAATTTGTCACACGTGGCACTTTTGTAATTATTTAAAATCTGGACGCCGGTTAAAGTTAACAGGATGTTTACACCAAAACATGCTCATTCCCCAGAACATGTTTGGAGCACATGAATTTACTGAAGGCCACTTGAAGACTAGCACAATTAAAGATGATGTAATACGGAGGTTCTTTCATCTGAGCTGCTGCAAATCTGTCCCAATTAACACATTTTAAATCGAAATGCTGTCTGAATCAGAGCTTTTTTCCATAATAAATCCTATTTACTTACAGTATTGCATAATATAGTAATGTCTTCCTGCTGATTTGAGTTGTCTTTGTGTAAAATTTGACATCAAAGCTACAAGTTAAATCCAGTTACAGTAGGCCAGTCTCAAGCATGGATAATGTGTACTGTTGTCTGGGGACATCCTCCAACATACTTTTGAATCAAAAAGGGCACTTTAGGTTGCTAGCTTGAGTATGTCTTACAATGGTAAACCCGATCAAGAAAAGGCAGAGAGGAGAGTAGGTGTTTTGTTTTTAGTATTACTGTATATCTTTGCATAATCTTTCCCATAATTCAAATTTAAGGGCAATTCTAGATGTTTATTAAATGTGCATTATGTAACTTTTTCTAGTGGAAGGTCAGCCATCTGCTTGTCTCCATGGAGATGTTACTTGGTCTGGAAGGTTCAATAGTATGCCATTAAAATTATCCACTCAGCAATTATTCAATCACAAAGGTTTTACTAATAATAACACCTTGAAAAACATGTAGTATAATGCAGGATTGCCTCTGAACAGGTCAGACCTGGTTGTAACTTGGCTTAATGGCATTATCAGCATTATCAGGTTGTCTCCATGGAGATAGATCTGTTTAATGCTCTACTATGAAACATTCCAGGCAACGCAATAGCATCTCCATGGAGAAAAGCAGAAAGGTTACATGTGTATTATTAGTACATTATTGGAAATGACATAACTTTGTACCTACCCCAAGCCTGAGAGAGAGAAAAAAACAAGAATAAAGAAGAAAAGTTTTTAGTTTTTAATTTTTTTGGTCTCAGGATTGCATAACATTTCATCACATTACTGCTGCTTATATAAACCTTGAAGTATATTTTTCACAATCATTTCTCCATCAGTCTGTCCCTCTATAAATAAACAAGGACAGAACTGCTGAAAGTTAGGAGTGCAACTGGTCTCAAAACTAGTTCAAAATTAAACCAAAAGTGGTGAGTCATCGGTGAGTTTATGCTAACAATGGCCTGTGTAACACTGTTTGATCTGTTCAGCAGAAGACATAAAACCCCTGGAGACTGGACTAAAACAGTAAAAAAAAATAGATGAATTCGTGGACATTCAGATGTGTCCATTGTTATATTGTTATCATTGTGTTAGCGGATATAATGCACTCTGTTTGCCTGGTAATACAATACAATAGGTACACTATGTAACTTTCTAGTTGGGGATCCTTCTGTCACTTTTTTATTTCTATGGATATGTCATTGCTCTGCCTGGAATGTTCCACAGTATGTCATTAAATGGCTCTACCTGTATTCAATTACAGGTGGTTTTATAGCTCAAAAATACCTAGAAAAACAGGCATTCTGACTATGAGCGGGGTTGCCTCTTCACAGATATGACCTGTAACTTTGGTCTGGTTTGGTTATCATGAATAAGGTTGGATACTATATTGTGAAACATTCCAGATAAAGCAATAACATCTCCATGGAGAAAGCCCTCCACCAGAAAAGTTACACAATGCACCTTTAAAAATGTTCAATAAACAAAGTTGGAAAAAGAAAAAAAAATTGGATTTGTGGTCCCATGTGCACCATAGAGGCTAACTACTTGGATTATCAACAAGGAGCTTAATGAAAGACTGTGCAGTTACGGCAATCTTTTAATAATAATAATAATAATAATAATAATAATACATAAGATTTATATAGCGCTTTTCAAAACAACTCAAAGACGCTTTACAGAAAGGAATAAAAATAAAAATAAAATAAACAGAACAAAACAAAACAAATTAAATTAATGTGGGTCGAAGGCAATGGTGAAAAGATGAGTTTTGAGCTGTGACTTGAAATTGTTTACTGAGTCCGAGTTTCTGATATGGAAGGGCAGGGAGTTCCAGAGGGTGGGGGCAGCAGTGGCAAAGGCTCGGTCCCCCAAGGTTTTTGACAAAAAACCTTGATAGCCTTTTTATCGAAGCCATCAGCTCATTTTATGGTTTTAATAAAATTTATTTTCCTTAATCATATGTATTTATTGGCTCTTGTATTTGTTCTAATTGAAAGTTGGAAGAGCTCAAAATGGATTCGCCTTTGATTTACGGCAAACACGTCGACTGTTAATGATCCAAATTACAGTGAAGTAATAAACTACAGATGTGCACATAACTTGTTTTAAATTAGGCTAAGGCGCTTACGCAGCAGTACGCTCTGTTAATTTAATATGGCTTTCAGACATTTGGAAAATCCATGGGGACTTATGGCTCATCTTTAAAAACATAGAAGAAAGCCTTGACATGTATAAATCAATCATCAAGTTGCAAGCATGTCCCTTCGGCGTGAACTCTCGACCTCTGTATGTATGTGTTGACAGAACTCACTCACCAAACTCAAGTCTGTTTTGTTTTAGACGCCTCGGTGAGCTGGGCGTCGTGGCGGACAGATGAGGTGACTGGTGTGCAAAAGAGAGAGAGTCTGCACAGAGAAGCACGTAGCGCAGTGGACACCAGTTCACTGTCGGTCAATATTACAAAAGTACTGGTAAGGAAATTTGAACAAATAAAAGGAAATGGAAAGGTTTAACCAAGCTATCAAATACTGTATGTCATAACTAGTTTTGTCAGTCCAAGGGTGGTTTCTACTCATAAGGAAACTAACTAAATTATGGCCCAGAGGTAGGGTTGTCATTGACTAAAGCATTAACCTGCTGATTGATTAGTTGACCAAAACTGGGTGTGGAAAAAGCTCTCAAACAAATAACTGTCTATGATCTATGACCATGTAACTGCACTCAACTGCATGTGAGGTCATGCAAAAACAACTATTTATAAAGAAACGTACTAGGAAAATGTGTATTCATATGGAAAAACTGAAGATTAAACAAATTATTTACTCCCAAATCTTGAGCTAATCCACTTCTCCGTTCTAATTATAAGTCCTGTAAATAATATAATAATATAAATAAAACAAATTTTGGTTGACTAAGACACAATCGACCGAAGGACTATAGCCCTAACCCCGAATGAAAGCCACAAGTGCAATGTATGCTGCAGATTATATTGATCAGAAAAAAACTATTGTGGCCAAAAAAGATCAGTATTCATTCTGTGATGTGGTCTGCCATGGGCCTTCTTGATATTTATTGGCTTTCTTTCTTAAACGGGCACTGTGTAACTTTTCAGAAGGAGCCATCTGCTGGTGCCCACAGGTATGTTGCTTTGCCTGGAATGTTCCACAGTGTGGCATTCAACAGATCTATTTCCATGGAGACAAGCAGGTGACATCTCCATGCCAAGTCACATAATGTATATTTTCCAGGTACCTTTTAGCAAAAGAACTTGTAAAGCCTCCATAGTGACATGCAGGCGGCAGTTTACCTATCAGAAAAGTTTCATAGTGCACCTTTAAAAATAGTTACTGCAGGGGAAATTGTACAAGACTCTCAATTTTGGTGTGTGTATTTTTGTCTCTTTTACTGGAATGAGCCAAAAGAACTCAACCCAAATAAAGCATGTTGTATGTTTCTTTCCTCTTTTTATTGAAAATTGAAAACAGACTTTAGCTCTGTCCTGCCAACTTACAGTTTGTTTTAGCATGGCTGTGTAGTGCGCACGGTACTGGTGTGTATGACACCAGTGACTTGGTTGGACAAAAAGATCACTAGAAGAGCTCGTGCTGTGCTGCCTTTTCCATTCAAAACGTCTGATCACACTTCGATTTAACAGCCAACCAGATTACTTAGACATCACAAGGTACTTTGGTGACGTGACTTTTAAAAAAAAAATATATTGACATTATTATTTTTTTTTTACTTTGGAGCTGTTATGTTGCCTATTTGGAAAAGAGAAAACTGTGTACAAAAACCTTTTATATATATTTTTTTATATTAAAAGAAAAAAGTTTCTTCCCTTTTGTGAAGGGTTCCCTCCATGCTTGTCTCCATGGTGATGCTATTGCTTATTGCTATGCATGCCCTGGAATGTTCCACAGTATGATATTAACAGGAGACAAGCAGGTGATTTCACCAGACCAAGTTACAAGTCATATGCATGGAGAGGCAAGCCTAGTCATAGATATGTTTTATGCCATACTGTGGAAATGCAATTATATAATGCAATTGCATCTCCATGTGGACAAGATGGAGGCAGACCCCCACCAGAAAGGTTACATGGTGCACTTTATAGTAAATATGCGCTATATAAATGGTATTAGGAGCCATGTATTATTGACTCAGTTTAAGAGGTACGCTGTGATTCCCAGTCATCGGTGAGGGAAACATATTTGGTTTTTAAGTCCTTGTGACCTCAAAGTCCCACGCCCCCTTTAGAAAAACAGGCTCTGGAGATAGGAGGAAAAAGTGGGTCAGACTGTGTGTATATGGAGCAGGCAGAGAGGCAGAGAGCGCTGCATTTAACTGTCCCATTTTCCATAGCCCACAACCACTGCTCTCTATCACCTTCAACTGTGGCTACATTAATAACACCATCAACATGAAGGGCCTGTATCAAAGACATAGAACCTGTTGTCAGTAATATAGCATGGGTGAGGTACAAACAGCTCCCTCAAGTGGCCAAGCAAAAATAGAGAAACTACAAAATAACTTTTAAAAGCCATTTGAACTGATTAGTCTTCAAGAGATCCACAATATGACAATCAAATGTGTCGTGTTTTGAATATGCAGCAACAATACTTATCTATTGAATAATAACTTTAATATTATGTTCAAATAAAAACTATCCCTTTATATAAATACATAAAATGTATAATTAGTGTGAAATTGTGTCAGAATCCAAATTTAAAAATGACTAAAACTGGAAAAAAGTGTTTTTGTTTTGTTTGTTTTTTTACATAAAATTTGTAGTGTTGCAATACTGAGTGTACACTATGATATTCTGGTTTCTGATTTTGCAGCATTTCTAATGTTACAAAACACATGGGCTTTAGTCAGCCAGGACTTTTGACCATTCAAAAGAATTGACTGTATTGACTATTTTCCAGATTTACTTCCAAATGTAAAAAATATATATACTAATTTCAGTGTTATATTTTTCTTAGGAGGACAATCAGAAGTACTACAGATGGGAGAGTTATGGACCCAACGACAGACGAACAGAGGAACTGTGGGTAAATTTGAGTACAAGTCAAATCAGAATCCATGGCATCTTATCCAACACACACCGACAAGCCGCGGTAAGACCAATACAGACATATACAAATCTATCATCTCTGCAGAAATTAATTATTCTTAATTATTTTCAAGCGAGTAGCACTTTCCTTTGATTTCCCCTTTTATGGACATCACCTGAGACAAATTATTATAGCAACAGGAGGTAAGTCTATTGATACTTAGCAGTGACATCACGCTGGGGGTGTTCTACGTGTATTTCTGTAACGTAATGTTCATCAGTGATGACACAATGCACAAATTTGCAAACACTGTCAAATACATTTTAAGATAATCTGAAAACAAAATGGAAAAATACATAATGGATTTTCAACAAAAAGGTGAGACTGACTAACCATTTTGTGACTATAATATTGTTTGAGAGGGATTTGTTTAAAAGCACAAATCAGCTCACTGCTTGTAGTCCCAACTAAGTCACTTAGTGTTAAAACAAAGCTCAGATAACTTGAGCTTCAGACAGAGCAGTGCTTAAAGTTAGCTTCACACCCCCAGGGAATGTTGATGACATCAGCTGCAAAGTATCAACTCATTCAAAGTTATTTTATGTTTCAGAAGTCAGAAATCTGTAATTATACCCATTTAAAACACAGGTTTTATCTTCATGGGAGAGGTCATTCACCAGATGCTGACCGCTACTCAATATGTCGCTCCTCTAATGGCCAATTTTGACCCCAGTTTTTCATCAAGCTCCACTGTGAGGTACTCAGACAATGGTAAGGGTGGTCAAAGGTATTTTGAAGTTATGTGTATGCTTGCAAAACAGGTGTTAACAGTTGTAGAAAAAAAAATGTAATAATGCAATTACACTAGCATTTTTTTGTTTTTTAATATATAACATTGGTCTACAAGCAAAATGCTTCTGGAACAAAAGTAGTGAATTTTTCTTGGTTTAGGTCACTAATAAAGAAAAAAGTAAGTCAGAAGTGCTGATTGACTATAGTTTCCAAGGTATAATATTGGGTCAAAATAGGAAATTTATGCAAAATAAGGCAAAAACGGTAGTTTATCTGAAGGTACAGTGTGTCTATAAGCAACCAGTTCTATCTAAAAACCTGTCTGCACATTCCAATACATTCATTTTAATATGTCTAGAGTTTTAACATATATCAATATATATATCTATCAATATATATATATATATATATATATATATATATATATATATATATATATATATATATATATATATATATATATATATATATATATATATATATATATATAGACTGACAGAATGATGATGGCGAACCAACCAGACATAGTGGTGGTGGATAAGCAACAGAACAGAGCCGTGGTGGTGGACATTGCAATACCAAGCGATGGTAACATCAGGAAAAAGGAACATGAGAAACTAGAGAAATACCAGGGGCTCAAGGAAGAGCTGGAGAAGGCCTGGAAGGTAAAGGCATCAGTGGTGCCCGTGGTGGTCAGAGCACTCGGGGCTGTAACCCCCAAACTGAAGGAGTGGCTACAACATATCCCAGGAAAAACATCAGACTTTGGGTCCAGAAAAGTGCAGTACTAGGAAAGATACTGTGCAGAACTCTCAGTATATATATATAATTATATCATTACATATCTTGAATACATTATCTAACCAGCAGTTATCAATTGATTTTCAGTTCATCTTATCAATATAAATGATAATCATTCAAGATAACATCAAATTCATGAAAAGTCCCTCAGTCGTCCAGGTAGAATCCATGATAACAGGAGAAGTTCAATTTGTCAACTGGACAAAGTTTGTTTGGTTGAAAACGTTTCGCCGCTCATCCGAGAGGCTTCGTCAGCTCCGAGAGGCTTCGTCAGAGCTGACGAAGCCTCTCGGATGAGCGGCGAAACGTTTTCAACCAAACAAACTTTGTCCAGTTGACAAATTGAACTTCTCCTGTTATCATAACATCAAATTCTAAAAATTACTTATAGAAACCGTTTTAGCTCAAATTTAAATTTTATCAATGTTCTATTTTCTCTTTTTTGTGTGGAAATAATGATTTCCCTGGATCAATAAATTCCAATTCTAAGACAACATGGAGTCACATTTTATTGCCAATTTCATTACAAAAATAATTGCAACCATTCAAATGGAGCTAGCATAAATTCAGCCTGGAAGACCTAACTTTGCTCCTGTCTACCTCACCATATCTCCAGAGTTTACCTGCTCCTCAGCCTTTATCACCTCGCTCCCATTCCTCATCCTCATTACTCGCCACACCTTCTTCGTCTATTCAGTGCCCAGTTTGCCCAAGATAAGCCCCCATTACATCCCCCTCATCATCTCCATCACTCTTCTCATCCTCTCATCGTTCCCTTCTCTCTTCTCATCGTCTCCTTCACTCTTCCATCCTCTCATCATTCCCTTCACTCTTCTCATGGTCTCTTCATCCCCGTAATGGCCTTCATCACTATGTCTTCTGCCGGAGTCTGAGCGCCAGAGTTAACTCATTTAATAAAACCACAAATTCCTTCTCTTTGTGTGTGTCTTGAGTCTCTCCAGGTTGAAATAACAAAAGTGGTTGAACTTGCAGCTCTAATAATGTGTAATATGTTTCTGTTGTGTCCAGGAAATCTCTTTGTGGTAGAGTGGGATAAAGTCCGACTAAAAGACAGAGAAAATGAAGGAGCATTTACATTTCAAACTGTTCTTCACAAAAACGGGAGAATTGTTTTTAACTACAGAGAGGTAAGGGAAATGTTTTAACTTCAGTGGTTTCCAGTTGAGCAATTAAAAAAAACAAAATTAATTTCACAGATCCCTATTTTAGTGGAGGAAATGAATTCCACTGACCATCCAGTGAAAGTGGGGCTCTCGGATGCTTTCCTGGCCTTACTGCCCTCCTCACTCAATTCAGGTACAAATTTAAATGCAAACTTACACCTGTCCCCATAACATATTTTGAACTGAGATATATAGCTACAGAAGATATTACAAATGAGATCATACTGAAGATCACTATGTACATAACACAAACTCTAAAGAAGAGGTCTCAAACTCAGATTACCTGGGGACCACTGGAGGTAGAGTCTGGGTGAGGCTGGGCCGCATCAAGTACGCTATTCGACAAAAAAGGATTTCAAGTAGTATTAAAAAAATAAATTTTAAAAAAATCACATATGTCCAATGTTCTCAATCTTTAATAATAACATTTCAGAACATGAACATTTCTTCAGAATATAAGTTTAAACTACTGCTATTAGTACTACTACTACTACGACTACTACTACTACTACTACCTCTTTTACCTCTTGCTGCCTAAGACCTGGCCGCGCTCCCTCTTTCTGAGACATATTTGGCTTGAAGAAGGAAACACATCTTCCGTACAGCTTTAAGATCAGTGAGTTTAGACCTGTACTTTGACTTTGAAGTTCATGGTGGAGAAAAGCTTTTCACACAGATTTGTGTGCTCAAAAAGGCACAAGGTCCAACTGAACTTCCTGGAAAGCTCAGCTGAGCTGATAATCAGAGCGCGAACCTGACTCAGTGCCATTGTCCCTGTGCCTCCCGCTTCCTGTGTCTACCACTCACTCCTTGTGTCTCCCACTCGCTCCCTGTATTGCTCGCTCCTCATGCTTCCATTCCCATGTCTCCTGCTCACTACCTGTGTCTCCCAATCCCCATGTCTCCCACTCCTCATGTCTCCCAATTCCCATGTCTCCCACTCCTCATGTCTCCCAATTCCCATGTCTCCCACTTGCTCCCCATGTCACCCACTAATTGTGTCTCCCACTCCCTGTCTCCTACTCCTCGTATCTCCCGCTCCTCGTGTCTCCCACTCCCTGTGTCTCCCACTTGCTCCCTGTGTTGATCTCTCCTCATGTCTCCTGCTCCTTGTGTCTCCCGCTCCTCGTGTCTCCCACTCCTCGTGTCTCCCACTCCTCGTGTCTCCCACTCCCCGTGTCTCCCACTCCTCATGTCTCCTGCTCCTTGTGTCTCCCGCTCCTCGTGTCTCCCACTCCTCGTGTCTCCCACTCCCCGTGTCTCCCACTCCTCATGTCTCCTGCTCCTCGTGTCTCCCACTCCCCGTGTCTCCCACTCCCCATGTCTTCTGCTCCTCATGTCTCCCACTCCTTGTGTCTCCCACTCCTCGTGTCTCCCGCTCCTCATGTCTCCCACTCCTCTTGTCTCCCACTCCTCGTGTCTCCCACTCCTCATGTCCCCCACTCCTCATGTCCCCCACTCCTCTTGTCTCCCACTCACTGCCTGTTTCTCTAGATCCAGTTCAAACTAAACTGTAGCAGCACTGAACTGTTCCATTATGCTCACAAGGTAGTTGGATTTTTGCTGGACAGAGCACGGTTTTCGCATTGCCAGACAGTTATGCCAAGAGAGGGGGCTGCATTGAGCAAGTAAACAGGTTGTCAGTGACAACTTATCACCCCCAAATGTCCCATCCTTATGAATGAGGGAATCTTATCAGCATTTTCCATGTGCTGTAGGCAAGGCCTCTAATACTTTTTTCCTTGGTATGGAGCGAAATGGTGCAGAGCGCAAGCAGAAGCACATGTACTCAGGCATGAGTTGTTTTGGTTCTTCAGTGCCATCTTATGTGCACGTGTACACGCATAAAAAGACACTAAACTTTGACATCAAGTAGGAGGCCGCAAAACATAATTCCGCAGACTGCGAGTTTGAGACCCCTGCTCTAAAGCATGACATTTCTAGTAAACCCTTTAAAATGGACCATGGTGTGCAAAAGCTATAGATATATTAATAATTTGACCCTCTAGAGCTCAAATGATGTTGTTATGAAAAACAAAATTAGAAAGGTTTCCCTCTAAAGTAGGTACATACTAGTATATTACTGAGTCCAACATAATCTATTTTTTTATTGATAGTCGATATAATAATTATCGTGAGAGGCTTAGCAGACAGAAAATAAGATAACAGTATGATTATTTTAAACACATCCCTAGTTTCACAATGTAATGGATGTAACTAGTTCTTCTTTACTTAAAGGTTCAACACAGCACACAATCTACGAGTATCATCGCGTGGAAATTGACCCCTCAAAGATCGTCAGTCAATCTGCCATTGAGATTATACCTTTGCCAAGTAAGTATTATGCACATGTCTGTATAGATTAACTGTTCATATGTTTATATTTAAAACTGTTGTATGTGTTTAGCTTGTTCTCAGCACACGACATGTGAACAGTGCATGACATCTAATCTGACAACGGGCTGCGGATGGTGCAACACAGTTCAAAGGTATAGTATAAATAAGTGCTCCATGAAGATGAAGAAGTTTAATGTAGTCCTCGAAAGCAATAACATCTCTATGGAGACAAGCAACTGGCCGACTCTCCACCAGAAAAGTTGCATAGTGCAGCTTTAAAATGGACTTTTTCATCCACCACTTGGGTGGTTTCGTTTACTTTTTGTTTTGACTTATGCATCAAACTGGGGACAGTAAAGGCTACTGTTTACCCAGGGCCCAGAACAGGGAGCGGCCCCTCACAAAATCTGTAATATGCAATTTTCATATAGAGAACGTGCAATCCAGGCCCACCAAGATGATTTGTACTACATTTCTTTTAAATGTATAATAATATAATATAGATCCTTTATGACTCTATATGTGGCACAAATGCTTTTACACTCCATGATCCTGTCTCATATAGAGTACTGCATAACCACATGGTCACTTACTGCCGACAATACTCAAACCAGTTGAATCACTTTTTAAAAAAGCTTTAAAACAAGAAACCATTCTCAGTTGCCACTGCACTGTTTTATACAAGTAAAACTTACTTGATTTTAATAATTTTGTTCATTTTAAATACGGTTGTTTTATATATAAATTTTGCATGGATTTTATTAAAACAAAGACTGACAGCGGGATGGGAACTAGGGCCACGGCCCGAGGGAACTGTGAGGTTCCACACAGATCCCGAGGGAACTGTGAGGTCGCACAGACGCACTACATTTGGACAAACTGTTCTCTCAGTCAGAGGCACTAAGTTCTGGAACTCTCTCCCATTACCAATAAAAGAGACTCCATCACTGGCCACTTTCAAATCATACTTGAAACAGTGGATAAAGGAAAACCAGACTTGTGGACATTTTTAATGTTTAATGTTTTAATGTTTTAATGTTGCTGTTATTGTCAGTTGTCATTGTTTTGTTGTTTCTGCTGTGGTGTCACCTGCCTAGGGACTACAGATGGAAATTAGCATTTTGAATATAATCTGGCATATTTACACTGCAATGCTGTAGATGCACTGTCCCTATTAAGTGAATAAATAAATAAATAAATACATGAATGGCACCATAGTAAGAGAATGTCTGTTCCCTCTATGTTTCAGATGCTCTGATGGCATAGACAGGCACAGACAAGAGTGGCTTGAATTTAACTGTCCAGAAGAGGTAAGCAGTCAAACAAAAGCAGTTCATTACATGCACATCTTACATACTACATACACTGGAGCTGAACGTTTCTGGAAAAATATCTAATAATGATTTTTATGACAAGTATTGTGATTCTGTTCAAAGTTCACATTTTAAACACATCTAATACGGAATTAATACAAGAATCACATTTTGGGGTTAGTAGTTTTATACAGAATAAGACCAAACAGTTTGTTTGTGGAAGAAATTATGGTACTTCAAAAACAGCAGCCTTTGTGATTTGTTAATTGCATCCATTCATTCATCCATTCTAAATTATGATTGCAATTAATCTTGCAGCCCTACCATACACCACTGTTCTGTAGTCTGGACTATTGATGGATACTGACCAATGTAACATCCCAGGAGCTCTGACCTGGTTGTCTAGACATCACCATCTGGTATTAAGACATTTTAGCTGCCTGCTTTATAGCACTCACTATCACATGACAGTGAAGACATACATTGATCTATATGCGTCTCTAAGCCAGTAATTACTATAGCAACCTTTCATTCAATAAATTAGAGATTAACCTTATTTTTGGGCTCATTATATATCATATGTACCTTTATTTGCACTGGAATGTTTTATGTTTGTGTAATACGCAATAATTCATTAATTTATTTAGTGCAGCTTAAATTGTATTGCTCATCTAGATCATTTAAAAATGGGCTATCTTAATTATTATGCTTAAGAATTATTGTGTTAATGGTCTTCAATATATATTTTGTTGTGTATTGTTTAAAAGTTTCTATTTTAATTGTGGTAGACCTATAAGTAGTTGCAAGTAGTATTGTTGGTTCTGTGTATTTCTCCCTCAGTCAAAAGGCAGATGTGAGGATTATAACCCAATAACTGAGGAAACCACAGTGTCTCATCTCGAGTCCACTCCAACAGCTACAACAAAGAAAGCAGCCAAGCTCGAAGACCACCCATCCACCACAGGCAAGGCCAACACTTCCTCTTGGAGTTTTCCTACTGGCAAGAACAAAGTAACAAAATACATACATGACTGCCAAAAATGGTTTCCACAAACATTTATGCACACTAGATTTATAAAGCAGGTTTCTATCCCAGTGATACTGATAAAACTAATCAAGGAACCAATTACACATGACTAGGGTTACAAAATTCTGGGAATTTTCAAAGTTGGAAACTTTCCATGGGAATTTTCGGGAATTAACGGGAATTTTCGGGAATTAATGGGAATAAACTGGGAATTATCAAAGTTGAAGGTTAGGGGCATCAATATAGTTGGTAGCATAATCTTGGCTAAAATAATCACATTTCTGTGAATAAAGTAGGACAGTATTTTGTGCATGGCCATCGAGCCACACCCTCTACATGCATTTTGCATTCCTTTATCACATGCACAATAACTTCTAGAATTCTGAAGAGCTAAAGCTACTTTTCTGAGCTCACAGCAAATACAGACTCCTGAGGCCAGACATTTCAGCAAGAGGATGACATGCAGTCAATGAAGTTTTGAGGATATCATGAAGTAGATTATATTTGATCTATATATTAAAGATCTATATATATTAAAGAATATTAAAGTAGAAAAAAAATAAATATAGTGCTAGCTTACTGGTAAACTAGATTTGCGCCATTTCACTGAAGAAGTTATCTTATGATGCTAGCTACCGCAAAATGTGCTAGAGCTAGCTTACTGGGAAACCAGATAAATCACGTGAGTCATGTGTTTTAATTGTCTCCTTTTTACAATAATGCTGCTGATGACAAAATAAAATGTTTATATTTATGTTGGTATATGACTCACAATAATTCTCATAAATTTCCAAAACTTCTGTGCAAAGTTACCAATTTGAAAATTCCCAAAATTCCCATGCCAAAGTTTCCATGGAAATTTTCCGGAAACTTTCCAGAAATTCTCCGCCCCTTTGCAACCCTACACATGACAGATCATTATACAAACTATTGGAAATACCTGGAAATATAATAGATTGCTTTAATAAATGTTTAAAAAAAAAAAATCTGTACAAAATCACTATTATATAATGTTTTAAAGTAGGAATTCACCTATACAGGTATCAGGTATTGTTTCTTGGCAAGGCAGTTCAATCTATCTTGAGAATGGCTTATATGTTAAACTGTATTTATAAAATGTTGTTTTAATTACTTGACAAATGAATAACAATGCCACTGTCAATCCAGATTGAGCCTATAAATCATACCTAAAATCACATCATTGTCCATTGTCCATTGCAACTGAATATGTTGATGTCAAACAAATGTAGCCAGATGGTCAAGATATTTACAACCATGAAAAGGGGAATCATTCAGCACAGCTTGAAGTTTGGCAAATACCATGGAAAAGTGCACTGAATCCTATTGTCATCAAATAGCAAAGAACAACAGAGCAGTGTCTTAAATATATCATTTTTTCCACAGTAAATTGTCTTAAATATATTTGTTTTTTCCCAGATGAAGAGTCCGACCCTTCTGGTACATCTGGGATATCAGAGAACACAGCAATCATCGCAGGGGTTGTAGCTGCTTTGGTCGTGCTTGTGGTTTTGACTCTACTTGCTGTTTACTACATCAACACGCACCCCACAGTGGCCCCACCATTCTACCTTATGCAGGTATATAGGAACAAATACATATTCAGGTCGTATGGACATATTTGAAAAAGTGGATCATCTGTGCATTGTAATATTAAAATTTATGTTTTGTCTATTCAAAATTAGAAGCTCATGTATATCGAATACATATATTATAAGGAAAATGTCCAAAAGCTGCAAAAATTGAACAAAATAAAATAAAAAGAGAAAGTTAAAGTCCAATCTTTCAAACATGGGTTTAAGGTGACATGTATGCACTTTTATGGTTAATTTTACAGTCCATTAACATTTGTGATACTTGAAAGTCATCAGTCATCAAAGACAGTTATATTTTAGCACATTTTTATACAAGATTATGATATTAGAAGAGAGTCTAAAAAACATTGTTGTATTCATATAGCTCACCAGTATGGCCAATCCCTTTGTGCTTACCTTAACATGGTTGTATGATTTTTACATTTTGCAGCGACGCACAAACAATTACTGGCCCTCTATGAAGTTTCGAAACCAGGGCTGCCACTCCAGTTACGCTGAGGTTGAACTTGGAAGTCATGAAAAGGAAGGTTTCATCGAAGCTGAACCGTGTTTTTAATGGATCTAGAAAAAAAAAATATAGTGACACAAAAGGACATATTTTTGGACCTTTTGTTGATAACTGTGGGAGACCAAGCCACCCACCGACAGGCTCCCTCCATCCTCGGATACTGGATGGTGATTACTGAAGCTGCCTCTGGTTTTACACATGGGGAACTTCCAAATATCCGATGGCTGGTGAAGGAAAGCCTGGAAAAAGAAGACATTTATAGTGCTGGGTGGGAATATGTGTATAAAATTATCATCAGGGAAACAGAGAGGGAACAAGTCAAACAAGCCTTCATACTGCAAATCCATGTACAGATCAAATGTATGACTTGCATTACATTTTCTTTGTGTTCATTTGTGTGAGAATATGTTGGTTTACATTGAATGTGGGTTCATTTATTAAAATTCCTAAAAAGTATAATAGCCTAGTAATTTTGAATTTTGGAAAATGATTTGTTTGAATAGGTATGATGAATGAACTTTCTTTTATTAATTATGTTTTGTCTTTTAATAAAAGCTGAAAAATGTGTTTGTTTTTTCTAAGCTTATTAGTACAAATTAGAATAATCTGGGAGATCACTGACATGATTACATGGTAAACGAAAGAACATTCTCTATGGAGATAGATACGTTTTATCCCATACTGTGGAAGATTCTAGCCAAGGAAACAACATTTCCATGGAAACAAGCAGGAGGCCAAACAAGAGGTAGGTTTATGGAGATGCAAGCCCACTCAGAGTAAGAACACTACTTTTTTCTGTGCATAACACAATGAGAATTTAAAAAAATAGAACAAACCATTCTGTTATTGTATTTTTGGCTGATAAGTTACATACTGTGGCTTTAAATTGTGTCATGTGCCTTTAATTTGCCAAATTTTGCTTTTTAAGCAGGTATGACAATCATCTAACAAATATGACTATATATCTGGTATATTATGTTATTTATTTACATAAATAACATAAATAACTGCCCCCACAACACTGATGCCCTGTACAAGAAGGGCCAAAGTCGCCTCCACCTCCTGAGGAGACTGAGGTCCTTTGGAGTGTGCAGGCCCCTGCTCAAGACTTTTTATGACTGCTCTCCTCTGCACTGTCGTCTGCTGGGCCCCGAGCAGCACAGAACGGGACAGGAAAAGACTTAATAAGCTGGTCAGGAGGGCCAGCTCTGTCCTGGGCTGTCCTCTGGACTCTGTAGAGGAGGTGGCTGAGAGGAGGGTGCTGGCCAAACTTACGTCCATCATGGATGACACCTCTCACCCTTTGCACCGTGACTGTAGAGGAGCTGAGCAGCTCCTTCAGCAGCTCCAGGGCAAGAAGAGGCGCTACAGCAGATCCTTCATCCTCACCGGCATCAGACTGTACAACTCCACTGTATAGTCCAGTCGTGCAATACTTTCTATACTCTCTTTTTATTATTATTACAGGTACTATTTGTCTGCATGCACTTTCTGTTCAAACTTTCTTTTGGACTACACTGCCTGGAGCTAATGTGGCAAGTGAATTTCTCGTGTGAGAGATCAATAAAGTCTTATCTAATCTGTTCATAACAACACAAAAAGGAAAAGAGGGGGCACCCGGATTTGAACCGGGGACCTCTTGATCTGCAGTCAAATGCTCTACCACTGAGCTATACCCCCAGTCGATAATGAGGGAAGGATCTGAGGTTTTTAAGGACAACAACATGATCATTATTGAACATTATAAATCCATCTTTGTGGTAAAGTAAACAACATGCGTTACATTCGCATTTATGTTGTTATCTGAGCTTTAGCTAGCTTAGCGGATTTCAGGTTAGCATGTTCTTCGGGTTGGCTAGCATAAACAACGTGGCTGAATGAACTGCATATTCTATTTCTTATGTGGATAAACAATATGTAATAATATGCGTTATGTATATTTATGAGAAAACATGTTAACGTTACTGCAGGAGAAAAACATTTGTTATAAACTTTACGATCTGGGAATCTCACCTGTAACCTGCTGTGTTCACCAGGAGAGTGCGCCAGTGCGTCGTCCATAGAAGAGCTTCACTTTTATCCTCCATTTAACATGTTTAAACATGTTTAATGTTTGATGCAACAGTTCACATGAACAGTGTGCTTTGAAAACGGTGCGATACTCGTCAACGATCAATGAGATGTTGTCTAACCGAGCACAATCGTGATGTCTTTAAAGAAAAAAATGACATTAAAAACATAAGGCATATTCCAGCTCCAGTGGCCCCTCCTCCTGACTTCCATAATTGCATCCAAACCCAGAGGAGGTGTTTTCCCCACTGATTATCGCTTCCACACTTCTGTCTAGTCTGTCCACATTATTTTTCTGCAAATACGGTCTTCACTAATTATTCTGTGGCTCCTGAGGTGGCCCGGGGCAGTTTTCACAATGAATCCTCCTTGTGGAAGATGCAAGAAACCAGTTTATCCAACAGAGAAAATCAACTGCCTCGATAAAGTAAGTTATTTCTTATTTCTTAAGATTGTAAGATTGAAACGCATAGCTCACTTTCATTTTGTTATAAAATCTCTTAGGCCTATCATCAATTCTCAAGTACAGCCTTCAGTAAGCATGACAAGGACAGGCACGTGAAACAGACAAATATTATTTTTTAATTCAGTTATGTTTTAAATTACATTACACTACACATTACATATTACATTGGCAAAATGATCAAATTAATAAAATATTAATGTTGTATTTTTTGGTCTACTTCATGGCTTACCCCAGATGTTGGTAGAGGTATTGGTTACTTAATATTGATTAAGCTGATATCCTGATTGGGCCTTTAAGATAAGATAAGATAAGATAAGACTTTATTGATCTCACACAGGAGAAATTTACTCGCCACAGTAGCTCCAGGACAATTGGACAAGAGGGAAAAAAAAGTGCATGCAGGCAGGGAGGGGATAAAGTAATTAGATGTAATAAGACTATTTACAGGATAAACAACAGTTAGGCTACATAACACAAGTGTCTCTCTTGTGTAATAAGGTATCTGTGTTTTAAAGAAAAACACATTTTCCTACACTGGTATCAGCTGATATTGGGAATTGGCAAATATTTAAAGTCAAAGTATCAAGATCATAGCAGAAGTGAAAAAGCTGGATTGGTGCATCACTGGAAAAAAAAAACTGTTTCACACACAGTATTTGACCTTGCAGATATCACAAATATGCTGCTTATCTCTCTTGTAGTTATCTCTAAAATTTGAATTTCTCTTCTAGTTTTGGCACAAGGGATGCTTCAGCTGTGAAGTGTGCAAGATGGCCCTGAGCATGAGCAACTACAAGGGCTTTGAGAAAAAACCCTATTGTTCAATGTGAGTATCGAGTGTTGCATCGCCCACGCTTCATATGAGCTTCACCAGGCTGGGAATAGGGCAATCATTTTAAAGGAGAATTAACGTTTTTACAATCTGAGCCTTATTTCGGTAATAAAACAAGTTGTTTTACTCACCCATAGCACTTTGGTGTCATATGGAGCACTTCCAGAGATGTTTTAGATTAGCGATATCCGTAACGAGCGAGTTCTCAGGGCATATAATACCCCGAGCGGTCTCCAAATAACACAAACTTTAGCACTTTTCAAATCATAGAAGCTCAATGTCTTAGCCTACACTTTCGTTTGAGTCAAAAGTGGCCTGTAAGCCGAGATTTATCCATAATTTACAGCTTTGCTTTTCATGTTTGGGTCCCGAGAGCTGAGAGCGAAATAAGCTGTGACTCCGCACATGCGCACTGGCCTCCTCGTCTACTCGAAACTATGGATAAATCTCGGATTACAGGCCACTTTTGACTCAAATGAAAGTGTAGACTAAGACATTGAGCTTCTATGATTTGAAAAGTGCTAAAGTTTGTGTTATTTGGACACCGCAAACATTTGCCCCGAGAACTCACATTACGGAGATCGCAAATCTAAAACATCTCCGGAAGTGCTCCAAATGACACCAAAGTGCTATGGGTGAGTAAAACAACTTGTTTTATTACCAAAATAAGGCTCAGATTGTAAAAAACGTTAATTCTCCTTTAAGGATTTTGTGATTGTAAATGGTAGTCTAGTATGATCAGATATAGAAGAAGTCTATGAAGATACAATAAAGACACAATAAAGTACAGAAAAAATGTACATGCAGTCAAAACAAGGTTAGCAAAATGCATTTACAGACTATTTATAAGTTGTACCAGTGTGAGGAAAAATTATTGTAGCTGAAGTACATTGTCTGTGGACACTGGTAGCCCCCATGCAGAAGATACATCAAGGCTGTTGTGACGTGCGCCGTCCTCCTGTGGACCCACCACCCGTGGGAGGATTCATGGGGGCTGGTGCATTGTGTTCTGGGCAGCAGATCTGCTTGGACTGCTGCCTCCGTGACCCAGAAAATGGAAAAGCGGAAGAAGATGAATGAATGAAGTACATTTTTCATTCATCACTTTCAGTACTGACCGATGAAGTTATAGTACTTTAGTATAGAGATTGGCCATCCTGGAAATGCTCAGAAATTGAAGTTGTTATAATGGTGATGATGAGCATTGCCATTCTCAACTGGAACTAGCAAAAAAATAAATTATACTACTTTCGTAATTTTGTAATAGCAGTAGAAGCAGTATTTGTAGCAATATAATGGTAAGTTGTGCTAGTATTGCTGTGGTCAAAACTACCAGTCTTCTTGACAGAATACTGAATACCTGCATTAAAATGTATTTTATAACCTATTCTGAATACTTAAAATACTTTTACAATAATTGCATTTGAAGTATAGAGCAAAAACACGACATAGGATTGAAAACAGCTTTACGTTTACTATCAGTGTTTGAAGAAGAAGAACTGTGGTTTCTATTTTTCTCACTGATTAAACTTTATTGATGCACAAGGGAAATTATTTGGACACAGTAGCTCACACATCACAATGTAAAACTATAACAAAGAGCAAAAATATAAATGATAATAATAAATTCAAAATAAGTAGCAGAAATAGCAAGATTATGTGCAGTTTGAAGCCTAGAAATTAGTATTTTGAATATGTATTCTCGGTACATGTATTCCGTTATGTCCCAACACTGATTAGCTATTAGTTGAACATTTTGTTGTAACTGTTCTTTCAGACTGACCATGCAGTATTTGAGGCTTAATTGTGGAAGTGATAGTAATAGAATAGTACAGCTTATACAGCTCTGGAAAAAAAATAAAGAGACCACTGCATTTTTTTCTGAAATCAGCATCTCTACATGTACTACAGCCATTCCATTCCAACGTCTGTTGAATTCCAACACAAACACAAACACAAAGCTGAGCTACTTCAGTTCTTGCACCAGGAGTGGAATAAAGTCACCCAAGAACAATGTGAAAGACTTGTGGAGAGCATGCCAAGACCCATGAAAGCTGTGATTAAAAATAAGGGTTATTGCACCAAATATTGATTTCTGAACATTAGTATTATGTTGTTTTAAAATGAATTTGATGTTGTTTCTTTGCATTGTTTGAGGTCTGAAAACATGTATCTTTTTTGTTATTTTGACCATTTGTCATTTTCTGCAAGTAAATGCTCTAAACGATAATTTTTATTTGGAATTTGGGGGAAATGTTGTCAGTAGTTTATAGACTCAAACAAAATGGTCCTTGTGCCCAAACACATACCTACAATTAGTAAATTCAGAAAAACTGATAATTTTGCAGTGGTCTCTTATTTTTTTCCAGAGCTGTATAGTAAGCTGTCCTAGTAGCTGGGGACAATTGATTTTAGCCAATACCGCCTCTGTTGACTACTCTCTTGTACTAGATGTTAATATTTTACATTAACTGTACTTATACTGTTTTAGGCATTACCCAAAAACCTCCTTCACCATAGTGACTGACACCCCTGAAAACAAGCGCCTCAAACAACAGACGATGCTCAACAGCCAGGTCAGAACCACTTCCTGTCAGCTGTTTCCTCTTATTCAAATGTACTGTCTTCATCTTGTCATGTTAAGTGTTCTTCTCCTCTCTCTGTCTTAGCTGTCTCGCTGATTTTTATTAAAAAGGCAAAGAAGCAAAACCTGAACATGCGTTAGAGTGCACATTATCTAGATGAGACACTGCGAGGTTGAGATTCAGTGTTTTGTGTTTGAACCATGTGCAGGGCATCTTTGTCTTTGTCAAACTCCAGCGAGCTTGACTGATGTTTAGAATTGTTAAAAACATGCCAGGAGTCATCTTTTGTTTCATTCACACAAACCCTGCATATTTACGCTGAGTTCTTCTCTCAAACAGTAAACACAGCTTGTGATGTCATGTGGTAATACAGGAAGTGCTCCAGTGTGGTTTTAAACTCCATACACCTTCATTAGAATCTTTAGGATAATTTCAGCCCTGGAATTGCTGATCTCTACTGAACAAAAGGTAAAAAGAAAGCTGTTGAAAACTATCACTACATGACATCACAAGGTGTTCCACATTCTGAGCTTTGGAGATGTAGACAGACTAGTAATAAAGGGTTACTCAAACATGTGTGAATGAAACAAAACACCACTATGTTTTTAATGAGGTAATAACATTATAACATGACTTAAAGGGACAGTGTGTAGGATTCGTGGCGCATAGGTGGTTAGTAGCTATTCCACTTCCTCTTTTGGCTATGGCAGACCACGAGGGTCACCCGGGCGCGCCGTAGTGCGTGCCCGCGCCGCTGTATACATAAAACGCGGTCCCCCGTTCACTTTTTTTTTTTCTTTTCGCATGAAAACACACAATCCCGATCATGATTCATGACAATCTACACATCAAATGAAACCTTACAGTCTCCTCTTTTTGACTATGCAATTCATTTCCCTGCAAAACAATCACTCCCCGAGCACATGGGGCTTTTATACAGAAAAGCACAAAACGAGGTTTGTTAGCTTACCTTTGAAGGCTCTGGACAGGTCAAACTCTGTATTTCACCATAAACTTGGTCTCAATCTGTCCATAAGGATCCAGCGAATAAAATCCAGTAAAACAATTTAGTCCAAAATACGTCTTAGATCCATTACAAGTGTGATACAGCAGCATGCTTCTTTACACGAGGCTCCCCCCTTCCCCCCTCCCCTTCCCCTTCTCTCCTTCGCTCCTCTGCTCCCATATGCAGCGCGGCTGAGCAGCTGTTAGCAGGAGCCTCGGCGAAGGATGAGCCCAAATGTCCTTCTGCGGCTCTCGTATTCAAAATGGCTGCCTCTATATGGGGAAGATCCCCCTTTTATGTGACTATATCTAAGTCCAAAAGAATACTTTGATTTCATGATGGAAGTGAAAAGGCTTGGAAAACAATGTATTTTTGAATGGGTATCTTCAATTTCAGTAATTAACGGGTAAAAATCTTACACACTGTCCCTTTAAAGCTCACTAGAGTCAATTTTGTGTAATATGGGGCCTTGTATGTAGCTATTTTGTCTAATTCCTCATTTGTCCAGGAAGAGTCCAAGGTAAAAGAGGGTTTAAAGGTAGTCGGGACACAATTTTAAAAGCAAGAAATTTCTACTGTCATCCTGAAATAATTTTTCAATCTAGTGCAGCTAGTGTTTACACATTGAAAACAGTTTATCTGTAACATATTTAGATTCCGGATTAAGTTTGAAATATATTTTTGTCAGTTATATCTGTAAGGACAAACAGAAGATCAAAATACTGTAACATGCATTGAAATCATTTGAATTGTCAACCTACAGTTAACAATTACTATTGAATCAAAAGTGTTACAGTAACTTGACCACCCCAGCATTTTAAATGGGGCCAACAGCTGCAGAAATGAGGTAAATGTACAATGCCGGCAGATTTTAACAGCATTACACATAAAAGTATAGTAATAAGCAAGTATAGTCATCTGAACATAGCGTCATTGTCTCATATTACGCACTAGTTCTCCATTTATGGTGAAAATAATAATTTTTTCAGCTTTAGCTTGTAGCCCTTTCTCTTTCTGTGCTGGACTTTGTGGGGCTCTGTTCAGTGTTTATAACCATAAAAGTCCTGGCACTCGGGCTTCCTCACTAAGACAGCATGTTCTTCATAGCAGCTCCCTGACTCACTGTGTGTGTGTGTGTGTGTTGTGGTATCCCTCAGTTTTATTCAGTAAATAATTTGACAAGGGAAGGTAGATTACATTACTAACACTATTAATGTAACTAGAAAAGAGATTTCCAAGTCAAATGCTGGTTCAGGGAATATTTAGTATAGAAAGATAGAAGATAATGTTAGGAAATGGACTTCAATATGTAACAAATCAATACTCAGATACTAATCAATACTTAACTAGTCAAAACTAGGTGTATCAATGCTGTAAGTATCAATACTGAAATATTTACATCAGTAGGACAAACCTTGACCATTCCTGAATGGTTTTAGAATTTCTATAACTAATAAACATTGTAAAAGCAAAGAAACTCTTTTTATTTGAAATTAATTATCTGTGTAGTATTAAAATCAGTATAGAGTATTTGGGTTGGTGTAGAAAATAGAGGATGAGAGATTTAGATTGAGCATTTATTGAGACAACACTAGCTGTAAATCAACAAAAACTTGCCGTATTTTTCGGACTAGCACCAGCCAAAAAATGCGTAATGAAAAAATATATAAATCTCACCGGACTATAAGTCGCACTCTTTGGGGGGAAATTTATTTTATAAAATCAGAGACCAGAAACCAGGATTTCATCTTGAAAGGCATGTATTTCAATTTGAAAGGCAATAGTAATAATAACGACAGAATAGAGAACAACAGCCTATGTTACATTAAAAGATAACTATAAAATAAATTACATACCGTAACAAGTTTTCAGATAACTATAAAATAAATAACATACTGTAACAAGTTTACCAAACTCTCCATCTCACACCAAATCACAAAATCCACTGAATTCTTCATCCTCGGTGTCACTTCAGAGCAACTCCGGGAACTCCGGAGGTAAACGGATACGGAATACGGAAGTAATAGTAGTAGCAGATACTGGCACACAAGCGTACAGCGCCACGAGAGGGTGCAAGTCAAGCCACGAGGGGGCGCTCAAGGCTTGTGAAAATTTTAATATATAAGCCGCTCTGGAGTATAAGTCGCAGGACCACCCAAACCATGGAAAAAAGTGTGACTTATTGTCCGAAAAATACGGTAGTAAAAATGTATTTTTACAATATATTGTTCTAATTGTATACTACAGTGTGTGTATGCTACTACAGTATACAGAATTACTGTATATCTATGTATTTGTGTTTTGATTTGTTTGTTGTTGTTTTGCATGCAGTTCCTTTTATGGACACACATTTGAGCACATTTCAGATGAGTTTTAAGAATGTTGTTTTCATTATTGACACTGGAATTGTAATAAGAGACAAATGTTCAGTTTTCAATACTGCCCACCCCGACAGTGGCAGATAACATCTTTAAAGGTCCACTGTGTAACTGTTCTGGTGGAGGGTCCATCACCTGCTTGTCTCCATGGAGATGATTTTGCCTTGCCTAGAATGCTACACAATATAGCATTAAACCTATCTAGCTCCATGGAGAAAAGCAGGACATGCCACCAGACCAAGTAACAGGTCGGATCTGTGGAGAGGTGATCCCACTCACAGTAAGAATGCAGGTTTTTCAAGTTATTAAATAAAATAAAAACACCTGTCATTGAATAAATGCAAGAAGTAAAATGCCATACTGTGGGACATTCCTGAAAAACCAATGACATTTCCATAGAGGCAACAGGTGGCACACCCCTTCACCAGAAAAGTTACATAGTGCACCTTTAAAGTGCCTATGTCAGGTTAGACTACTAATTTTACCAAACATTATATTTGATTTATATTGAACATTTTTTAGGTTTCATATTTTACTTCCTGGTTGGAAATCTTGACATCACACTACTGAATTCCATAACTGCTACCAAGAAAAACTCCTCTAATGTACACATAAAACCGGCATTCTGACTGTGAGTGGGGTTGCCTCTCCACAGATCTGACCTGTAACTTGGTCTATTTTAGTCTCCATGAAGATACAAAGGTTTAATGCCATATTATGAAACATTTCAGGCAAAGCAATAACATCTCCACAGAGAAAAGCATTTGATGATGATGACGACAACAACAACAACAGCAATAATAATAAATCTCGACAATGATGCAAACAATTCAATTAATTATAATAAATAAATAAAAAGAAATAGATAAAAAATAAATAAGGAATAAAGCTAAAAACAGTTAAAGGATGGACCTTCCACCAAGAAAGTTACACAGTGCACCTTTAAATCCAAATTAGAGAATCATCATGTGCACTTTAATATAGATTGTTAATGGACTGAATATTCCCAGGCGCTTTATAAAGAGGAGTTTGAAAAGACCAAAGGCAAAGGCTTCAGCGTTGTGGCAGATACTCCCGAGATGCAAAGAGTGAAGAAAACACAGGATCAAATCAGTCATGTAGGTCCATATACAAATGACATAACAGCATTTCCACTTTATTAAATGAAATTATTATTAACATTTTAGTCATATACTGTATATTTTTCTAACAAAAAGTTAATTCAACCTCTTTCTTGCATGTGGCTTTGTCTTTACATAGAATTATATATGTATTATTTATGTTTTTACTCCATATATCTGTGCTTATGTTTCCCTTTTCCTATTTACCCAACAAACAATCTGGCAATGTATCTTTAATGAACAATTAGTCGGTTAATCTAGGTTTAATATCTGCCATTAAGCCTGGTAATTACTTATTCATATGAATATTTAAAGGGGTCATATTACACATTTTTTTGATTTTTGTTATAATGTTGTTTCCTCATCAAAAATATATAGATGGCATTATATTTTGTTTCATTCACACATGTTTAACACACAAACCCTGTAAATAGTAAACACTCCAATGCTCACTTGTGATGTTATCTGGTAATACAGCAAGGCCTCCATACATCCTCATTAGAATCATTTAGAGAATTTCAGCACTGGCATCACCAATCTTTACTGACCTAAAGATAAAAGGTAGCCGTAAACTTGAAAATTACCACTACATGACATCACAAGGTGGAACAGAGCATTTTAACTTTACTTTGGAGATGTAGACGGACTAGTAAATGATTACTCAAATATGTGTGAATCAAACAAAACACAACTCTGGGTATGTTTTTGATTAGGTAACATTATAACACGGTGTGGAGCTCACAAGAGTCAATTTTGCGTAATATATTGCATATCTCCATGGGAATTTTTGTTTTTTCTTAGATTGTTCTTTAGTATGGAATTAAACCTATATTCATTGGATTCATTTCATTCTAGTTAAATGCAGAAGAAATCTTGAAAAAACTAATCTTTTACTCTGAGATGCTTGTCTTACTTACTGTTTGTGTCTATTGAGGTAAGTTATAGATAAGGAACAGTCCAGACAAAGCAGTCTCCATGAAGACATGCAGTGGCAATCCCTCTCCAGCGGAAAACTTATATAGCGGTCTATTTTGGCATTAATATTCATTTACTTCTTTATTTTTATACTGCCTCTTAATTGTTTTTCACACAAAACACATGATCTTTATTGTATTTTTATTAATTGTGTTAAACTGCTGCAGGCGCTCTACAAAGAGGACTTTGAAAAGAACAAGGGCAAAGGCTTCAGTGTGGTGACTGACACTCCAGAGATGCAGAGGCTAAAGAAGACTCAGGACCAAATCAGTAATGTAAGAACACACAACACAGAAATATATAGTATATAGTATAGTTTAAAGGGATATGCCACCCCCAGGTTAAACTTGGGCATCTCCCCACAGTCCAGAGACTAAAATAAGTGATGGAAAGCGTTTTCCTGCTCACCCAGCCATTGTCCAGGTCTGTCAGCACTGACCGCCGCGGTATCTGCAGCTACTCCGCGTTAGACTGGAGTCTAACGTCGCCAGAGAAAGATTTCGGCCAAAAGGAATTAATTTGCTCGATGCTTTTCCCAATTACTTTCTGTGTAGTGCGCATTCATATCGAGTGCAAATAAATGTGCAAATCAATCTTTCTCTGGCGCCGTTAGACTCCAGTCTTAACGCGGAGTAGCTGCAGATACCGCGGCGGTCAGTGGCGACAGACTCGGACAATGGCTGGGTGACCAGGAAAACGCTTTTCACCACTTATTTTAGTCTCTGGACTGTGGGGAGATGCCCAAGTTTGACCTGGGGGTGGCATATCCCTTTAATATACTTTATACAGACATGCTAATTGCTAAAACATACCAAGTTTCACTATGCTTGAGGACATAAAAGAGACAAAGACCTCAAACCCAGACAAAATATTCAAGGGTTTCAGAGTGCTGAAAATCCAGCACATAAAATCCAGTCCTTAAAATGGGTCCTTAAGACAGGAAGTTGATATCCATTAATAGGTTTACTGAAATAAATGTGATTCAGGATGCGGGAAATACATCAGAAATTATTATTATTATTTTATCATGTATTATGGGATTAAACTGGGACTAAATCAGCATTAAACCAAGACTAAACCAGGACTAGAAATAAATTAATCAATTCACAACTGAATCAGGACTAAACCAGGACTAAATTGGGACTAAACCAGGACTAAACCAGGACTAAACCAAGACTGGAATAAGCCAGTGTACATATTGTAAAAATTAGGAGTAGAATTCAAAACACAACACGATCAAGTAAGAGTTAAGGATCAACAACATAAAAGCAGCTAATTAGTCTCAAAAGTTTCTTAGTAGAGGCTTCATAGTAGAGATTATATTTTAGCAGAAAGATCAGATTTGTTCTTGTGAGAGGTCTATTTGAATCAATGCTTGAAGACACACACACACACACACACACATTTCTGGCATGTCTCTCTGTCCACAGAGGAGCTACAGCCCTATATGGTCAAAGTCTCTCAGCTGTGGACACAAACAGAATGTCTGCTTTCCCCCATCTCACTCACACATACATATACACACAATCACACACACACACAAAAGGGAATTATGGGTAATGTCATAGGTCGAAATTCAAATGTCTTTGGTCTGCATAGTCTTGCACTGGTTTGTTATAAAATGTGCAATTACATTTAAAGACAACTGTATGCCACTGGGGAGCATCACTGTCAAATGTAGGTATACAGTAGAGCAAAAAAGTATTAGCAGTTACAGAAAGTGCCCGTTTTCCCACTTAAAAAGATGAGAGAGGCATGTAATGTTTAAAATGTTTCCTTATGGATCAATAAAGTTTGTCTAAGTCTAATTTTCATCATTGATATACTTCAACTGAGACAGGATGTGAAAAAAATTCAGAAAATCAAACTGTGTGATTTTTAAAGAATTTATTTGTATAATTCGGGGGAAAATAAGTATTTAGCCTTAATAAAAATTCACCTCAGTACATTGTCATGTAACCTTGTTTGGCAATGACAGAGGTCAAACATCCCGTGTAGGTCTTCACCAGGTTTGTACACACTATAGTAGGTATTTTGGCCCATTCCTCCATGCAGATCTTCTCTAGATCTGTGATGCTTTGGGGCTGTCGCTTGGCAACATGGACTTTCAACTCCCTCCACAGATTTTCAATTGGACTAAGATCTGGAGACTGGCTAGGCCACTCCAGAACCTTGAAATGGTTCTTATGGAGCCACTCCTTGGTTGCCCGGGTGGTGTGTTTGGGATCATTGTCATGCTGGAAGATCCAGCCATGTTTCATCTTCAATTCTCTTACTGATGGAAGGAAGTTTTTGCTCAAAATCTCACAATACATGGCCCCACCCATTCTCTCCTCAACAAGTATCAGTCGTCCTGTCCCCTTTGCAGAAAACAGCCCCAAAACATGATGTTTCCACCCCCATGCTTCACACTGGGTATGGTGTTCTTGGGATGCAACTTCACATTCTTCTCCCTCCAAACACGGTGAGTGGCATTTATACCAAAGAGTCCTATTTTGATATCATCTGACCACATGACATTCTCCCAGTCCTCCTCTAGATCATCCAGATGGTCCCTGGCAAATTTTAGATGGTTCAGGTTCAGGACATTTGCTGGCTTAGGCAAGGAAACCTTTTGAGCACTGCAGTCATGACGACGTAGCGTGTTAGTAATAGTAACCTTTGTTACTTTGGTCCCAGCTCTCTTCAGGGAATTGACCAGTTCCCCCATATAGCTCTGTGATGATTCCTCACACTTCTCAAGACCATTTGTTCTCCACGAGGTGAGATTTTGCGGGGAGCCTCAGGTCGAGGTATACTGTCAGTGATGTTATATTTCTTCCATTTTCTAATAATTGCTCCAACAGTTGTCCTTCTCATTTGCATTCAAGCAACAACGCCCAGAATGAGGTGTTCAGAGAGATTTTTTTTTTTTTTACCATGTCTGTGTACATGGGTCTCTCATGCACTGAGTGTTGATTTTGAAGAAGGATTCATTTACAGTATTAGGGAACCATTAAGGAGCCATATAAAAGCATCAAGAAGTACCATGTCATGGGATCTTTAAAGAAGTAACAGGTGTGTGAGAGCCACAATTCTTGCTTTTTTATAGCTGCTAATTTATAGCTATTTATTTTACCCCCATTATACAAATAAATTCTTATTTCTAATTCTTCTACTTTTTTCCCCACTGTATATATTACTTTCTTGAAGTTAAGATAAGTAAATCCTCATCAACATCCTGTCTCAAGATCCTGCCTCCACTGCTCCTGACAGGTTGCCCCAATGCCTTTAAATGATTAGTCAAACGGACATAACTAAAATGTGTGTGTGTGTGTGTGTGTGTGATATTATCACACAACTAGGCTAACTTTTGATAGATGTGTCAGTAGCAAAAACTAACTGTTCACTGTGGAACAGATGGAGTCTAAACCAGTAAGTAAGTTTTTATTTTTATAGTGCTTTTCACAGACATATGTCACCACTTATCAGTGGTGGTAAGCTACTATTGTAGGCACAGCTGCCCTGGGGCAGACTGACGGAAGCGCGGCTGCCAATCTGCGCCATCTGCCCCTCTGACTACCACCATCACTCACGCACACACCACTTTCATACTGGGCAATGCGTGTGAAGTGCCTTGCCCAAGGACAGTTTTTGTGACTGGCGCCCCACTGTGGCACCTGATTTCCCCATTGGTTTCCCTTCCAAGAACTAAACAGACCCGGCCCGGCTGAGCTTCTGAGATCTGACAGGATCAGGCTTTGGCAAGCCGGTATGGCCACATACCAGCCAAGTTACAGGTCAGATCTGTTGAGAGGCCAGCCTGATCACTGTAAGAATACATGTCTTTGTATTCCTTTAGCAATAGAAATTGGCACAATAGCTGCATGATTCCACTGAAATATACAGTTAAAACCATACTCCAGTGATCTCCATGGAGATATATAAGTTTTATGCCATATTGTATAATATTATAAGTCAGGGCTGTGGAGATAAAAGCCATCTCCAGCTCACCGTAAAGATGCATGTTTTTCAGTGCAATTAAAAGAACAAACAAAAAAACATGCTTTTATTTTAGTCTATTTTTTTAATCTAAAAAGTTACATGGTGGGGCTTTAAGGATTTTAGTTTAACAAGTTTAGTAATTGTTTATTAGATGACTGGGTCAAAGTATCTCCTGTGGTGTTTTGAGCTGCTCCCATGAGGTGTAGAGAGGACAGTATAACACATGCTCTTGGTCAAGGGGCAGAGTCTAAACTATTTTGAATTCCTCAAGTTCTTGGCTCAGAGCTGCGGCACAGGAAGTAGCTTGAATCCCTTCTACTAGTCAAAAGCAAAACATGGGAAAATGTAATACATATAATACATAAAAGCATATTCATTATTATTTTCAGATTAAGTACCACGAGGAATTTGAAAAGAGCAAGATACGAAGTGATGCCCCACCACCTGAAAATAGACGAGGTAAACTATTTGGAAAGTTCTTTGGTATAAAGACAATAACATCTGTAAAATGAAACAAATTTAATAAAAATGCTGTATTTTTTGTTGTCTTTTTGGTTTGTTTGAGCAGAAGATGAACAACCAAGTGATCCAAGATTGATCCAACCAACTGTACAGCCTCGTCCTGTGGCTCCACCTGCTGGAGGGGTACGGCAATTACAAAAACAAAATATTTTTCAGGGTTTTCTTGCAGTTAAGAACAGAATGGAAGTAGAAGTTGACTGTTCCAGGATAAAACAACTACATATAAAATTAAGATGGAGTACAGTTTCGAATTCTGCAAAGAAATTTAAAGTTTAACAGATTTGTTGAATTGGTTTAAAGGAGTTACTTCCAAAACTGGCACAATTTTTGACATCCAAGAGTGAAATAATGTTTAAAAATAGCTTTAGAAAGTAGCTACAGACATAGACTCCATCTGAAAGTATGAAATCAAAGTATAGACCGCGAACACAACCTACCGTTTACAATAATAACAAATCGACTGCGTGGACAGTTATTGCATAAATCATTACATAAGAATAAAAACTGCTATTAATGCTACAATATTAACAACTAAAATATATGTTGTTGTTCCTCAGCCACGTTACCAGGCCCTGTACAGTTACACAGCAGCAGAGGCAGATGAAGTGTCACTGCAAGAGGGAGATCTGATCCTAAATGTGGAGACCATTGATGCAGGATGGGTGTTTGGGTTCAACCAGCGCACGGGGCAAAGAGGAATGCTCCCTGCCAACTACATCAGGCCCATTTGAAACTGTAGGCCTGTGGAGACAACTAATGCGTTCATTTTGAATATTGGCTATTACCACTGCATCATGTTAAGAATTTATCATTTCTTGCTCAAGCTGTTTTACTGCAATTTTTAAGAACTATTCTGTAAGTAATGGCCTATTTGAAGCTGTATGTTTGGAATTTAAAGGGCCGATATTGCATTACTTTCTGATCTATTTTGTGTTTTTTCCTCATCAAAAACATATTTTAAGTTGTGTTATTGTGGACTTGCCAATTTAGTGAACAAAAGGACAAGGTGCACAGACAGTTTTAACATGGCTTAAAGCAAGAGTCAAACTTTGAAGCTCAGTTTGTCTTACTCAAAAGTATGAACACTATTCTGTCAGTAAAGGCCCATCTGAAACTAGATCTCTGGTAAATTTAAGCTTTAGTTTTATTATGTGGAAATCAGTTGATAGGCCTGCCACAGCATGTTGTCTTCGCCTGTTAACACTTCTCACATGTCTGTTTTAAAAATTTGAGAACTAGTCTTTCAGTTATGCTTCATGGAAGGGAGGAATTGAAAAACCAAGATGCAAAGTTTAATATAATTAGCTGGTAGTGATAGGAAATGCACGTGTAAAATAGCACTAAGTGATAGCTTGTCCTGTTCACTTTATACGGTTCCTCAACTGCCAAATTATGCAAGAATAAAAGTGAAAAATGTATAAATATGGTTTTATTTGACACTTAAAAGGCGCATTGTGTAATTCTTTTGGAAGAGAGCCCGTCAAATGCTTTTCTCCATGGAGATGTTATTGCTTTGTCTGGAATGTTTCACAGTACGGTAACTGTATTAAACCTTTCTATCATCATGGAGACAAGACCATGTTACAGGCCAGATATGTGAAGAGGCAAGCCCTCTCACAGTCAGAATGCCTGTTTTTCTAGGCATTTTTGAGCTATAAAACCAACTGTAATTTAAAAAAAATGTAAGGCATAGCTGTTTAATGTCATACTGTGGAACATTCCAGGCAGAGCAATAACATCCACAGTAACAACAGCAACTTTAAAAGAAAAAGAGCCAAATAACTCAACATTATACAACCCAGAATGAAGGACAAACAAGCTTACTCAAAAGGTCAGTAGACTGCAGGGGAAATGACCGTGTGAGAATGGAGTTTGACAGTTCTCTTCAGGGCACATTCAGCAGCTAATAAAACTGACAAAAGTGAAAACCTAGAAACTGAAAATATGCACAGGCTGTAATAGGATCTACTATGATGCGTTTGTGTGGGACTGACACGTTTTCATTACCAATCTTTCACCATCTATTCATGGGGTTTCAACTTCCTCACACACACAACACTGATGACATTCAAAAGATAATATCTAAATTGCTAATACCTATGGCAATCATCCTATTTTTTCATTCTGAAACCCATGGATATTAGATTTTATACTTAATTCAATATTTATATAGTTTTTAATGGTACTTATTCCTATGCTGCTGTTCACTTTTTTGCAACACTAAAAATTGTCCAGAAGGAGAATTTTGCTAATGCTAATCTTAAAATAAAAGCCCTTTTTAAGTGCAATATTTTTGCTCCCACCCCATCTCAAGTGCTGAAGTAGTATTAAATATTAAAAACAATGATAAAAAAAAAAAAAGGAATTCACAAATCTAAGACAAAGTTTTTAATAACTGAAGAAAACATTTTTACATATACTTATTATAAAATAACATCTTTATTTAAATGTGCTTTACATCACTGGTAAAACCTTAAGCTTTTTAAAACAAGGCAAATGCTTATTTTTAACAAAACTGTTTTACAAAATGATCGAGTTAAAAATATTTATAAACAAATCCTACAAAAAAAAAAAAAAAAACTGGTTAAAGAATTGCATTTTAAAATCAGGCACTTAAATCTGTGGTAAGAGGGTTTAAGGTTTCTTCTATGAAATAGGCACATCTCTTTTCTAGTTTGTTTTGCATTTTTGAAGGCAGACAGTTCAGGTGACTCTCAAACAGAATGTTGTTTCTTCCTATGAAGTCTTCACACAACCTACAGAGAAGAGAAAGAAATATATAAAGCTTTTTCACAACATACGATTACTACATATCATTTGTCTTTCAAGCATTTGGATAAATAGATAAAAGATTAATTTATAAAATATTAACTTCTATTGCTTCCACTCCACTGTTAAATATCACTACCAATGTGGTTACTAATACTATCCACATAAGGAATGGGATCAATAGGCGGGTTATAATAAATACACACCAAAAAAAGCATCCCAAAAGTCTAAATTCTTATTTGTTTATTGCTCTATTAATGTGTTTTGTAAAGCGTCTTTGAGTGTCCTGAAAAAGCATTATAAATAATAAATAAATATATTATAAATTCTAAAATTACTCCAACATTACTCAACATAATGCTATTCATTCTGTGTAAACAGCACACAGTATATACGATTGGCCCACAGTGATTTGGGCAGGAGGCATTTACATTTTAAAAAGCTTAAAGGGCTTATATTACGCCAACTCCAGGTGTATGATGAGGTAACAACATTCTAACATGGCTTAAAGCTCATAAGAGGCAATTGTGCATAATATAACACCTTTAACATTAATGTAGAAAAGTATTAACTGTTACAAATTATTTACACTATTAACTTTACTAAAAATAAAAATGTGATACAGGCTTCAGCTATAGCAAGTTATTAAAATGTGAAGTGAAAACCTATACAACTATATATACATACATAGGAATTACTCAATAACATTATAATACTATTCTTTCCTCAAAAGCACAGCAGAAACCATCTGCGATTGGCCCACAGTGTATATTAGAGGCAGTTTCATGCAATTGAATAAGTAATACAAATGTGTCCATGGATTTAGCTGAAAATTTAATCATGTGTGAATCGACATTTAACACCAACAGTTGAGAATTCCCTTTAGACTTTACATAATACTGTACACAATGGTACAGGCTGTGTCATGTGACCTGAACCAGGAAGTACCAGAGTGTATTACATCATACCTGGAGAGAGGGTACGGCTGGGTCTGAAAAATCACCACATCACTGCAGTGCTGTTGCCGAGGAGACCGCAAAATGGCCACCTGATGGGAAAAAGTTAAACAGGAAATATTAACCATTTTGAAGAGGAATTTTGAGATACTTTCCAACATTGTTTCTTTTGAACTTTACAAATAAAAATAGTGCCATTATCCAGTGTAATGAAGCAAGCATGTCCTTTCTTGAATGCTAGTCTTTTCTTACTATTGTCTAAAAAGATTTATACACATTTTGTCCAATTTTTGATCATTTTTGCCCATTTTTTACATTTTTTAAACATATCCTGTCATGCCCAGTCTAAATTAGCCTTGGCTTTCACGTGTGCAAACTAATATTACCACATCAGACCCCAGGACACACTGAGCCTTTAAACCACTTAAAGGCTCCTTTAGGTAACAGCTTTACGTGTCTCTGGGTTATTATTAGCCCCGTGTATAGACTGAACACATGAACAGGAGTTCACAGCATGAGTGGAGAGGAACTAAAACATACCAGGTCCATTTGGAGAGTCAAGTTGCTGCTTCCCCCAAACACCACAATGTCACTGTCATTTCCGAGACATGAGGTATGACCCACCCTGAGGACAAACGTTAGTTTGTTAAGGGTGGTTAACATCTGTTATGTGAGCTTTTAACCATGTATAACAATGTTCCCTCATTATCTTGTCCATCTCCATTTTAATTTTTCATGCATATTAGAGTAACTTGGACATAATATGTGTCCCTTGTGGATCAATAAGATAAGACTTTACTGATCTCACACAGGAGAAATTCACTTGCCACATTAGCTCCAGGCAGTTTAGTGCAAAAGAAAGTTGGAACAAAAAAGTACATGCAGACAAGTAATAAAACAAGTAAATAAGAGAATATAGAAAAAACAATTGCACGTTTATAGACTATATAATGGAGTTATACAGTCTGATAGCGGTGGGGATGAAGGATCTGCGGTAGTGCTCCTTCTTGCACTGAGGGTGCCTCAGTCGGTCAGTCAATAAAGTTTGTCTAAGTCAAATAAGGCATAATTGTATATCGTTCCATTCATGGTTTAAGTGCTCTTCAATCCCCTTCATCTCATTTATGGATGAGATGAAAAAATAAAATGAAGTCTGAGTGATACATGTTAGGTTCCAACATGTCACATAGCCACTTTCTCAGTAAAATGCCAGTTTAAAGTGTTGGGGCCACTGAGTTCTGCAGTTTAACAGGGCGTCAGTGGACCAGTTTCTATGATCAGACTGTTAAATATAATATAAAAAAATATGTAAATATAGTTCAATACAAAGCACCTGGGAAAAAAAACAAAACAAAAAAAACGACTCGTGTCTTGCCCGAGGACACAACAGTATGCACTTTACCCACCTTGACTATGTATGATAAAGGCCTTAGTCTCAGTAGTCCAACACCACAAAGATTTACAGGTCTGTCAATATAACCCAGGGCAGGAGAGGCTACAGAATGAGTTTACCACCACAGTGTAGGGTGAATGATTAATGCAATTTTATGCATTATTGAAACAGTACCTGGGTTTGTCTTTATTTTGGTGATCCACTTGAGTCCATTCTCTTCTATGCAAGTTATACCGCCAAGCATCATCTGGAACAGGCAGAGTCCACATCATAAGTGATCATCTCACAAGGTGTTTTACAGATTTAAAATATTCAGACTGTATAAAGAAGTGGACTAAGGGAGCGTGACGTCACCCTTAGCGTTCGGCTCCAGTCAAATGAAGCTCATGAGGCTAGCAGTTATAGGAGCCAGTTCCATATTAGGAATGGGAATTTATTTACAGACAAAATAGTGGAATAAAAACACCAGGACCACGTAGAGCAGGTTAATACAAACATTTTAAGACCAAAATGACAAGGCTCACAGCAGCAGATACAGAGAGAGGGCTGGCAATTTTTCAGTGTCAAGTTCCCCTAACCCCCCCTTCCCATGGTCACTTCCACAGGTTTCATTTCCACTATTTGGAATGTGGCAGCTTGCGGGTTAGTTATGCCCATTTATATATACAGTTTGGATACAATAGAAAGAAAGATCCAACATCTACAAAAACAAAATAACAGGGCAATTTAAACAGGTGAACAAAGGCAAGTCTATGCAGAGCTTTATATTAATCTCCAATAATAAATAATGTGACTATACAATATGTTAAAATATTAAAACAGACCCTACTCCTCCTACACTAAACATGTGGGAGGAGAGAATGAGGGAGGGTGTGTAGGGGAGGGTAAATTTAAAAGAATGAAATCGTGACATTGGACGTTTGTTTATACTCGCGTGCAACAGTTAAAAAGTCCAAATGTGTGTGCGTTTCTGTGTCAGTTCCTTTAATTGTTACGCCTCTCTGCCTTTGCTGGCCATCTTTTGTTCTGCACGTTTGAAATATTTATTTTTAGAACAATTATAGAAAAAAAAAAAGTTAAAACTTACTGAGTGTGGGTCCATAAGTCCCAAAACCTCCATAAATAAACAGTGTTCCATCTGGTGTAGCGGTCATAGAGTGCATAGTGCGACCCATTGGTGCTGAAGAACCCGAATTTACCCTGAAAAATAAAGATTATAAACTATCATATTATATATAAATGACAAAGTAATAATTTTGTTGTGTGAAATGGGGAAAAAAACAACTTACAAACAACTCCACATCCAGGTGTCTAGGTCTAAACAGTAAAGGTCTAATTGAACACTTTCCTGGAGGGGGAAAAAAATAAATAAACATTTTGGATTAACAATGAACAATTATGTTGCACTGGTATCAGTTGATAGAGATTTTAAAAGAATCACTGTGCAAGGGTCCACACACCACCTGCTTGTCTCCATGGAGATGTTATTGCTTTGTCTGGAATGTCCCATGGTATTAAACAAATCCATCTAGGATTAATTTATTACGGGTGTTTCTATTGCACAAAAATATAGTAATTCCATCTGAATAGGGGTGACTCCCCACAGATCTGATTTGTAATGTAGAGTAGTGCTGTAACTTGCTCATCTCCCTTACAGTGCCCCTACTTGGAATATTACATGGAATATTACAGCCAAAGAACAACAACATTTCCAAAGTATGGCATAAAACCTATCTCCATGGAGAACAAATCAGTGAAAAAGTATTATTTTAACTTTCCATTTCCATAGAATCATCAATTCACTCCATCCTCAAACCTAAATCAAAACAAAGAAAACAATAGGGATAGCCAGGTCAGGTCCAGAGGTGTGAAAACACACATTATGGCCCTGAATGTCTATGCTAACAAGACCCTCCACCCACTCCCACTGCATATTCAATAGGCCTACCTAACTAACAAACTGTAAACAAATAGGTGTGATAGTTTAATTATAATCATAATTTCATTGTAGTTAGCTCCTCCCTTCAGTTTTTAAGCAGTGTCCACCAGCACTATAGCCAGAACTGAAGAAGCAGCCTGGATGAGCTGCGAAACGTATTCGACCAAATAAACTTTTGTCCAGTTGACAAATTGAATTTCTCCTTTGCCATAGAATCATTAAGTTACATACCATCACTTTAAGTAATTTCTTCTATATGCCATAACATTTTTCTTTTATGGGGTTTATTTATGAAATCTGCATGTTCCGAGATGTGGCTTTGCAATATTCATTGTTAATTCATAAAAAGTGTGTTCATTTTGTTTTCTTCCCAGTTTATCCAGCCCTTATGCGCACTGTGTGTAACTGTTCAACATTTACAGCAAAACCATTTCTGCTTCGAGAGAGTGGCCCAGGTGTTTTATGTAAACATGTCGGAATATATTTGGATAAACAAAACTCACCACACCACCAGTGATGTAGCCTCTGTTTCCTAAAATAGCAGCAGCGTGGCAGCCTCTGGGGGCCGGAGCTGAACCCTGGACAAGTAAAGGACAAAATATGGTGTAATTAAAAGGTGCTATAATACGCTAAAATGACTCTTGAGAGCTTTATGCCGTGTTAGAATGTTGTTACCTCATCAAAAACAAACCTGGAGTTGTGTTTTGTTTCATTCACACATATTTGAGTAACCCTTTATTATTAGTCTGTCTACATCTCCAAAGCTCAGAATTCCCTGTTCCACCCTTGTGATGTCATGAAATGGCAGTTTATGTTTAGTTTAGTAGAGGTTGGCAATACCAGGGCTGAAATAATCCAAACGATTGTAGTGAAGGTATATAAAGTTTACAAACGTGTGAGTTTTATGTCAGAAGAACTCAGCCTAAATATGCAGGATTTGTGTGTTAAACATGTGCGAACGAAAAAACAACTGCGGGTATGTTTTTGATGAGGAAGCATTATAACAGCTCAGATGTTGATCTTTTTACTCACCCTCGTTTCTGGTAAGCTCCAAGTCGAGGTTAAAGTATCAAAAACATTCACTTCATTATTCCAGCCCCAGCACCTAAATAACGTACCTCCAATTGTCGTCTAAAGACAAAAGCAAAATGACAGTAATGTCCATTTAAATAGTCTATAGCGTATACACATGTTTTGTTCTTTTTACCCAGGACATTTCTTCCACAGTGAAGCTTGATGGTGAACTGTTTTGTACATCTCCAACTGTCTTGCATCCGTAGCCACCAAAGTAAATTAACCTAATAAAAACATAAGCATTTTTTTTTTTACTTTCAAACCATTAGAGGGCCCATATTACGCTATATTCTCATCCGTTATGTTTTCTCACCACAAACATAACTGTTGTGTTTTGGTTCATTCACACATGTTTACCCTGCATATTTAGGTTGAGTTCTTCTCTCAAACAGGAAACACTCTATTCCACCTGGTGATGTCATGTGGCGCTACAGGAAATGCTCCACTGAGGTTTTAAACTCCATACACTTTCACTACCCTAAAGGGCAGCAGTAGCTCAGTTGGTAGAGCATTTGTCCCAGCTCCCACAGATGAGTGCTGCTGTGGTGTCCTTGGGCACCTCGCCCCCAGTGTCTGCGGACACTGGTAGCCCCCATGACAGAAGTGCATCAAGGCCTGTTGTGACGTGGGCCGTCCTCCCGTGGACCCACCACCTGCAGGAGGATTCATGGGGGCTAGTGCATTGTGTTCTGGGCAGCAGATCCCCCCGCGACCCAGAAATGGAAAAGCGGAAGAAGATGGATGGATGGACACCTTCACTAGGATCATTTAGATGATTTCTGGAACTACTGATTGTTACTATTAAAAAGGTAAACTTCTGCTACAGAGCAATTTGAGCTTTGGAGATGTAGACAGACTAATAATAAAGGGTTGGTCAAACGTGTGAATGAAACAAAACAACTCTAGGTATGAGATAAGAACATTACAACATGGTTTATAGCTCACAAGAGTAAATTGTGCATAATATAGGACCTTTAATAGCAATAACAATTTATTTGAAACAGACATTGATTGATAGTTATCGCTCTAAAAATACATCAAACTGCTGTTTTGGAGATTGTCTGACCAAATCGTTTTACATACATGACAGGCAGTATATCATTTGTACCACTTTCATCATCCCCATTTCTCCGACACTACCAGAAAGCAGCATTATTCCAGATTGGTGAGAATTACAGTTCACTGCGTACCTGTCTCTATAGACCCAGCAGGAGTGCTTGTTTCGTGGGGATGGCGTCTTCCCATTGGTGTCAGTTAGCTTTTTCCAGACGTAAGTGTCACTATGAAGGTCCAGTGTAAACATCTACAAAAGAGACAGAGGGATTAGATCAGCCTCATTAAGAAAATGAATGTACAAATGTTATATTTTTAAACCTTACGACCATAGTTAAAAAAGGTGCAATGTGTGACTTTCATAGTGGAGGGTCCACCACTAATTTGTCTCATGGATGTTGTAGCTTCAATGTTCCACGGTATGGCATTAAAGGCATCTCTCCTTCAGATTCAATTATAGGTGCTTTTTATTGCTCAGAAATACTTGAAAATCAAAGTTCAAAATTCATGCATTTGTACTGTGATTAGGCTTCTTCTCCACAGGTCTGACCTGTAATTTGGCCTGGTGGTGTCACATATTTGTCTTTATGGAGCTGCATAAGTGCAAATGTTTAAAACTACTATTTTGGATTTATGGATAAAAGGATTCTTCTTTCCACAAGCAAGTGCTTTTCTAATGAAAAGAAAAAGTCAAATATTTGCGCTCCATCCAGGTTTGGCACTGTCAACAAATAGCTCTACTGTATTTGTAACAGAAATGTTATGACGGCCGCCGTGTTTAAATTTCTGAGCCTTTAGGCAAATAAAATGCTTGAGTATTTTTTTAATATCAAGGTAATATTTAATAAGAATGTACATTATTAACAGAAAGGATCTAGTCTCAGCAATGTGTTATAAAATTCCAAGCTGGTCAAAAATTACCAGAAAAACTGCCTGATGTCTACAACAGGGACAATAATGTTCAAACAAGTTTCTTCAGACAACAGCCCAAGGTGCAAACTTGAGTTCATCTTTAACATTCATGCCTTCTTTTCTTTAACCATTTTTTTTTTTTTTTTTTAAATGTACCCATAGAAACACACTGTTCCATCTGTATCTAAAACACATGATTCAAGTTACAGCAAGTTCTGCCTGTGACACTTTCTGATACAGATAGCAAGAAAACAATATAGAGATGACCCACTTTAGATAATCTCACACGGCACGTATAAGGTATGTAAGGGAGCCTGTCGTTTTTGCTGAACTTGTTAAAATTGATTGCGCAATATTGACTTTTGTGAGCTTTAAGTCATGTTATAATGTCACCTCATTGAAAACATACTTGGAGTTGTGTTTTGTTTCATTCACCCTGAATTATTAGTCTCAGAAGGTCAAAATGCATTTGTTCTATCTTATGGAGGTCATGAAGCGGTAGTTTAAGTTTAACAGCGAGATTGACAATTCCAGGGCTGAAATTATCCAAATGATTCCAGCAAAGGTGCTTGGAGTGGAGCATTTCCTGTATTACCACATGACATCACAAGGTGGAACAGTGTTTTCCATTTGAGAAGAATTACCCAAATATGCAGGATTTGCGTGTTAAATGTGTGAATGAAACAAAACAACTCCAGGTATGTTTGTGATGAGGAATCAACATTATAAATAGATCAGAAAACAGTGCAATATGGGCCATTTAAGTATTCAGTATTTCATAAACTGTGGTGCTTAACAGCTCTTCAGTGTACACGGGTTTGCCTGATTTAGAGTTTATTTTATCTACATAATTTCTTGTTTAGAACTACACAGGAAATGATGCAGTCTGCTTCCAGACCTTGTTTAACATTAGATTAGACCTGGAAGTCCTGTTATGTGCTCAATTTAGTTCTGGTAGTACTTAGAAAACCACATATTTTCTTTGAGTTCAGAGCCATTTTACTTTTTACAATTACCAAAATTGCCACAAAACAAATGTATTATATGCTTTAATATAATGTATATTAAAACATATATACATTTCAAACATAACTCAGAGCTTTGTCAAATATTAAATGTTACACTTTGCCATGATATTGATATTTTGCAGTGACATCCCGCTGGGTGTGTTCTACATGCATCTCTACTGACAGAATGTTCAACATGTTGACACAATGCACACATTAACAAACAAATGTTTCAATATAGCCTGAAAACTCAAGAAAACATAAAATGGATTTAAAAAGGTGCACTCTACTGGTGGTATTCATTATGGGTGTTTCTATTGCTCAAAAATACATTAGTTCCTTCTGTGAATAGGGGAGACTCTCCACAGATCTGAATTGTAATGTAGCACAGCTCTCCCTTATGATAGAAAATCAATGTATACAGAAAATGGGGATTGGCAGATTAAGGGTCTTGCCCAAGGGCACAACAACAGCATTCACTTGCGGGAGCTGGGATCAGTGGATCTGAACACAACTTTCCTAATGTCCGGAGAAGGATTTGAACTCTCAGTCTTCAGATCAGTGGAGGAACACTGTACCACTTGAACTTCAGCCATTAATATGCTCAAATCGTAGACAGTCCTTTCCAAAAAATGAGTACTTTAAAGAAGAAACTCACATCATTTGTGTAGCCCTCGCTATCAGATCCCGCAAAAATGTACAGCTTCCCGTTCAAATAGGAGCCACAGAAACCATTCAGATCAGGAGGAACGTCTCCTGTCAGCTCCCTCTGCTCCCTGTCAAGAAAGTTAAGTTAAGACTATTGATCTCACACAGGAGAAAGTCACTTGTCACATTAGCTCCAGGCAGTTTAGTGCAAAGAAAGTTAGAATACAAAAAACAGTACATAACATAATACATTTCAGTGTTTTAAATAGAAGAAGCCATTGAAAACATTCAGAAAGCAAAAATCACATAGGGAAGAGACACTTTACATTACCATATGCCACTGTACAAATCAAACAGCCATATCTCATCACTGGGCAACACCACGTCTTCTCCATCAGCCATCTGTTGAGAGTACAAAGTACAAAACATCAGAGGAAAAAATAAATAAACGAAATGACCCAGTTGACCTCTAGTTTACATTTTGGCAGTTTTTTTTTTTGGTTTAGTCCTCCAACATCCCAGAGTATAACAGATGGATCACAGGGTTCTTCTGTGCAAGCCATTTAAACTACTTTTTCCAAAATGCTTCAATATGTATATATAAAAAAAAAAAAAAAAAAAAAAAAAAAAAAAAAAAAAATCTAAAAATTGTGTATTTGAAAAAGCATTTAACCCTCCGCTTGTGTTCGCCTCCAGCCCCCTACTTTCAATTTTTTTTTTTCACCACCAATTTTTTTATTAAACATTCTTTAGTTGAGAACAATGTTTCAAAGTAGTGTCTAACAACAATTTATAGAAGTAAACATTAAATAACATCAGTGAAAATACAATTGGGCACTGAAAATGAACTACAAAATGAACATGTATACAAAAAATAAATGGAAAACCAAACACCAAACTCAACAGGGTGTGTGTGTGTGAGTGAGTGAGAGAATGAGTGAGCTGGGGCAGTGTGTATGGGAATGTTTTCTGTATGTTGAATGAATTTACTCTGGATACCCATTCATTTCTTATGGCGGTCACTTTTGACCGGGAACACCACAGGTGTAACAAGGTTGATTAAAACACTCAAAATTGAATGAAATAGGTGATCATCACTTTTATATGTTCAAGTACACAGTGTGGAGGATATCATAAGGTCTTGAGGTAATCAGATGAAAAACATAATATTTATAAGTTGTAAAACGGTCAGATTTGACCCGAACACGACAGGAGGGTTAAAGCACTGTTTGACATTTGACATTCTACATTTGCACATCCTAGTCTAAAACTAGGATGTGCAAAGGTAGAAACTTCCTGCTTTTGTCATTTTGCTCTGTGAACCTCTATAAATCGTAGGTATCCTATAATTAGCGCTAGGAATTCCCTGTAAAACAAAACTGTACAAACTCGACTCAACTTTGACCGAAATTTCAACTTTGCGCACAGACGAACGTGAAATTACGCACGGTCCATCTCGGTCCATTTTATCAGTAGAGGTCCATCACATTCAAATGGCTTTACCTGGTAGCCTCCCCAAACATAAAGGACGCTGTCATCTATAAAAGCCGTGTGACTGCTCCTCTCCAGCCGGCTCCTCAAGCTCATCGGCCCGTCAAACACCAGCGCATCCATCACCACCGCGACACTCCGCGACATCCGCCCGCACCGTACCTGCCTATCTGGTCGTGCCGCGTCTCTCAACACTCTCAAAAAATAAAACAATTAAAAGACTTGGGTTGAAGGAGGGTGTGGAGGTATGAATTGTGGTGCTCCGAGGCAGGGTGACGTGATACGCGAATGGAAACGCGGCTCCACACAGTCCGTATTGTGGTTTTGGTTGCCTGCGGAACGCGTTTTACAGGCTACACTCCTCCCATTTGCTTATCCTTTGTTGTTATTCCTACTTGCGGAGCTAAACAACACGTACTTTAGCATATCGGACACGCCTCCTAAATGTCTCAACCTCAAATATAAAACTACTTCCACGTACAAGTTGGTTAAAGTTTGCGTAAAGTAGCCAGCGCGTATTGGCTGATCATTGGCAGGTGGTCTCACTTTAGCCAAACAATTACATCAATAATCTGATCGGTGACACCTGCGGGCTTCCGTCCAATCACATCAGGACCAGCACAAAGAAACACATTGACACAGCTTTTCTATTTTAAAGATGATGCTTAAGTAGAAGTTGGAAGCCAAAATTGCAGATATAAGTCGTTTTTTTCTCCTCAAATATTCTATGGACATATGGAGAATATTTATTTATTTATGGCCAATGTTGAATTCCCTGTTGCTAAAACAGGATTAGGATATTAACTACTCAAATTAAGCAAAATCGACTCCGGATTTGTGTGTTAAACATGTGTGAATGAATCAAAACAAACCTCTGGGCATGTTTTGATAAGAAAACATTATACCATTCTTCAGCAAAAAAACATTATACGAGCCTTCTAATAAGAATAATCAGAGGTTAATAAGAAAATAAGTTATTAATATTTATTTTATATTTACACATAAAAATACATCAAATCATTCCACTTAAACAGCTTTGCAGAGTAGCCACTATAGTTGTCACAAATGACAAACTTAAAAGTGACGAATGAATGCGCCCAATAAGTAAACCTGATTGTTCTTTGTGTATTCCTTAAAATGTAAATAAAATCAGTGCTACATTACTCGAATATTAAAGGTGCACTGTGCAACTTTTCCGATGGAGATGTTATTGCTTTGGAATGTTCTATGGAAAGACTTTAAACAAATCCATCTAGCATTTATTCATTAAAGGTGTTCCTATTGCTCAAAAATACAATAATTCCTTCTGTGAATAGGCCTGACTATCCACAGATCTGAATTGTAATCAAGTGCATGTTTAATCTATACTGTAGAACATTCTAGACAATAACATTTCCATGGACAAAAGCACATAGCAGACCCTCCACCAGAAAGGTTGCGCAGTGCACCTTTAATCGATAAACCTGCATATGTAGAGTAAGTGTGCTAAAATGTATTACAAATCTATTTTAGTTGAGATTCATAACATTTTAACAGTCATCGCTATGTGCAAACTTGCAAAAAAAAAAACAAGGTCCTTAAATCTTTTGATTTTAAATTTGTGTTATAAAATTAATAACTGTTGAATAAAAGCAGCGTCAGTGTTTTCCATCATTGTGTCATCTTAAATTGGGTTCTCAATTTTTACAGACAGTATATGAGCAATCAGACTCATAATGATAATGCTATCCTTTCAAGACAACGTTGGTTATGAAAACAAAAATAAGGTAAAGCTAAAAACAGAAGAAGGCACTGTCAAAATCTGCAATCTGAACAACCCAAGTGCCAAATTTGTCCAAATTATACCTCTGAATATATAATAAAATACTACAAGAATGCATTTTAGACATACACCAATCAGGCATAACATTATGACTTCATGCCAAATATTAAAAACAGAATTTTGGCAACTTCTTATAAAAACCATCATAACTTATTAAGCGATTTCAGTGAACACAGTGTGGTTTCATTGGTTTAGCACAGTTCCTGTCCTCTGTTACTCCTCTCTAAATGGTTTGTATGTAGGGTTGGTAGGGACGGTCTGTTGTGACTGGTCAGTCCAAGTGATGACATTTAAGAACAGGGTTGTTTTTTAAAATGAGAAAACAGGTTATGGTTAATTTTAGGGTTTGGTTAAGTTTAGGGACAAGATGTTGAGGAAGATAGTTAAAAAGTTAGGATCAGGATGTCTGTGTAATCCCTCAGTCGTCCAGGTATGATACAAGGTGAAAGAAATACTGAATTCTGTCAAATGGAAAAGGTTTAGAGCAGGCACATCCAAACTGCAGCCCTCAGACCATTTTTCTTGGCCCTCAGGTTTCCAGGTGAAATCCAGGTGAATATTCTACCTTCATAAAGCCAATATCAAATATTCTGAATCCTTCTGAAGATCTAAGCATGAATAAGAATAAGGGTCTGGTGGCTCATTCTAACCTGTTGCAAAAATAAATGCACAAATTTACATTATTCACTGTACTGACCATCAGTCTATAGCCCTGGATTGGACCTCCTCTTCATCTGTTTTGAAATTCGGCCCTTGATTAAAAAGTTTGAACACCCCTGGTTTAGAGTGAAGCCACTTGGATGAGCGGTGAAACGTCTTAACTCTAAAACTCTTGTCCAACTGACAGACCTGAATTTTTTCTTTTGTTACAGTTAGTTAACATGTTAGCAGAAATAACTTTTAAAAATGAATTTGACACCCCAGCCTTATCTGAACTTACACCACAAAACAAAACAAACAGTCACGATTATAAACATTTTGGGCCTGTTTATAGCTACAGATGATAAGGCAATCAGAGCAACATGATCGCTTCCCACTCTCTGGACTTGACTGCCTATTTGCACTAACCTTTCAATGCTGAGCACAATCCACAAAAGTTCAGAGCAACTTTTGTGTTGTCTAACCAACACAATTTGGTCTCACGCATTTTTCTAACAATTTTTAACATTCTGTCATAAAAAGTTAATCAATATATTCAATGTCATAATGCTGTGCTTCATTAGTGTATATGTACAGTATCACCTTTTTGCTAACAATTTGATTAAACCAAAAAATACAACTTTGTAAAAAAAAAATAAAAATAAAATAAGGTTAAGATCTTGGCAAAATCCTTCATTTATGTCTGTTCCTTCATTTGACGCTGAGGCAAAACTGAAGGCAGAGGCATCAGTAACACTGGCTGTGTTTTGCTGGTATCACAGCTGTTAACAAGGCTTTGGATTAAACTCTCCACCAATTCCTAGACAAGTTGTTTTCATAATTGCACTTGAGGTTGGATGTAATAACTCTCTGTTCAGTTTTTTTTTTTAATCTTGGAAAAGTCTGCCCTCTATTGGAACATATGAGGTACTGCAGGCTACTCAGTCTTGCATGTCCCTTTCTTGATATTTTTTAATTCGTAAACATTTCGGACATGGATCGCCGGTTGATTTACACTGAAGATGGAACACCGCTTTGCAATCTTTACACCTGTTTTGAAGGAAAACATAGATTAATATAATATAAACAATAAAATAATATGAAGATTATTTAGTGGATTTGCTGATTAACATACCGTGTGGTGCTGTCAAACTGGAAAGGGAAGATGATTTCATTGGAGTGACATGTTTGGCAGATGAAACCTCTTTGAGTGCAAAGATCACAGTGGAAAACATGGTTAGACGCGAGTTGCACCAGTGTGATCAAGTATACAGGGTACTGGCCCTCTGCGATCTGCAAAAGACAATGTCAAATATAGGTTGAATCGTTCAGTTAACAGGTCACAGTACAATAATTTCATTAATTAAAGGTTCACTTTGTAACATTTCAGGAGGACAATTCACCACCTACATGACTCTATCAAGAGGATATTGCTTTGCCTGGAATGCTCCACAGTATGGCATTAAATGTTTCCATCATAAACAGCATTTATTTCATACAAGTGTCTTCACTGCTCAAAAATGCAGTGAAAAACACTGATTTATACAGGGAGTGGTGTGGCACTCCTACAGATCTTGATGTGGTGGCATCATCCACTTGTCTGCATGAACATAGATAACATGTCATACTGTGAACCAATCCTGGCAAAGGAGTAACATCTCCATGGAGCCAAACCGATGGTAGGCCCCTCACACAAAAAGTGACACAGTGCACCTTTAGCAAGTTACAGTACAATAATACGAATAATTCAATCTGATGGATACCTGCCGTAGATCCAAGATACTGTACAGCTGACTGGACTCCAAAAGGTAAGACCTCTGTCCCATTCTGGGGGTAATAACACAAAGGATTTACAAGATTTAGATATTTGCAAGTAGTGAATTTTTTTTACTCATGAACTTGTAACATCTCTACGTAAATGTGTAGCAATGTCTGTGTAGCTTGTCTGTTTTTATTTTATGTTTTTGTTTTATTTTGGTGGATTTTTGAGAATAGTAAAAAGGAGAACATTCAGTAATATATCTTGACCAACCTGGCTTGTAGATTCTTCCATGCACTGCTGCGACATGTGAGCAGGTAGTCACCTAAGAGCCGGAGTTTGTGTCTGAGTTTGTGGATTTGGGCCATGGACTCGGAGTGAGACACCAGATCTGGGTTCAACTGAGCCAGGTTCAACAGAGGCTCATGCTGCACCTCTGCCAACAGACGCAGCGCCTTCTTTGACACCTATACATAAAAATACAGTAAAAGAGATATTACATATTACATACATATAAACTTCACTAGCAGGTTGCAGAATGTGATAATATAATAATGATAAACTTTTAAAATTCCAACATGTTGAAACTAGGCTATTGATCAAATTGACATGAGATTCAGATTTGGCAATTTGGTCCTCCTTGGAGAAAGATTCATTTTTGATAAATAGGACTGAATTGTTTATATTCAGGAAATGCCAACATGTACGCATTTTGCGTAGCGGGCACGCAGTTTTGACCTCCTTGTTCGCTTGTACGCTTTGTTGTGCTAAATTACGCATATGGATCTCACATTTCGTCCGTTTCACTCAAGTTTTCACTGACTTTCACTGACACTGCGGCTGAGACACAGATCCACAGATCTGCATGTAAACAGAACTTTCAGCCAATCAAAGCGCTTCATTTCCTCCCCACTCCCCCGCTCTCCCTCACTCCACACCACAGTTCAGATTCAGGGTTGTGAGACAGCGCCAGCTCCCCTCCTCACCCACTGAGCCCAAAAAGTAAGATTAATACGTAGTTAGCCCGACATTAACCCGACGGTGTTGTTAACCACTCGTCAAGGTTACGACGAACAGATGAACCATCTGAGTCATCGTCGTGTGTTGCAATGGTCACCGCCACGTTTCCCCGTATTCATTGCAGACAAAACAGTTTTTGGTTTTAAACCACTGCCAAAAAAAGACTAGGAAACAACAAATATTTGGACAGCTATCGGGAGAGATGCCCTTGCCATAGCATGTCCAGGCTGCACGTGTTTAGAGCACGGTGAGCAAAACTGACGTGGACATCAATGACAAAGGTACGACCACAGTTCCACAAACACAAATCCCCCTTCCACGATGTCCATATCACACCCTCATCTAGAGGATGGGCTGTCTGGTGAAATGGGTATAAAGTTTTAGACAGGCTCAGTTGTCTGATTGTAAAAATCAGTACGAGCCTATAGCGTAGCTCTATTGCTTGAACATTAAGATTAGCCTATATACAGTGGCTTGCAAAACTATTTGGCTCCCTTGAACTTTGTGACCTTTTGCCACATTTCAGGCTTCAAACATAAAGATATAAAACTGTAATTTCTTGTGAAGAATCAACAACAAGTGGGACACAATCATGAAGTGGAACACACTTTATTGGATATTTTAAACTTTTTTAACAAATAAAAAATGAAAAATTGGGCGTGCAAAATCATTCAGCCCCTTTACTTTCAGTGCAGCAAACTCTGTCCAGAAGTTCAGTGAGGATCTCTGAATGATTCAATGTTGACCTAAATGACTAACGATGATAAATGGAATCCACCTGTGTGTAATCAAGTCTCTGTATAAATGCACCTGCACTGTGATAGTCTCAGAGGTCTGTTTAAAGCGCAGAGAGCATCATGAAGAACAAGGAACACACCAGGCAGGTCCGAGATACTGTTGTGGAGAAGTTTAAAGCTGGATTTGGATACAAAAAGATTTCCCAAGCTTTAAACATCCCAAGGAGCACTGTGCAAGCAATAATATTGAAATGGAAGGAGTATCAGACCACTGCAAATCTACCAAGATCTGGCCGTCCCCCTAAACTTTCAGCTCATACAAGGAGAAGACTGATCAGAGATGCAGCCAAGAGGCCCATGATCACTCTGGATGAACTGCAGAGGTGGGAGAATCTGTCCATAGGACAACAATCAGTCGTATACTGCACAAATCTGGCCTTTATGGAAGAGTGGCAAGAAGGAAGCCATTTCTTAAAGATATCCATAAAAAGTGTCGTTTAAAGTTTGCCACAAGCCACCTGGGAGACACACCAAACATGTGGAAGAAGGTGCTCTGGTCAGATGAGACCAAAATCGAACTTTTTGGCAACAATGCAAGACGTTATGTTTGGCGTAAAAGCAGCACAGCTCATCACCCTCAACACACCATCCCCACTGTCAAACATGGTGGTGGCAGCATCATGGTTTGGGCCTGCTTTTCTTCAGCAGGGACAGGGAAGATGGTTAAAATTGATGGGAAGATGGATAGAGCCAAATACAGGACCATTCTGGAAGAAAACCTGATGGAGTCCGCAAAAGACCTGAGACTGGGGCGGAGATTTGTCTTCCAACAAGACAATGATCCAAAACATAAAGCAAAAGCTACAATGGAATGGTTCACCAAAAAACATATCAAGGTGTTAGAATGGCCAAGTCAAAGTCCAGACCTCAATCCAATTGAGAATCTGTGGAAAGAACTGAAAACTGCTGTTCACAAACGCTCTCCATCCAACCTCACTGAGCTCGAGCTGTTTTGCAAGGAGGAATGGGCAAAAATATCAGTTTCTCGATGTGCAAAACTGATAGAGACATACCCCAAGCGACTTGCAGCTGTAATCGCAGCAAAAGGTGGCACTACAAAGTATTAACTCAATGGGGCTGAATGATTTTGCACACCCAATTTTTCATTTTTTATTTGTTAAAAAAGTTAAAAATATCCAATCAAGTGTGTTCCACTTCATGATTGTGTCCCACTTGTTGTTGATTCTTCACAAGAAATTACAGTTTTATATCTTTATGTTTGAAGCCTGAAATGTGGCAAAAGGTCACAAAGTTCAAGGGAGCCAAATAGTTTCGCAAGCCACTGTATATACACACGCCGTAATTTCCGGACTATAAACCGCTACTTTTTTGTCACACTTTGAAACCTGTGTCTTATGTATTATGCGTGTATGCGTGTATGCCGGATTATTAGTTTATGAACACAGCGGATGTATGCGCAGCCTGAGAGGAGGAAGCGTCTGTGCGTTAACATGAAGTTGCAGCGTTAGCGAGCGCTGCAACTGTCGAGTCTGCACTATCGCCATGTAATAAAATAAGTTCTGACTAAATGGGGGTGATATCGTCATAATACCGTTATCGTTAAAATCCTACCAATATCGCCCACCCCTAATTTAGACTGATCGGTATATGAAAAAACAACTACTTTACACAGTTATATTTACCCAACTACAAATTAATTATAAGATTAATTAATTATAACATTTATAAGACAATCTTAATTAGTGACAACAAGAGTTTAAAATGTTGTGATGTCTAAGTTTAAGTCGAAGTCTTCTGATTCTCTTAAAGGTCCCATGGCATGAAATTTTCACTTTCTGAGGTTTTTGAACGTTAATGTGAGCTCCCCTACCCTGTTTAGGCCCCCCCCCCATGGTTAAAAGTTGCGAAATGTCTAAACTGAGCATTTGCGATCCTTTTCTGCGCTCAAACGGGCGATTTTGAACAAGGCACCTTATTGATGTCAGATCGAAAAAAGAAATGCAAATGCAGTTCCACCCCCGTCTGTCTGAACTCAGCGTCTCTGTAAATCACGCCCAGAGAGTTTGGACTGCGAATGCGCTAGGCAATGCGAAATGCGTTTTTTTATTTGCCTGGAGGCACGTCCGAGTGTTTCTAGGCTCGGAAGTCCTTTATCTGAGCCTCTGGACCTTTGAACAGCAGTGGTTTAATTTTATTTTCTGTGGAAATGTGTTTATTTTTCAATGGAACGCTTCTAATCTCTCCCCCCGTGCAAAAACACGGAAGTGGATCAGCTGAGAGCTGAGAGCCGAGAGTTTGGCCACACCCCCACCCTCTACTATAGGCCAGCTCTTTTCTCCTCATTTGCATTCAAGCAACAACGCCCATAATGCCATAATGGCCTGTTCAGAGAGAGAAAAAATACTCTTTCTCATCTTATCTCTGTTTCTCATGCACTGAGTGTTGATTTTGAAGAAGGATTCATTTACAGTATTAGGGAACCATTAAGGAGCCATATAAAAGCATCAAGAAGTACCATGTCATGGGATCTTTAAAGGTGTGTATGAGTCAGACTCGCCTCTCTCTCCACCAGGTCCCAGTTGTGCACCATACGAGAGGGGATCATGGTGGTGTCTCCAACATGGCAGGAGTCACAGTAGTACTGCCCTGTGAACTCACACAGCCGAGCTCGACTGCGCGATGGACCAATCTGACGCGAACATCCTGAGACACACAGAAAGGTCAAAGGTTAAACACATGTCCTAAAGACACTTCTATACAACGAGCCTCAGAATAAAAGTACCTGCACATTTGAAGCTCTGCGAGTCCAGTCCCTTCTCTGTGGGCACAGTGCACAAGTGAGATAACAGAGTGCCATCCTCCTTGAGCCTGTGCTGCACCAGTCTGTGGAGGTTTCCATTGATTCCTGATGGAGTGATGATGGGCTCCTCTGTGGTCATGTCCTCTCCACTCTCCAGATACGAGTCCAGAGCTCCGCGCACCAGGTCCCTCCAGGAGCGTGCCTCTTTAGGGTTCTCCGCTCTCAGCCTGAGGGTCTCTCTCACCGTCAGCAGTTTGAAATACTCTGCTCCTCCCATCGACACATCTGGCACCACGTCCCTAATGTCCTGAATGGGATGGTTTATACGGAGTTGCTTCCTGCTTGCCTGCAGCTTAAAGCCTTTGAGGGCCTCTAGAGACAGAGAGAAAACCAGAGGAGCCCAGTGGCGCACCTCGAGGTCAGTGCAGCAGTACAGCACAGACTCTTTGATGGCGTCGCTCTCCACATCACATGACCGTGTCCAGTCGAACGCTTTAGGAGCAGGAGCCTCTTCACTGATGCCCGAGTCTGAAGAGGACCCCCCCAGGTCTGGACTGGAGGGCGCTGAGGCCACAGGGGGGAACTGCAGCACCTCCCAGGGCTCGTCCACACGGGGTGCTGGCCTGCACTTATGCACCGCCTCCTGGATCCGGTCCAGCCAGTCCTCGGCCTCTCCACGATCCGCTGCACGTAGATACAGCCTCTTTCCTGAAAACGAGAGCTCGAAGCGCCCGTCTGAGGAGGAGTGACGGGCATCGTCACAGCGCACCAGTGAACAGTTTTCTGCACAAGTGCGCTCCTCAGTGTTTAGGTAAAGTCTGAACTCAAAGGGAGAGAGCTCGCAGTAGTAGTCACGCCACATTCCCATGGCATGACGCCGCTCCAGGTGTCCAAGCTTCAACAGCCCGCGGAAAGGATTGGAAAGTCCTGAGAAAGACAGTGAAAGATGAGTGTGCATTCTTTCAACTTTCTAAACACAAAAGGTACAGGAATTTAAGTAAATAACAATGGTTATTTAAGTAAATGAGAATGGACATGAAAAACTCTCTCAGGACACTTTCCTAAAGTTGTAACAGGTGTGCAGGGTGTGACCGGTGTTTACATTTGTGTCACTGAGACAAAACTAGACACTACCACACAAGTGAATAATTTACATGGACCAGCATTCATTTACTGTATGGACTAAATTTGCCTGTAATCAGCTGTAATTCTGTACATCCAAATAGCGTGTTATCAAACTAAAAGATTAACTCATTATCTAAGTATGTACCACACAATCTCAAAACACAGATATACTTTTAATTTTGAACTTGAAAAACTACACACTATATACAGGAATTGAGATGGAAAATGGCTCATTCTCACAAATATGTTCATTAATATTCATTGTGTTTAAACGAATAAATCTAAATCTATATGTAGTATTTTACTGATATTGTCCCAGAAAACTGTTTTTTTAAAGAAATGTCAGTAGTAGTAGTTAAAATCTATCAAAACAGTGAATGTATATTTGTGTATAATGTTGAAATAGAGATTTTATATTTCAGTGGTCCCAGTAAATCTCGCTGAATGCACTGATTTCTGATAATGGGATTCAAATAAATAAAACGTTAAACAAAAAACTTCAAGTGGCATTTAGGAGAGATGCATAAATGACATAATCATTTGTCTTCTATAATAAACCCTCGAATCTAATATGCATAAATAGACTGTTTAGCTAAAAGAGAAACTGGTTACCAGTTTTTCTGCGATGCACGACACTGGGAGGGGGCGTGGACTGGAGGCCGCTGGGATCTGGGGGGTTTGAACTCTGGACTGAAGTCTCGTCTTGGTCCAGATCTGGGACTTCCTCCAGCGTCGGTTTGTAAATATCGTCATCTGAGATCCAGGAACGAGAATGCTACAGAATTCAAAATAAACTTCCTCATTTTATTGATGTAACTGGTTTTTAATAGCACATTTAAATATTTTGGTGGGTGTAACAAGAAACAGTGCAGTAACTTCCTTTTTTCAGTTACCATTTGGATCTTACATGAGTCTACAGACAAAACTGCAGTTTCAATATTCAGTTAAGTTTGAAGATGTAACTCATGAATGAAAGTGATTGTACTCCAAGAAGCATGACTTCGCAAAATCTAATCAGGATTAACACTAAATGTCACAGTAAATGTCACCGTTTATACCAGAGGTCTTCAACAGGGGGGTCGCGACCCCTAGGGGGGTTGCGGAGGTACTGCAGGGGGGTTGCGAAATCTTTTGATTTCACTTTAAAATAATATAATTTCATATTTTAATATTTTTAAAAACAATATATTTTTTCATTTTTCCCCAATTTCTCCCTTGGCCCTCCACCCTCTTTGAGGTCTTAAAATGCACATTAATGCGTACATGGCGAATGGAGAAATAAAGGGAAACGCATCATGCTATGCCGTATATATAGTAGGGGGTCCCTGGCCCAGTTCGCCATCTGTTTGGGGGTCCCTGGCCGGAAAAACGATGAAGACCCCTGGTTTATACTATGCTGTCCAATAAACCCTTTAAACTCACATATTAATATATTCACTGAACTCACTGATAGTGATTCTGAGTGCTGTAGTCTGGGGACACTGTCAGAGCGGCGGGCTTCCTGTTTGATCACCGGTTCAGCTTTGGCTTCAGAACTGTCTTTTCTCGTGTTTAAACCTTCTTTGTTTGGGGCAGGCTCTGACTTCTCCTCTTCATCACTGGATTTGACTTCTTCAGGTGTATCATGGTTCAAATCGGGTTCAGTGTTTTGGTTAGATTCATTAGAAGGGGGTATATCTTCTTGAATCTCTTTATATAGTGCTTGCTCAGGGGGTGCAGGAGAAGGTGCAAGTGGAGGTGAAGGTGCAGGTTCGGTAAGGGTGGTCTCTTGGTTGGTCTCGTTTTGGATTGGCGTTTCTTCGGTTTCACTGTCAGAGCTGCTCAAATTAGCGCTTTCAGAGAGTTGGTCCAGACCCGGGCTGGAGATGAAGGAGTCCTCAGGCATCGAGTCCTGACTGAAGTAATCCTGGGTTTTAGACAAACTAGAGGAACAGAACAAAGAAAGAGAGAGAAGAGGTGATATAGAATGTATAATGCCTAAAATGATTTAAATGATACAGACACTACAAAATTTTGAATAAAAATCACTCCATATACACACATTGCATTATTTTTTTAGGTTAAAACATAAAATTGTACTTTCCCCTATGTAGAACAAAAAAAAATCTTATCTTTAAAAAAAATATTAAAACAGTATGTCCCCTGCTTCATCACGGTCCATAGAATCTTCATAGATTGTGTTATTGTCTTCTACTAACACAACATGCACTTAAATTACATATAAACAATAGAGACTGATATGATAAACTATGAATATTATCCAGAAGTACCTTGGTAGAAATGCAAAAGATTTAATGTTCAAGTGGGATAAAATTAAAAGCTATTACACATTTTAAAAAAATAAAACAATGCCAAACTATTAAATTTCAAGAAGAATTGGGGAACCTAACAACTGCTCTATTATTCAGGTGAAGTCGCCATATACATATTTCCAGTGTTTCCATTATGTTATTTTGCTATTCGGCATTCACAAATCTTCTGCTCAGACACTTTTCCAGCCCACACCTCAGCATGACTCTGAGTGAGTGACAGGGGGATTTAACTAACTGTAATGAAGTGTGAAGTGTGAAGAAGCAGGTGACTTTAGTTACCTCTTAGGCTATTCTAGGTCTACCATAGAGGGACATCACCCATAGCATTCGGCTCCAGTCAAATGACGCTCACACAGGCTGGCAGTTATAGGAACGAATATGGAGCCAGATCCATATTAGGAATTGGAATTGATTTGTGGATGAAATAAAAGTGAATTGGAACCAGAGTTTATGATAGAGCCATGTTCACTTGCTATTTGTAATGCGGCGGCTGGCAGGTTAGCTATGTCCGTTTATACAGTCTATAATCTACACGAATACAAATAGTGATGTGTCTCAAATAAATTTGTGGTATTAATTTTTTGGCTTATCACCCATGCTTAAAGGAGAATTAATGTTTTTTACAATCTTAGCCTTATTTCGGTAATAAAACAAGTCGTTTTACTCATCCATAGCACTTTGGTGTCATATTTGAGTTCTCGGGGCACATGTTTGCGGTCTCCAAATAACACAAACTTTAGCACTTTTCAAATCATAGAATCTCAATGTCTTAGTCTACGCTTTTGTTTGAGTCAAAAGTGGCCTATAATCCGAGATTTAGCCATAGTTTTGAGTAAATGGAGTAAATGAGGACGCCAGTGCGCATGTGCGGAGTCACAGCTTATTTCACTCTCAGCACCCGGGACGCAAACATGAAACGCAAAGCTGTAAATCAGATTACAGGCCACTTTTGACTCAAACGACAGTGTGGACTAAGACATTGAGCTTCTATGATTTGAAAAGTGCTAAGTTTGTGTTATTTGGAGACCGCATATATTATATGCCCCGAGAACTCCTGTTACGGATATAAACATCTCCGGAAGTGCTCCATATGACACCAAAGTGCTATGGGTGAGTAAAACAACTTGTTTTAGATTGTAAAAAACATTAATTCTCCTTTAATTGAAAGAACTACAAAATACTCAAAACTACCAATCTGTTTTCCCCTTATCTGTCACACAATTTCAACCTGAGAAATGCAACACTGGTCCAACAAAAACACAAAACTTTAAACTTAAACCACTTACTCTTTTGCTGGTGCTTTGGAGCTGACAGTGGCCGACACATCTAGGTCACTGGCGGCTGAACTCCTAAACTCCTGTCCTTGGAGCAAACTGTCAGAGCTCAGACTGGACGAGAGCTGGGACAACCCGCTGGTGTCTAGACTCAGATTTGACGAGGTGAGATCCGTTCCACCATTTTGCCCCCCTCCTGCTTGAGAAACCGGACCCTCCTTTGGCAAATCCAACGCATCTGAAGAGCTGGATGTTTGCGAGGACGTGTCCCAACTTTCACTACCATTCGTTTTAGCCGTTGTGTCTCCGTTGACTTCAAGTGTGTCGAGATGGGACATGGGGCAGAGTCCAGCTAAGGCTAACGGGGTTGTGGTCCACTCTTTCAGGACAGCAGATTTATAAGAGAGATCAAATGTAAGGGAGGAGAGGCCTTGGAGGTAGCTAAGAAGTACCTCTCTCTCCTCTGGGTTTAATAGCAGGGCGTTGGGCTGGTAGTGAGCCTGTAGTTTGGACTCCTCTCTGAACAGTGAAAGCAGATAGCATTCCAACAAGCCGTGGTTGAGAGCTAGCCGTAGCCATGCCCGACAACGGCCCACTTCTGTCGCCACAAAGTTGAGTTTCTCCAGTTCAGTAATCACATCACTAGAGAAAAGGAAGGCATTAAGATTAGATTAGCATAATTTAAAGGGTTAATTATGCTAATCTATTTTTCACAGAACTGAGCTTTAAGACATGTTATAACGTTGTTACCTCCTCAAAACCATACCTGAAATTGTGTTTTGTTTCATTCACAATAATCCTTTATTATTAGCCTGTCTACATTTCCAAAGCAGTTTTCAAGTTAACATCTACCTTTTACCTTTAGTTCAGTAGAGATTTGCAATTCCAAATGATTTAGTGAAGGTGTATGGAGTTTAACAACACAGTGGCGCACTTCCTGTTTTACTACATGACATCACAAGGTGGGACAGACTGTTTTCAGTTTGAGAAAAGGATAGGAGTTTGTGTGAATGAAACAAAACACAGCTGCAGGTATATTTGTGATGAGGAAATGATATGAAATGATAACAGATCAGAAAATAGTGTAATATGGGCCCTTTAAATCAAATCAAATCAAACAATATTTATATAGCGCTTTTCATACAAAATTGTAGCACAAAGCGCCTAAAGACATATATGCAGACCAGAAAAGTTACATAGTGAACCTTTAATTTACAGACTTTCAGATCTTTTTCTTAAACATACCAGTGTGTCATTTATGTTGTGTAAATCTTTTAATATGTGTGAGTGTGTGTTTTTTGTTTTTATTTATTTGTTTTTATTTTAATAAAGTTTTTTTTAAATTATTATTCATGTGGAAAGGTATGATTACTTTTTAATCGCATGTATGTCATGTGATGATTACAGTGTATTTCAATGGTTATTTGGCATCAACAGTAAGCTTGTCACAGTTGGTTTGTTGTATAATGTTTAGCTTAATTTAAAAAAAGTCAATAAAGTTAACAATAAAAAATAAAAAGAACATACCGATGTGTAACTGTTTTCAGGAGGTTCCAGAAGGCAGGTTGAGGGAGTCCTTTCTCCTTCTTCCTGCCTCTGTTCCCATTCTCGGAGCGGATGAATTTGCTCCTGATGCCGTGGATAAAGACAGCCTCAAGGGCGCAGCAGAGGAGGTTTGCATCGCTATCTTCACTCGTGACCACCGTGTCTGACGTCACGTAGCGTTTCTGAAGGGCCTTGAGCGACTGGACCAACCTGTCTTTAATCTACAACAAAACAAGGAAATTAAAGCTCTGTGGAAAATAAGGAAATTATTTTTTACTAGAATATGGAACATAATACAATTACTAGAAAGAATGTGAGATAATTTATTTTTATCTTTACTTTCAATGCACATTCTATTGCACACTACCATTTCACTGCTGTCTCTTCCATTGCACATTTTTGATGCACACTGCACATTTTCTATCAGAGCAACCCAGAAATGGAAAAGCGGAAGATGATGGATGGATAGATGGATGGACTGCGCATTTTTGGACATCTGTAAATAGATATTTATTCTGTTGCACTGCTTTCAGATTTTAGATTTTTGTCTTAGATTTAGTTTTTTGTTTTGTTTGTATTTTGTACACTGTATTTTTGCACTACCTGGCCAGAGAGAAACAAAATTTGGATTCACTGTATGTTGAACACATATGGCAGAATTGACAATTGAAGCTGACTTTGATCATTGATCTCTGACTTTGATCTTTTGATCTGTTATCAGAAAAGACTAAAAAAGGACTTAGGCTACGTTTATTCGGCGACGATCAAAACAAGACGCAAAAGTGGCGTCTCGTCTTCAATTTTTTATCCGCGTTTAGACGAGCGTTCTCAACAGGAAATGTTTGTTTATATGAAGACACAAAAGTGGACGCAAAAGCCAGCAAAGGGAACAGCGTCAAGTTACATTTCTTTTTTCTACGACTGTACCGGAAAAGAGAAAGGTAAAACTTCAAAATAAAATGTTCTAGTTGCGTTTTAAAGTAGTTAAGTCACAAACATTTCAGTGACTTGTATTTTTGGGGCCAGGCAGCGGTAGCTGCAAGGCACCTATAGTGTTTCTATTGATTCCTATTATTAAACATTATTCTTCCGCCAATGGAAGTCTATGGCAACCCCTAGAACCGTCTGGTAAAAAGTTGTGAAATTTGGCATGCACATTCCAGCCAGTCTCCTCATTACCCACAGCAATTTATAGGCCCCCAGCCCCAACCCTCTAGCGCCACCAACAGGTCAAAGTTGCAGGAATTTTCAGGTACATTTCTGCGTGTAACTTTTGAACCGTATGTCCAATTTTCAAAAACTTGGTATCCCTGGACTCCTTGGGCCAAGCCGAATCCAACGCACCCTGTGACGTCATTTTCCGTCAGGGTAGATTTTCCGCCATTTTGAATTTTATGAAAAACACTCAAAATGCTTCTCCTCCCTCAATTTTGGACCAATTTTGCTCAAATTTGGTCCATAGCATCTTTGGACTGAGCCTCATCAGAGACGTACCCGGTTTTTTGATATCTCTTATCGTTTTGACGTGACAGCCAATCAAACGTATCCGAAAAGTCGCCAAATAGGAAGTGAGCTCATATCTCGGGAACCGTTTATAGGATTATTTTCAAACTTTTCACAGATGTTTGTGTCCTTCCCAGGAATCCCCACAAAAAATTACAGGTCCCCACCTCAAACCCTCTAGCGCCACCAACAGGTCAAAATTTTAGGGACATTTCTGCTTGTAACTTTTGAACCGTAAGTCCGATTTTCAAAAATTTGGTATCCCTGGGATCCTTGGGCGAAGACTGATCCAACGCATCCTATGACGTCATGTCTACCGGAATAGAATGTCCGCCATCTTGGATTTTTTTGAAAATCAATAAAATTCTTCTGTTTCTACAACTTAACTTGTAATTTCCACAACAAATGGTGTGCACCCAGATTCTAGACCGTCTCATGATGCCCTTCAACAAGTTTTACGTCCCCACCCCCAACCCTCTAGCGCCACCAGCAGGTCAAAGTTGCAGGTACATTTCGGCTTGTAAGTTTTGAACCGTACGTCCGATTTTCTAAAACTTGGCCTCCCTGGACTCCTTGGGGCAAGACGAATCCAACGCATTCTGTGACGTAATTTTTGGCAGGTAAGATTTTCCGCCATTTTGAATTTTATGAAAAATATTCAAAATGCTTCTCCTCCCTCAATTTTGGAGCAATTTTGCTCAAATTTGGTCCATAGCACCTTTGGACTGAGCCTCATCAGAAACTTACCCGGTTTTTTGATATCTCTTATCGTTTTGTCGTGACAGCCAATCAAACGCGTCCGAAAAGTCGCCAAACAGGCAGTGAGCTCATATCTCGGGAACCCTTCATACGATTATTTTCAAACTTTCACACATATTCTAGTCTGTCCCAGGATTCCCCACAAAAAATTACAGGGCCCCAGCTCAAACCCTCTAGCGCCACCAACAGGTCAAAATTTGAGGGACATTTCTGCTTGTAACTTTTGAACCGTAAGTCAGATTTTCAAAAACTTGGTATCCCGGGGATCCCTGGGCCAAGTCGAATCAAATGCACACCATGACGTCATGTCAGCCGGAATAGAATGTCCGCCATTTTGAATTTTATGAAAAACACTCAAAATGCTTCTCCTCACTCAATTTTGGACCAATTTTGCTCTAATTTGGTACAGAGCATCTTTGGACTGAGCCTCATCACAAACTTGCCTGGAGTTTTGATATCTCTTATCGTTTTGTCGTGAGAGCCAATCAAACTCGTCCTAAAAGTCGCCAAACAGGAAGTGAGCTCATATCTCGGGAACCCTTCATAGGATTATTTTCAAACTCGTCAGAGGTATTCTAGTCTGTCCCAGGATTCCCCCCAAAAAATTACAGGGCCCCACCTCAAACTCTCTAGCGCCATCAACAGGTCAAAATTTGAGGGACATTTCTGCTTGTAACTTTTGAACCGTAAGTCCGATTTTGAAAAACTTGGTATCCCTGGGATCCTCGGGCGAAGACTGATCTAACGCATGTCATCAAATTAGGCTGGGTCGCTGCTTGGCCCCACATTGCTGCTTGCAGCTATATTTGTTTACATGTTTTTGAATATTGTACTGAAAATAGTTACATTACAGGAGGATTACAGTGAATTAGAAAATATAAAATCACATCGGGTTTTACATTTGAAGTGCCTCATGCGGAAGTCACTTGTCTTGGCCGTCTGTGTGGCTGTGAGAGTGTGAGAAAGACTTGTACAGGAAGAAGAGAAAAGACCGTAGACGTGTGTGGGTGCGATGTTTGTTTCCCTGTCAGTACACCACATCTATGCGACGCGTAAACGTGTACGCGACGTGAGCAGATCTGAGCAGTTTTGCGTCTTGGGCAGTTTACACGGATACGCTACAGCGGAGCGTATTTAACTTTTCCACTCTGGAGGGTGGTTACAGATTTTTGCGTTTTTAGGCCCCAAAAACTGTCACAGTGTAAACGAAAGGCACTTTCGATAAAATATTTTGCCGTTTTTACCCGTAAGCGTTCTCCTGTAAACAGGCCCTTAGACTAAATTAGACAAAACTGTGTGACCTAAAAGAAGGAAAATGTATATGATCCAGACTTATTATTGACTGTAAAAATATTCGTTCGGTACCACTAAGAGATTAAAGGTGCACTATGTAACTTTTTGGTTGGGGGTCCGTCACCTGCTTGCTTCTATGGATATGCCACTGCTCTGCCTGAAATGTTCCACAGTATGACATTTAACAGGTCTACCTTACATTTATTCACATTTATTCAATTAAAGTAGTTTATAGCTCAACAATACCCAGAAAAACAGGACTTCTGACCAGTAACTGGTCTCCGTGAAGATAGAAAGGTTTAATGCCATACTGTGAAACATTCCAGACAAAGCAATAATATCTCCATGGAGCAAAAAGCATTTGACAGACCCTTCACCAGAAAAGTTACACAATGCACCTTTAAATTACTGATACGTGCTGATAATGGTTATGGTGTCCTTGCCATATAATTACAACTGATTTATCAATAACATTAAACACATGGTTTTCTAATTGTTTTGGGTATTATCCAATCAAAAGCATGTTCTGTTAATCCAATCAACAATCAATATCTTTATCCTCTACCTGAGTGGATGAGATTGTGGTTCTCTAATTAGCAAACAAGGAAGTCTTAAAGTAAGAATCAGTACATTAGGAAAAGCTTACAATTTCATCAACAGTAAATATGGGGAAGTGAGTCAGTATTCCTGTAGCATGTTGCGATTTACAGTTACAAAAACATCAGATCAGATCCTACATAGAGGATTACGTAACAAAGCAGTACACCTATGCCATCTGACTGAGTAAAAAATGTGATTATGCAAGTAGTTTCCTTGACTTCACTGACTAAGCAGAACCAGTGTCCCAGTCAAGCACACTTGTAAAATTCATCTCTTGTGAAGCTAGAATTAGAAACAGACTGCCGAGTTGGTCACATTTCAGCTACAGACTCCACCAGAAAAATTACACAATACACATCTAAATAGAGAATTGACCTTATCATCAAGAAATATTTTGCTGCAACTGAATATATAGCCTACTTATTTGACCGTAAGTTTTGGGATATTAATAATATCTAACTAGCAAATCAAATAAGTAGCATCGTAGTGTTGTAAACTCTTATGGCATGGACAATATTGTAACAGTTAATGAACCCATATTAAGTATTAAGCATGGTATTTACACAATGAAAAAAGATTTCACTCTTAGAAGCTGTGACATGTTTAGTCATATATTATTAAACAATTAATTTAAAGGTCCAGTGTGTAGGATTCGTGGCGCATTGGTGGATGGTAGCTATTGCACTTCCTCTTTTGGCTACGGCAGACCTCGAGGGTCACCCGGGCGCGCCGTAACGCGGACAGCTCGCGTACCTGCGCGCACCCGGCGCTGTGTGAGCCCTCGCCGACAACTACGGTATAAATAAAACGCAGTCCCGTTCACTGTTTTTTTTTTCTTTTCGCATGAAAACACACATTCCCGATCGTGTACCATGACAATCTACACATCAAATGAAACCTTACAGTCTCCTTTTTTTGACTATGCGATTCATTTCCCGGCACAACAATCACTCCCCGAGCACATGGGGCTTTTATACGGAAAAGCACAAAACGAGGTTTGTTACTTAGCTTACCTTTGAAGGCTCTGCACAGGTCAAACTCAGTATTTCACCATAAGCTTGGTCTCAATCTGTCCGTAAGGATCCAGCGAATAAAATCCAGTAAAACAATTTAGTCCAAAACACGTGTTAGATCCATTACAACGTGTGATCCGGCAGCATGCTTGTCGTTGTTTACCCAAAACCACGAGTCTTGCCGAAGGCGAAGGCAGAGCCCAAATGTCCTTCTGCGGCTCTCGTATTCAAAATGGCTGCCTCTACATGGGGTCAATCCCCCTTTTATGTGACTATATCCAAGTCCAAAAGAATACTTTGATTTCATGATGGAAGTGAAAAGGCTTGGAAAACAATGTATTTTTGAATGGGTATCTTCAATTTCGGTAATTAACGGGTAAAAATCTTACACACTGTCCCTTTAAAGGTGCATTGCGTAACTTTCTGATAGGGCTTTTCTTCAAGGAGATGTAATTGCTTTTACTGGAATGTTTCACGATATGGCATTAAACCTTTGTATCTTCATGGGGACTAAACCAGACCAAGTTACAGGTCAGAGCTGTGGAAAGGCAACCCCGCTCACAGTCAGAATCCCTGTTTCTAGGTATTTTGGAGCAGTAAAACCACCTGTAATTGAATAAATAAGATATAGCTGCTTAATGTCATATTGTAGAACATTCCAGGCAGAACACTGACATATCTATAGAAGGAAGCAGGTGACGAACCCCCAACCAAAAAGTTACATAGTGGACATTTAAGAAGACTAGTGCTGTGTCACTGCATTGCTCATATAAGGTTTCTAGTTAAGTAATGATCAGAAAGCAAAAGTAAAATCTGCCGGTAAATGAAGAGTTACCTGTTTAACATCTTTAGCATCGGACAGCGTCTCTGGCATCTGCGTGGCTAACATGGCATGTCATTCAGTCTGCATGGCACACCTAGAGATATAAAGATCAAAATATTAAAATAATGAACAAAACAAAATATAGATTACAACAATTTTTGAGTAAGGTGGCTCAGATATTATTTTTTACACCTTGTTCAAAGTTGGACAGCAAAGTGGAACAATTTGCAGTGGTGCAAGAGGTACTAAGTAAAAGTATTAAATAACCCGTTTAAAAACGTACTTAAAGAGCAAAAAGTAAAAGTATTTCATGCCAATTTTGAGCTCTAATTATGCTTCAAATGTAAAGATTTTGCTCAAGAATTTTGTTGACATTTGTTCTGTAGAAACAACTGAATCAATCTCACGATTTTACACATCCAGTTAAAAATGTTGTGGAGTAGAAAGTACAGATACCTGCTCTCAAATGTAGTGAAGTAAAAGTAAAAACTATTCACTTTTAAATCTGCTTAAGAAAAGTACACCTAAAATTTATACTTGATTACAATACTTTAGTACTTTTAATTAGTTACATTCCACCATAGACAATTTGTTTTTGCTTCTAGTACTGGTCTAAATCTAAAAATATTACCAAGAGGAATTTCTCAAATATACATACACATTTTTCGACAGATTGAATCAAGGAAAAAATTACCTGTACAACCGTAGTTTTAACAGAAATCTTTGTTCACCACTAAGTCACTAAGACAATAAACTTGGTTAAAAAGTAGTAAAAAGTAGTAATGTCTTTAGACTGGCTGTGAGAGCAAACCATGTGATGTCCTAGTTTTGCCCTTCCTTTGCACAAAGAGGCAACTACAAATGTGCGCCTTTCCCCTCAGACGCAGTGAAATATCCGCAATTTCATAGTAGCGATGAATAACTGTTCAGCAGCGTCATGTGATTTCCATATTTAAGAGATTGTAGAAGGAAGTAGCACACAGACTTCCCATATAAGAAGTATTGAGAGAACCTTACTACATACCACGGTTCAATCCCTAACCCTTACTCTATTAATTAACCGAAAATCACAAAATAAAGCCTAAACCACCATTATTTATTATTAAACTGTATGTCAACAACTGTGTAATATGCACAGTAACATTATTATATGTGGCATGATAGTAATGTTACAGATATTGGCCAAAAAAACAACTAGCGTTATACAACACCAAGGAAAATAACAACACTGTATCAAATTAGCTTTCGCGCTAGCCGCCTTACCGAAACAGGTTGGTTATCTTGTCATCAATGCGGCAAAACAGCGCGATTATAGTCCCCAAAATAATCCCGTTACACTGTCAGAGGTGTGGACACGTTTCCTCCATCGTTTCAGGAGTTAAAAATCACAAAAAGTACAAAAACAGATGATTTTTGTCTTCTTTACGCACAGCCGTGACAGCGCGCTCTCCTCCTGCCACTGGCTAACTGAGGACAAGTGCATTGTGGGTAGGGTAGTCTTTACGATGCCTTCGCTGTTCCAGGAAATATGAGTACATTTTAATTATCATGCAGTTTTAGCAGTAGATTTGGACTATTTGGCATGTATTATTATAAAATATTATTACATACTAAAATATATACATGTATAAAGTAAATACATGTATAACGTAAACACATTAAACTATTAAGGACTGGTTGTAACGGTGCTATTTTAAACCGATTGACCACGTTTACTTTCTTGACATATTTAGCCAATAAGATATATTCACATCAAATTAAATCATAAATTAGATATTATTGATATTGTAGGTATAGATAATATTGCCATTTGGTGTAAAAATTTAGGTTTTACTGCAAAAGTTTTAATTTTTCCAATGTATGTAAACGCACCACAGTTACAGTGGCATGTTGATGTTTTTGCTCCACCATGTGAGGAGGACATCATGTTCTTTAAACAGTTGCAAACTGACTTCCTTGTTGCTTATAATAAAGTGTATGATATTTTACAGCAATAAACAGAACAGTAGAGTAACATTTGAACACAAAAATAAAAACCCAACTACGCTCACCACAACAAAGTTTTCTCTTTATTATAGGTTTGCTATTGTCTCATATACTCTGCTAGGTATGGTTTTGAATTTTTTTTCTCAAAAAAAAAAAAAAGAATAAGAAATTAAAAATAAATGCATTCTGGTCACTCTTTATGTTAACATAATGCAGTACATACATTTGGCACCAACAGTCACAATTGAGTCAACCAAAGCAATTTCTGTTGTCTTATTTCATTACAGGGAGAAAATAGTACATTAGCTTACATAGATCTAAACTTGTATAAAATATTTGATTTTGTGTATTTAATGTCAATAAATAGCAGCAGTGTAGTGTAACAATAAACAGAATTCTCACCACATAAAACTCAGATGAAGCGCAATCCACTTTCATTTTCGGATACGCAGGTAAGGTGTGTACAGGGACGTCCCTGTGAGAAACTCAAAAGAAATTATCCAGGCTGTAAACTGCAACAGGTGATGAAACAAAGACAAAGTGAATTAGCTTAATGTAAACAAAACTGAACAATCGCCTTTGCCAGAATATGACATATAAATGTATTAAATATGAATAATAGTCCAAATAAAATAGATTAAATTAATGTATATATACACTTAAGTGTGAATTTAACTTTAAAGATCCCATGACATGGTACTTCTTGATGCTTTTATATGGCTCCTTAATGGTTCCCTAATACTGTAAATGAATCCTTCTTCAAAATCAACACTCAGTGCATGAGAAACAGAGATAAGCTGAGAAAGAGTAATTTTTCTCACTCTGAACACTCTATAATGGGCGTTGTTGCTTGAATGCAAATGAGGAGAAAAGAGCTGGCCAATAGTAGAGGGTGGGGGCGTGGCCAAACTCTCCGCTCTCCGCTGTAGCTCACAGCTGATCCATTTCCTTGTTTTTGCACGGGGGGAGAGATTTGAAGCATTCCATTGAAAAATAAACACATTTCCACAGAAAATTTAATTAAACCACTGCTGTTCAAAGGTCCAGAGGCTCAGATAAAGGACTTCCGAGCCTAGAAACAGTCGGACGTGCCTCCAGGCAAATAAAAAAACGCATTTCGCATTGTCTAGCGCATTCGCAGTCCAAACTCTCTGGGCGTGATTTATAGAGACGCTGGGTACAGACAGACGGGGGTGGAACTGCATTTGCATTTCTTTTTTCGATCTGACGTCAATAAGGTGCCTTGTTCAAAAACCTCAGAACGTGAAAATTTCATGCCATGGGACCTTTAAAGGATTCACAAGTATCCTATTCTAAAAATATCCTATTCAAAAAAGACCTGGATGTAATAGCCTATAAAACATTATTATAATACAATTATGCACTATAAGCATCATTACGCACCAAGATCTGGCCGTGATGCGTTTACGCACAATTATGGACAGATTTTCACCATTGCCTGTAATGTTGGACACCTCCCGAGGGAGTTGTTGTATATTCTATAGTTTCTAAAGGAAACTATAGAATATACAACAACACTCTCAGTAAAATACAGTGTGTGTGAACTATTGATTTTCAGAATGTGACAATGTCATACTCCCAGATATGGGGCAAAGGACATTCTTTTGCATTTTGACATCAAATATCCAAATATCCTAGAACTTGCTGCATTGTAATAAATGTATATTTTAACAATATTATAGATATTATTGATCTATAGAATGCAATCTGTAATGTCAGCTGAACTCGAATGTTAAATAATAGTATTAGACCATGATCATTTAATTAATATAAAGGTGATGCCCTCGTATCTACTCATGTTATCTCAAGTGCCCTGATCAGACCTCACCGCCAACAACCCCAACACCCAAACTACCCCAAAGTGGACCCACTGTGCCCAGCCCCCCTCCTCACACGCTTAACTCCAGTGTGGCGCTTGTTGAAGAAGTACACCTTACATTGTGACATGTGACAGGCTGAGCCCTATCCTCAGGTGGGCACAACTGTTTCAGACATGTCCACTCAAATAAGAGAACTAAAATCCTAACCCTAACCCCTATACCAGCCTGTAGAAGGAGCACTAGGCCCTAGGACAGCAGTTGTTTGAGTTGATATAAAATGGGTGAAGCCTGATTTTTGTAATCTCCAAATGTTGCTATGAAGTTTGGATCGCTTAAAGAGATTAAGACTAAAAACATGTTTCTTATTATTATCCACTGGTTTAAACAAAGCCTGTGACAGCCACTTCTTGCTGGATTACTATAGTACTTTTTTACAAGTGTGTACAATTTCATGAACATATAGGACGTTAGCTGATATTACAGGCCTAAAAGGGAGATCTGCTGTTTAAATATGAAATAGTTTAGGCATAAGTAAATAATTAAACAGCAGGCATGTTTGCATTGCTTTTTGTGTGTTCCTGTAACTGTTTTGACCTAATCCCCTGGCCTGCTCACCCAGTTCACCAGTGTTCCTGTAAAAATTTATTTACAAATAAACTTCATAAAATGAAATCCCGAAAGCGCCAGCTTGAGAGACTGCTTAGAAAATCTGGTCTAACCATCCATCTCCAAGCCTACACAGATCACCTCCGTCAATATAAAGATGCCCTCAATGCAGCCCGGTCAAATTTCTATTCCAACCTCATTCACTCTGGTTCCAATAACCCCAAAGCTCTGTTCTCCACAATAAACACACTCCTCAAACCCAGTGACAACACCTCTTCATCTTTTACAGTAGACAAATGCAACACTTTCCTATCATATTTCAAATCCAAAATTGACACAATCTATAGTTCCCTCTCTCCCTCTCCAGCCCTCCCTTCTGATTCCCCTGCCCCATGGTCGACTCGACAACTTTCCCATTTCTCCTCTATCTGTCCAGATGAACTTTCCAAACTTCTTTCCACCATGAAAACCCCCACCTGTTCACTCGACCCCATCCCCTCTGCACTCATCAAAGACAGCCTTCCAATCATCTCTCCTCTAATAACAACAATCATCAACTCCTCACTTACCACTGGTTCTGTCCCGCAGTCTCTCAAGCTGGCTGCCATTACCCCTATCCTAAAAAAACCCGGTCTTGACCCCGACAACTTTGCAAATTTCCGCCCCATTTCAAACCTTCCATATCTGTCCAAAATCCTGGAACGAGTCATAGCCACCCAACTCAAAGCCCATCTTAAATCCAATAGCCTGTTTGAACCATTCCAGTCTGGTTTCCGTCCACAACACAGTACAGAAACAGCCCTTCTCAAAGTCACCAACGATCTCCTCCTCTCCTGACTCCGGCCACTTCAGTATCCTCATCCTCCTGGACCTTACAGCAGCATTTGACACTATCAGCCACTCCATCCTCCTCTCCCGTCTCAAGAACTATTTCAACATCACCGGCTCAGCACTGTCCTGGATCAACTCCTACCTCACCAACCGTCAACAATTCATCCACATCAACAACTGCTCCTCCGCCACTGCTCCCCTACTGCAAGGTGTCCCCCAAGGTTCGGTGCTTGGTCCCCTCCTGTTCATCCTCTACCTCCTCCCCCTTGGTAGCATCATTCGCCGCCACGGCCTCCATTTCCACTGCTACGCTGACGATATTCAACTTTACATAACCACCAAATCCATCAACTCCACAACTCACTCTTCCCTCGCCCACTGCCTCTCTGAAATCAAAACTTGGATGCAACACAATTTCCTAAAACTAAACTGTGACAAAACCGACTTAATCATTATTGGCCCCAAAAACATCACCAAATCCACTCAAGATTTCAGACTGACCATAGACAACACAACCCTCACTACATCCCCACTCATCCGAAACCTTGGCATTCTTTTTGACACCACACTCTCATACCAACAACACATAAACTACATAACCCGGACTGCTTTCTTTCATCTCAAAAACATTGCACGACTCCGCCCATCCCTTTCTTTCTCTGCTGCCGAAACACTCATTCATGCATTCATCACCTCTCGAATCGACTACTGCAATAGCCTTTTCTATGGTCTACCCTCCAAAACTCTCAACAAACTCCAATACATTCAAAACTCTGCTGCCCGCCTCCTCACCCACACGCGCCACCGAGACCACATCACTCCTGTCCTCCAAAACCTCCACTGGCTCCCCATCCCTCAGCGTATCCAATTCAAAGTCCTCCTCCTGACCCACAAAGCCCTCCATAACCTGGCCCCATCATACCTCTCTGCACCGCCACACCCCATCCCGCTCCCTCCGTTCCTCCGACACCAACCTCCTGTCCCTCCCCTACAGGACCAAGCTCCGAACCTGGGGTGACAGAGCCTTCTCCATTGCTGCCCCCACCCTCTGGAACTCACTCCCACAACCTCTCCGTGACTGCTCTGACCTCCCCACCTTCAAAAAATTGCTCAAGACTCACCTTTTTAAAACTGCTTTTAATGGTTCTTAATGTTTAATGTTTTTCTGATTGTTTATTGTTTTGTTACTTGTTTTATTACTGATTTTACCTCTTGTACACCGTCTTTGAGTGTCTTGAAAAGCGCTTTATAAATAAAATGTATTATTATTATTATTATAAATGAAGCATTGGGTAAAAGCATAAATAAGTTGTGTGTTACAGAAATATAGTTCAAAACATATTCTATTAATGAAGGTATATGGCCATACCAGCTTGTCAAAGCCTGATCCCGTCAGATCTCAGAAGCTACGCAAGGCAGGGCTTGGTTAGTACTTGGATGGGAGGCCAGTGGGAATTCCAGGTGCCACAGTGCAGCGCCAGTCGCAAAAAACTGTTGTTGTGTCCTTAGGCAAGACACTTTACCCACATTGCCTAGTAAGAAAGTGCTGTGTGTGTGTGAGTGTTGGAGGTCGGATGGGCCAATGGCGCAGATTGGCAGCCTCTCTTCCGTGGCTACGCTGTGGCTACATGGCTTATGGTTCTAATAACATGCGTATGTGCGAAGGGAACATTCAGGTCAGGAGGGATGAAATAGAACTCCAGTGCTGCATTTCAATTCTCTTTCCTTCTCTGTGATGTCATATTAAGTGGTGTCCCAAAGAAAACCAGGAAGGAAGAAGTAAACATGAGGGAAGCTTCAGGAGACAGACACATAAGATATAATAATCAAACTTTATTGGCCTCAGTGACGAGCTTATTGTTGTGTAATGTTGTGTAATCCTGAATTTTACATTAAAAGTAATAAATGGATATGTTAAAGCTCACATCGCTGAAAATAAAGAGGTTGGTCTGACATTGATCAGTCATAATAATAACAATATAAAAGAATATATATAGTATAGTCCTCATTATAGGGTAATTTTGGTCAGAACCAGCACTTGAGGAAAGTCTGTCCCATTCACCCTCAGTTTGTTTCTCCTCCTGCCTCCCCCCTCTGCTCCTCTCTCCTCCCTGTGTTTCCTCTTCTCGGTGTGTCTCCTCGGGACTCCCTCTCCCATTTCCTACAAGATCGAGGAAGAGAATCAAGCAGAAGGAAGCGAGAAAAGAGAAATAAGACCGAAGTATGGTTTTGATGAGGAAACAACATTATAACATCTGTTGTGAAAATAGCGTTATGGACTCTGACCTAGAGCCTTCTGCTCTTACATATTTTTGTACGTTTGTCAGTTTTAATTTGTATTTTGTAGGCCTATTTCCCTTACCATTATCTTTGTGTTCTTGTTGCACTTTATGTCACTGAAAAAGTTGTGATTGTTTATTGTTATACATTACATTTTTATAATAATTTTACACTTGCACTCTGGCAGCCACAGCTATGACTATGAGGGTGAATGACCACTGGGTGGAGATGGTGTCAAAATGGGGAGATCCAGGTTTGCCAGTAAATATGCAAAACAATTAATGAATGTAGATTGTTTGGCAAATTGGGAAACCGTGGTGAGAAACTGCGCTAGTTGCACTCAAATGCCCATGGGTCAATCAGACAAAACGTTCATTCAGCGACACTTTAATTGTGATGTGTAAAGGTCCTTGCAACTTTGTCAACATTCTATGTTATTTTACCGCTTGTAACTCGATAAGCTTTTGAAACCGGCACATTGTAATATCTCATCTCGTTTCTCATATCATGACATATCATATCATCATAGGCTGTAGGCATACTGTATTTTGGATCTATATTCTATAATAATAATAAAACACACAAATGATCAAATAAAGGCACGCGTACTTTGCACTCTCCTTGATTTCTCCAAGCCTGGTTTCCCACATATCTTTACAATATTCTGTCTATTTGGTTTGTTTTGCCTCTGATGTGCTGCACTGTCCTACCCCGGCTCTAGAGGGCGCTTCAAAGAGTCCCAGCTGATCTTTACGTCACCCTGTCTTCTGAAGCTTTTCCCTCCTGCGGTTGTCCTCACATTCAGCGTTCATCATCCGTGCTGCTGCTGCTACTTCCTCTGAGACGAAGCATATCGCAGTTTTATCCATGAACTAAGCAATGGATGCGTTTATTTCGTGTGGATGATGTTTTACGCAGCGCAATCTGGAGGTAAGACTTTGGAAACCGCACGGTATCACGCAGATAACTTGTGTTTTTTTTCTTTCTTCTTTTCCTTTACTGACAATTTGAGCGACTAAACCTTGTTGTTCGCTTCAGTGTTAAATTTAGTGGCTTTGGAGGTATTTTACGCACGCCAGTCGATAGGAATCGTCCAATCGTGAAGGTTGCATTTTCGAGAACTCTCAGTATTCCAGTAAGAACATCACAAATAACCCAGGGATCATCTTTGAATTAATTACTTTATTTAAAACTATTAGACAACTACATATTACTATTTTCCTGGAACCAAACAATGGCCGTGCGACGCTCCCAGGAGTATGCACACGTAGTTAGATGGGTATCACGATATCAACAACAACAGGATTATTACTGCAGTTGCATACTAGAAGTACACGTTGCTGCTCTGTGAAGTTTACAGCATAAGAGGATTAACCAGGGACAAATAGGAAGAGATAACCCGACCAGGACACCCGATTAACTGCAGTAAACGAACGCTATAATGTTGTAAAAATTAGACAAATAACCCCAAAAGCAATGTTTAAAATAAAAAAATAAAAAAATACAGTGCATAGAGGTCAGCTGTTAAATAAATGTGCAATCGTTTAACCCTATTTTATGTTTGTGGATGGCATGATTTGGTTTACACAAGATTAGTGTTATATTAACTTTTAATTAAAGACTAGTTTAATGTGTAACTTGAAAAAACTCAATATTCAGAGGGTTGAGAGCCTAAAAGTGGATTACTTAGTGGAACTCTTATGACCATACATGTGGCTCTTTAACTTATTTGAGGCTGAAATAGCATTTTAATGTGAGAAAATGTGATGTAAATTGTACAATTTAAGGCTATAAATGCATAGTAAAAGCCAAACCAAAACTGTTCAGTATGTCAAAATGGCACTGAGGAAACCTAAATAGGCTACTGAACTTTAATTGCCTTTAATTATATACACAATGCTGTGAATCCCCTTATATTTAAATGCAGTCTGTTATCTGAAAGTAAACATTAATTTACCAAAAGGACTGTTGGTAATTACTACCCCCTTTGTTTTTCTATCTGTAATTTCTTAATACTCCCTTTGTATTCACTCTGTCACACCAAATTACCAATGTGTGAAGCTATTGTGTGATAGTTATACGCTGCTTGCTTTATGTGTTTTTATTAAGGAGGCCAGACCATCTGATCCTGCCCATGCCAGTGTAAACCAGGAATCATTTGGCTTTAAATATCTGAGATAAAGATGGGGAACCAGCTAACAGACATCACTCCGGGAACTCCGTCTTTTTTGCCCAATTTCCAATCGCTCCATATAGTTGTCATAGGACTGGACTCTGCAGGCAAGACTTCCCTGCTATATAGACTGAAGCTAAAGGAATTTGTGAAGACAATCCCAACTAAAGGTTTCAACACGGAGAAAATCAAAGTTGCCATGGGGGCATCGCGAGCTATCAACTTCCAGGTTTGGGACGTTGGCGGTCAAGATAAACTCCGTCCATTGTGGAAATCCTATACAAGGCGTACAGATGGGATCGTTTTTGTGGTGGACTCGACCGAAATGGAGCGAATGGAGGAAGCCAGAGTAGAGTTGCACAAAATCACCCGCACATCCGAAAACCAGGGCGTCCCAGTGCTAATCCTGGCTAACAAACAAGACCAGGAATCTGCGCTATCCGTGACCGAAGTGGAGAAGATGCTGGCCATTCATGAACTTACCATGTACACTCTGCATCACATACAAGGCTGCAGTGCTGTAGACGGGCAAGGACTCCAGCCCGGACTTGAAAAACTATACGAAATGATTATAAAAAAGAAGAAAACGGTGAAACATAATAAAACTAGGAAGAGGTAAACTAGAAAACATCTTATTTGCAGGGACTGGATTTTACTGGGACATAATCCACAGCTTCCAATCGTAATGGTCTGTTAAATGAGAGAACAGTTTGTGCCATCTAAACCATGCTCAGCCTTTGGGGCAGAGATAATGGATTTGGCCATTGGAGCTGATGCAGTATTGAACACTCTCAATAGTTGGCAGTGGTCTTAAAGTGATAGCTGAAAGAACTTTTTCAAAGCAATTAGTCCTCACTAAGTGCTCAAGGTTTTTTCACTAGAAGACATTTTACAAGTAGATGTTAAATAATATTTATGATATGCTAAAATGTCTTTATATTCACATCATATTTTCTATGTATGGTTGACAATACACAGTTTATAATATCAAGTTAACCAAGCTTGGGACTGGCACAAATATAAGTGTGTTTCTGGAATTGTAATATTACTTTATATGAGGTTCTCCATAACAAACTATCTTCCTCCTAATACAGTCAGTCATACATATGTTTATATTTTACACCTGATGCCCTACCCTGCCCAGATACTATTCTCTATCTACTGTATTTACCCAGGGTTTTGGCTAGCACAAGTGTAATCTGATGTAATCTGATGGACTCTTGTTTGATTCTCTAAGGTAAACAACTGCATCTTATTGTGCTGTAATTTGCATATTAAGTTGGCATATGTGTTTTTTTTTCTTTTCATTTTTCATGTCAGATGCCCTTCCCTGTTGCATCATCTATTTATCTAACGTTTGGGCTAGCACAAAGAGTATGCCACTTATACGAGTATATGTTGGGGTAAGGTTATTTTTATGCCCTCCCTGATGCATCGCTGTCCATTTTCCCCAGCACATCTTGTATTGTTTATATTTCTTCACATGCTCGCACAGTATTTAACCCCTTGTTCGGTCGAATGTTACCCTACAATGGTTTATCAATGGTTTATCCAGAGATAATGTTGGGATGGAGATACTTTAATGTAAATTATATATCAGTTATCAATTAAGCACCAAGAAATAGTAGTTTTGAAATGACTCTTACATACCTTTCTGTAATTACCACAAAGCTTTAGTACAACAGATGTGTTTATTATGACTGTACAATTTTTGTAACAATTGAAACAAATAATAAATCAAAGCACTGTATTGAAATGATAAGTTCTCCATTCTGAATTTTTGCAATGGTTAGGCTTATCATTGGTATGGGACTCTTGTAGTTAAGTGATGTATGTAGTGTTCTTATGCTGATTTGTTGGTTAGGTTATTTATTTTTAGTTGTCAAAAGTACAGGCGTAGACCACTATAAACTACTGGTTTTATCCTAGTATCCATCCAGTTAAGTCTATAATTAAAATAAGTACAAGGCAGTTTAATGCCATACTGCGTAACATTCCAAGCAAAGTAATAAGCAGGTGGTGGCTCCCTCTGACAGAAAAATTACACTGTGCATCTTTAATTTTTGGATTACATCTGGTTTTGTCTTCATTAGTTTCCTGAAAGCTGCATTATATCTCATAATATCGACTGTCTCTTAGGTCATTCTTGGTACCAGAGGTTTCCAAACACCTTCTCTTATCCAAGGCTGAATGTAATTATGTTTGTATGTATACCCCCCATTGCCCCCTCCCCCACAGAAGCCAAAACAGCCCATTTGTTTTGATTGCCACCTCCCAGTCTGCAGTTGCTAACAGTCAAATTACATCAATTAATGGTGAAAAGGTTAGCAGCTGGAGCAGAGTTTTGTGATTTGACCTTATAAACCCGTTCAGGTCAGTGGTCATATAGTTCATTAGGTGTCTCAGGATTGTAAAAAAAAATACATATGGGCAATCATGCAAAACTAACATAATAATTAAACTATTATGGTTGGTAATAATGAACCAAAAAAAAGTAAATAAATGTACATAAATTCAAGACATATTGTTCAAATGCTTCCTGCTTATAGGGGTAATTGCAATATTATCTATTTAGACTTAGACAAACTTTATTGATCCACTAGGGAAATTGTTTTGGGTACGGTAGCTCACTCATCAAATATAATATATAATATAACACAGGGTAAAAAGGAAAAAAATAGATGGAATAGCAACCAAAGAGCAACAGACCAGTGAAATTGTATTTGATTTCAGTGTACTCCCAGATCCAGCTACTGCATACTGCTGTTGTGTCCTTAGGCAAGACACTTTCTTAATGCAGTAGTTGGGAGTATGATAGTCGGAGAGGCCAATGTTGTGTTGAGGTAGCCAGGTGTATGTCAGTCTACCCCAGGGCAGCTGTGGCGAAATAGAAGAGGTTTTACAGCTCCACTAGCTTCAGAATACCCAAACTCGGGAATTTAGCATGGGTGCATAAAATTAAGAGTTAATCAACAATACAATGTAGTGAGTGAGTGTCTAAAAAGTATATGTCAAATGCATTATAAGGCATTAGATAACATTTCCGTTGGATTTACTTAAGCCTATTTAATTAAATACATCTTTCCTGCAGTATTTTATCCACCAGCTTCCCCAGTAAAGCTTCAGCTGTCACTTATAAATCATATTACGCAACAAACATCACGCTTCGATCATCTTTTCACACATTTCTGACCCTATTTTTATGAGATCCAGCATTAGTTAAGATATCCGCTGCTTCGGCCAAGTCCAGCAGTATTCACAAAAGCTGCACTTGACTCCTCCGACCTACCTGTCCACAGTATTCAAGTACAGAGGGGTTCATTAAAAAAGTTGCTAGTTTCAAGGGTGTCTTTGTGATATCCTCTCTACACAGCAGCTGGTGTCTGAATACATTTGCATAGTGATGTGATGACTGCAACAGACAAAACACACGGCCAGCCTGTGGTGACAAAAAATTGGGCATTAAATTAAATTAAATTAAGCATATTCTTTGAGAGATACAGGTCTACATTCATACCGTACTCCATACAACTGTACAACAACTCACCCTTGTGCAATAGATAATATAATACTTCCTACAACTGTACATAGCTGGTATTGTACATCTTACTTGTTATTGTATTTTTATATTTGACTACTACTCTTCTATTTAAATCTGATTTGTACATATATTTATTATCATTTTTATGTATATAATTATGTCTCATCTGGCACTGGTCTATTGCTCTTTGGTTGCTATTCCATCTATATTTCCCCCCTCATTTCCATTTACTTATTTTCCTTTCTTTCCTATTTACCCTCTCTTATATATTATACTGTGTATTATATTTGATGAGTGAGCTACCGTACCCAAAACAATTTCCCTTGTGGATCAATAAAGTTTGTCTTAGTCTAAGTTTAAGTCTAAGTCTAAGTCTAAGTCCTTTGGTTTGTGCAAAATACACAACAGTGATTTGACTAAGGTTTCACGCCAGTGCCAGAGTATAAAAGGATATATATGTATAGAAAGGAAAAGTGAAGAATCCCTCAGTCGTCCAGGTAGAATCCATGATAAAAGGAGAAATTCAATTTGTCAACTGGACAAAGTTTATTTGGTCGAAAACGGTCGAAAACGTTTCGCAGCTCTAACCAGAACTGACGAAGCAGCGCGGATGAGCTGCAAAACGTTTTCGACCAAGTAAACTTTGTCCAGTTGACAAATTGAATTTCTCCTTTTATCATAGAAAGGAAAAGTTGACTCAGCTCTATGTGACTTTCAAAAAAATAAATTACTTTGGTATCACTTTGTCTGAAATGGTTCACAGTGTGGCATTAAACTTATACATCTTCCATTCATTAAGTTATGGGTGTTTTTAATGCTCATAGAACATGGACACCTACAGTCGGCAGGGCATTCTCTGCACAGATCTGACCTGTATCTTGGCCTGGTGGCCTGCTTGTTTCCATGGAGATAGTTAAGTTTAATACCATACTGTGAAACATTCCAAACAAGGCACTTATGTCATCACAGGGACAAAAATCTACACAGACCCTATATGATCAGAGTATATTAAATTTGATCAGAATTTATGTTGCAAATCCCCTTGTCGCTGTTAGTTATGGTTTTGTCATTAAAGGTGCAATACTCAAGATTTAAGATGGAGAGTCCATCATCTGCTTGTCTCATGTAAATTGTATTGTTTTGCCAGCAATTTCATTTATTCAATTATTGGCATTTTATCAGGTTTGGTGGAGTCACCTCTTTGCCTTCATAAAAAACTGCTAAATGGTAAATGGCAAAATTATAGAACTTTTCCACTCAAAGTGCTTTACGTCAAGGGAACACACACACACACACGCACACACACACACACACACACACACACACACACACACACACACACACACACACACACACACACACACACACACACACACACACACACACACACACACACACACACACACACACACACACAAACATACACTGAGAGTGAGGTGCCTTAAGTGTCTTGCCCAATGATGTTGAGAGTGGAATTCGAACTGTCAACCTTTGGATCAGTCGACAAACGCCTCTACCAACTGAGTGACTGTCACCCAAATGCTAAATTTCATACAACATCTTGGAAGAATGCAAATATACTTTTTGGGTACTGTGGCAAGTTCCACGGTACCAATATTATAGTTTATTGTTTATAGTTAAAAACTAAAAAAACATACAAACATGTATACGTTTTGCAACTCATCCAAGCTGCTTCTTCAGTTCTGGTCAGACGCTGTGGACACTGCCTTTTATCTGCCTGCAGGGAGGAGCTAACTACAAAGAAATTACTTTAAAACTACTACACCTACTTGTTTTTCAGTTTCTGTTAGTTAGGTGATTTGATTTAGATTTGAGGATAGAATCAAAACAAACAAAGAAAACACTAGGGTTGCTGGTCAGGTCCAGAGGTGTGAAAACAACCATTATGGCCCTGAATGTCTATGCTAACAAGACTCCACACTCCACTCCCACTGCATATTGAATAGGCTCACCTAACTAACAGAAACTGAAAACAAGTAGGTGTGATAGTTTCAAAGTAATTTCATTGTAGTTAGCTCCTCCCTTCAGGCAGATATAAGCAGTGTACACCAGCATCTGACCAGAACTGAAGAAGCAGCTTGGATGAGCTGCAAAACCTATTTGACCAAATAAACTTTTGTCCAGTTGACAAATTGAATTTCTATTTTGCCATGGATTCTACCTGGATGACTGAGGGATTCTACACATACAAACATGTACTTTATTTCTTGGCATCATATTCCTATACAATCAAATCTTTAGACCCTTTCTGATTTAAATTCAAGAATGCCCACTGTGAAATCATGTAAAAATGCACCGTAAGAGCCTAGGAAATTTTAACATTTACTTGATGTAAACAATATTTTTAACCACTTGAATGACTTCATGCTTACCTGGCCAGCCAAATGATATCTCTCTGTATTTCCTATACACCGCGATACCACTGGTATCGCTGGTACAGCGATGAGTCATGGATTCTTCCAGGCAAACTTCATGCATATTACACACAGGATATAGCTCTTCAAATATGACATACTCCTACAATATTGTACTTCTATCTCAAAGCACTCCAATCTGAAACAAAGCACCCACCTGGGGGCTTGTAAACAATAAAATGTCCCCTTTCTCCTTTACAGCCAAGCGCCATCTGAACTTAACTGCTTTTACTGTCTTTCTATTGCCCCATAGAGAAACAGACCAATGGGCACAGATCCAGGTCCTATCAGCGCTTCAAACCGTGACCAAAGACGATGTAATTTAGTGTCTCCATGGAAACGTAAGGGCTGGGGTACGACGGGACGAGGTGGTTCAGGGGTCAGTGGAGGGCAGGGGGCTTCTGTCCACTGCAGCTGAGACTATACAGCAGGGGCAGGGGATAAAGGAGGAAGCATGGATCAATACGATTCAATACAGAAGAGTCCACCTCCTCTAAATGGATTTCAGGGAAGATTTGGAGATATATTTACATTTTTTTTTACAATTTGTTTATTTTTTTTTAATATTGTTATTGCTAAAAGCTAATTTTTAGTTAATAACGAGTTTGGTGAGTGGATAGAATTTAAAGTAGGCCTAATATCGATCTGGGAGTAAAACTTAGAATGGGTACTGTTATCTACTGCTAACAGGCCTACTACTACAACTACCACTACTACTACTATTAATAACGACAATTAGAACTACTGCTGCTACTACTACTATTAAATACTACAGCTGATACCGATGCCTGTCTTTCTTTGTATAGCGTTTGTTAAAATTTATCAATAATTGTTTACCTATACTTTTCCATACAATTTCTATATACGTAAATGCATCATGCCAGACACGATTTGCTTCTCATATTGATTTTTCTTTCTTCAATTTTTTCATTTATTTGGTATTTAATCAATGCACAGTTTTGTTTTTTTGCAGTCTACTTACATTCAGTAAGGTATTCACACAAAAACACATTCAGTAAGTAGAATCTTTACAATCAAATCAGAGAGTAACGGAAATCAATGACCAGGTGTAGGCAGAATCTTACTTTAATGTCATCAAAAACAACCCCACATAAATCACTTGAGGTTATACTAAAACCAGATTAAACGTGGCTCGCTGGCGGTACCATGCAGTGTGCTTCTTCTTGACCATCCCATAGCCTCTGCAGTATTTGTGTGAGAGGAGGAGAGATTAGTTGTTCTGGCTTTTATTCCCCAAAAGGTCATAAAGCTGTCACTGGGCCTTCATTTAGAGTCAACCCACAGAATTAGATGGATGAGAATGGGATTGAAAAGCTTTAGTTTGCTATACTGTGTCTGGGTCACACCCCCGGGGTTATCTATGGAGGCTCCAAAGCTATAACTCTTGCAAGTGAAAAGGGCATTTTATATGAACGGGTGGAGCTGAAATGTCTGATTGTACTTAAATGCACCGGGGATCTAGTCACACAACCATCCCTGTTATTATGTTTAGACTATCATGTTTTTATTTAAACACTTTTCCAGGCCTCTAAGATGATTCATTGCACAAGGGAATTAGGGAACTATATGAGGAAAATATTGGATTTGGGGGTTTAAAATTTCCCAGACACCACTATTAAGAAAGTCCTGACTTACAATTGGCACAGTATATAAGAATAGACTTTTGTGGACATTTTGAAACTAAATCAATGGGTGTGTAATTTTCATTCTCAAATCCCAATAACATTACATACTGGCTAGTGTAATGTAAACACTTCATCCTATGGCAACAAAGATATCATCTAACCAGAAACAAATGTGGAAATGTATTTCATTTAATTTTAGCAACCTATTCTTTGCATTGTTGCCATAGCAAATCAAAGTATCCTCTATTGTGAATGGTGACAGGTACCCAAAATGGCACCTATAAATGGGAAACTGAAACCTCTATATACACCCGCAGAGGTATTATCCAAAAGTCTTGCATTCTTTCCTATATGAGCAAGTTTGATGCACAATTGAAATATTTTTTTTTAATTATTCCTTTTTAAACAGATTGAGATTTTAAACTAATTTTCTTTTTTTGTACTATTTTATTTTAATCTTTTGCACTTTTTTTTCTGTACTATGTTGTAAGTATCCTACTAAATGTCTGCACTGAAGTGAGATGCTTTCAATCACATTGTGAGTATGTATAATGTAAATTGTACATATGAATAGTGACAATAAAATACATTCTATTCTATTCTATTCTAAAACCAGAGAGAGCAAAGAGGTAACCACTTTGCCAATCTCCTGAAAGTGACCAAACATTTAAGTGAAATTTGCTGAAAATTTCTTGCCTGGAAGAATCCATGACTCATCGCTGTACCAGCGGCGAGTCTGGTAACGCTTGGTCCAGAATGCGCTGCTAAACAGACAGCTAAGTGAACCAATCAAACAACAGTTAACGGACAGCGATGTGAACCAAGCCGGTAGGAAGCAATGCAAAAACATCTTTTTTGAAAAGAAAGGCCTCTAGAGCTGTCAGCTGCTCTGGTTTTAAGGAATCGATGTGTTTTAGGTCATTTAAGACCAATTTTACAGCTGAATGGAAGGGACGTTGCGGGCAAAGGCGGGTGCACTGACGTCACCATCTTTGAATGAATCAGAATCGCGGAGTCCGTTGTTAACCGGAGGAGCGAGGGTGGAGTGAGGGTGTCCAAATGGTATCACGCTGTATAGGAAATACAGAGAGATATCATTTGGCTGGCCAGGTAAGAAAATTTCACAAAAACTGAAAAGACTAGATTGCTTCAATTTAACCCTGATATGATCCCTAATCATCAATTTCTTCCAGAATTGACAAAAGAGTAGAGTGCATTGGGTTGTTGTTTATAGAAACCATTTTGAGTACTTTCTACCACTCAGAGGATAGACTATATTGTTATTGCTGATTGCTATGGCAACAATGCTCATTTTTCATTACACTGAAACCTAGGGATAGTTTCTTAATCTCAAATAAACCACACCCTTTCATTATGGGTAGGTTTTCAATAGCGCATTTTCCAGGTCTCTCTTGTTTTTCATGTTTTGTTAGAAGCAGAACTCATAGCAGATGTTGAGCTTGTAGTCACACTGTGTTTCACTGATTACAGACTGGGATTACCCACAGACCCAGCTGGCACGTGCCCCTAACCTCTGGCTCTGGTACACACATTTACAAACAAGAAACAAGTCAAGTTAAACCGCTTTGAACACTGCAGTTCAACAGACAGCAGGGACTTTGTGGTAGAGTTGTTGCCTTATATGTGGAAGTTTTGTGGTTCAGTTCTAGGCGACATTGTGTCTTTGGGCAAGGCACTACATCCAACGTGTCTATTTATGTACAGCTCTGGGAAAAAATAAGAGACCACTGCAAAATTATTAGTTTTTCTAATTTTACTACTTATAGGTATGTGTTTGGGCAAAAGGAACATTTTTGTTTGAGTCTATAAACTACTGACAACATTATCGTTTAGAGCATTTATTTGCAGAAAATGACAAATGGTCAAAATAACAAAAAAGATACATGTTTTCAGACCTCAAACAATGCAAAGAAACAAGATCAAATTCATTTTAAAACAACATAATACTAATGTTTACACTTAAGAAGAGTTCAGAAATCAATATTTGGTGCAATAACCCTTATTTTTAATCACAGTTTTCATGCGTCTTGGCATGCTCTCCACAAGTCTTTCACATTGTTCTTGGGTGACTTTATTCTACTCCTGGTGCAAGAACTGAAGTAGCTCAGCTTTGTGCTTGTGTTGGAATTCAACAGACGCTGGAATGGAATGGCTGTAATATATGTAGAGATGCTGATTTCAGAAAAAAATGCAGTGGTCTCAGAGCTGTATGTGATTTGTGGTGGTTGGAGAGAGTGTTGTTGCAGATTGGCAGCCGCTTCTCTGTCGCTTGGTCCCAGCGCCGCTATAGGCTTCAGTAGTAGTAGGAGATTGAATTTTAGGTGAAAGGAATTCCATTTTTTTACAGGTATGAATAAAATGAGGAAAGTCAAAACCAAATGACAAAAGCTATGACATTGGTGTGAAAAAAGTGAAAACTGTGTTATTTTTTTGGTGTGTAATGGCAATAGCATTTTGAAAGCTGCATTAAGCACGTTACACTATAATGCATAAGAAAAGAATTCTATAATAAAAACAGCATTGTGTGATTTGACAAGTCATATACACATTTATATTGGGTAGATCTAGTCCGCTCTTCCCTACATGTAGAACCACTCTGTATTAAGTGTCTTATTTGTTGACACAGCATCCTGCCTGCAACTTCAAGGCCATTTACCACCCCCCTTTCCCTCTCTGCAAGGGGAGGGCAGCTGTGATGACTGGTGTTGTTATAGTTCAGCTGCACCTTGTAGATGCAGAGAAATGTGACACGTGGGAGGGAGATGTGAAGATGCACGTGAGCCCTGGAGCTCGTGGCTACAGCAGTGAGTGACCATTATCACAGTACTACAGAGTATCAACAGCATCTACAACACCAATCTTTGGGCAAATGAAAGGACTGTGTGGATGTTAAAAAAAATTGTAACATCTCACACCACAATAAAAATGTAGATATCAAATATACAGCTCTGAAAAAAAAGACCACTGCATATTTTTTTCTGAAATCAGCATCTCTACATGTATTACAGCTATTCCATTCCAGCGTCCGTTGAATTCCAACACAAACACAAAGCTGAGCTACTTCAGTTCTTGCACCAGGAGTGGAATAAAGTCACCCGAGAATAATGTGGAAGACTTGTGGAGAGCATGCCAAGACGCATGAAAGCTGTGATTAAAAATAAGGCTTATTGCACCAAATATTGATTTCTGAACTCTTCTTAAGTGTAAACATGAGCATTATGTTGTTTTAAAATGAACTTGATCTTGTTTCTTTGCATTGTTTGAGGTCTGAAAACATGTATCTTTTTTGTTATTTTGACCATTTGTTATTTTCTGCAAATAAATGCTCTAAACGATCATATTTTTTATTTACAATTTGGGGGAAATATTCCTTTTGCCCAAACCTATAAGTGGTAAAATGAGAAAAACTGATAATTTTGCAGTGGTCTCTTATTTTTTTCCCGAGCTGTATAAGATAATGGAAAACAAGCAAAAGCAATTCCGCATGTTCATGTGCATACAAAACTCGAGTGAAGTAAAGCCAGGAAAGATAAAAAGAGTGTCGACCAAAGCACCCTTCTCATCCCTTTCTCACAGTGCTGCCCTCACCTGAACCCCAACCTGTTTTAGGATTACATTAATTTGAGTTGCTAAACCCATGCAAATTCAAATGTTGCCTCCTACAGCATCGGAATCAGCTGGGTGACCATTTTGGATTGGAGACGGAGATAAATATATCGTATTCCATTGTTGTGGCGTGGTCTTTGCTAGGGAAACCAAGATTAAGATACGATTCTTTGCAATAACCCAACTAGCATGTTTTTTTCTGTTTTTGCATCTTCATTTTAATACCTTGTCTCGAATAAAGTTTTCAAAAGTATAGAAAATCAGATTCTAATTGATACTGAAACTAGTAACTAGATACTCATTTGAGCAGGTATCGATATATAAAAAAAAATCACATTCACAGAACAGAAATGAACTTTTTCTGAATAGCTTTAGAATGATCTTGAGCTGTATCAAAACAAATATAGACTAGTATACGCCCATGGAAAACTATGGAACCTACCTGGGCGACTCAGGGATTACACAGATATAAGGCCATATGGTACTATAAAAGAAAGTACTACAAGTGTTCTTAGTTATCATAGTGGTATCAGTTTTGGCATTGAGTATGGAGTCTGTTCCTTAGTATTGAAATTGAGTTTGAAATTTTAGTATCGCAACAACACTACCCACCAGACATCTTTTTAATGCTTCTACAACTTGTGTAACTTTACTACAGTAACTTCATAGAGCTATTGTTAGGACAGGACCAGTGCTGTGCAGAGGAGCCCATGCGGATACGATTAGGTATTTGGGGCTTCCTTTTCCAAATGAGGTGTGCACAGTGGATGCTCTGTTCTTCTTCACCACGTTTGTTTTGAAGTGTATTGTTCTTCCACCAATAGTCTGTTCAGGGAAATTAGGAAATTAGGTCACTCACTGGTTCTGGCAAAAACTGCTTATTGAAAAAGTTGGTATAGAGAGTTAGAATGTTTCTGCATTTAGACGTTTAGAGAACAGAGTAAAGAAAAAGCAATGATTTTTATGGGAATTGAAATGACAATTTTTACATTTTGTGAAAACTTTGGTTGCTACCAACCAGTGCAAAGAGAGAAAAGAGATTCTTTCTACAGCTCTGGGGGAGGGCATATAACGTTTAGTTTTTTGCCCTCCTGCTGTTGTTACTATCACAAGAAGCAAGAAGAACTATGAAAGTGATCTGAAACCAAGCAAAAAGCATTTCACTTTTAAAGATTTTAAAGATTGTTTATTTATCATGCAGAATCAACACAAGGTCAACAAGGCAGTAGCTCAGTTGGTAGAGTGTTTGTCCACTGATCCAAAGGTTGGCGGTTCAAATCCTGCTCTTGACATAAGAAACATCAGTGGTTGAGCGGTCAGATCCACTGACCCACAGGTACGATTCCAGCTCCCACAGATGAATGCTGCCGTTGTGTCCTTGGGCAAGACACTTAACCCTCCTCGCCCCCAGTGTCTGCGTACACTGGTGTGTGAATGCGTGTGTGAATGGGTGAGTGGTTCCTTGTTGTAAAGCGCTTTGGGTGCCTTGAAGGTGGAAAAGCGCTATATAAAGATGTGACCATTTACCATAACAATGCAATGAAATGCTTAGGATCAAGAAGAACCTGTTTGACTCGCTAAGATAGTTGAGAAGTACTAATAGCATGCAATAATAGTACATGGTAAAAAAAACACATACCTATAAGTAGTAAAATCAGAAAAACTGATCATTTTGCAGTGGTCTCTTATTTTTTTCCAGAGCTGTATAAATGGACATACCTAAACCTGCTGCCATCACATTTCAAATAGGAAACACCGGCTCCATTTCACTTTGTATGGAACAAAATAAGAGACCACTGGATTTTTTTTTCTAAAATCAGCATCTCTACATGTATTACAGCTATTCCATTCCAGCGTCTGTTGAATTCCAACACAAACACAAAGCTGAGCTACTTCAGTTCTTGCACCAGGAGTGGAATAAAGTCACCCAAGAATAATGTGAAAGACTTGTGGAGAGCATGCCAAGACGCATGAAAGCTGTGATTAAAAATAAGGGTTATTGCACCAAATATTGATTTCTGAACTCTTCTTAAGTGTAAACATTAGTATTATGTTGTTTTAAAATGAATTTGATCTTGTTTCTTTGCATTGTTTGAGGTCTGAAAACATGTACAGTGCCGTGAAAAAGTATTTGCCCCCTTCCTGATTTCTGTGTTTTTTGCATATTTATCACTCAAAACATTGTCAGATCATCAAACCAATTTTAATATCACACAGAAACAACCCAAGGAAAGACAAAATTCAGTTTTTGAATGATGATTCCATTTATTAGTGCACAAAAAAAATCTAAACCTATCTGGCCCTATGTGAAAAAGTAATTGCCCCCCCTTGTTAAATCACAAACTAACTGTGACTAACCACAGTTTTGAGAAAACTTAGTTCAGTTCTACATGCCACACCCACACCTGATTGTCACCACCTGTGTTGAATCAAGAAATCACTTAAATAGTTCCTGTCAAACAAAGTGAAGTTGGCTACAACATCTCAAGAACAAACACATCATGCCACGATCCAAAGAAATTCAAGAACAAATGAGAAAAAAAGTGATAGAAGTCTATAATTCAGGAAAAGGTTACAAAGCCATTCCCAAAGCTCTGGGGCTCCAGCGAACCACTGTCAGAGCCATTATTCAAAAATGGAGGAAACTGGGAACAGTTGCAACCCTTCCCAGGAGTGGTCGACCAACTAAGATTACTCCAAGAGTGCGACGACGGCTCATTCAGGAAGTCACAAAAGAACCTAGACGCACATCGAAAGAACTACAGGCCTCGTTGGCCTCAGTTAAGGTCAGTGTTCATGACTCCACCATTAGAAAAACACTGGCCAAAAATGGCATCCATGGAAGAGTTCCCAGGAGAAAACCACTGCTTTCACAAAAGAACACAAAGGCTCGTCTCACCTTTGCCAAAAAGCACCTTGATGACCCTCAAGACTTTTGGAGAAACATTTTGTGGACCGATGAGTCTAAAATTGAACTTTTTGGAAGGTCTGCAGCCCGTTTCATCTGGCGTAAAAATGGCACAGCATTTGATAAAAAGAACATGGTGCCCACAGTAAAGCATGGTGGTGGCAGTGTGATGGTCTGGGCCTGCTTTGCTGCCTCAGGACCAGGACAACTTGCTGTGATTGACGGAAAAATGAATTCTGCTGTTTACCAGAAGATCCTGAAGGAGAATGTCCGGCCATCAGTTCGTGCCCTCAAACTCAAGCGCTCTTGGATCATGCAACAGGACAATGATCCAAAACACACCAGCAAGTCCACCTCTGAATGGCTCAAAGAAAACAAAATTAAGGTTTTGGAGTGGCCAAGTCAAAGTCCGGATTTAAATCCGATTGAGATGCTGTGGTGTGACCTTAAACGGGCAGTTCATACAAGAAAACCCTCCAATATGGCAGAATTGAAACAATTCTGCATAGAAGAGTGGGCCAAAATCCCTCCCCAGCGGTGTGAAAGACTCATCACCAATTATCGCAAACGTTTGGTTACAGTTATTGCTGTCAAAGGAGGCTCAACTGGCTATTAGATTAAGGGGGCAATTACTTTTTCACATAGGGCCAGATAGGTTTAGATTTTTTTTGTGCACTAATAAATGGAATCATCATTCAAAAACTGAATTTTGTCTTTCCTTGGGTTGTTTCTGTGTGATATTAAAATTGGTTTGATGATCTGACAATGTTTTGAGTGATAAATATGCAAAAAACACAGAAATCAGGAAGGGGGCAAATACTTTTTCACGGCACTGTATCTTTTTTTTGTTATTTTGACCATTTGTCATTTTCTCTGAATAAATGCTTTAATCGATAATATTTTTATTTGGAATTTGGGGGAAATGTTGTCAGTAGTTTATAGACTCAAACAAAAATGTTCCTTTTGCCCAAACACATACCTATAAGTAGTAAAAATCAGAAAAACTGGTAATTTTGCAGTTATGTCTTATTTTTTTCCAGAGCTGTATTTCTCAATGAAGATATACTCACATGAGTCAAAACAATTATCAGGTTTTGGGGTAAATGTTTTTGCCCCAGAACAAATGAATATTGTTACCTTTATTTGAAACTTTTACATACAACTAACATCTTTCTGTCACTCTTTAAAGGCCCCATATCACACTGATCTGATCTGTGTTATAATCTTATTTCATCATCAAAAACATAAGGTTAAACAGAGCATTTTGAGCTTTGGAGATGAAGACACACTGAGAGTAAAGGGTTACTCAGACATGCATGAATGAAACAAAACACAACTCCATGTGTGTTTTTGAGGAGGTAACAACATGATTTAAAGCTCACAAGAGTCAAGTTTAGGTAATATAGGACCTCTCATATTGATAAAGTTATCTTATCATGCATTTCTATTATCAACATTTACACAGCTACTCACTGTATTCCCAACATTATCGTTTGATGGTCTGTTTGGCCTTTGATGGTCTTGGTATGGTCTGTCAATGTTGAAAACTAAGCTCTAAGTTCCTGCTGCTTTAATCCTGTTTGCAGTCTTCAACCATGTAGGTCAAAAACTGGGATTGTGGCCAGAAATCTCCCTCCACCACGACGCTAATTACAAATTGCTTTAACTCTGGTCCAGACAGGAGATATGCTTGCACCCTGCCACGCTGCGCTCACGTGTGGCTGCATACCATTAAGAAATTATCTGCGAAAAGGTCAAACCGTCAACCAACAGTGTGTGATAGGCCAAAGATGCGTGGCTCAAGAAATATAGTGGACTTAAAGTGGAAAAGGAGTGAGTTAAGATAGGGACGTCTTTATTTAAGTGAGATAGGAAAATACTCTCATAAGTAATAGCACAGGTTAAAATGACCTGAATTAAAATATTAACGTTCGTTGGTTTGAAAAAAGAATTTAAACTTATTAACATTTAGGTTTGCTCATCACCAGATCAATTAATGAACAGAATATTTGTCTTTGCTAGTTCGTATATTGCCTGTATATTTGTGGGAAAAGAACTGGTAATTTTAGTTCAAATTAACAGAAAAACAAAAACAAAAAACACAGCAATCCCATCTCAAAGGCAAGAAAAGGCACCCAGGTTTTATGGACTGTAACATATTTTTTCAAATGCAACTTTTAGAAGTGGCACTGGGGCTAAAGTGGCAACTCTTGGTGACTATTCAAATATTTTATACTGTACTTATTTTCTTTTTATATTGTATTCCTGCATTATAATAAAACACACACAGCATGACAAGAGACCCCTACATATGTACAGCCAACTTAACTAAAGTTATATAAAATGAAATCATGAAAATAAACATGATATTAAACCTGCTATAGATTCATTTTTTGGCTAATACTCTATAGTCAAAATATGAATCTATCAGGTTTAATATCATGTTTATTTTCATTGTTAGGTAAGTAGGTTTTGCAGCTTCATCAATAGAGCATTAATAAAATGCGTTGTCAGAAATATATATATTGAATTTCTTATTATTTTGAATGGCCAGAAGCCAAATTCCAGGATGGTGCAACTCTTGTCTGTGCTTCCTATAATGGTGCAATGTGGAGAAACCCTAGAATCCAGGCTTTGAGTTTTCCTGTCACACTACATTAAGCCAGCCATTTTATTTATTTATTTTTAATGACACTGGGAACTGCAAGGAGAGCTGCACTGGGGGAGGGCATATAACGTTTAGTTTTTTTCCCCTCCTGCTGTTGTTACTATCACAAGAAGCAAGAAGAACTATGAAAGTGATCTGAAACCAAGCAAAAAGCATTTCACTTTTAAAGATTTTAAAGATTGTTTATTTATCATGCAGAATCAACACAAGGTCAACAAGGCAGTAGCTCAGTTGGTAGAGTGTTTGTCCACTGATCCAAAGGTTGGCGGTTCAAATCCCGCTCTTGACATAAGAAACATCAGTGGTTGAGCAGTCAGATCCACTGACCCACAGGTTGGTTGGTACGATTCCAGCTCCCACAGATGAATGCTGCCGTTGTGTCCTTGGGCAAGACACTTAACCCTCCTCGTCCCCAGTGTCTGCGTACACTGGTGTGTGAATGCGTGTGTGAATGGGTGAGTGGTTCCTTGTTGTAAAGCGCTTTGGGTGCCTTGAAGGTGGAAAAGCGCTATATAAAGATGTGACCATTTACCATAACAATGCAATGAAATGCTTAGGATCAAGAAGAACCTGTTTGACTCGCTAAGATAGTTGAGAAGTACTAATAGCATGCAATAATAGTACATGGTAAAAAAAAGTGTTGCAAAAAAGTACAGGGGAAAAAGTAAAGCATATAATAAAAAAAAGTAATAAAATATAATAAAATACAAAGGTACAGGTAGGATTAAATAAGGTGTAAGTAGAATATTTCACAGATTGCACATGATATAGTGTAATATAACTATTGCACGTGGGTTATTGCAAAGGTTACTGCAATAACCATTTGTCATTTTCTGCAAATAAATAATATTTTTATTTGGAATTTGGAGGAAATGTTGTCAGTAGTTTATCGACTCAAACAAAAATGTTCCTTTTGCCCAAACACATACCTATAAGTAGTAAAATCAGAAAAACTGATCATTTTGCAGTGGTCTCTTATTTTTTTTTCCAGAGCTGTATAAATGGACATACCTAAACCTGCTGCCATCACATTTCAAATAGGAAACACTGGCTCCATTTCACTTTGTATTGAAAAAACGTTTCTCTGTAACTGCTGCTGTCAGGCTCCTTATTTTGGTCTTATAATGTTTGCATTAACCTGCGTTACATGATCCTGGAGTTTGTATTTCACTATATTTTCTGTAATTCAATTCCTATTCCTAATAAGGAACTCAGCTTCAAATTCGCCCCATAACTGCTAGCCTTGGTGAGCTTCATTTGACTGGAGCCCAACACTAGGGTGACGTCACACTCCCTTAGTCCGCTTCATTCTATGGTTATTCCTCGTTTACTTTATTCTCAGCATCCTAATTATTCACTCTGAGTTTGTAAGTGCGTTTCACAACTTTCAGAGACGAGAGTTTGACTGTAAATTTAGCAGCAAATAGCATGCTAACTTTGCACTTCCTGATTATCAGACAATACAGCGCTTTATAATTAAATGCAGACAAAACACATTGGTCTTATTTTGACCTCAATAGCTGCTTATACAATAAATCTGTACTGAAATACATGAGGAAAATCAGGTACAGGCTCTCTAAAACAGTTTTTCATTTGCAACTAAATCTGAATGTGACAGTGTGAAGGAATAGGCTCCAGGCGTCAAATGAGTGACTAAATAAGCTGTCATTCTGTCAAGGGCAAAGTGCTGTTATAATAAAAGACAGAATTTGAACTCCTCCATAGACTGAACAGCATAATTAGACTGCATATTTGTCTATATATATAAGGCTTGTGATTGAAGTACATGATTTTCTTTAAATTATTAACTGTGATGGGTATATTTTGAGGAAACATTCAAACGCAAGATTCTGTGAAATGCTTTAATAATTTGGCAGCCTATAACGTTTCAGAAACAGATTTTTAAATAAAGTTATAGGTCTTGTGTTCATTAGTTACCACATGGCTGATTAACCCTGAACAAGCTTTTAATATGTTTTTTTTTTTCCCCCCGAAAGTCGATGGGAAAAATAAATGAGAATTTTAGTTCCAGAGCTGGAGGGTGGGCAGTCACTGTTGAACTTTTATATTTAGCATCTTAAAGTCTCCACAGGTATACTGTAACTGAAAATTCGATAAGGTGTGATGACAATCTCGAGCTCTGTACGCAGTGTTAAATCTACCTGAAAGTGCTCACGGTACAAATGTGTGCTTTAAACACAATAAAAACACAAATAAATGCAATGTAGATACGTTTAATGAACAAAAGCAAAAGCCTTTCCAAGATACAAGCAAGTCATGGACCCACCAAAAAAAGTTACGTATTGCATCTTTAAGACAATAAAAAGCCCTTTTTTTTAATCATTGTAAAATATAATGAGCCCCTTTGCCACCTGCTTCTCTCCACTGAAATGTTTTTGCTTTTGTCTAAAATGTAATACAGTGTGGATTAAACCAGGCATGTCCAAACTATGGCCCGTGGGCCAAATGCGGCCCTCAGACAAATTTTTCTTGGCCCTCAGGCTTCCAGGTGAATTGGCCCAAATTACCTTGAGCAGAACTTTTGACTGCAACTTTTTTGAAAATCACCTTATTGTGTGGTTTTGAGGATCTTAGCACAAATAAAGTCAGGACACAGACTTACGGAGAGGCGTCTTTTCAGTACTACGGCCCTCGTCTATGGAACTGCCTGCTGGAGGACCTCAGGGCTGCAGAGAACGTTCATGTTTTTAAGAGTGGGCTCAAGACTCACCTGTTTAGCTTGGCCTTTGATTGACTTCGTTCGTCTGTTTGCTTGTCTTTTGTTTGTTCTTTTGTTTGTTTGCTTGTCCATCTGTTTGTTGTTTGTTCGTCTGCTTGTTTGTCTGTTTGCTTGTTTGTCTGTTCGTTTTTTTTTTTTTTTTTTTTCCCTCTGGCAGTACGGTGGCTGAGTGGCTAGCACTCATGCTTCACAGCAAGAAGGTTCGGGTTGCCCGGGCCTTTCTGTGTGGAGTTTGCATGTTCTCCCCGTGTCTGGGTGGGTTTCCTCCGGGCACTCCGGTTTCCCCCACCAATCCAAACATGCACCATAGGTAAAATCCTCCAGCTTAGGGCCTGACCAAGCCTAAATAACAAAACAAATTATGGGGATGGTCCCCGGGTCAAATATAGAAACAACTCCTCCTGTGCGAGATCAATAAATGTCAATCTTCTAATCCTTGACCACTGTAAGGCGCTTTGTGCTACAATTTTGTATGAAAAGCGTTTTATAAATATTGTTTGATAAAGGACTGATAGCTCATTCTAACATGTTAAACATGCATATATTTAAATTAATGACTGTCCTGAGCACCAGTTTATGGCGCTTGATCGGCCCTCTGCTTCGTCTATGTTTAGATATGTGGCCCTTGATGAAAAAAGTTTGGACACCCCTGGATTAAACCTGTCACAAGGGAAACAAGCAGGTTAAAACTATGCTACTTTACAGTTCAGATCTGTGGAGAACTACCCTATTCACAGAAGGAATTACTGTATTTTTATTTTTTTTAAAGAGTAAATAAACATGCATAACAATCCTCGACAAAGGGTTATTATTTTAGCCATTATTCAGATATATAGTCACCGGAGTCCATCGTTCCATAAATAAGACAATTTTCAGCTGGAGTTTGGCTGCTAACTGTTCCATGATATAGACTTCTCTAGTCTTTGTTGCTATCCTGTCCTTTTCGAAGGAGAGGGTTTCCTCCAGTTAACCGTTATCATTTTTCGTGCAATCATCAAAAGAACATACTGTTGATCTTTTACACATGTATTATCTGACAATGCTCCTAATACGTACATATATCAGTAGATCCATAGGAAGTTCACAAGATAGTATCTTTTCTATTTCTATTTTAATGTCCTGCCAATAATTACAAAGAGCTGGACAATCCCAGAAAATATGTGAGGGGTCTGCCACCATGCCACAATTTCTCCAACATAATGGGGACACGTTTCTAAAATATCTAATTTTTGTTTTCCAGTGAAATTCCTTCCACAGATTACTGTTGATACCTTTGTGGCTGCCCACACACATATCCCTTCATGTCTTATCCTCAATAATTACATTTAACTCCAATTTCCATTTATCTCTGATATAGAATGTATCTTCTCCCATATCTCCCTTCAACATCTTGTATATTAATGACACGTGTTTCTTGGTCGGCAAGTGTTTTTCTTGTATTGTTGAATTACTGTATTTTTGAGCAATAAAAACACCCATATTGAATAAGGGCTAGATGGATATGTTTAATGTCAGAACATGGAACATTCCAGGGAAAGCAACAACATCTCCCTGGAGACGAGGAGGTAATGGACCCACTACGAGAAATGTTGCGCAGTGCACCTTTAACTGCACCAACCCTTTGTGACAACAGCAGCAAAACGACCTACAGCAGGCCTCTCCTCTGCGTACACTGCCTGCTGCTCGGTGAGGGGTGTCAGGGGACCACTGGTGAAAAGGTGAAGCAGAAGGACAGAGGGAAACGGCGTATCAAGTTCCTGGAGCGTGGCCTGGTGGTCTGAGCTCAGAGAACACAAAATGAGACTCTCGTGAATATTAGATGTTGCAATGCAGAGAGAGGTTGAGGGTACAAGTCAACACCACTATCTAGTATTGAGCAGGGTTCACGTTGTAGACTTGGCTGTCAAAGGTGTAGTGCAGAGAAAAATGAATTCTGTCGTAAGATGCTGGACCAGGAGTTGCAGATTTTGATTTTGAATATTACAGCGGGTATGATAAGGAGATTTATTGAGGGAAATGAAATTGACATGGTTCATTTTTACAAAATATCTTGCTTGATGATGCCCTGACTTTTAAACCCTACATTGAGAATCTTGTGAAGAAGCTCAAATTGAAAATGGGATTTTTATTCCAAAATAAATTTTGTTTTTCTTTTAAAGTTAAAAAGTGCCTTGTCACTGCAACTTTTATTATTATTTTTTAAATCCATTTTAGACTATGGGGACTTGCTGTATATGAAAGCTTCAGCTCAATGTCTGAGTAAGGTTGACTCTGTGTATCTGCTGCTTTGAGGTTTGTTACTAACTGTAGGGCCTTGACCCACCACTGTGAACTGTATTCTCGAGTGGGACGGCCTTCTTTATCCACTAAGACAGGGGTGTCAAACTCATTTTGGTCCAGGGGCCGTGTCCAACCTACTTTGATCCCAAAGGGGCCGGATCAGAAAACTCATGGCAAATATACCCCAAAAATAGCAATAAGTCAAATATTTGTCCAGAGAAACGCAAATCTATTACAGACTACTGTTTCTTCAGTCCCAGCAATAATTCGTTTATCTTCTGTCTTCTCAATTCTCCGTTCAGGTTATTATATTGTTCGACATGCCGTGTTTCCGGCTGGTTAGCTCAACTGGTAAGTCACTGACTCCCCGCCTGGGGGTTGTGAGTTCAAATCCCCCCGGGCAATGAGCTAACCAGTGTGGGTCCTTGGGCAAGACCCTTCACGGTACTGCCCCCCGGGCGCCGAAAAAGATGGCTGCTCACTGCTCCTGAAAAGGATGGGTCCAATGCAGAAGTCAAATTTCTCCCGTGTGTCACTGTGTGTCATTGTGTGTGAGACCAATAAAGGCTTAATCTTAATCTTAATCTTTCGTAGTGGCGTTTAAGATTATATTCCTTGAGCACCGCCACTTGTTGCAAACACACCAAGCACACAGGTTTCCCATTCACCTCCATGAACAAATAGGAATTAGTAAATTTTTCTTGGAAAATCCAGCACTCGACATTCACTTTTCTCATTTTTTACATTTTGCTAATGAGGGTGTCACGGTCAACAGTGAAAAGGATGGTCCTTTAAGAGCGTTTGGAAAGAGGCAAGTCTTCATTTGTGCTGCTCTAGTGGGAAAAGCAAAATACAGAAAAGCAGCGCAGAAAATTACCAATATTGTAATAGAAAATTAAAATATAATTAAATCCTATTTTCCTATTTTAATAGGAAATCAGCTGAGGGCCAGATTATAGGTCTTGGAGGGCCGGATCTGGCCCCCGGGCCGCATGTTTGACACCCCTGCACTAGGAGATTGACTCTATCTACAAGGCCATGCTTGGAGTACTGCCCTGCTACATCTGTAACTTAATCACACAGAGAAGTGTTGATTCTTATGGTTTGCGTTCGAATGATCAGTTGTTGCTCTCTGTTCTGTTTGTTCGCACAGAGTTGGGAAAAAGGGCTTTTGTCTTCTCTGCCTCCTCGACATGGAACAAGCTGCAAAAGGACCGAAAATTAACGGAACCTATCTCATTGAATGGCTAAATCCAGACTGAGAACACTTGAGACAGCCTCGATAAATTGTACCTGTTTTAACTAATTTGTATGTCATTTTAATTGTGTTGTAATTGTCTTTTTTGTTGCCCCTTGGCCAGGGCTCCCTTGAAAAAGAGGTTTTTAATCTCAGTGGGATTTCCCTGGTTAAAAAATAAGGAGATAAACAGACAAAAACATAATTGTTACCATCAAATGTTTCAATTCAATGTATTTTTTTTTAAAACTGTGGTTACCTTGCCCTTGCATGGCTTAACAAAATTGCTGATCCAACCAATAGAAAGTTAAAAAATCAAATACTGAAACAATACTGAAAAATGTACTGAAAAATGTAACCAGTCAGTCCTTTCCTCCTGAAAGACAGGAAATACAATGAAATGGATAACTGTCCCAAAGCAACCCTCCCTCCCCTTAGACCCTCCTTTTCGGCAAAGAAAGAATGGGTAAAAGGTGTGAAAAAGAGAAACTGGATAGCACTAAAATACATTTGACACCAACAAAACATAAACAATAAACTGCAAGCCTTTTTTAAAATGGCGGTTGACTGATTTTGAAAATGAACTTTTTCAGATTCTGTGCTGTTTTGTACCATTTTCACTGTTTCACTTTAGTACACTTTTGCATCAGTTTTATGAGTTTTGCAAATGACTTAAATTGTGTAAGCGTCCCATGCTGAGCTTTCCTTTTGAGTATTCTTTCTTCTAAACTTCACAAAGACAACTGTTTGACCCATTTTCTCTTTTTTCTTTTTCACTTGTATACAAAGAACAAAAAAAAATCCATACATGTTGAACTTGATCCCTTATAGCTGTATTAACAATATGGCCTTGTATCCTTTCAGCTGACAACTATATATGAGACTGAATACTGCTGCTAGCGTAATGTTTGAGTGAGAAAATGTACTTTAAAATGATTGGTTTCTTATTCCAAACAGAGAAAATGACAAGCTGGTTTTGTTTCATGTGAATATAGGCTCAGTGTGAACTCAAACGGCATTATAAAGGAGGGATAGGAATGTAAACCTTCAGGTTAGGAGGCAATGTCTATACCAACTGTGTGTTTATTAGAAGTAGAAAAACTGTGAAATGACTGAACTAACTTCGAGAAAGTGCTGTGATGGCTGGAGGAATACATAAAAAAATCTCCACAACTCAATACAGTGGCAAGAATCTGTGATTTTTTTGTCTGTGAAAGTAACATTGGTTAATTTTCATTCATTCAATTATTTATTCATTTCGAGCAGGTCAACACAAAGGAATAAATACATGTAACCAATATACAGTCAAATACATTCATTTTTTGCTCGAAAAGGAGTGGCAAGAAGAAAACTTACTGAATCCCCTGTCTTCCAAAACATAACTTAAATTATTGATTTAGCTTCCTTGTTATTTCAGTTGAAAAACACAAAACAAAACAAAGACAAATTCTATTTTTGTACAGAAAAAAAAAACACCTTTTGATCAGTGACAATAAATTACACATAAGGTGTGCAACAAGTAAACCAGCAGTGGTAAGCACAAAACATACTAACAATGGTAACACAACTACAGTAACACAAATACATAAAACCAACGATGTTAAGACAACAGCAGATACCAACGCACAAAACTGATACAGAAAAGTGCTATTTGACAATTCATTCAAACTCGTCTCTCTGTATTCAGACCAGACCATGTCTTTATACAAGAACTTAAATTTGTGAATATTTTGGCAGAGCTTTTGCTGTAAATCCAGAGCATTCCACATTTTTGTGTGACCTGGCAGACTGGATCCTGGACTACCTCACAAACCGGCCCCAGTTTGTGAGAGCCAAGAACTGTGTGTCTGACCTCCTGACCTGCAGTGTGGGGGCGCCTCAGGGCACGGTCCTAGCGCCCTTTCTTTTCACCCTCTACACTGCAGACTTCAGACACAACACGGACAGCTGTGTCCTGCAGAAGTTCTCTGATGACTCTGCCATCATTGGCCTCATCAAGGATGACGACGATGTGGAGTACAGAGGACTAATTCAGGACTTTGTGGACTGGTGTCAGCGGAACCACCTCATCATCAATGCAGGGAAGACCAAGGAGATGGTGGTGGACTTCCGCAGACGCCACTCTACTGCCCCCTCAGTGAACATCCAGGGAAGGGACATTGAGAGAGTGGACTCTTACAGGTACCTGGGTGTTCATCTGAACAACAAACTGGACTGGACTCACAACACTGATGCACTGTACAGGAAGGGCCAGAGTCGGTTCTATCTCCTGAGGAGACTCAGGTCTTTTGGAGTGAGAGGGCCACTCCTGAGGACCTTCTATGACTCTGTGGTGGCATCAGCCATCCTGTACGGTGTGGTCTGCTGGAGCAGCAGCGTCACAGAGAGGGAGAAGAAGAAACTGGACAAGGTCATCAAGAAGTCCAGCTCTGTCCTGGGCTGTCCTCTGGACTCAGTGCAGCAGGTGGGGGACAAGAGGGTCCTGGCTAAGGTCACCTCTATGCTGGACCATGAGTCTCACCCCCTGCAGGACGCTCTGTCGGCTCTAGAGAGCAGCATCAGTGACAGACTGATTCACCCTCGCTGTGTGAAGGAGAGGTTTCACAGGTCTTTCCTTCCTGCTGCTGTCAGACTGTACAACGAACACTGTTAACATGTCATTCAACTTTATCTACACTACAATATTCAACTATACTCTAGAGTCTATTTTTAAGTCTATTTTTAAATTATTCTAAGCCATTATTTATTATCTTGTTCTATTGCATGCTACTTTTTCCTGCTGTTCTTGATCTGTGCGTTGCAACACTGGAATTTCCCCACTGTGGGACTAATAAAGGCATATCTTATCTTATCTTATTTTTACTCCACATACAGTCACACAGAAACTTTTACGAGTGGTTCTAACATTAGGCAAAATTAAGTTTCCATAACCTTTCAAATTATAAATGTTCTCTTTAAGAGCAAAACTTCTTTGCAATTTTATTTTGCAATTATTTATTAAATGCTTTAAAAAGCACAATATTTTACAAGATTATTACATTTTAATGCTGAACTTAATCCCAAAACATGAAATCTGTAAATACTGATGTGAAATTAAAAGTATGGTTAGTCTTATGCTTGTCTCTAAACACCTCAGCCTCGTGGGAACTGACCTGAGCTCAGTACAGACGTCTTTAATGGGATTTACAATGTGACATAACCTGATCCTGCCCTGATCACTTCCTCTTTCCCACACTACACAATTAGAACAGCTTCTGCATTTCTCCTGTTTTTTGTTTTTTTAAATAATTCTTGTTTCTGCGTTTTTTTCTTCTCAGAGTTTGAGAGTTTTTTGTTTGTTTGTTTTAATCAAAGACATTTTCTATGCATTTATATTTGTAGTTGAGTATAATTCCACTATACAAAATTGACTCTTGTGCGCTTTAAGCCATCTTGTTGCTTTTTCAAAAACATCTGGACTTGTGTTTTGTTTCATTCACCCGTGTTTGACTAGTCCTTTATTATTAGGCTGTTTACATACTGTTTACAGAGCTCAAAATGCTCTGTTCCACCTTATGATGTCATGTAGTGATTGTTTTCAAGTTAACAGCTACTTTTTACCTTTTGTTTCATATCTATTGGCAATTTCAGGGCAGAAATGAACCAAATGATTGTAGTGAAGGTGTATGAACTTTAAAAACACTGTAAAACACTGTGGAGAACTTCCTGTATTTCCACATGACATCACAAGGTGGAACAGCGTTTTCAGTTTGAGAACGCTTGTTCACGAGTGAGGGGAGGATGGAGCGTGAGATTGACAGGCGGATTGGTGCAGCGTTGGCAGTGATGCGGTCGCTGTACCGGACCGTTGTGGTGAAGAGGGAGCTGAGCCGAAAGGCAAAGCTCTCAATTTACCGGTCAATCTATGTTCCTACCCTCACCTATGGTCATGAGCTCTGGGTAATGACCGAAAGGACGAGATCGTGGATACAAGCGGCTGAAATGAGTTTCCTCCGTAGAGTGGCTGGGCGCACCCTTAGAGATAGGGTGAGGAGCTCAGTCACGCGGGAGGGGCTCAGAGTAGAGCCGCTGCTCCTCCACATCGAGAGGAGCCAGCTGAGGTGGCTCGGGCATCTGTTTCGGATGCCTCCTGGACGCCTCCCTCAGGAGGTGTTCCGGGCATGTCCCACCGGGAGGAGGCCCCAGGAAAGACCCAGGACGCGCTGGCGGGACTATGTCTCCCGGCTGGCCTGGGAACGCCTTGGGGTCCCCCCGGAGGAGCTGGAGGAAGTGTCTGGGGTGAAGGAGGTCTGGGCGTCCCTGCTTAGACTGTTGCCCCCGCGACCCGGCCCCGGATAAGCGGAAGAAAATGGATGGATGGATGGATGGAACTCAGCCTAAATATGCAGGTTTTCTGTGTTAAACATGTGTGAATGAAACAAAACACAACTCAAGGTATGTTTTTTGATGAGGAAACAACATTAAAACATAGATCAGACTATAGCGTAACCACCAAGCGAAAACAAGTGTAAAATAGAGAAAAAAGGTACTTAATGACGGCAATGCATTTCTATAGATAAATCTCCATTTGCTTCTCCATGTTGCAATTTACTAATAATCAGAAAAGCTTTTGCCAACCGACAATCACCCCATTACAAAAATATGTTTCAGAGCAAATGCATTTTACAATCGCATGTATAATTGTGTGTGCAAATAGTGTAACTGTTTAATTTGTAGTTGGGTCATTTAACAGAATCTCTGAGCAAATAGACAATTGAGAATCCTATTAGCCTTAATGTAAACATGTGTACACTGTTGATGTGAACTCATAGCGTTACAGACCTAATGAACCACGAAAATTGTGGTCTATATTGCACAAACCACTTCATTTATATTAGTATTCACATTTTCTTTATAAATCATTGATAATTACGGCCCATGTTGAGTGATTTGATTTGCTGTAATATCATCCAATCGGAGTCCAGCTGCTTTGGTTGGTGGTCCCATAGCTCAAGTGTGCTTGAGGCAGAGTGAGAGACAACCCTGCTTTCTGCTTTCTGCTCTCAGATCTAAACATGTGCTAGATCCAGAAGTAGGTTGCCCCATCTAATCTGCCCGGTAACAGTTCTTGCAGCGGGCACGCATATGCACGCTACAACTGTGCATGCGTGGATTTCAGCTGAGTAAAAAGCATGCATGAGTGAGTTTGCAGAGGAGAGAAGAGGAGCACTGTGAAAGCTTAGGCACTCAGCTAAAGATAGCACAGTGGAGCTTGCAGGCACTGGAGCTGTGCCTTCACTGTCAAGATTAGACACATAGTACAAGAGAGGTAAGAGTAAGAGCCCAAAGGGGAGAAGGGAGAAGTCAACAGTTACTCATCACATTTTTACATTTAAAACAGCAAAACTGACTTTTTAGAGCTTTTAACCATGTTATAGTTGTTTCCCCTTCTCATTTCCCCTCTCAAAGCTGTATTTGGAGTGATTCGTGCACGTTAGAGTAATCTTTCATTGCTTATTTTCAAGATGTCATAATACTGATGAACCTCAGTTTTCACCGCCACTGCCATATGCCCACTGCTCTGTACTTTCTTCATTCACCAATTTTATTTTTTTTAAATCAGTGATTGGGCAGCATTGGTTAGTCATTTTGGTACAGTTAAAAAAAAAAAAAAAAAAAAAATTAGCTGCTCACAATCATAATGAGCAGTTGATCAGCTCCCACCGGGGGACATATCTAAGATTAAGTAATTTTAGATATGTGATTTAAAAAGTGCAAATTATAACAGAATGAGCCACGGGTGTCATTAAAACGATATAGCAGACCCAAGCACAACAGGTCTGCTTTAACAAGTCACACATGAGCTGCATTTTCACATCACAGTTTATAGTAGGTTTAAAAGTTGTTAAATTGTTAACTTTAAAACTTTATAAACACTCTTTCCAAAATGCTGTTTTGAGTGGAAAGTCCTATATGTCAGTGTAATTTGTTATGGAAAATTGTGTAATGTGTATTCTCTCTTATTCATTCTTCTATCTGTTGCTGTTACTGTAAGTTAATTAAAGCTCTGCTGTGTAACATTTCAGACAATAATAAAAGCTGTTTTTCATGACGTTTTATTGCACAAAATACAGCAAAAAGACCTGACTTTTCCATAGACCTGACACTGGCATTCTCTGCAGCTGCTTGTCTCCATGTAAATCTCGTTGCTTTGTCTAGAATGTTCCAAATATTGCTTGGAGGATGAGAAGATAAAGACCTACTTTGTTCAAAGGTTTCTTGTTCAAAAGTGTTTATGCTTGCTACCATACATGCATTTTTAAAATATATCATATTTTCTAAGAGTGACAACACCTTTAGCACAGAGAACTTGTGATGTATCTGACTATTGTTTTGTGTATGGTAAAAGTGGTTAATGCAAGTGGAATTACACCACATAATCTGTAACTAATCTCTGCAAACAATGAAACAATGTGACATAACTCCTCCATGTGTTATAAGAAAGAATGTTGTTATATAATATACTTAATGCCACAAATACTTCCAACTGACCTAATTCTCACTAAATGTAATCTATACAGACATTATTCGCCAAGTGAAATTGTTTTGGGTACAGTAGCTCATCAAATATAATATATAATATACAGTGGTACCTCACCTTACGAAAATAATTCGTTCCAGAAGTGGTTTCATAACTTGGAATTTTCGTTTGTTGGGTCTTTCGTAAGGTGAGGTACCACTGTATAATATATAATATATAAGATATAATATAAAACAGAGGGTAACAAAAAATAGATGGAGTAGTAACCAAAGAATCCAGACCAACCAATTGTCAGATGAGACATAATTATAATTATAAAAATAAAAAAATGATAATAAATGCATATGTGCATGTATATGTACATTAATATGTAGGTTAATATGTACATAATAAATGTATATGTACAAATCAGAATTAAATAGAAAAGTAAGTAATAAAGTATAAAATACAATATCAAATAAGATGTCCAGTCCCAGCTATATACAGTTGTAGGGAGTATTATTTAGGGAGTATTATCTGTTACATAAGCGTGAGTTGTTGTACAGTTGTATAGAGTATGGTATGACCTGTATCTCTTGCTGTTTGAGCGTAGCTGTAGAAGCCTGAGCTCCTCTGTCTCTCTGTCGTCTGGTGAGTTGTTGTACAGTTGTAGGGAGTATTATCTCCTCTGACCCTCTATAGTCTGGTGCAGTGGGTGAGCAGGAGTGTCCATGATGGAGAGCAGTTTGTCCAGTGTCCTCCTGTACCTCACTGTGACAAATGTCTTCAGCTCACAGCCGATCACATGACCAGCAACTGCCGATCAGTTTGTCAGTCCTCCCTATACTGTAGACAGCATTACAGTTGTCCAGCCTGTTGTTTATGTGGACACCGAGGTAATATAGTCCAATAATATTTAAAACAGATGGGGTGGGATTGTTGTAATGTCAGATTTTAATGGGTCTAGTCAGTAAACATTTGTGAATGAAATTTTTAAATATTTCATGCTTAATTACAATATCATCAATAAGGAACCAACCAACCAACCAACTTTATTTCTATAGCACTTTTTATAAACAGAAACAGTTTCCAAAGTGCTGCACATAAAATCAATAACACTTGATAAAAGCATTACTAAAATAGCAATAAATAAAGTGATAATAATAAAATAACTAAAAACAAAAGCAATTAGAAAAAACACAAGGACCACACAACTCACGCGGTATTAAAAGCCAGACAATAAAAGTGGGTCTTAAGATGAGACTTAAAACTCTCCAGTGTGGGGGCTGTTTTGACATGAGGGGGCAGAGCGTTCCATAACTTAGGGCCAACCACAGAGAAAGCCCTGTCCCCCGAGTTTTAAGTCTAGTCTTAGGGACCACAAGCTGGAGCTGGCTCTCTGACCTCAGAGCGCGCACCGGTCTGTAGATTTGGATGAGGTCAGAGATATATTTTGGGGCCAGTCCTTTCAAAGCTTTAACACCAAACAATAAAATCTTAAAATCAATCCTAAAACGAACAGGAAGCCAGTGCAAAGACGCAAGAATGGGGGAGATGTGCTCATATTTCTTCCATCCTGTTAAAAGGCGCGCAGCAGCATTCTGGACTAACTGCAGTCGATAAAGTGCATTTTGATTCATTCCAGAATAAAGTGCGTTGCAGTAGTCCAGACGAGAAGAAATAAAAGCATGCATGACGCGCTCAAAATCTGAAAAAGATCAAAAAGATTTAATTTTGGCTAAAAGACGAAGGAAATCTGACTCTTGCTCCATCTGAAAGTATGAATGAGGTGATGATCTTCAAAATTAAAAACTTGGAGATACCTGGGTTGGGTAAGTTGGTATAAATAAAATTGTGAAAAGAGCATGTAACATTGTCCATAAGTGAAGACTCACTTATGGGTCAGCCATAATCTGAAAGACTTCTGTTGGTGCATATTTGCATTATGGTCACTTTCAAGCATGGTTTTTTGTATTTTAGCTAAACAAATGACAACATATTGCCCCCTGCACCATTGACGGTTATAAGATTGATCAAAAATAGTGACACCTGGAACATGTCTAAAACTGGGACAAATCACTGGTTTTGGATAAATCTGCTGGAACATGGGACATGAGGCTCAAAACTGGGACAGCCCTAACAGGGACGTCTAGTCACTCTATGTATGTCATCATTCTGATATGAAAACTACCAATAACTAACTACAGTCATACCTCACCTTACGAAAGACCCAACTAACGAATAATCCAAGTTATGAAACGCATTTATGTAAAATTTTCGTCTCTGAATACGAAAGAAAATTCAAGATACGAAACGCGAAATCTCAAAAATTCAAATAATGCGTGCTCGGATGCGTGCTCGGATGCGCGCTCGGCTTCGCAGCAGCCCGAATCCCCCATTGTGACTCTACTTACGAAAAAAATCACGTTACGAAACCACTTCTGGAACGAATTAATTTTGTAAGGTGAGGTATGACTGTACTTTAGTGTAATTTTGTATCGTAAGATGAGGGGTACATATTAATAAAAGAAAACCATTAAGACCGTAATAAAAACATGAAAGGTTTGACCAAAATAACTCAAAATACTAAACCTGTCATTTTGCTGTATACACAAACAAAATACAAAATACTATTAACCAGCAAATACAACAGGTGACAAATTTGCTATCCTTTGACCTGGTCTGAATCTATCCACATTTTAAAGGTTCTATATTATGCAAAATTTACTCTTGTAAACTTTAAGCTGTTTAATAATGTTGTTACCTCCTCAGAAACATACCTGGAGTTGTGTTTTGTTTCATTCGCACATCTGAGTAACCCTTTAATATTACTCTGTATACATCTCAAAAGCTCCAAATGCTCTCTTCCACCTTGCCACGTCATGAAGCTGTAGTTTTCAAGTCATCTGCCTTCTAGTGGAAATTGAGAATTCCATAGCTGAAATGATCCAAATGATTCTAGTGAAGGTGTATGGAAAACACAGTGGAGCACTCTGTATGTGGCATGAACTCAGCCTAAATATGCAGGATTTGTTTAATGGACATGGGTGAATGAAACAAAACAAAACAAAACACAACTCCTGTTTTGTATGTGATGAGAACATTATAACATAGATCAGAAAACAGCGTAATATGGGCCCTTTAATCTATGCTGTGGTTTTGCCAGTACACACAAGCAGTATGTTTGTCTTCACACCCTCCCTTACTTTCCTTGCAGTCAATATTTAATTACCTTCAAAGCGTCATTACCAAAGACAACAGTTGGGCTTATCACTGCAGTAGAAATAACACAGGAGTAATCTGGCTTTCACAAGGAGCCCATTGTAATTACAGGTCAAACGCAGCGGATGTAATCATGTTGGGGAAAATGGGGAAATCCTATTCTCAAACAGAAGTGCTAATGCTAATGAGGCTAAGGTATGTTTGTTGTGTAAAGAGAGCATAATACAGCTCATTGAAAAGATCTTGTTATCACTTACTTCAGGGTCACTCACACTGGGTTAAGATCCAGGTGTTGAAATTAATATAAGCCCCTAAACTGTTAATTACTGTAAAATGCTGTAAAATTAAATAGACTATATAGGGACGGTAGATATTCGCTAGAGCACTTCCTCAGTCGCAGGATAAGAATACTTTAGAGCTGAATAATCTGATCAGAGCTGCTTTTACAATATCTGTGCTGGAACAAAACAAATTTTACTCAACTACATGGAAAAAACAATCATGCACAGCCATTTTAAGTAATTTTAGGTAATTAATTGATCAGGTATTCAGTTACACTATTAGAGGTAGGCCATGTAGGTATATCACTTTTAAAAGACATGCTGAGTTGGTTATAGAGTAAAGAGTTAAAAACACATTTGCAAAAGGTTATAATAGGAAACAAGGCAAGAAAAGACATGAATAAATTATTTTGTTTTTCCACATCTTACTGTACAATTATTCACAGTAAACAACATTACTGTACACGCCTATAGCAATAACAGCCATTCTCACAGTACACACAATAAGAAATCAAGTAAGTATCTAAAAGTAGGGCAAAAATCTTCATTCATTACAACAAATCTATATCAATTTAAGAATAGTTGGATAATAATAGATAATATACATTTGAAACATGAATGTATTTGCCCACAATAACTTTTCTAATTGAGGCTACAATATTTTTGAATTTCTACATTATGAGATTTGAGCCTAATATTAGCAGCCTTCGTGAATAATAGATCCATCTGCTCTTGATTTATATGAATAATTCATTGCTATAGAGGGAGTGATGTGATCCTTGCGAAAAACTCACTATTTCAAACTCGAGCCTCTGTCATTTAAAGATGTTTTTATAAACTGGAAAAACTGCAGCATTTTGAAATAATCTCATGGCTCGTGGCTTTCAGAAATACTTCACTCTACAACTTAAGAGTGCTACAAATGAAAGGACTATACAGTATATGGTACATTGCTCCACTGAGTCTCAATAGGAGACATTAAACTCTGCATATTGTGTGGAGCTGAATAGGGCTTTTGTTTCCAAGTCTTACAGAGTGATGTCAAAGAGGTAATGTATGAACTGTATTCAGGAATATAGTGAAATATAGACAGTACAGTTATAGAGGGATTTGTAATACTGGCCACAGGACTTGTAGGCCTAAGTGTACTTTTGTAAGGATATTTGTACTTTTGATCTATTCTTAACTTACCCATTTCCCATTCAGGGGAGACAATTAATATTTTATTTAATCAACCTGCCTTCAAACAAATATATGGGGGATTGTAAGTTCAAGGCTGTTTTCGCACAATGCATAATGCAAAATGCAGCTCTGGAAAAAAATAAGAGACCACTGCATTTTTTTCTGAAATCAGCATCTCTACATGTATTACAGCCATTCCATTTCAGCGTCTGTTGAATTCCAACACAAACACAAAGCTGAGCTACTTCAGTTCTTGCACCAGGAGTGGAATAAAGTCACCCAAGAACAATGTGAAAGACTTGTGGAGAGCATGCCAAGACGCATGAAAGCTGTGATTAAAAATAAGGGTTATTGCACCAAATATTGATTTCTGAACTCTTCTTAAGTGTAAACATTAGTATTATGTTGTTTTAAAATTAATTTAATCTTGTTTCTTTGCATTGTTTGAGGTCTGAAAACATGTATCTTTTTTATTATTTTAACCATTTGTCATTTTCTGCAAATAAATGCTCTAAACCAGGGGTCTTCAACGTTTTTCAGGCCAGGGACCCCCAAACAGATGGCGAACTGGGCCAGGGACCCCCTACTATATATAAGGCATAGAATTGTGTTTTATATTAAATTGAGCTTAGTGTCATGTATAAACATTGCTACTCTATGGTACATCCAATACAAGGAAATAATACTGTATTTTCATGTTTTTTTATTTTAAAGATGGGCCAGATAGGCCCTACGGGGTGGATGTGCTACTGCAATTTTTAAACACAACTTGCATATAACACAGGCCTATTAAGATCGTTCACTGATTCAACCAAAAAACAAGTGCAAGGGAGAGAGTGGCTGTGCTTCTGCCATTTACACATACATCTGGCTCAAATACAGAACTATTCAAATAATGAACAATTAACACAAATCAAGTTAAGCTTTGATCATAGTAGGCTAAGTTAGCTAACGGAGGCCATGGGACGGAACAGGGATATTTTTTGTTGATATGAGTGATCCGGTGCCTAGCTACCATATGTTGCTGAATGCATGCATAGCATGATGCGTTTGCCTTTATTTCTCCATTCGCCATGTACGCATTAATGTCCATTTTAAGACATCAAAGAGGGTGGAGGGACAAGGGAGAAATTGATTGGGGAAAAATGAAAAAATATATTGTTTTTAAAAAATATTAAAATATAAAATTATATTATTTTAAAGTAAAATCAAAAGATTTCGCGACCCCCCTGCAGTACCTCCGCGACCCCCCTGTTGAAGACCTCTGCTCTAAACGATAATATTTTATTTGGAATTTGGAGGAAATGTTGTCAGTAGTTTATAGACTCAAACTAAAATGTTCCTTTTGCCCAAACACATACCTATAAGTAGTAAAATTAGAAAAACTGATCATTTTGCAGTGGTCTCTTATTTTTTTTCCAGAGCTGTAGTCCCGACACACACCAAAATATACAGACTTTGACAGATCCTACTGAAGGATTTTTCAATATCTAATTCTACGTCTGATTTATTACAGTTTTAACTTTCCCTATTCACCTGCAGTGTCTCGCCAAACAATCTCAAACCAATTATTCTGAATGGAAGTGCTTTTAGAGAGTAGCTTTTAATACAATTTGCCGTATAGTAACCGTGCACTATGGAACTTTTTACTGGAGAATCAGGCACCTTATGGCACACTATGGCATTAAACAGCTCCATGAAGACAAAAAGGTGACACTACCAAGCCAAGTTACAGGTCAGATCTGTGAGAGAAGAGACTCACAGTAAGAATGCACTTTTTCAAGGTATTTTGAGGCTTTTTTTTTTTTTTTTTTTTATCTTCATAGAATGATATCTTGTATTGAATGGGCCATTCTACTGCATGAGTGAATGTAATATAGTGAAGTGGACACTGCTCTGAGTGAGAAGTGTGCGGTCAGCGAATCCTCTTTGACCCATGGTACTAAGGCCAGGACAGGCGCTCACATGCCACACCAAATCAACATCTAATGTCCACTGTGTACTTTCTAATTAGGACTTATACCCTGTCTCAAGATATTACATCTACGATAGGTGGTGTTCATACAATGGCCTCTATCACTATATGGGAAATTTATAGATTTGAAAGAAATATCCTAACTGAAAATCCAGTTCAGAACCAGGTTATTTTCGTCTGGATTATGTCCACAAACAAAGGGCAAAAAAATTAAACAAATGCACAACTCAGCTTATTTTTGCTATTTATTGTGGATAAGCCCATATATTCATGGTTTAGTATATTTCATGGTATAGTCAAACTAAATACAGCTCTGGAAAAAAACAAGAGACCACTGCAAAATTATCAGTTTTTCTGATTTTACTACTTATAGGTATGTGTTTGGGCAAAAGGAACATTTTTGTTTGAGTCTGTAAACTACTGACAACATTTCCCCCAAATTCCAAATAAAATATTATCGTTTAGAGCATTTATTTGCAGAAAATGACAAATGGTCAAAATAACAAAAAAGATACATGTTTTCAGACCTCAAACAATGCAAAGAAACAAGATCAAATTCATTTTAAAACAACATAATACTAATGTTTACACTTAAGAAGAGTTCGGAAATCAATATTTGGTGCAATAACCCTTAGTCTTTCACATTGTTCTTGGGTGACTTTATTCCACTCCTGGTGCAAGAACTGAAGTAACTCAGCTTTGTGTTTGTGTTGGAATTCAACAGACGCTGGATTGGAATGGCTGTAATACATGTAGAGATGCTGATTTCAGAAAAAATGCAGTGGTCTCTTATTTTTTTCCAGAGCTGTATTTAAATATAAAATAACTTTTTTTTTTTTTTGGTAAAAAGGTCATCACAGTTTTAAAATGGTCCACATGTTTACATTACATGACAAACAGACAAACTGAAAATATAGTTTAAAATTATATTAGATTTGAAAAAAAAAAGTTGTTGCATTACATGTGTTTTGCCACTACACTGTCTTAACTTACAGCAATGACTCTTGTGAGCTTTAAGTCATATTATAATGCTCAAAAACATACCTGGAGTTGTGTTTTGTTTGTTATGTTAAGCTTTGTTAACTTGCCTGGTGTTCAGTAATATTAGATTTAAAATGTTTTGTTGTTGTATTACATGTTTGTGCCACTACGCTGTCTTAACTTGTAGCAATATGACCGGATTTAACCTTACCAGTGGTCCAGATGGTTATATCCATCAAACTGCACAATAGTTAACTCTACCTATCTTGTATTGTTGCAGATTTTAAGACAAATCTCCTTCCTTTGACTCTGTTCAAAAGGCTGGAGGATGCAGAGGGCAGAGTGGTGCTGTGAATAGCTCAGAGTGACAGAGATGGACTCATTTGGAAGAGCTTCGACCCCACTGTTAAAGCCATGTGCTGTATGTGTGTGCCTATGATTACAAAGAGCAGCACAGGCTCATATACAGGCCATCTGGAGTATTCAACCTCAAGTGATTTCAAATTAGCAAAACATAATTAATCCTCCAACAAAACTAAAACGTGACTTCACTATCATTTTTCTTTTCTCATATAAGAACATTATGTAAAGAGTTTTTTTCTGTAACTAAAATACAAAATGTGACTTAATATTGGCCTCGATCATGATTTTTTTTTATTTATTTATTTTTTATTGAAAGACAGTTAAATGCATTTGTTGTTTAGAAATATGCAAACAATTTAAAGATGTTAAAAGATAATCATTTCACAAACGGACACATAAGCCAGTGCATCCTGGAGTTTTATATATTTATATTTGACAGATTCAAATGCCTCAAAATTATGCACTGAACAAGAAAAAAACACATGACTGTCTGAAACCCATAATATTCTCTGTATCAGCTGTGTTGGGAAGAGCATCTGACATAAATTTATATTATTACATGAAGGTACACTTTGTAATTTTTCTGGAGAGTATGCCCTCGACTAATTAAATAAATTCACAACAGATACGTTTAAAGCCCTACTGTGGAACATTCCAGGTACTGTAATGCAAAATCACGTATGGAGACAGCAACTGGCCGAACACCCACCAGAAAAGTCACATACTGCACCTTTAACTCGCCTACTAAAGATTTCATTTTCTATGACATTCTGAGAAAAGGGGTAAATGTTTTGAAAATGAAATAGGCCAAAGCGGCAAAATAAATCTCTGAAAAAAAAAAAAAAAGAAACCACTGCAAAATTATCATTTTTTTTCTAATTTTACTACTTATAGGTATGTGTTTGGGCAAAAGGAACATTTTTGTTTGAGTCTATAAACTACTGACAACATTTCCTCCAAATTCCAAATAAAATATTATGGTTTAGAGAATTTATTTGCAGAAAATGACAAATGGTCAAAATAACAAAAAAGATACATGTTTTCAGACCTCCAACAATGCAAAGAAACAAGATCAAATTCATTTTAAAACAACATAATATTAATGTTTACACTTAAGAAGAGTTCAGAAATTAATATTTGGTGTAATAACCCTTATTTTTAATCACAGCTTTCATGTGTCTTGGCATGCTCTCCACAAGTCTTTCACATTGTTCTTGGGTGACTTTATTCCACTCCTGGTGCAAGAACTGAAGCAGCTCAGCTTTGTGTTTGTGTTGGAATTCAACAGACGCTGGAATGGAATGGCTGTAATACATGTAGAGATGCTGATTTCAGAAAAAAATGCAGTGGTCTCGTTTTTTTTCCCCAGAAAGAGGATTAAACATGTTTTGGTGGCAATCCCAGGTAATTTCTAAAGCAGACTGAGATAGACACAACCTTGCTCACATTGTCCACACTATTACAGCTTTTACAGTTTGTATTGACTTCCCATTTCACCAGGGACAAATATTTTTTCCTCTCTTTTGACAAATAGTGCTGAGCTGATCCGACCACTCTCCTGCTGTGTCTGTGGGTGTGTGGTTTATAGCAGGGATATCCTCATGGAGAGATACTAGCTCCAACTGCGTCCAGCACCCACACAGAACAGGAAAATCATGGTTGTATTTCACAAAAGATCACAGATGACAGTGGAAACACATAAAGATGAAAGATGAGATATATATGTAAAATAAAAGCTATATATTTGGTATATATTGTTGTTTTTTTGTCTTGCACAATACAATTGTGTTTGAGCCCCCGAGCAATAGGAGGGTCTCTGGGGAAAACAGTCAATGGCCGCATCCAATATGACCATCTAATGCAAAAAATAATCTTTAAATAGTAAAGTCTTACACATAATCAATGCCTTTTTTAATGGTTTTAGTTGATTATAGTGTTAATTATAGCATTGTATTATCAGTCTTCAAACTGAGTCAGGTGCATTTAAAATAAGCATTGTGTTATAATGTTGTAAAACCGTGTATAGGCCATCTATTATCATTACTAGTATGGAGATTTATAATGGATTGGAGTTTATGTTTTAATGCTTTTCTCAAATTATTGCCTAAGAAATCATCTGGCCTTATCATTCTATCTAAACAAGATTTATACAGGGTTATACCAGGTCTAAAATTGAACTACACAATGGTTAAAATAAGGAATAAACCCAAAATGTGAAAACAAAACAAAACAAAATGTACTCTAAATTAAACAAAATGATTAAATCAGCAGTAGTGGTCAGTGAAAGCGGTGGGTTGATTTGGTTGCTGCTTACCCAATACTGTTTCTGTGCTTTTTGGGTAATACACTTCACCTTATTACCATAATACCAGATTTCGTTTTCCGAATCGCCTGCTGTACTGCACTTGTGTCTTTATATTACAACAACAAAACCAAATACGTTCACCTAAATTGGATTCAGGAGGGCAATAAACTCTACTCAGATCTGGACTCAGGTGGTCTTAGTCCTATTACGTGGTCATGCCTCATCATGAGAAAAGGGAAAACCGTCAATAAAAACACTACATCAATGTCCTATCCCCTGGTGAAATCCACATGGGACATATACAGGCCCTGAAAGCACAAAATCACTTTAATGTGTCTAGTTTGCATTTTTATGTTGCATTACTGTCCTTATGTGGCGGCAGCAGTCCATTTCCATTATTTTAAAGGCAATACAAACAACAGAATTTATATTTAAATGCAAATCCAGCTGAGAGAATAAGAAAAAAATAAGAAAAAAACGTGATAGAAAATTGCACTTACACTTACAGTATGTTACATTACTGTGTATGTGTTTGTATGGCATAGGTAATAACGGTAGTGGACATTGAAATGGATATGCCCTCCTTTATGTTCTACTTATCTATTGTTCAAATTTTTCTTTGATGAAACGTGAATTGTAAAAAAAAAAAAAATGAAATACTGTGCTGGCTCTAATTGTTATTTCTATTTCTCCGTGCGTTACAATTGAAAAACGAAATAAAAAACATATACGTTGAGGTGTTTTTGCAGTTATTGTCTATCAGTATACATTTCCTGAGTCGATCCCTGTCCTAACATACAGTAGTGCAGGGGTCTTCAACGTTTTTCAGGCCAGGGACCCCCAAACAGATGGCGAACTGGGCCAGGGACCCCCTACTATATATACGGCATAGAATTGTGTTTTATATTAAATTGAGCTTAGTGTCATGTATAAACATTGCTACTCTGTTATGGTACATCCAATACAAGGAAATAATACACAGGTTAATACTGTATTTTACACTATAAAATATAAAATTAATATATAATATATAATAAAGTGAAAAAAAAAAAAAAAGATTTCGCGACCCCCCCTGCAGTACCTCCACGACCCTCCTAGGGGTCACGACCCCCCTGTTGAAGACCTCTGCAGTAGTGTGTGCCTTTTTCTACAATTTAAGGTAGTCATTAGACATTAGACAAACGCAACACAGTAGCTCACGCATCACAATATATTATAATAACAAAGAGCAAAATATAAATGGTAATAATAAATAAATCTAAATGATTCTCAATAAGTAGAGACTGGTGTCAAATAAGGTAAGGTAAAAATAAAATAATGTAGAAATAAGTTATACAGATATCTCAGCTTGAGATATAGATATAGATAAGAGGTCTTAAGGAGAAAGATGATATTGATGATTGACAGGACATAGGTTTATCTGTTACATAAGGGCAATTGTATGGAGTATTGTATCCTCGGTCATCCTATAGGAACTGGACAACCTACAGGAAATACTCAGGGAGAACATGCAAACTTCACAAAAAAGACCACCACCGTGAACCTGCAATACTTCTGTGGGAATGTATATCAAAGGTGCACTATGTAACTTTTCAGTTGGGGGTCCGCCACCTGCTTATTTCTATGGGTATGTCACTGCTCTGCTTGAATGTTCCACAGTTTGACATTAAACAGTGCCTCTCCACAGATCTGACCTGTAACTTGGTCTGGTTTGGTCACCATGAAGATAGAAAGGTTTAATGCCATACTGTGAAACATACCAGACAAAACAAGAACATCTCCTTAAAGAAAAGTATCTGACGGATCCTCGTTACACAATGCACTTTTTATATATTTATAATAGTTATAATTATTGTATATAAATGATCATAATTAAGCCATTACACTTTTCCTCTACCGGTACTATAAGTAGGCTTCTATCTATTATTGCTTCTATGTACAGTATATTTCTACAATAATAGTCTCTATAACTTGCTCTCTCAGAAACATGTGACTGCCCACATAACGAGCGTGTGTGTGTTGATGGAGATGACTTTACTGACACCCGCGCGTGAACACAATGGAGTCAGATTTCTGGTTGCCATGGTATTACACTGCATCTTCTTAGATCGCTATGGAAACACAAAAAACATGACTGGCACCATGACTCAAGGATCCAAGATATCAGTAAATGTAATTGTGGAGTGTAAGTGTGGCGTGTGTGTGTATATCTTAGACTCCCTTTTAATTTCTTATTTTTTTATTCTTTTATATATTATGTATTATTTATTTATTTATTTGAGTATTTATTTACATATTTGTTTATTTTTATTTTTTATGTATAATTTATTTATTATTTTTTTTACATTTATAGATTTTTTAAAAGATTTTTTTCCATTTTTTAAATATTTTTTTTATCATAGCGCAGCCGCAAACTAGAATCTCAAAACATATAAAAAAATAGACTGGGTAACTCGATGTCCACTATAAAGGACAAAATGAATTGGCCGGGTCTCAGGAGGATATTGTGATGTGTTCTTTGTCCTACCGTGCACTTTGTGTGCTATTCACGCTACAACTTGGGTAAAGGGGCCAAAACTGTAAAATAAAAGACAGATAGATGTCCCTTTTATTTTTTTTATTTTTTTTATTATTAAATCATTATCAATTAACTTTGCAAAACAACACTTTTGGCCATTTTCAATTCATATGCCGCTACATCATACTGGCTATTCTGGTGTGCTAACACAGAAGTACTAATAAAAATTAGCTACCTCATTAGTCTATCTGACTAATATATAGGCCTAGCTGTAATACAACTTATTATGGCATCCTATGCAACAACAACATATTTTAACCATATGAATATATTAATTTTTAAACAAACAATAATTTTAAATTTATACCTTTTCCAAACCAAAGTAACTTGTTTTTGTTGTTTTTAAAGCATTTTAATGACACTTACAGTTGATAAAGTTGCAAGGTAGGACACATTACACCTCACAAGTCAATTGTCATCAACATGTCACTAGTCACTAGTTGATTTGAAGTTTTCTGAAGAGTAAGTTGAGACAGCACAAAAAAAGAATAAGACAATGGTAATGAGTTGATTGATTAACCCATGATGTGAGTGCAACATTTGCATTAAAATTATGCCAATGTTTATTTATTTATTTATTTATTTAATTTATTTGACAGGGACCATGTACATGAGCATTAATCACAATCAATGAAGAGATGCTTTGCACCAGACTATAGCTCTTTGAGCCAATTTCCATCTGCAGCAATGTCAACTAACTATGTAGGCTATGGAACGCAAAGAATATATTTCTATTTTCTGAATGCTTAGATATAAAAAAGAAAATTACACTGCAACTAATTTAAACGCCATCTTGAAGAGTAAATCAATGTAAAGATACCACCATCTAGTGGTAACAAGCATTGTTGCTACTACTTACATTTAGCCCATAGGATTATTTACATGGTTTTAAATTTAATGTCACTGCACAATATGCTGGTGGGGTGACGTGGTTAATTGAAAGACCTTAAAGCCATAAGACTAATATGGCAAATGTGTGAGGCCTATCCCTAACAAATAATGATGAGGTTCAACATCTGTTTGGATAACAGTAACAGGTAGGGCTAACTTTCTCTTTAAGCGATCCAAACTTCATACAAACATTTGGAGATGACAAAAATCAGGCTTCACCCATTTTATATCATGGGTGTCCGAGGGCCTAGTCTAGAACATGGAGCTCTTACAATATGGATACTTAGGACACAATGACATTTAACAACACACTTGTTTTTACAAGTTGTGCGCACTGCCTGGTCTGATGCAGTACACGCGTTTGGCACCAGGCGACGCAATTGAGTCAGCGAAAGTAAGTTTTAGTAGAGAAAATAGTACATTAGCTTATATAGGTCTAAACTTGTATAAAGAATGTTATTTTGTCTATTTTTGGTCAATAAATAGCAACAGTGTAGTGTAACAATAAACAGAATTCTCACCACGTAAATCTCAGGTGAAGCGCAGGTATGCTGTGCAAGTTCCCTCATTCAGTGACGCAATCCACTTTCATTTTCGGACACGCAGGTAAGGCGTGTACAGGGATGTCCCCGTGAGAAAAGCAAATTATTCAGGCTGTAAACTGCAACAGGTGACGAAACAAAAACAAAGGGAATAAAAAACCGAAAAAAAAATCTAACAATACCTTTGCCAAAATATGACATGTAAACATTACAATCCAAATGATAGTTCTATTAAAATATATTAAATTAGATAAATAACAAAATAAGCCAATTTAACGTTAAAGGATGATTCTCAAATATCCTATTAAAAAGACCTAGATGTAATGGCCTATAAAACATTATAATAAAATTACGCACTATAAGCATCATTACGCACCAATAGTCTTATTTTTGAGTGCCATAGCTTACGCATTATTGTCTTGTCACTGATGCAATCTAATGTTGCCGGAGAATGTGGGAAAATCGTGCACCTTGAAAGCCACTATCCCTGGCCGTGATTCCCCGAGAAGAAAACGAAAACAGGTGGTGCCAAAGAACTCAGGTAGAGCTACATAAATGAAGGCTTGAGGCTCTGGTCATCATGACAGAAACAGAACAACATCTGAATTGGACCTGTAACCCAGTTGACAAATTGACAATGAAAAGTAATGATAAATAGTGGATAAATAGCATAAGAATAATAAATAGTTATAGTTCTGATAAAACAGTTCATGAAAGATAGGTTGTTATTGTTAAAAACATGATTTACATGCGTTTTATGTAATGGTACTTTTATTGTGAAAGTTATGGTTGAGTACTTTTATTTTGATATGCCGGATGCTCAGTCGCTATGCATTCTCGGCTAATTGATTTCACTCGAACAATACTGGAGGAGCCTCGGAAAAGATCCTAACTTTCTGTTTTCTGCAGAGCTGGAAACTTTTGAACGGATATAAATTGGAAGATTAAGTTAAGTTTCTTTTGAGACCATCTGATAATATTTTTGTGAACTGTGAAGTACTTTGATGAAGAAAAGAGCCTGTTTACGCCGAGTTTTTCTCTGTTGAACCCTGTCTCGGTCAAGTTTTTGGGTTGGATCTACAAACTGGAGATTCATTCACACCATTGATGGCGAGCCACCCATTGAGCCGACCAGCGATCCGGTCCATTGTCAGATGGCATATCTGCATTCTGGTATCGTTTGACCATTGACTGACTGACTATTTGACTATTACGCTTTTGAACTGAATCGAGGATATCAGCTTTTCACCATCATTCTGAGAGGAACCTTTTGCCTTTTTGCAACAAACTTAAAGGAACATTTGGCAATTTATTGAAACACTTGAAGGACAATTCACAAAGGATATTTTATTTTATTTTATATTTCAAGGGGCTATTTTTTTTATTTCATATGTGTAAATGTATATACTTGTCCCAATTTTCAATTTAATACAAAAGTGAAGGTAAAATTTAATATCTTGTGTGGTGTTGTTAATTATACTAATACCTCTCTCTCGCCAGAACCTAGCCTTGCAATTGGCCTGTAGACGTGTACATACTCAGTAGTGGGTTACACGGTAAAACGTGGCGAGCCAGCCAGGAGAGAGTGTGATTTAGTGCAATCACCACAATTTTAGTAATTTTACTTATTTTTGAACATTGAATTCCAAGTTTTTGTCTTTTACATTCATTGCAATGGAAGTTATTGAGACTGAAGGTGTGAAAGTGCCAAATTCCCTTATTATAAAGGGTTTATCTCAAACAGAGGTAGATGAAGAGGTTTTTGACCATTTGAAGCAATATGGCAAGATTTCGAGAATAATCAAAGTGCCTAATGCTAGCGACCAGGTTATTGTCGAATTTGAATCTGGATTAGCTGTTGAAACACTTAAGCAAAGTATGCCTTTTAACAGAGTGTGTGATGGTAATACTGATGTTGTTCACCATGTGGATGCTCTTGCCAATGTGTACTCCTCTGAAAAGGGTACAGGTTTAACAGAGTCCTTCCTAGCTCAGCTAAAAGGCATTGCCACACTTAGTGGGAAATCATTTGAATCGCTTTTACAAGATGAGTTACTCAGAATTTCTGACCTTGTTCGCCTGTCAGATCCAGTACCTGAAAAAGTTAAAGAGGTAGCGCCCATTGACTTAGATAATGAACCAACCCATCAGACTGCTTCTAATGGTAAAAATCAGAATGACCCCAAAACTGCAGAATTAGACTTTGCCTCAAATGAACACACCCCAAAACCCAGTAGAGCTACTACTCCAGACGTAGGCCTACCTGAACCACTTCCATGCCCGAAGCCAGCACCCGATCACCTAAACCCACCTGAATTGCAACGGTTCATTGTTGAGCATGTTGTTAAGAGCTCAGATCTCAACTCAACCCTACACTCAGTGAAGCTGAGGACATTTTCGGGCAGAGTACCTTGTCCTAACACTGAGGTTGATTATGACACTTGGCGAAACAATGTGGAGTTTTACTTGGCTGATCCTGCAGTCCCAAAAGGACAACTTGTGAGGAAGATTGTTGACAGTCTCCTAGCCCCTGCTGCTATGGTAGTGAAGTCTTTAAGTCCTTATGACTCTCCGAAAGCTTACCTAGACCTGCTTGATTCTGCGTATGACATAGTGAAAGATGGAGACGATCTGTTCGCAGAGTTTCTTAACATCAACCAGAACTCTGGTGAGAAACCATCCAGCTATCTTCATCGGTTGCAGACTGCCCTGAACAAGATTGTGAAGGTGAAGACAATATCACCCACCGAGTCTAGTAGACAGCTTCTCAAGCAGTTCTGCAGAGGCTGCTGGAACAATACTTTGATCAGTACACTTCAGCTTGAACAACGAAAAGAACATCCACCCACCTTTTCAGAGTTACTGATGCTCTTACGCACCGAAGAAGATAAACAAACAGCAAAAGCAAACAGAATGAAACAACATCTCGGATTCACAAAGACCAAAACTCAAGTACAAGCCCAAAATCTCTGTATGCCTGACATTGAGTATGACTTGCCATCTCCAATTGACACCCCCCCACCAGCGATAAATCAGCTCCAAAAGCAGATAATTGACCTCAAAGCTCAGATTGCAGCCCTCTCTTATTCCAAAGACAAGCCGCAAAATAAACCGCAAGCTGTAAAGCAAAAGCCAAAGCCGAAACCAAATGAACCAGCCAGTGTTGAGTCACAAACAGGCAAGCCTGCCACCACCACTAAAAAACCCAAACCCTGGTATTGTTTTCAGTGTGGTGAGGATGGACATATAGCGAGCAGCTGCACTGATCCACCAAACCCTGCATTAGTAAACGCTAAGAAAAGGGAGCTGAAAGAAAGACAAAGAACATGGGAAAAAGAAAACCCTGGTGTTGATAGTTCTTTAAACCAGTAACTGTTCCTATTGAGGGACGAATAGGAGCAGCGTTAACTAAAAGTTCCACCCCGACTCAGAAAGTTAAGAAAAAAGTGACACTAAATGAACACAGAGCTGTCAGAACTGGTGAACTGCCAAGAGGCCTGGTAGGGAATAAGAGCACAGTAAATGTCAAAGTGAATGGGATTGAATGCAACTCATTGCTTGATACTGGTTCACAAGTTACGACTGTGTCTCAGTCTTTCTATGACTCGCACCTTTCTGATTACACTATCCATCCAGTGAGCGACATACTTGAAGTTGAAGGTGCAAACGGCCAGGCAGTCCCATACATGGGCTACATACAACTAAGTATGCAGTTTCCTAAAGAATTTATAGCTTCGCAACCTGAGATACAGACTCTTGCCTTGATAGTATCAGACACTCGCTCCAACAGTAGTGTACCTGTACTGATTGGCACAAATGTTTTAGACCCTCTATATGAGCAGTTCTATGATGGAAGTCCTTTTGTAAACAACACATACTGTGGCTACCACCAAGTCCTAAAAACCCTGCAGCTGAGACATAAACAAAACTCAAGAGGTCAGATCGGTGTTGTGAGGTTGAGTCGTCATGAGCAAGGTGTCATTCCTGCCGGACAGAAAGCTGTCTTGGAAGGCTTTATCAGCGGGAGTGAAGCGAACAATGAGAGATGGGCAATACTTGAACAGCCTTCAAACTCGTCTTTGCCAGGTGGAATCTTCACTGACAGCTGGTTGATAACTATTCCAACACATTCCCCATACAAGATTCCCGTTGTGCTACGAAATGAAACCAGCCATGATATTATTTTACCAACTAATTCTGTCATTGCAGAGCTTGGTGTCCCTCATGAGATCAGTCAGATTCACAGCACCTGTAGCCCCAGTCATTTGTGGTCATCATCCGCTGCCTGCTCCAGTCAGCAACAGCCCCCTTGCCATCTCGATGAGCAGAAAAGTGACCACTTGAATTTTGATTTTGGAGATTCTCTACTTTCTACGAAATGGAAAACCCGAATAACTCAGACACTGAATACCTACTCAGACGTCTTTTCTCAGCATGACCTCGACTTTGGCCACGCAACGAAGGTCAAACATCGTATCAAGTTGAAGGATGAGACACCGTTTAAACATCGACCGCGGCCTATCCATCCTAAAGATTATGACGCAGTGAGACGACATCTTCAAACCCTGGTTGAAGCAGGCATCATCCGTGAATCAGAATCTCCATATGCTTCACCTATAGTCATAGTCAAAAAGAAGAATGGTGAGGTGCGCCTTTGTGTAGACTATAGGAGATTAAATATGCAAACGATCAAAGACGCCTATGCGTTACCGAATCTTGAAGAGTCGTTCTCAGCATTAAGCGGATCACGTTGGTTTTCTGTGATGGATCTTAAATCAGGATACTACCAGATAGAAATGCATGAAGATGACAAACCGAAAACTGCTTTCGTATGTCCCCTCGGATTTTGGGAATGGAACCGCATGCCTCAAGGAATTACAAACGCACCAAGCACGTTCCAGCGCTTAATGGAAAAGTGCATGGGGGATATCCATCTGCGAGAAGTGCTAGTATTCCTTGACGACATTATAGTTTTTTCCCAGACTTTGGAAGAACATGAAGCTCGTTTGACCAAAGTCTTGGATCGTCTTCGAGAGAATGGTCTCAAGTTATCCCCTGAGAAGTGCCGTTTCTTCCAAACATCTGTCCGTTATCTGGGGCACATTGTCTCTCAAAAAGGAGTAGAAACCGATCCTCAGAAGATCGAAGCCCTCAAGACTTGGCCGAGACCCCGTACCTTGAGGGAACTCCGTTCCTTCCTCGGTTTTTCTGGCTATTACCGGAGATTTGTGCAGGACTATTCAAAGATAGTCAAGCCGCTGACAAACCTAACTGCAGGATATCCACCAGCACGGAAATCCTCTCAGAAAGCCAAGACTGATGTGAAATATTTCCATCCGAAGGAGCCATTTGGTGAAAGATGGACTCCTGCTTGCCAGAACGCTTTCGAGTGTGTAATTGAAAGACTTACCTCGTCTCCAGTCCTAGGATTTGCTAATCCTGAGTTGCCATACGTCTTGCATACTGACGCTAGCACCACTGGACTGGGAGCTGCCCTGTATCAAGAGCAGGATGGACAGATGCGTGTAATAGCTTACGCCAGCCGAGGCCTGTCGCACAGTGAAGCCAGATACCCAGCTCATAAGTTGGAATTCTTAGCCCTGAAATGGGCTGTGGTTGAAAAATTCCACGATTACTTATATGGGCGTTTGTTTACTGTCGTGACTGACAACAAAACGCTTCGGTACATACTCACCACGGCTAAGCTAGATGCCACCAGCTACCGTTGGCTAGCTGCCCTGTCCACCTTCTCCTTTGACATCAAATATCGGGCGGGAAAGCAAAACCAAGACGCGGATGGTCTGTCGAGGAGGCCACACGGAGCACTGATCAATGACAACTGTTCACAGGAGGAGAGTCTGCGGATTCATCAATTTACATCTCACCATCTAACTCCAGTGGATGTTGTCAAGGCCACTTATCAGTACCACGCGGTAGTGAATGATGAGTCACCATCTCATTGTCTTGTGGAGTCACTTGCTATCCACCCTGATGCCGTTCCACCTGTGTTTGAGGATGCGGAGACGGCATTGCAAGGCCTCTGCTCTGTTCCAAAGCACAACAATGCTGATCTAGCCAGACTACAGAGAGAAGATTCCTCAATCAGCATCATCCTTAAGTCGCTTGAGTTTGGTGAGCCTGCACCTCATCAGGAAGTTCAGTCGCCAGAGCTGCTTCTGATGCTGAGAGAGATGAGCCGCTTTGAAGTCAAAGACATGCTTTTATATCGGAGACGACAGTGTGAAGACAGGACAGAATACCAACTTGTCCTCCCACGTGTTTTGAGACCATCCGTTCTTACCAGTCTCCATGATGAGATGGGTCATCTCGGTATTGAACGCACCCTTGAGCTGGCCAGGTCCAGGTTTTATTGGCCGAAGATGTCAGTAGATGTGGAGTCCAAAGTCAAAACCTGCCCAAGGTGTGTCAAGCGAAAACATCAGCCAGAGAAAGCCGCACCGATGGTCAATATCCAAACCAGCCGACCCATGGAGCTGGTCTGTATGGACTTTCTGTCCCTCGAACCGGATAGTCACAACACAAAGGACATATTGGTAATTACCGATCATTTCACGAAATATGCTGTGGCGATACCCACAAAAGACCAAAGGGCCATCACTGTAGCGCGATGCCTGTGGGAGCACTTTTTCGTCCATTATGGCTTCCCGGAGCGCCTGCACAGCGATCAAGGCCGTGATTTTGAATCACTGATTGTCAAAGAGCTCTGTACCTTAGTGGGTACTAAGAAAATCAGAACAAGTCCCTACCATCCCAGAGGTAACCCCGTAGAGCGCTATAACCGTACTCTGTTAAGCATGTTGGGTACCCTGAGAGAGAAAGAGAAGTCCAGATGGCGTGAGTACGTAAAGCCTCTTACTCATGCTTATAATTGCACAAAGAATGAGGTGACTGGGTATTCCCCATATGAACTCATGTTTGGGCGACAGCCCAGATTACCGATCGACATAGCCTTTGGGTTACCAATCAAAGGAACCACCTCTACGTCACATTCGCAATATGTGAAGAACTTAAAATCTTATTTGAAAGAAAGCTACAACATTGCCATTAAGAATGCAAAGAAAGTGGCAGACAAGAACAAGAGAAGGTTCGATATGAGAGTGCGAGAGTCATGTCTGGAAATAGGGGATAGAGTTCTGGTGCGCAACCTCAGACTTCGCAGCAAGCATAAACTCGCTGATCGATGGGAGCCCACTGTGTATGTTGTACAGAAGAGAGCAGGCGAGCTACCAGTCTACACTGTATGTCCTGCGGGTCAGGATGGACCCACACGTACTTTACATAGGGATCTCCTACTACCATGCGGTTTCCTTGCTGAGGAAAACGAGGAGCCTGAGCAGCCTGTTCGTGTCTCTAAGCCCAGAACCAGACGAAGTACTCCTCAGCCAAATGAAAACCCTGTCGATTCTGATGAAGAGGACTATTCATTGTCATATCCTCTACGATTTGAGGTGGAGACAAGAATTCTTGATCCTGGTGTGGTATATCCGACTGGGAATGCTGCAGATGCTACGCAGGCAGGAAATGGACCAAGTTCTCATTTATCAACCCTACTTGGAAACCTACCTGAAATCACCCCTGAATTCCAAGAATCCGATATCCCAAATTCTGCTGTAGTGGAAGAAGAAATAAACCTTATTCAGTTTCCACCTGATGATCCAGCTGACACTGAACCTGCAGAAAAAGAATTGTCTCAGAAAAGGAGCCATGTAAGTGCAGAACATGATTCTTCCATTGAACAGAAAGGAACTCAACAAAGACAAAATAATCAGGAGGAACTGATCACTTTAAGTACGCCGAAGGGAATTGTCAACTCTCCTCAAGAGCAGAGTGACACTGTAGTACCAGAAGATGTCCAACCTGGGAGAACTGACTACCCCTTACTAGATCTATCTGACTTGACAGTTGTCCACAACACTGACCCCTGTCCTGAGTCACGTCCTGTAGAAAGTCCAGATAGTGTTAGTGAGCCAAATCATGATACTGTGCGTAGATCTGAACGTCAGAGAAAAGCACCTTTAAAGTTTACTTATCCCCAGTTGGGTAAGCCCTTAATTTCGTTTGCCCAGACTATTCTGGAAGGTTTTAATAGAGCCTTAGTTGAAACATTTGAGGGTCATCCTTCCCCATCAGAAAATGTCATGAAGGGACTCATGCCAGTTTAGAGAGGGAGGGTGTAACCCAGTTGACAAATTGACAATGAAAAGTAATGATAAATAGTGGATAAATAGCATAAGAATAATAAATAGTTATAGTTCTGATAAAACAGTTCATGAAAGATAGGTTGTTATTGTTAAAAACATGATTTACATGCGTTTTATGTAATGGTACTTTTATTGTGAAAGTTATGGTTGAGTACTTTTATTTTGATATGCCGGATGCTCAGTCGCTATGCATTCTCGGCTAATTGATTTCACTCGAACAATACTGGAGGAGCCTCGGAAAAGATGCTAACTTTCTGTTTTCTGCAGAGCTGGAAACTTTTGAACGGATATAAATTGGAAGATTAAGTTAAGTTTCTTTTGAGACCATCTGATAATATTTTTGTGAACTGTGAAGTACTTTGATGAAGAAAAGAGCCTGTTTACGCCGAGTTTTTCTCTGTTGAACCCTGTCTCGGTCAAGTTTTTGGGTTGGATCTACAAACTGGAGATTCACTCACACCATTGATGGCGAGCCACCCATTGAGCCGACCAGCGATCCGGTCCATTGTCAGATGGCATATCTGCATTCTGGTATCGTTTGACCATTGACTGACTGACTATTTGACTATTACGCTTTTGAACTGAATCGAGGATATCAGCTTTTCACCATCATTCTGAGAGGAACCTTTTGCCTTTTTGCAACAAACTTAAAGGAACATTTGGCAATTTATTGAAACACTTGAAGGACAATTCACAAAGGATATTTTATTTTATTTTATATTTCAAGGGGCTATTTTTTTTATTTCATATGTGTAAATGTATATACTTGTCCCAATTTTCAATTTAATACAAAAGTGAAGGTAAAATTTAATATCTTGTGTGGTGTTGTTAATTATACTAATACCTCTCTCTCGCCAGAACCTAGCCTTGCAATTGGCCTGTAGACGTGTACATACTCAGTAGTGGGTTACAGACCCATATCACAAAACAGCGGATTTTTACTGAGCAGTTATCAAGACATTTGGTTTCATAGCCTTCTGAACAAAATGCTGACCAAGATCCTGTTGGTGTGCCTCCTTTTCAACGCAGGCTCCTCACTGACCTGCAAATGGATGGACAGGAATTTTAAACAATACGGCGAAAGCGCATTGGCTCTTCTCAAAACAATGGTAAGTTCAGGACAATTACGCACAGGAGTAGCCTAAATTACATGTTTATTTACAACTAATATGTATATTTATCTAGAAAATAAACTCCACAAACTCCACTGATGATATTGCGGTGGATGATGCTGTGGCCTTCCCAATTGAGTTGTACAAACACGCCTCCAAAGAGTCGGTAAGTGAAGATTTAGCGTAACTTTCAGAACAATAAAACCATAAATATAATAAATATTCCAGTTATAATGAGTATTTTCTGTTGTTTTTGTTTGTTTTTAGTGCGAAGAGCGCCTCAGTTTTGTGGTACATGTCTTGGATGAGATTTATGCCCTGTTTGAGGAGAACCAAACACATGCGTCCTGGCCAGAGACCACAGTGGATGCCTTTTTGAACATTATTTCGCAGCAGGCAAACGGCGTGAGACGTTGCGTAAGTATCATATCCAAAGATCACCAGTTAATAAGCATAAATAATAGTCGCGGAATGGTGCTTGATTGACCGTTCTGGGTTTTTTGTCCAGGTTGGAAAGCATACTCTAAATCACCACAAGAAGAATCACAGGAAGATGACCATGTATTTTAAGAGACTTTCACAGCACGTCCTGGAGCACATGGTAAGCTTTAATTGTTGAGGAAAAAAGAGAATTACAGTGGTACCTCACCTTACGAATGACCCAACAAACGAACATTTCAAGTTACGAAACGCCTTCACGGTAAATTTTGGTCTCTAGATACGAAAGAAAATTCAAGTTACGAAACGCGAAATCTCAAAAATTCAAATAATGCGCGCTCAGCCACACACATTATACGCTTTTCTCAGACTGGATTTAAACTTTTCTCACATTTGTCTCTCATTTAAACACTCAAACTTTCATAGATTTTCAACAAAATTATTAATAGTGAAGTGTGTGGGGAAGGGGGAGAAGACACGTGTGACCTGGTCTAGACCTGCTCTAGCATGCGTTCGTGGGATTGAAGTCCCCCAGAATAAACTTTGGGGCGTCGGGGAAGATTGTGTCGAGCCGGTGCGTGACGTCACCAATCAGCTGTGCAGCGGCAGCAGCGGCAGTCCGGGGGTGCACGTACACAATAGTAAAAAACAGCTGCTGGAACTCACGTGGCAGGTAAAAGGGCCGAAGAGAGACTGATAAAAGTTCAATGTCTGGAGTACAGATCCTCTCCCGCACAACAACAGTTTTACAGTACCTTTCATTGATGTAGCAGCACACTCCACCACCGCGAGTCCTGCTGGTTACTTCCCTGTCGCGGTCCAGTCTGAGCGGAGTCCCAAAGCCGCTCAGAGACAGATACTCATCTTGGTCCGATTCGTTGAGCCAGGATTCCGTGAAGACAAGTAAACAGGGATTCTTAATCTCCTGCCTGACCGTGACCCAAGCTTCCAGCTCATCGAGCTTGTTGCGGATGGACTGTGCGTTCCCCAGCAGGATGGAAGGCAGGGCAGGTAGCCTGCGGCGGTCCTGTAGAGACAAGTGTTTGAGTCTCCGGTGTATTCCGCCTCATTTTCCCCGTTTGCGGCGCCCCGGTCTGGCAGTCGTCTTGCGGAGCTCCGGTGGAATGTCTGGAGGAGGCATGACATTCGTGGAGAACCGGAGTTGAAGTAAAGACTCCCGGCTAAAGGTAATCCGCGGGAGGGCTCCTCCCCGGAGCGCACTCGGTTCATTTGTCTCATGACTCAAACGAGTCCGCACAACAGCAACAAGTAGTCCAGGTTGAGTAACCACATTGTTGATCAAAAATAAGACACACCAAACACATGGATAAACTTTGCTTAAACGCACCAAACTGCTCGAGAAGCTACCCAGGTCGTACGCTGTGGAGCGCCCCCGGAAGAGACAGACAGCTTTGAGCTGTGTTTAGGTTTTCTCCCCCCTCCCCCTTCCCCCCACACTTCATTATTAATACATTTTGTTGAAAATCTATGAAAGTTTGAGTGTTTAAACGAGAGACAAATGTGAGAAACACGCAGAACACAATGTTACACTATAAAAAAAGTTACACTTGGATCGGGGCCTTGGAACGAATCAGGCTTTTTCCATTGAAATAGCTACTCAACTTACGAATTTTTCACATTACGAAACCACTTCTGGAACGAATTAATTTCGTAAGGTGAGGTACCACTGTAGTTTACACTTTTGACCAAATAAAATAAATAAATAAATAGTTTGCTGTTGAATGTTGATTAAACTGTACAATTCTTTCGTACAGGTCTACAGTGCTGATGCCTGGGAATTTGTTCGGGCAGAAGTCCGAATACATCTCCATAGAGTGCACCTGCTGACTACCACTTAAACCACAAAAACATCACAATCCTCTGAACATAATTAGTCTTTTTAATTGTATAACTGACCTCATATTTATATATTTATTATATTTATTAGTATTTAAGAAGAATATTTATAATTAAATGGACTTGAAATGATGTTGTACACATTTTTGTACTGTATTTTTACACTGTTGAAACTAATAAAATGTAATATTTTGTTGTTATATCACAATTTGAAATGGTCTTAATTAATCGCCTGATAATCAACAATTAAAAATCCTGTAAATAAGCTCAAAGGTTTAGTACACTGTAATACTATTATGATTTTGTCCTTACATTATTCAAGCCAGTTAAAGATGCATTATTCTTGTTTCTATGGATAACACTGCTCTGCTTCGAATGTTCCACAGTATGACATTAATCATTTATTCAACTACAGGTGTTTTCATTGCTCAAAAATGGCTTGAAAACCAGGCATTTTGACTGTAAGCGGAGTTGCCTCTCTACAGATCTGACCAGTAACTTGGCCTGGTTTGGTCTCCATGGTCTCTGAGAGACTGCTTTGACACCACAGTGTGGACAGAGCTCTGTGACCCCCATGGAGAGGACATTAATGCGATGACAGAATGCATCACGGACTACATACATTTTTGTTTTGAAAACATCGTTCCCTCCCAAACGGTGCGGTGTTTTTCAAACAATAAACCATGGATTAACCCTGACATAAAGGCTCTGCTGAAGGAGAAGAAGAGAGCTTTTGGGTCAGGGACCAAGGAGGAGCTGAAGGCTGCACAGAAGAGGCTGAGGAGAGAAATCAGAATGAGCCAGGCCAGCCATAAGAGGAAGATGGAGCGACAGCTACAGGAGAGGAACATCCAGGGGGTGTGGAGAAGTCACAAGACCATCTGCAGTGGGTGAATGACCTCAATGCTCACTTCAGGAGATTTGATCAATCACCCGGCACCCCTCCTCCCCCCACCCAGCTGCCAGCTCCCACCTCCCCAGCTGGACAATGGGGAACTCCTGCTCCTCTTCACACCTTTACCTCTGCTCCACAGCCCTCCACCAAACATGGACTCACCCATCCCCCCAGCCTGCCACTGTCATTCTCTGCAGCCCAGGTGAGACAGGAGCTCAAGAAGATTAGACCGAGGAAGGCAGCAGGACCAGACGGCATCAACTCCAGGCTCCTTAAGTCCTGTGCAGACGAGCTGTGCGGAGTTGTGGAGCATGTCTTCAACATGAGCCTTAAGCTGAGGGTGGTGCCACAACTCTGGAAGACCTCCTGTGTGGTACCAGTGCCTAAGACACCGCACGCTAAAGACCTCAGCAGCTTCAGGCCGGTGGCTCTAACATCCCACCTGATGAAGACACTGGAGAGACTGGTCCTTGGCCACCTCCGCTCCACCGTGAGCTCAGCGATGGACCCGCTGCAGTTTGCGTACCAGCCTGGCATCGGAGTGGAGGATGCCGTCATCTACCTGCTGCATCGCTCACTGTCTCACCTGGAGAACCCCGGCAGCACTGTGAGGATTCTCTTCTTTGACTTCTCCAGTGCTTTCAACACCATCCAGCCACTGCTCCTCAGGGACAAACTGGAGACCGCTGGTGTGGACTGTGACCTGGCAGACTGGATCCTGGACTACCTCACAAACCGGCCCCAGTTTGTGAGAGCCAAGAACTGTGTGTCTGACCTCCTGACCTGCAGTGTGGGGGCGCCCCAGGGCACTGTCCTCGCGCCCTTTCTTTTCACCCTCTACACTGCAGACTTCAGACACAACACGGACAGCTGTGTCCTGCAGAAGTTCTCTGATGACTCTGCCATCATTGGTCTCATCAAGGATGACGATGATGGGGAGTACAGAGGACTAATACAGGACTTTGTGGACTGGAGTCAGCGGAACCACCTCATCATCAATGCAGGGAAGACCAAGGAGATGGTGGTGGACTTCCGCAGACGCCACTCTACTGCCCCCTCAGTGAACATCCAGGGAAGGGATATTGAGAGAGTGGACTCTTACAAGTACCTGGGTGTTCATCTGAACAATAAGCTGGACTGGACTCATAACACAGACGCACTGTACAGGAAGGGCCAGAGTCGGCTCTATCTCCTGAGGAGACTACGGTCCTTTGGAGTGAGAGGGCCACTCCTGAAGACCTTCTATGACTCTGTGGTGGCATCAGCCATCCTGTACGGTGTGGTCTGCTGGTGCAGCAGCATCACAGAGAGGGAGAGGAAGAAGCTGGACAAGGTCATCAAGAAGTCCAGCTCTGTCCTGGGCTGTCCTCTGGACTCAGTGCAGAAGGTGGGGGACAAGAGGGTCCTGGCTAAGGTCACCTCTATGCTGGACCATGAGTCTCACCCCCTGCAGGACGCTCTGTCTGCTCTGGAGAGCAGCATCAGTGACAGACTGATTCACCCTCGCTGTGTGAAGGAGAGTTTCGCAGGTCTTTCCTTCCTGCTGCTGTCAGACTGTACAACGAACACTGTTAACATGTCATTCAACGTATCTGCACTTACAAATATTCAACTATAATCCAGAGTCTATTTTTAGGTCTAGTTTTAAAATTATCCTAGGCCATTATTTATTTATTAGGGACCGAGCCCGAAGGGGGACGAAGGTCCCTATTGTTGTTGCTTTGTTTCCGTATTATTATTCTTGTTCATACACGCTGGGGCAATTTTGAGCATGTTCCCATGCTTCAAAACAAACAAAACTTTGCACGGGCATCACAAAGTGCTGCCAGTACGACCACACAAAGTCTCGTCCCTGGGGGACCTGGGGGTCCCTGGGAGACCCCCCACTGGGGGACCCCCAGTGGGGGGTCTCCTAGACCGTACCTCAGATGGGCATAAATTTTGGTAAGCATAATCTTAAGACGTTGGAGATGTTAAATTGCGAAGGATTTTCAAATAGGCGGTAATATGACGATACGGCGGATCGATAAAGTTAGGTATGGAATTTGAAACACTTCTCCTACACCGTACCTCAGATGGGCTTAAATTTTGGTGAACATAATCTTAAGACGTTGGAGATGTTAAATTGCGAAGGATTTTCAAATAGGCGGTAATATGACGACACGGCGGATCAATAAAGTTAGGTATTTATTGAATGGGAGTGATGAGTTATGAATGGGAGGTATTTGTTGCTAGGCAACGCCCTGATCAAAGGTACATTGATCTTTGTACCTTTGGTCTGATATAGCTGCAAGCAGCAATGTGGGGACAAGCATCGAAGGTTCATGTAGGCCTCAGCATGTAGGCCACATGCAGGGTCTGACAGGGTCTAACAGAGTCTGACAGGGTCTGACAGGGTCTGACAGGGTCTGTTAGACCCTGACAGGGTATCTACAATGTCATGGCCACGCCCAACAGGAAGTGAGATAATTGTGCCAGGCACACGAAATTTGGTATGGCTGTGCGTCTCAGTAAGACGAACAAACGCAGGTGCGAGGTCCCGACCAACGCCGCTTGCGGCTTTAATTTATTATATTGTTCTGTTGCATGTTACTTTTTCGTGCTGTTCTTGATCTGTGCGTTGCAACACTGGAATTTCCCCACTGTGGGACTAATAAAGGCATATGTTATGGTGATGGAAAGGTTTATTGCCACACTGTGAAACATTTCAGTCAAAGCAATAACGTCTACATGAGCAGATGGTGGACCTGATGGAAATGATGGAGGAAAAAATATAACAAGAAGTCTGAATGAGAGAAAAAGTAAAATATCTAATTAAAAAAATGAAAAAAAAAAAAACATTGAAAATTACAAGTACTTTGGAAAAATGTGGAAAGATGAAGCTGAGAGCAAAATAAGAAAACTGGATGAACTCACAATTTCATACATAAAAATAGACTGATCAGCCAACACGTAAGCAGAGCAAAGACAGGAAAAGAGCCATTTGAAAGAACAAGAAAAGATTTTCTAAAGAACCATGCTTTTTCTGTTGTCAACTTGGACACTGGAGACAAGAGAGCCCTTTACGCCATGAGCCCTCTACATTTACACCATCTTCTCCAAGTCAACTTGTGACCTGAAAGCCTCTGTGGAACTACAAAACACCAACATCCTTTATATGTGTTACATTTTAGAGACATTGTTTTGAATCAGTCACACACACTGGTCAGACTCAAATATAGATCTGCATTATGAGGGTGAGTGTTGATCAGTGGTACAGACGTACGTTGAGAAAGCCGTCCAAGCAGACGGGGACCTGATAATACATGGGCTTCTCTTGAGTGGTGGTCCTGCTTTTTGTAACATATTCTTCTGGAGTCAATAAAATGACAAGAATGTGAAATTATAAGGCCACTCTCAAACAAAAATAAGATAATTCAATGTTTACAACAAACTGGACAAGTACCAGAAGTCTGTGTACTGGGAAGGTGTTTTTTACCAAGGAAAAGGAACGCCAGGACACATCAATCAATCAATCAATCAATCAAACATTTATAAGGCGCTTTTCATACAAAATTGTAGCACAAAGCGCCTTACAGTGGTCAAGGATTAGAAGATTGACCCTCATTGATCTCGCACAGGAGAAGTTGTTTCTATATTTGACCCGGGGACCATCCCCATGATTTTGTTTTGTTATTTATGCTTTGGTCAGGCCCTAAGCTGGAGGATTTTACCTATGGCGCATGTTTAGGTTGGCGCACATCCCCCACACGTCTATGGCCTTGGTGTATGGGAGACCAAGTGTGACCTTAGGAGCCCCGAAAAACAAAGCACACAATCAGACCAAGTTCAAATTAGTTTGGCCCTTGTTTAGGCCTGGTTAGTCCTGATTAGTCATGCCTCGTACCTGTACCCATACGGCTGGATGAGAGCCCCCAGCTTGACTTGAGAGGTTCTCTCGGCCTCTCCACAATTAACTTAACTCTTAGTGGCTGGTTCTTCAGGTTGGTGAACATCACATTGTCAGGTTTGATGTCTGTATGCACGATGTTGAGCCCTTTAAGAGCATCTAAAGCCACCAACAACTGCAGAGACAGAAGAGGGAAGTTAGCATCATTTCAATCTGTAAAAAATGAACTTTTGTTTGAAAAATGTGGTTAGGATTTTAGTTCTCTTATTTGAGTGGACATGTCTGAAACAGTTGTTTCAGACAGGCTGAGGCCTGTCACATGTCACAATGTAAGGGGCTTGTACTACCAGTACAGAATTACATATGTAATGTACACTGTAATTGCATATTTCTAAATAATAAAACAGCTTAAACACCTTTACAGAAGTCGTCAAGAGACGCTAAGGGTGTTAGCATTGAAGCTAGCGCTAGTTAACAAATGTGTTTAAAACAGAACAGTCTGAAATTGCAACTTGGCTTAGCAGTACGTAGACTTCCATGTGTTCCTATATTGTAAAAGATTCATACTTGTACACACTTAACAGCAGAAAAGGCTTCTCTAGACTGACTGTAAACACCAGCTTACACTGAGCACACTGAACAGAATAGACAGTATGATGTAGCGGCATATGAATTGAAAAAAAAAAAAAAAAAAAAAAAAATATATATATATATATATTAGGGGGATGCAAATTATCGATTCATTCATTAATTGATAGTTGATTGACCTTATCGATCGACTTTTCCCTTTTCACCTGAATTATAGTGTTTCAATAGGGTCTTTAAGAATATAAGCTATAGTATACATAACACTGAGTCATAAATATATCATAGTATTATTATATTGTATATTCCTCAATTAATTATTCCTTAGTAAAAAGCAGACAAATGTATTGATGCTGAATAACAAAATACAGTAATCCCTGGCTCTATCGCGGTTCGCGGATTTATTTATTTTTTTCAAATTTTTTTTTATAGTGTAACATTTTTTTATAGTGTAACATTGTGTTCTGCATCCTGATTGGCTAAGAGACTAGACCAGGACTAAACGTGGACTAAACCAGGTCTAGACCAGAACTAAACCAGGTCTAAACCTGGACTAAACCAGGATTAAACCACCACGTACCGCTGCTGGTTTCGTGCGGCTGGTTTGTGGCTAGGGCTGAGACTACGCATTCCGGGCGCCGCGGTTCGATCTCATGCTCAGCAGCCCCGGTGTACGCACGGGGGCTCCTGAGCAGTGCCGTGGCGCCTGCAGCCGGCTGTGAGTCGGGCTTGGCGCAGCGTGGTGCGCGGTTGCCTTGTTTCGTGACCACGCGGGTGCGCGTGTCCGCGATTAGCGATTAATTGCAATTAATGCATTTTGTTCGACCAACATCTTGATCGACAATTAATCGTAAGTCGATTAATTGTTGACATCCCTAATATATATATATATATATATATATATATATATATATATATATATATATATATATTCTCATCCAGCTCGGGTCCTCTACCAGAGGCCTGGGAGCTTGAGAGTTCTGCGCATTATCTTTGCTGTTCCTAGTACTGCACTTTTCTAGACTGAGATGTCTGATGTTTTTCCTGGGATCTGTTGTAACCACTCCTCCAGTTTGGGGGTTACAGCCCCGAGTGCTCTGACCACCACGGGCACCACTGATGCCTTCACCTTCCAGGCCTTCTCCAGCTCTTCCTTGAGCCCCTGGTATTTCTCTAGTTTCTCGTGTTCCTTTTTCCTGATGTTACCATCGCTTGGTATTGCAATGTCCACCACCACGGCTCTGTTCTGTTGCTTATCCACCACCACTATGTCTGGCTGGTTTGCCATCACCATTCTGTCAGTCTGTATCTGGAAGTCCCACAGGATCTTGGCTCGGTCATTCTCCGCAACCTTTGGAGGTGTTTCCCACCTTGACCTTGGGGTCTCCAGCCTGTACTCTGCACAGACGTTTCTGTACACTATGCCCGCCACTTGGTTGTGTCGCTTCATGTATGCTTTCCCTACCAGCATCTTACACCCTGCAGTTATGTGCTGGACTGTCTCAGGAGCCTCTTTGCACAGCCTACACCTTGGGTCTTGTCTGGTGTGGTAGATCTGGGCCTCTATTGCTCGGGTGCTCAAGGCCTGCTCCTGTGCAGCCAGGATGAGGGCCTCTGTGCTGTCTTTCAGACCAGCCCTCTCCAGCCATTGGTAGGATTTCTTCATATCAGCCACTTCAGTTATGTTTCGGTGGTACGCCCCATGTAGGGGTTTGTCCTGCTTGGGTCATTGTCATGTTGGATGACCCATTTTCATTTTCCTGGCAGAGGGAAGGAGGTTATCACTCAGGATTTTAACGACACATGGCTCCATCCGTCCTTCCCTTGACGCGGTGAAGTTGTCCTGTGCCCTTTACAGAAAAAACAGCCCAAAAACATGTTTCCACCTCCATGCCTGACGGTGGGGATAGTGTTCTTGGGGTCACAGGCAGCATTTCTCTTCTCTTCCTCCAAACACGGTGAGTGAGTTGAGTTAATGCCAAAGACCACAGCACCTTCTCCCAGTCACTCTTGAAATCATAAAAAAAAAATCTTTTATTATTTAAGTTACATATCCTCAAAACTACAATAACATTCGCAAAGTACTCAGAAGACACAACGGGGGATGTGGGCACGGGAACAAACACCACTGGGTATAAGGGCCGAGAGGGGGCAGGGGTCAGAAGTCCAACCGAGGGGAACCGGTTCGGGAGACGGAGAAGAGGGTATTGTCTGGGGTGAAGGTGCTGCGGAACTCCGCTTCTCTTGCGGAGTGGAGATGGTGAACGTGGGCGCTAAGGAGCGCTGTGAAGAGGGGCCAGTGCTCCGCTGCGCGGCCGTCGTGGAGGTGGTGGTTCCGTGCCACGAATTCAGGTGTTCATTGGCCTACATGTGCCTTCTTAAGCAGGGGAACCTTGCAAACACTACAATATTTGAATCCATTGTGGCATAAAGTGTTACCAATGGTTTTCTAAGTGACTGTGGTCTTCTTAAATTTTTGAATGATTGCACCAACAATTATCTCCCAGCTTTTGGCTCATGGTTTTGTAGCCCATTCCAGCCTTGTGCAGGTCTACAATCGTGTCCCTGACATCCTTTGAGAGCTCTTTGGTCTTTCCCACGTTGGAACATTTGGAGTTTGATTGATTGACTGATTCTGTGGACAGGGGTCTTTTATACAGGTGGTAGTTAAAAAAGGCGTCTAATTCAGGTGAAGAGTTCATTGGGAGTGGCTCACTGATCTGTGGGAGCAAATACTTATTTCACACAATGAAATGCAAATCAATTAATATACTGTATTTTTATAATGTGATTTTCTGGATGTTCTTTTTGATATTCTATCACAAGGTTAAAATAAACCTACCACCTACTACAAAGAAATTAACAGTCTACTGTGACAAACTTACAAAATCAGAATCAGCAAGGGAACATACCGGTATATTATATGTGTGTATCAACTGATCGCCATTGTCTTATTATTTATCTGATTATGTCTCAACATGCTCTTGCATAAGACCTTTATTCAAAACTAGCGACACGTTGACGATAATTTTATTGTGATGTGCAGTGCATAGATAGTCGTTTTATTTCTGTGTTATTTTGAAATCCGCACCGGAACTACAGTCACGGTCACGTGCGCTTGATGGATCCCGTGGAGCTCGCGCCTGGGAGACACCTTGAGCCAGGCACGACTCACGTGTGGAGCTAAATATGCAGCAGAGATGAAGCGGAAAGGGGTGCGAGGCTGACCGCGGAACTCAAGCACCTGGAGCTCCGAAGAGAGGCGACATGAAGAAACACCAGAGCCCCAGCAAACTGCCACCGCGGCCGTGCTCTCCCGCCGTGCTCCCCGCGCACAGCGGAGAGATCACCGTCCAACAACTTAACGAGCTGGTGTCGGATGGCAGCGGCTTCTACCAACTCCCCACGCAGCACTTCAACGAAGTCTTCCCGCGGATCTACATCGGAAACGCGTAAGTGGTGCGGCATTTTATATGTGCATCTGACTGGTGAAACAGGTTTTTAGCTCCAGACGGTGACAACAGTGGCGCACGTCGCACGGATCACGCACAGATCACGCGCACAGGGCGGGAGACTCACGCGACAGCCTGTTGTCACCCACAAAGCAGTGCGTGGCACCCATGGGAGACTCTGTATCCTTACTGCCCAGTGTTTACGTGCTGCCACTGTAGACACAGGTGATCTGTCAGGTCTGCAGACATCACTGATACATCGTACTTAAAATAACAATAAACGTGCAGAGGAAAATACAATGTAGACTCTGTTCATGAAGTCCAAAATAATGAAGATATCACTGAAGCCTAGCACTTTCCTCCTGTGATATAGCGACACCATCATGGTGAATAGACCGTAGACTGTAGATGTGATGAAGCCATTTCCATCTGTGGACTCTCTTCTTTGTAGGCCCATGTTATTCGCAACCCTAACATCTCTTAACAATTGTGACTCTCAGTTTGGAATCCATGGATGTAGTAGTAGGAAGAGCAGTGTTTATAGTGTAGTAGCCTTGAGTTGAAGTAATGGCCACATGCACAGTCCCTCCTGCAGAGCACACTCATACATCATGGTGTTGTATATTAACCATAGTATGGCTACAGACATAAATCTACTGGTTGGTTGATGGTGAACTATTGGCTCTGTAATGAACATGCTGACTCTTCAGGAATTTACAGCCTCATATTCCTGTTAGGCCAGTTCCCAGGACACACTGAGGTTTGGCAAATTTAATCTCCAATAGCAACACAAAGAAATAGGCCTACCTTAAGCAAGGTAGAGGATAGAAGTCATTCATTTTTTTTTATTCTGCATTTGTGGTTAGAGCCATACTGTTTTATAATATTACTATCTTAGTGCTTTTTTAAACTTTTCTGGACACAGAAAGTTTAATTAAATTAACAAAAATATATATATTCCTTATTAACTACAAATCTTAAAAATAATAACCTAAGAGGATTATCTTGATTCAAATTAGTTTTTTGTTGTTGTAGTCCAGGGTTAGTTCTGGGTTGGTTCTGGTTTTGTCCAGGTTTAGTTTCAAGTTTAGACCAAATAGTCCTAGTTTTCATGTGGTGATATTGCTTTTTTAATTTGAAGACAATTATAATTCATTTCCAAAAAAATAAATCTCCATCTCGGTGTTATAGCAATTTTATTATTTAGCCTTTTTTGTAGTAGCTGTAGTACAATAATTGTGCTAAATATTGTGCAGTCCACTTGTGGTAAATGGTCTACTGAAGGAGCTGTTTCACATTTGTATTCAGAATTGGAAGTTTTTCTCAACTGTCTGATGGCCTGGATGAACTTGGCTTGTCTCTGGTACATCTTTTGGCACTGGTGCCTGCTGCAGAGAGGGAGGAGGGGGGAGGTCAGTACAGGGGAGGCTGTATACAACCATTTTACTGTATCTCTCAGAGTGACAACATCAATGTGGATGTGCCAATCTGGCTGTTCAGAGACGGACTTGAGTGCTTTTTCATTACTGGTCACTAGAGTTGTCCAAATAATAGATATAGATATCCATTTACTAATTAGACACTGACAAATAGGACTGATATTTTCACTTTTTATCATATCAGCTTTCGGCCTTAAAGGTCCTGTTGTACGCATAACTGACTCCTGTGAGCTTTTAGTCATGTTATAATGCTGTTATCTCATGAAAAACATAGCTGGAGTTGTGCTTTGTTTCATTCACACATGTTTGAGTAATCCTATATTATTAGTCTGTCTACATTTCTAAAGCTCAGAATGCTCCGTTCCACCTTGTGATGTCAAGTAGTCATAGTTGCCAAGTTAACAGCTAATTTTTACCTTTTGTTTAGGCAATTCTAGGACTGAAATGATTCTAGTGAAAGTGTATGGAGTTTAAAAACACAGTGGACCACTCGTGTTACCACATTAGGGGTGGGTGTTGGCAAAGAAGTCACGATTCAATTTGAATCACGATTCATATGCCATGATGCGATACTATCACGATGCATCACGATTATTGCGATGCATTGCAATATATTCGACATACTTCAGTGAAAATGTACCAAAAAAAAGAGGATAACTTAAATATCAGTGGCTGTGTATCTGGGTAGTGTCTTCAATTGATACATAACTCTGAGCAACTCAATTCATAACTGAATTTATTGAATAACAAAAACAAATAAACCAAACCAATAACAAAAAAAGTGCATAGGATTTTTTCTAAAACAAAAAATGATGTTCAAACATTTGCCATTTTGGAGGTAGCTACCATCATAACAAACAATACCCTTTCACAAAGAAAAAAGTGCATAGGATTTATAAAATAAAAAAAAAACTAATAATTGATTTATTAATATTAAATATTAAATAATTAATTAATAATAATCGATTTTTGGCATTAAAAATCAATGCAGTATATTGTGAAAGTTAGTATCGCGATGCATTGTCATGACGATTATTTTGCACACCCTTATACCACATGACATCATAACGTGGAGTGTTTTCTGAAGAACTCTACCTAAATATGCAGGATTTGTGTATTAAACATGTGTGAACGAAAACACAACTCTAGATATGTTTGTGATGAGAAAACAACATAACATAGATCAGAAATCTCTTGCAGAGGCTGCTATTTTGTTTGCTAACCAGATGCCTATGCATAATGTTTATTTGTTTTACTTTAATGGGAAGAGGACACTACACAAAATCTGCGCTTTATCCAACTTGTGACTTCACACCATTGCATAACAGGTAGTCCAGGTTATCAAAATGGAGGCTACAAAATTAATTTAATAAACCATAAGTTCTATTTAATGAGATTACTGCTGTCCCCATTGTAGTGAAGGTCTAATGAGATATTACAAATGGCTGAGGAGCAGAAGAGATCGATGGTGGACTAAAGCCTGTTCTCTGTCCACTGGGACGCACTAAGTCTGTGCTGAGGCATCTTATTAGTACAGCTCTGTGCTACTTCAAATGCACTATTGGTCAGCACTATTCTACAGCATCTACTAATGTGGGGTATAGTAGAATAAGACTCATGAAATATTTTAGTTTTGTCCTAGTACAGATATTAAAAAATGGTAAAAATCAGACTTATGTGTGCTGTCTTCATTTTAATGCATTTTTATCATCCTCGAACCAGGAAGTAACGTTAGGAGCTTGTCTATAAATATGTCTGTCTGTTATTATCATTTTGTCTCGCTTATAAAATTTTCGCTGTGAATAATTTGGATGCAAACTGTTTAAAATGAGCTAGTTCTGTTTTCATGTTAAGAAGGTTAAATCAGATACAGTGTCTTTAAAAAATATGTGACGATTAAGCTATATAGGTAGGTAGAAATTGTCCTTCTAAACCTCATATGATGTTCTCTGATCCATTAGTCCTAATTATGGTCCAGTTATTTTCAATTTAGTAAATAACTGAAAGTACATTTTTACAAAAAGTTTTACTTTAAATCAGTAGCCATTTCAATTCACAAATTCAGGAATAGCTAGTTTAATAGAACTAGCATCTTGCACTATTTGTAGGGCATATTTATTCTTGGTTTAATTAATTAAGGTACACTATTTCTTTCATGTCCCCTTAGGGAAATATATCTTCACTGGTGCTGGGGGAACATGTCAGGAGCAGTTGGGTACCACGTGCTACACGGATCTTGAGCTTAGGCTTGGTTAGGACTTGTGCATGTGTTAGATTTTGACTTGTATGTAATAATAACTCTAATCTCTGCTTCAGAATTTCACTGTAAAGTCATCCTTAAAGGGCCCATATTATGCTATTTTCTGATCTTTATCATGTTGTTTCCACATTACAAACATACTTGAGTTATCTTTTGTTTCACACACACGTTTGACACACAAACCCTGCATATCAGGCTGAGCTGTTCTCTTAAGCAGAAGACATTCTGTTCCATCTTGATGTCATGTGGTAATGCATGAAGTAGGGGTGTGAATCTTTCACTCACAAAACGGTTCAATTCGAATCTCAATATACAGGCTACGATTCGATTCAGGGATGATTAATAAAATTAGTAAACGATCCAGTACGTGATTTGATCCGATCCGGTTTGGTTAATTTCGATTCAATACAAGTTGACAACAAGGAGAGAAACAGAAATGAAATTTCAAAATGGTATCCTTTTGTTTATTTAGTGTCCAACAGACAATACACCAGGCCTACTGAAAAACTGGCAATCCAGTTTGCAAAACTCTGCTCATACTTAAAATACAATACATTCCTTCCCCCAAGCAACACAAAACAATAAGGTTAGATATCAAAAATAAAAAAAGTTGTTATAAAACAAGCAAGTTGCCTATTAACTCATTCACTGCCGGCCTGTTTTTAGAATTCAAACCCCCAGAGTGCCAGAGGTTTTAGTGCATTTTCACTGATTTTTCAAGACTCACAGAATACGGAGTTCTTTGACTATATAAACATGGCACACATCGAAATAAAGTGTAGACTCTCTTCTTTCACCTGGAAAAAAAATATGCTTCTAACCTTTTTGGTTCTCAAGTAATTGATAGCAGAACATAGGGTAGTTTCAGCAAAAACACAAAGTGGAGAAAACAAGCGTTTTGTGCAAAGAGGGATTTCTAGCAGATCAGTGTTTTTGACGTCAATACTTATTGATTTAGTGACACCTCAAACATCTAATACAACAGAGAAAGATATTTTATGGCAAAGTACATTTTTTATTTACAAATATAAAAATATAAGGCTCTGTGTATTGAAAATTCCTTCAAATCAATAGTGGCAAGAGATGTTACAGGATATAATAATATCTTTTCATATAAAAATAGACTTTGTCACTTCACAACAAAATTGAGGCATGCTCAGAGTACAGACCCATAATAAAAACTAATATCTATACAGAGGTCCCTCGCTCTATTGCGGTTCACTTTTCTCGGCCTCGCTGTTTTGCAGATTTTTTTTTTTTTTTAATTAAATTTTTTTTTTTTTTTTAAAGATCCCATGACATGGTATTTCTTGATGCTTTTATATGGCTCCTTAATGGTTCCCTAATACTGTAAATGAATCCTTCTTCAAAATCAACACTCAGTGCATGAGAAAGAGAGATAAGATGAGAGAGTCATACATGTCACTCTGGAACACTCCATTATAGGCGTTGTTGCTTGAATGCAAATGAGGAGGACAGAGCTGGCTTATAGTAGGGGGTGGGGGCGTGGCCAAGCTCTCCGCTCCGTGACCCACTTCCGTGTTTTTGCACGGGGGAGAGATGAGAAGCCTTCCATTGAAAAATAAACACATTTCCGTGCGCTCTCAAGACTGGTTCCGCCGCCTGGACTCCAGGTTCCACCAGTTCGTTCTGTGGAAACAGACCGTGTTTCTTCTCGGGACCGCAGGCTTGGTCTCGTACTCGCAGCTCCAGGTGAGGTGCACGGATTTGACCACGATGAGCAGTGTACACTTCTCCGGGTGGTCAATGCGGGAAGTAGCAGCAGTGTTTCCGCAGAACGAACTGGTGGAACCTGGAGTCCAGGCGGCGGAACCAGTCCTGAGAGTGCACGGATGCGTTCTCACTAGAGCCTGCGCGTCCCAAGACGTGGCAGTGCTGTGGGATGAGCGCGGTGCGCCCTGCTCGTCCCATCTGTGCTCACACTGTTTGAATGAGAAGCAGTCCGAGCCGCACCGGGCTCCGGGGACGGATGCATGAGAAGTGGAGACATGAGTCACTGGATCCGTAGGAAGTCCAGACCAGGACTAAGACATGAGGACCAGACTGGGACTAGACCGGAACTAGACCAGGACTAGACAAGGACTAAACCAGGACTAAACCAGGACTAAATCGGGTCTAAACCAGGTCTAAACCAGGTCTAAACCAGGTCTAAACCAGGTCTAAACCAGGTCTAAACCAGGTCTAAACCAGGACTAAACCAGGACTAAACCAGGACTAAACCAGGACTAAACCAGGACTAGACCAGGACTAGACCATGTCCATGCAGCTCTTTGAAAAATGTTAATACCAGTCTGAGAAAAGTGTATGTGTGTGGTGAGGAGTTTACAGCCTTGTATGTATAATATACTGTATGTATAATAATTGTAAAATATAAAGTTGTCCTTCTTCGCGGATTTCACTTATTACGGGTTATTTCTGGGACCTAACCCCTGCAATAAACGAGGGACCACTGTACACACACACACACACACACACATATACATATATGTAAATACACACAAGCCCATGCATAAACCTTTACATACACACAGCTATACCTACACACACACGCGCACGCACATACACACACACATAACTTCATTCATTACAATTACAATTAAACTTAATTCTTCTCTTCTCATGCATCTCTGGAGACGAGTATCTACTGCTCCAAGTCAGTATTCGTCTTCCTTGGCGCTGTCCTAATTCTGATCAGAGTTCCCTGCTTCGCAGAGCGCGAGCCCGAGCACGTTGCCTGCCTACTGTCTATGAGAGAGACCACTCATGGTCACAGGAGCTAGGAAACCGATTCGCGACCGTAAATCCGGGCCATCGGACAGTTCGTAGTGCATTTTTACCGATGATCGGTACACTCAGATCGCAGAGGTCACAGACCGATAACCGATCCAAATCAGTTAATCTTTACACCCCTAGCATGAAGTGATCCCCTGTGTTTTTAGGCTGTATTTACACATGGCTGGGTATGTGAGAAACTAATATTTCTCTCCCTCCATTTTCCAAAATATCATTGTGCACGTAGCATCGTTTTCAAAAAAGCTTTTATTTACCAACCCGCATAAATACGTCATTGAGCGCCATCATAACTATGCCAAGACTATGGGCAGCAGTGTAGGAAGAACGAGAATGCTCTGCAAGCCAATCAGAATCGCACTTTTGGTGCGTCAGCTGCCTAAAACTCAGTTTCTCACTTTACATGCAAACGTGAAACCGTAATTTTCCAGAATCTCCACTCAAGCTGGAGTTTTTAGAAAGATTTGTTTTCAGAGGCGAATTCACCGTTTGCATGTTAAAGATGGGTACATATGAAGGAAAATGTCTCAGTTTTTAAAAATACCAATGTACGTGGAAACGGGGCCTTAAAGATCCGATGACATGGTACTTCTTGATGCTTTTATATGGCTCCTTAAAGGGACAGTGTGTAGGATTCGTGGCGCATAGGTGGTTACTAGCTATTCCACTTCCTCTTTTGGCTATGGCAGACCACGAGGGTCACCCGGACGCGACGTACCGCCGACATCGCGCGTGCCCGCGCACGAACCGCGCACCGCTGTATACATAAAACGCGGTCCCCCGTTCACTTTTTTTTTTTCTTTTCGCATGAAAACACACAATCCCGATCATGATTCATGACAATCTACACATCAAATGAAACCTTACAGTCTCCTCTTTTTGACTATGCAATTCATTTCCCTGCAAAACAATCACTCCCCGAGCACATGGGGCTTTTATACAGAAAAGCACAAAACTTAGCTTACTTAGCTTACCTTTGAAGGCTCTGCACAGGTCAAACTCTGTATTTCATCATAAACTTGGTCTCAATCTGTCCATAAGGATCCAGCGAATAAAATCCAGTAAAACAATTTAGTCCAAAATACGTGTTATATCCATTACGATGTGTGATCCGGCAGCATGCTCCCCCCTCCCCCCCTCCCCTTCCCCTTCTCTCCTTCGCTCCTGGCTGCATATGGGAGCAGAGGAGCGAAGGAGAGAAGGGGAAGGGGAGGGGGGAAGGGGGGAGCCACATGCAGCGCGGCTGAGCAGCTGTTAGCAGGAGCCGAGGCGAAGGATGAGCCCAAATGTCCTTCTGCGGCTCTTGTATTCAAAATGGCTGCCTCTATATGGGGAAGATCCCCCTTTTATGTGACTATATCTAAGTCCAAAAGAATACTTTGATTTCATGATGGAAGTGAAAAGGCTTGGAAAACAATGTATTTTTGAATGGGTATCTTCAATTTCAGTAATTAACAGGTAAAAATCTTACACACTGTCCCTTTAATGGTTCCCTAATACCGTAAATGAATCCTTCTTCAAAATCAAGATTCAGTGCATGAGAAACCGAGAAAAGATGAGAGAGAGTAATTTTTCTCTCTCTGAACAGGCCATTATGGGCGTTGCTTGAATGCAAATGAGGAGAAAAGAGATGGCCTATAGTAGAGGGTGGGGGCGTGGCCAAGCTCTCCACTCTCAGCTGTGCGCTCTCTGATCCATTTCCGCGTTTTTGCGGGGAGAAGAGATGAGAAGCGTTCCATTGAAAAATAAACACATTTCCACAGAAAATAAAATTAAACCACTGCTGTTCAAAGGTCCAGAGGCTCAGATAAAGGACTTCCGAGCCTAGAAACACTCGGACGTGCCTCCAGGCAAATAAAAAAACGCATTTCGCATTGCCTAGCGCATTCGCGGTCCAAACTCTCTGGGCGTGATTTAGAGACGCTGAGTACAGCAGACGGGGGTGGAACTGCATTTGCATTTCTTTTTTCGATCCGACGTCAATAAGGTGCCTTGTTCAAAATCGCCCGTTTGAGCTCTGATATTTTGTAACGCAGAAAAGGATCGCAAATGCTCAGTTTAGACATTTCGCAACTTTTAACCATGGGGGATGGCCTAAACAGGGTAGGGGAGCTCACATTAACGTTCAAAAACCTCAGAAAGTGAAAATTTCATGCCATGGGACCTTTTAAACTCCATACACTTTCACTATAATCGTTTGGCAATTCCAGGACTGAATTCATCCAATCTCTAACAGACTAAAAAAAGAGTTACTCAAACATGTGTGAATGAAACAAAACAAAGCACAAATCCAAGTATGTTTTTGATGGGATAGAAAGAGCTTTAGGCCTAAAACTCATAAGAGTCAATAATGTGTAATATAGGACCTTTCATATTAACTCACTGTTTTAGTCTGAGTTTGGGGAGTCCAGATTTAGCCCCATTAAAAACACAATGGTCATGCCATCATACCACTGACTGCACAGCCTGTAATGTCTTTGTAAGGGTCCACAATGGAGCAACTGGAGGTGTGGCTTTTTGCTTTAAGGGCCACTTGTTTCTTGCTCAGCTCGTGTTAAATAATAGATGTTATGGGACTGCAGATCGCAGGGCGAGGACAGAGGCCAGGCCTGTCCACGTGAATACAACAAATGCACCATCACACACAGATGAACTCGATGTGCTTTTGCACTGGGAAAGTATTGTATAATGGAGGCATATTTCAGAAGTAGTGTGACCATGGTATTATTAATTAAACAGCTTTTATTATTAATATCATTGCATACAATTAGAATAGAGGCTTGAGTTCTCACTATAGGCTACATTATCTGATGATAAAGGTGCACTGTGTAACCTTTCTGCATCTCCATGAAGATGTTTTGTCTGGAATGTTCCACAGTATGGCATTAAACATACCTATCTTGTATTTATTCCTACACGTGTTTGTTTTAAAAAATTAACCCTTTAAAATATTAGGTTGCATGAATCTGGCCGGTAACTGGGCTTAGTGGCTTCCCCTGCTTTTCTCTATGGACAGTTTTAATGCCATACTGTAGAACATTTCAGTCCAAGCAATAACCTCTCCACGGAGATGAGCAGATGGGGGCGGTGTTTCTTTTCACTGTAGCATTGGAACTGGTATTGAGTAAGCTTTTTTCTTTAGTATCAAAATTGAGCTTGGAATTCTAGTTTTATATTCATGGGCTCTTTTTTCATGAAAAAAGAGCCCATGAATATTAGGGGTGTGCAAAATAATCGTCATGACAATGCATTTGCGATACTAACTTTCACAATATACTGCATTCTTGATGCCAAAAATCGATTATTATTAATTAATAATTTATTAATTATTTTTATATATATATATATATATATATATATATATTTTCTTTTTAATAAATCCTATGCACATGTTTGAACATCATTTTTTGTTTTAGAAAAATCCTATGCACTTTTTTTGTTATTGGTTTGGTTTATTTGTTTTTGTTAATAAATTCAGTTATGAATTGAGTTGCTCAGAGTTATGTATCAATTGAAGACACTACCCAAATACACTGATATTTAAGTTATACTCTTTTTTTTTTTTTTTTTTTTTTTTTGGTACATTTTCACTGAAGTATGTCGAATATATTGCAATGCATCGCAATAATTCAAGTATCGTGATGCATCGTGGCATATGAATCGTGATTCGAATTGAATCGTGACTTCTTTGCCAATACCCTCCTCTAATGAATATAAAGATATATGATTTATAAAGGATAGTACATTACCTCAATAACTGCAGCATTTGCTATTTGCTAATTGCTAGGCCTATCACAATAATTATATTATTGATTTATCGTTCAATAAATGAAAGCTGGATGTATACATTTTGGGTCTCAGTATTGTGTACATTTTCTTTGTAGTGTGGGGATTTGGGGTATTGTTGTAATATAAAATTTGAGCTGTAGAAGGATGAATAACTAACTTCTATGGCTAATCTTGGGATCATTCTGTTATTTATTTGTTGGAGCTCATGCGTTTTAAATGATACTGTCTATTTAAAAATTGTTTACTGGGATTATCTTTACATTGTCATTGTGTTGGTAGCATTAAGTAGTTTCAATATCATCGTTTATCTCAGTATTGCTATAGCAGTGCTTCTCAATTATTTTCTGTGACGCCCCCCCTAGGAAGAAGAAAAAATTTCACGCCCCCCTTCCTGCGCGCGACTATAAATAGTATTATTTGTCTAGAAAATTGTTATTAGAACACCATTGTATCCTTTTATTAACATTATAAACAAAAAAAAAAAGAAAGAAACTTACAACAAAGACTGCACTGAGGACTCAAATATTAATGTGTTTTTAATGCAGCTTTGCACACATTTGTTTACGTTTTACAGAAATGAAACTTAAAACCACCTCATTTGCATAAGCTAAAAGCACTGAAAAAAAAAACGCTCTCTCCTTGTGCCACTGATGCGTCAGCTTCTGTCGGACTAAAGGACACGACTCAGTGGAATATACGTGTTTTTTCTGTGACAGAGGATGTTCTGTTAATGGTGAGACTGTGCGTAAATCGCATGTGAGAACGCCACTGCCAACTACTGTTGTTGATGTGCAATTACACTTAGTTCTAGTACAGTACAGCAAAAAAACATGTTTCCCAGGGTCATACGCGCCCCCCCTGGCATCACGCCACACCCCCCCAGGGGGCCCCGCCCCACTATTTGAGAAGCACTGTGCTATAGCAACATATCACGCTTCAAAATTTGTTATGACAGGCTTACTAATTGCAACCAAATTGCAATTTAGACTATTATGATTATGCATCCCTAGTACTGGCTCTCCTATAGCTCTTTATGCAGAGTGTACAGGGTTCAGCTCCACACAGGCGTGCTGAGGAGTGCTTGAGTCTTATACATCATTCATGTGTTATAGTTAATGTGCGTGTGCTTAGTGCTCAGGCTAAATGTCCACAGATGAAGAGCTGTGTGCTGCCCTATACATGACACAAGAACGCTCCTCTCTCTTCTCTCTGTTTCTCTTTCATTATCTCTATCTCTCTTTTTCTCCCTTTTGCTGTTTCTCTCTCCAGCTGTCCACCCTCTCCCACCCATTCTCTCCTCTCTTTTTTCTCCTCCTCACTCTCTCCCTGTCTTTCCTTTACCTGCCCTTTTTCTTCACTCTCTCTCTGCCCCCCTCACTCCATCTTCCTTCCTTTCTCTCTCTCTCTCTCTCTCTCTCTCTCTCTCTCTCTCTCTCTCTCTCTCTCTCTCTGTCTCTCTCTCTCTCTGTCTCTCTCTCTCTCTCTCTCTCTCTCTCTCTCTCTCTCTCTCTCTCTCTCTCTCTCGCTCTCTCTCTCTCTCAGGAAGCAGTGTTGTTTTATTGGATGGTACAGCGGTGCCTCCTGGGATTGGTGCAGGTCACCGTCCTCGCCTCAGTTATTGACAGAGCCAGATATAGACACACACAGCAGCCTTGCGTTTCACAGAATATGCCTCTGTGAGTTGTATCAAAAGGATCACTTCAAACTCTAATAGATACATACATTTTTATATGTAATCTACGGAGCAGAATATAAATACTATTAAACAAGAATAATTACACAAGAATAATCACATTTTTCATCACTTCCATTAGTTTTATTAATGTGTTTATTTACTCACTCTGTATAGATTTTGATGTTACTTCTGAAGCCACAGCTGCCTTGGGGTAGACTGACAAAAGCGTGGCTGTCAGTCTAAGTCAACAGCTCCAACCACCATCGTTCACATTCATTACACAGGCAAGGTGGTGAGTGAAGTGTCTTGCACAGGGACACCATGGCAGTATGCACTAGTTAGAGTTAGGGCTTAGGGCTGTGCCATTAATGATATTTTAACACAAGAGAGATCTAATTGCAGGTTTTGGTTTGGAGCATTTTTTCGACAATATTTTTTTGGATGTTCTAGAGCAGGCATGGGCAAACTACGGCCCGGGGGCCATATGCGGCCCCTTAAGCTTCTTAACCCGGCCCGCCGAACTTGAAGAAATTATATTAAAGGTCCAGTGTGTAGGATTCGTGGTGCATAGGTGGATAGTGGCTATGGCACTTCCTGTTTTAGCTATGGCAAACCTCGAGGGTCACCCGGGCGCGCCGTAGCGGACAGCTCGCGTACCGCGCGCACCCGGCGCGCACCCGGCGCTGTGATCCCTCGCAGACAACTACGGTATTAATAAAACGCGGTCTCCTGTTCACTGTTTTTTTTGTTTCTTTTCGCATGAAAACACACATTCCCGATCATGTACCATGACACTCTACACATCAAATGAAACCTTACAGTCTCCTCTTTTTGACTATGCAATTCATTTCCCGGCACAACAATCACTCCCTGAGCACATGGGGGTTTTATACGGAAAAGCAAAAAACAAGGTTTGTTACTTGGCTTACCTTTGAAGGCTCTGGACAGGTCAAACTCTGTATTTCACCATAAACTTGGTCTCAATTTGTCCGTAAGGATCCAGCGAATAAAATCCAGTAAAACAATTTAGTCCAAAACACGTGTTAGATCCATTACGACGTGTGATACAGCAGCATGCTTGTTGTTTACCCAAAACCACGTGCAGCGTTTTGCTCCACATTTGTGCTTTACTCTTTGACCCCTCAGCCCTCCTGTAAAGATGATATGCCAAGAGACTGTAGCGGTTTTTAAAGAATATAATATCAGCCGTCACTGCCACAAAACAGTCAACGAAAGAACCTGAAGAAGAACAGAACTTTCAGTGCTTTAAAATCATAACTATTAGTAATAAAAAAAAGCTGTATTTTATTAATTAAATTTTTTAATTAATAAAATACAGTACAAAACAATACAATACAAAACAATGTTTTAAGAGACATTTCAATAAATAGCTAAATACAGTGGAACTTGAAAGATGGACATTTTGTTGTAATCTTTTTGTTCATTTTTAATTGAAATAAATCACATGTTTTCTACATATCCCATGTTATTTTTAGTGTTTTTACCAAAACACTACATCCAGCTGCTCCTGGTCCGGCCCTTCTGTCAAATTTTAAAACCATTTGTGGCCCACGAGTCAAAAAGTTTGCCCACCCCTGTTCTAGAGGTATACATAAAAAGTCTGCCCTGTTTTTTATGAATCTTGTTATTAAATTGAGATTGATAGAAATTGGACAAGACATTTTTTGATAACATTTTTTTTTCCCATATCTCCCAGCCCTACCCTCTGACATGTCTCTTGGTTGTCACACTGTTGTCATTGTTTCATATTATTTATTTTCCTCAGTGTTGTTGTGAAGCCATTGGTTAATAATTTTTATAGAATACATTGACTATTGAATTAATCGTTCAGATGTGCTAATTAGTAACACTTAACACCCCATGAAGCATTAGTTCTGGAAACAGGACATGCGGTCGATAGCTGGACCTCTCTGTCTCTGCTTGGACAGTATCACTGTCCCATGGCCCTGGGCCAGACTCTGTCCTCTGCTTTGTTACCCTGGATCTTTACAGCCTGACTGGCTTCTAGAAGAACCTCATAAAGTCACAAAATTGTGCCTTCTTTATTGGTTATGAACAAAATATTTCCTCTCGTACAGGGCTGCAGCTAACATTTACTTTAGTAGTCATCATGTTACCGATACATTTTTTGGTTAGTCAAATGACTAAAGCAATGATGAAGGATGACGGACAGATCATTCTGAATAATTGTTGAATTTAATATTTAAGTTTACTAAAAAAAATCTTCATCATGGGCTGTGGTTACATGCACACTCAAAATGTGATTATCGTATTATTATCAGATAAAGGATAATTAAAATAAAATGTAAGCAGCAAAGCCATCTGATTCTTTTTTTTCTGAACCTCTGATCACTCACACCAAATTGTGCAGTTTTGCATGTGCTTTAAAGCCCCAGTGTGTAGGATTCGTGGCGCATAGGTGGATGGTGCTATTGCACTTTCTGTTTTAGCTACGGCAGACCTCGAGGGACCCGCGCACGAGCCGCGCCGCTACTGTATAAATAAAATGCGGTCCCGTTTTTTTTTTTTTTTTTCCCTTTTCTCATGAAAACACGCATTCCCGATCATGTACCATGACACTCTACACATCAAATGAAACCTTACAGTCTCCTCTTTTTGACTATGCAATTCATTTCCCTGCAAAACAATCACTCCCCGAGCACATGGGGCTTTTATACGGAAAAGCACAAAACGAGGTTAGCTTACCTTAGAATGCTTTGCACAGGTCAAACTCTGTATTTCACCATAAACTTGCTCTCAATTTGTCCGTAAGGATCCAGCGAATAAAATCCAGTAAAACAATTTAGTCCAAAACACGTGTTAGATCCATTACGAGTCTGATCCGGCAGCATGCTTGTGTTGTTTACCCAAAACCACGAGCCTTGCCGAAGGCGAAGGCGGAGCCCAAATGTCCTTCTGCGGCTCTCGTATTCAAAATGGCTGCCTCTGCATGGGGAAGATCCCCCTTTTATGTGACTATATCGAAGTCCAAAAGAATACTTTGATTTCATGATGGAAGTGAAAAGGCTTGGAAAACAATGTATTTTTGAATGGGTATCTTCAATTTCAGTAATTAACGGGTAAAAATCTTACACACTGTCCCTTTTAAGTAATTTCAAATGTCTAGAAACGGATATTAAGATTTTGGTGAGTTTTTAACAATAGTCACTGTAGCTACCAACTTAAGTGGAACCTAAACTTATATTTTAAAATCAAATTTGTTAGGTATACAAAAAGAAAAAAAAAAGATTAAGTTTACTAATTTGTTTATTGAAAACATTTTGCTGTCACAAAAAGTCAAATTTTCATTATGTTTATTAATTATTTTACGTTGATAGACCAAGGAATGACAAAGATATTAACTTTGAAATACTTTAGAATCACTATTGGCTTTACATCAAATGCGTTCGTATGCTCCTGCGATGTGATTTGTGATATACGCAATCTTTTCCATCTCATAAGTTTTAGTCAGAAAACGATCTGTTGAGACATTTCTAAGTAATATAATTAGGGCTGTCAAACGATTAATTTTCTTGATCGCAACTAATCTCAGAAATTTCATAGTTAATCGCGATTAATCGTGATTTATTTTGCATGTTTAAAATTGATATCTTGCAGTAAGACCGTTCGAATCTAAAGTTAAACTCACAATACAAAGTATTTCTCACCATTTTTTTTATTTCAAAAAAGTGCAGAGAAAGGAAAAAAGTAACAATGAACCAGTAATAGTGCTTACTTTGAGAAATTGTAAATAAATGATTGAAGCCCGCTCGAGCTGCCTACGGATGCGTAGAAGGAACAAAATACTAGCAAACTCAAAATAGCGCGTTTAACCGACAATGAGTTTAATTAATACAACCAAATGAGCTGCATATGGATGGTAGAATTGCGGAAAATGCTGGCAAACTCTGATCGCGATTTAAAAAATTGTTCGCGATCATAACTCTAATCGTGATTAATCGCGATTAACGCGTTAATATTCCCAGCCCTGAATATAATATAATTTTAGTTTCAAAAGAGAATGGGAGAGAGCAGTGTGTCTGTTAAGAGCACACACTGTAGCAGGGCAGTGTGGGAGGAGCTACTGTCTGTCGCTGTTGGAGGAGGCAGAGCTGGACACAGGCATGTGAAAACAGTGAGAGAACCCAGAAAAAGAAATCATCAACTCATCAAAGAAGGAAAAGTTTGTAATCCACTCTACCACTCTATATTAAAAGTAAACTGGCTATATTATAAAATATTTAATAGCTTGAGAAAGCTCTATTGTTATTTTCACTGAATAAAAATCTCAGTGTAAATCATTGAACCAAATTCCACAATCTGCACTTGTTTTTTTTATAATAATTTTAAACTTTTATGTCTTATCTGTGTAAATATGTAACTGTGTTTTGTGTTTGCTGCTGCCTCTTGGCCAGGACTCCCTTGAAAAAGAGGTTCTTAATCTCAATGGGATATTTCCTGGTTAAATAAAGGTCAATAATGAACTATAAGATAAGATAAGACTTTATTGATCTCACACAGGAGAAATTCACTTGCCACATTAGCTCCAGGCAGTTTAGTGCAAAAGAAAGTTAGAACAAAAAAGTACATGCAGACAAGATATGCAATAAGAATAAAATAAGTAAATAAGAATATAGAAAAATATTGTACGTTCAATCAAACAATCAATCAAACAATATTTATAAGGCGCTTTTCATACAAAATTGTAACACAAAGCGCATAGACTATATAGTGTAGTTATACAGTCTGATGGCGGTGGGGATGAAGGATCTGCGGTAGCGCTCTTTCTTGCACTGGGGGTGCCTCAGTCGGCTGCTGAAGGAGCTGCTCAGCTCCTCTACAGTCCGATGCAGAGGGTGAGAGGTGTCGTCCATGATGGACGTGAGTTTAGCCAGCACCCTCCTCTCAGCCACCTCCTCTACAGAGTCCAGAAGACAGCCCAGGACAGAGCTGGCCCTGCTGACCAGCTTGTTGAGTCTCTTCCTGCTGTTCGGGGCCCAGCAGATGACAGCATAGAACACGTCACATAAAAACTAGAACTTAACAGTACTGTACCATACTGTAATGTACTGTATGTAATATATGTAATGTTTCATTAACATCGTAGTATTGTTATACTCACTAGCAGAAAAAATTACATTCGATTTAAAAAAAAAAAAAAAATTCATCTTAAAACTTATTGAAATTATATCAATATTGTGACCCGTGTATCGAGATATGTATCGAATCGTGTGAAAAACGTATACTTGCATCCCTAGCTCTAATACAGATGTTGCTAACACAGCTCTCACTCTAATGCATTGTAATGGGCTGTATATAGCTGCCATAAAGAATACTGGCTATAGCAACTACTATCTGGTGCTGACAAAGACCTACATTAGTTTTATCTCTGTAGTACTTTCAAAATGTTTTCTACTTTTCATCATTGTAAGCAGAAATACTTTGAAAAATAGGTTACTTGTTGCTCTTCACTACTCGACTGATAAACCTGAACTTGTATTTTTGTCCTTTTAGCTTCGTGGCCCAGAACACGATGCGCCTGCAGAAGTTGGGGGTGACCCATGTCCTGAACGTGGCGGAGGGGACTTCGTTTATGCACGTGAATACTAGTGCTCAATTCTACGTGGGGACGGGAATCACGTACCACGGAATCTCGGCCAACGACACAGAGCAGTTCAACCTCAGTGCCTACTTCGAGGAGGGGGCGGAGTTCATCGACAAGGCACTAGCGCACAATAACAGCAAAGGTTTGGCAAATATACAAGACACATTGCATTAGAGAGGTGTTTTGTGTTTCGAATTTGATAATGTGATAGCAGTGACAGTTAAGAAGGAACTGTAAATTGGTTAAAAAAAAATAGGTGCTCGTTTACACCCAAACAAACATCCAATAAGGAAAAAAAAAGAATTTCTTTTCTCCATTTTCCATTATTGTAATTTACAGACCTAATACACCGATTACTAAATAAAAACACCACACAAATCAGCCAGGTGCGCATTTTGCAAAGGCAGAGGTCCATCAATTTGGAAATTACACACATAAAACTTACAGTTCATAAGTAATGTAATATAATAACATCTATATCTTATTACATTTAGGATATCATGCAAGCTATTGGCCCTGATGCAACATTACAATAAACAACCAGCTCTCTTCTGTTGTCCCACACATGACACATCTCAGTCAGTGTCTTGACAGTCTCTGAGCTGAAGATGGAGCGTAGGCCTGAATGAGTCTCTGTCTAAATGTGAATCCCTCCTGAGTCCTGCTCCATATAACACAACTCTTTGTCCTGGAAGACAACCGGTCCTGCATACAACCCTGTAGGAACTAAACCGGGATTGGACAGGACCAAACTAAGCCTAGACCAGGACTAAACGGGGATCAAACCTTTTAATGCATCCCGAGTGTAACCCCAGTCTTAGATTTATTATTAGACATTTGTTTTCAGAATTTTTCTATTGATGGCAAAAGCAAAATTGACACTGTTACCCAACTAATTCATCTGTTCAAATAATTGTGAAATCATAAATAAGTAGAAAAACAGACATAAACAATAGCGCAATCAGTTGTTCTTAAGATCTGGACACACCTTTAACACAAGTATAATGTCATCTTATTTTTGAAACGTGATAAGTTTAATGCCATGGTACGGAACATTTCAGGCAAAGCAATAACACCTAGTGACTAGCAGGTGGTGGGCCTTCCCCTGAAAAAGTGACATAGTGCACTTTTAAATAAACCATTAAAATCTCAAACATGGCATTAGAGCTGCACAGTTTTAAGAAAAAAGTAATTGCAATTTTTCTAACTCGTTTTTCATGTTCTTATTTGGAAGAAGACTGAAATATTATCCCCTAAACTATTACAAGAATCCCACGCATTTCAGTTTCGTTTGTAGAGATCTAAACTATTTTTTTTCTATGCAAAGACAGGATATTTTGCATTGAGAGCATTTTATTATTGCAATGTACATGTATGTGCAGCAACAGAATTATCAAAAACAAAAACAGAACAATGTATTGAATATGGCTTTCTACATAAAATAATTTACAATATATGAGTCCAGTCCATGTACTTTGTTTCCCTTTATAGTGAAAGCATCAGTCTTCTCTCAGGAGCTGTGTTTAATTAGAGCCTGACCCATGTTTTCCTGTATTGATTTACCATCAGCTCTGACAGAGGAGGCTCTTAACTCTCCGTCAGGTTTGGCAAATGTTCTTCACACCAAAGTCTTCCATTAGGACCAAAGAGGGAGACAGGTGCAAGATGAAGTGGGCAGTGAAGAACGTTTTTATTATTCAGTTAAAATATGTAGTTCTATACTTATCCTTTTGAACAAATTGATTTATTATGTAAAACAAATTTGTTACTCATCAATCTTCATCAATATTTCTGAAATATAAAGAAGCAACGTATTTCAAATGGGTGGAAAATACACACATGTTGCGTTAATTTAGATAATTGTAAGATGCAAAATTAGATTGTGAATTAGTCAATTTTCTAAAATCTATACCAAGACCCACAAACTGTTCTGAAAACTTGTGTATAATGTGTAATATAATAAGACAAATGGGAATAACCTATAGGAAGACTTGTTCAGCATATAATTATCACTATATAATAGGGATGCACGATATATTGGCATCAACATCGGTATCGGCCGATATTGCCTAATTTTAACATATCGGTATTGGCCCGATGTGTAAAAGTGGGCCGATATTAAGGACCGATATTTGTCAGTACAGTAATCCCTCGAATTAACGTTTTCTCTCATTTCTCTCTCGTTTAAACACTCAAACTTTCATAGATTTTCAACAAAATGTATTTATAGTGAAGCGTGGGGGGGGCACGGCTCTGGGAGTCCTGCTGGATGAGCGAGGGGCGCGGAGACATGAGTCACTGGATCCGCAGGAAGCACCGCGCTCATCCAACGGCACTGCCACGTCTTGGGACCCGACGCGCACCAACCTCCCGGAGAAGTGTACACGTGCACCTGCTCATCGTGCTCAAATCCGTGATAGCGCAGCATGACCAGCGCGAGACCGCGCATCCCACCCGGGGCTGCGAGCACGAGACCCGTGTCCAAACCGTGCCTCCTCCTCGGGACTGCGTCCACGGTCCCGCGGGGAGGCACTGAGCCGCGATGCGAACACGCATATCAAACCTCGACATGAACGAACGCAAGAGCCGCACGAAACCAGGCAAAGAGCCGCAAGCGGTGGTTTAATCCTGGTTTAGACCTGGTCTAGTCCTGGTTTAGTCCAGGTCTAGACCTGGTCCAGTCCTGGTTTAGTCCTGGTCCAGTCCTGGTTTAGTCCAGGTTTAGTCCTGGTCCAGTCCTGGTTTAGACCTGGTCTAGACCTGGTTTAGTCCGCGTTTAGTCCTGGTCTAGTTCCAGTCTGGTGCCGTCCCCCCCGCATACCCCATCTATAACATAAATCGGCAAAGGTCCCTTAGCCAATCAGGAAGCAGAACACAATGTTACACTATAAAAAAAAAGTTACACTAAAAAAAAAAAAGACATTCAAAAATTCATTGATTTTCAGTCTGTATAAAATGTAATCTCAGATTTGTTTTGGTTTAAAGTATCGGTTAATATTGGTATCGGCCGATAACAGCAACACTAATATCAGATATCGGTTAAAATTTTCACATCGGTGCATCCCTACTATATAATATACTTTTTTTCCATAAACTGATACAATGTAGGAAGTTATCCCACATATCCACACTCATATTTGCACTGATACAATAGTCCATTTCAAACACTTTTCTTTCCTTTCAGCACACATTTGAGTTATTCATGAGTCCCACCTTCTTGATATATGCAGCGTTTTGAGGACTGGTTCTGGTTCAGAAGATGTTTAAAATTCTTATTCACTATGGCAACCATCCAAATTTATTCCTCACTTTCCTAACAAATTCCTAGCATCCATGATCACTTGATAAGTGTGTTTCACAAGTTTCGAAGACACAAGCTAAGAACAACTAACATGCTAACAGTGCACATCCTCTTTTGCGGTGAATTAAAATGCTCTAACTAAATGCAAACAGGACACAGCGGTCTCATTTTGATCACAAAAGCTTCAGGAGAAACGTGCCCAAAATTTCTCATCCTTCTGAAAGAAACCCTTGGAGAGCTGAGTGACTCTTTAAGCCTAAAATATTGTCTTTTTAACAAGACGCTAAAGCAGAAGAGCATAGATCAATGGAGAAAGCCTGATTAGATATTGGAGAGGTCCTTCATTGACAGAGCACTGGCTGTTCAGTGCTTTGGAGACTCAGGGCAGAGATGGATGCAGAGAGGAGCCATGAAGGTGGGGGCACAGAGTGGAGTAGAGTTACAGCATTTGTGCAGATATGATCCAGATACGTGGACAAACTCTGTGTCTCTTGGGACGATAAAGCGATCGGTGACATTGGCAAGACAAGGGTGAGCTCCAAACAAACATTGGGGTTGTTATGGCTGGTCAATATATTGTAAAACTGTTGTGAATGCTATTACCTAATGCTGTATCCATATCACAGTAAAGCATACAAGGCATAAGTTAGCATACAGAGGAACAGTATTTAATACACAGCGTGGATATATTTTATGATCTAAAGTTTTACATTGTAAATTTGTCATCAAAAATATACTAAAATAGAAGTATGTTATTTTTTGTTTTTAATTTCTTTTTTATTTGGTATGTTTTTATTGTTTTAATTAAAGTATAAAACTGTACGCAGGCTTGCATCTCCACAAACCTGGCACGAAAGAGAGCTTATGTCCAGGGAAATGTTCCAAAGTGTGGTTTTAACTTTCTGTTTTCATCGAATCATGCAAGTGCTAGTGCTACTTACAGAAAGTAACACAGTGTTACTTTAAAATATCCAAAACATTTATGGTTAAACCTTCTAAATGCATTTTAATAGTTTATTTGTTTTTTATAGTTTCAGTTGAACTGAACTTGTACAACCATTGGTTATTGCATTATTCATTGTACAGTAATCACAAGTTTTCTCTCTGATTCATAAATTGATGGATGTCATTTTCATGGTAGTAATTCTTATAGACCAATCAGTAGCACAACTTTCTAGTTTATTAATGACAACACAAGTATATATAGCCTGTATATATGTTGTAGTTATAGCTCATACTTTGGAGGACACGGCGTGCTGTGGATACAAAGGAATAGAAGATGATTGACTTTTTCCCATCTGCAGCAGAGGTCAGGGCCAAACATTTGCATGTCCTCCCCCTGCTGGCCTACACAAGTTGCTGCGTCAACAGAATCAAACCCAGCATATGTGCACTTTCCATTGTTTAAATTGTAGCTTCTCTTGTACATTGTTCTATTCCCTTTCTATAGTCTGTTTCTCAAGCCATAACCTATAAAGGAAATGTTGCAAGAAGTGGGGAACATGGATCTATTATGATTAAACAACTGACTACTAAAATAAATGTAGAAAAATCATATCCTTCCCTCAATTTTGATAGACCAATATTGTATTTTGGTGACAATATGCTTACAATAGTATAAAGTTGCATTGTGTCTTTTTTTTTGTTTTTTTGGTGGAACGCCTAGCTGTTATTATTTTTCCAGAAATCTTCCACTTTATGGCATTAAACATATTTCTCTGGAGAAAAGCAGGCGACATAACCAGGTAAAGTTATAGGTCAGATCTGTGGAGAGGTATTTTTGAGCAAAAACTCCAGTAATTGAATAAATGCTTGATGTTAAATGTGATACCGTGGAACATTCTAGGCAGTGCAATAACATCTCCACGGAAGGAAGCAAAAGAGAGACGATCAACCAGTAAAGTTACAGTGAACCTTTAATACATTAATTGATTAGCCTGCCTAAGCCTTAACCAATATCCGGGCCTGATATCTGATACCAGTATTTGCTCTACTCGTATACTGCTTAATTCAGTATATCAATGCAACAGTTGCCATATTGATAATTGTATTGATTTCACCTCATTGCCCAAGATCACACAAAAAGGAACACGAAAAGGAACTTATTGAATCCCACCCCTGTCTTCCAAAACTTAAATTATTGATTTAGCTTCAAAGTTTCAAATATTTTGCGCTGTAGCATACCTAATTGCATACCCAACTCACTTTCCTAACACATTCCTAGCATCTTAATTACTCACCTCGATGAGTTTACAAGCACGTTTCACAAGTTTCAAAACCCCGAGTGTATTTTGCCATCACAAACAACATGCTAACCACAACTACCATGTTAACAGTACACTTCCATGTTCAGGAGGATTAAAACACTATCATTAAAATCAGGCCGCACATCGACATATTTTTAAAAATCAGGCACAGCCCCTTTTAATTATTTTCCATACATAAATTGCTACTATTTCATACCCTCTTTTGCAATATTTTCTCTGTAGGAAAGGTGTACGTTCATTGCAGAGAAGGCTACAGCCGCTCCCCAACCATGGTGATCGCGTATCTGATGCTTCGCCACAAAATGGACGCCCGGCAGGCAGTCGCCACGGTCCGCCACAAGAGGGAGATCGGCCCCAATGACGGCTTCCTGCGCCAGCTCTGCCAGCTCAACGAGAGACTGGTGAAGGAGGGACGACTGAACGGAGAGGTGCCCAAAATCAAGACCAAATGACGAGCGCTGTAGTGAGATCTCCCATCATGCCTTGAGACTGGCCCCGCCTCAAAACCAGCACTGACTCACCTGGGGGTATTTTAAAGCAGTTCACGTGACACACTCCTCCCACATAGCCATGCTGCTGTTTAAACGAATATCTCTTAAACACTCTCACTCTTTCTCTCTTTCTACTTTTCTAAACTCTCACTGTCATGTTTTCACCAGTCAGTGTCCACAAGTGTTGATAATCATTTTATTTCTACATTTATTTTATCAATTTGTTTATTCGTAGTAGAATATTAGCACAATCATTCCATAGTGTCCACTGCCGGAAAGTCGCTGACCTGTTGCCAGCAGTTCATATTTGAAGTCTCATAATGTTTGATAGTTACATACATTCCACTTACTTTTTTGAGACCCTTATTCTTGTAATAATGAGTCCTCCATGCCCAAGGGGACACTAGTATTCAATGCACAACAAACTGTAAATGTTTTATATCTTTGTTAATCAGCACTTGGCCTGTCCCAATTCAGTTTACTTGTCTCTTTGACTTCATGATGTCTTGATTAAGGAAAAACTATTGTGATTCCAAGTAAAATACATTGGTTGAATTGAGAAATGTATCTTACAATTATTCAGTTTGAGTAGATATTAACTAGCCAATTGCCAGTAGCAGAGACCGCAAAGGAATAAAGGAGACAAGGAAGCTAGGAAACAAAATTGGGACACAGCCTATGTAGTATTGATGGCAAATTGGAGAAAACACCTGCCTCAAAAACTCTTTAAGCAGTTGACATAATGAAACTGAACAGTGACCTCTGCGCCTGATGGAAGGCCGTTAAAAACCTAAAAACTGGGCGTCGTTCTGCAGTGTTCATGTGCTCAAAATCCTCTTCTTCAAAAGCGTAATACAGTGAGTATTAGGTAAACGTATATAAGCAGTAACCTGATCTCATTTAGCTGTCAAATAATCATGCAATAATGATTAGCAATGACACATATTTACTACAAAATTATTAGCAATTGTTGTCTAAAGAATTAGTTTAATCCAGCATCATGAATCTTTCTGGATACCCTGTCAAATCCTCAATCAAATGTAGATTTGGGATTAAACTTGCTCATCAGCAATGTGTAAACTGTTATTGTAACGATTGCCTCAAAATAAGCAGTCTGTCACTGTATGTAGAATTATTTCCAAATGGTAAACATTTTTATTCTAATTTGTAATACTCATACATCACTGAAGTGGGTTCCTACTTTATATTAATTCTCTCCTAAATTATTATTATTTGTTCTAAAGGAACAAATAGGAATAGAAAGAAGAAATACTTTGGTATCACAATTTTGGTGTTATTTTTAAATCTTAAAAAATACTAACTCTCTTCCTACATACTGAAGCGGGTTCCAACTTCTCCCATTTTAATGAAGCCCCTAAAGTTCAAACCAAATGTCAGTTTTGTCCGAATAACCCTAAGATAAACATGCCCTTATTACTACACATGAGTTTGGTGTTAGTAATAAATGTTATAAGCTGTTCTCTCATCATCATAGAGTGGATCCACTGCCTGACACAGCCATTCGTGTCCACCATTTTAGTGTGCCATATCCTATAACCCCAAGCACACAAAATTCACAAGTTTGATTTTCTACAAAGCATTGCAATATATGTCAATACTCCCCATCTAAGTGTAATCACAGATAGTCGTACTTACATATAGGCACCATATAATCATATAAACACTTCTTATATCAATGTATTTAACTGTAGTACATGTAGTGGTGAGATGTAGAATCGTGAATGCATATTTGAAAATGTTTATTGAGTGAACGCTAGGGATGTCACGACCAACTGATTAACTAATTATTGTGACGATTTATGTCCCAAAATAATCGTATGAACTTAATTGAATGTACTTTTCAAAAACTTTAAAAATGCACTATGTAACATTTCCGGTGGTGGGTATTCCTACGCCACCTGCTTGTCTAAACGGAGACATTATTCACCATGAAAGTTCCACAGAACGGTGTTGAGCTCAGTTAGTTTAGTGCTTGTCCTCTGATCCAAAGATTGACGGTTTGAATCCGGCTCTTCACAATGCATGCTCTGCTAAAGACATTATTGGTGTGAAAATGGGTGAGCGGTTTCTCGGTGTTGAGCTCTTCGAATGCCTCGACAGAAGAAAAGCACGATTAAAAGTGTGACCGTTAAATCATACTGGTAGATAAATTTAATGCCACACTGTATATTTCCATGGAGACAAACAGGTGGTGGACCCTTCACCACCTGAGAAGTTACACAGTGAACCTCTAAACAAAATACTGTATATAGCGATGTACGTATATATAAGTCAAAATGTATCACACTAGTCATTTTAATTAGACGGATTGAATGAAAGTAAATTTAATTCAGCAGTTTTTTCTTACAATAATCTCTTAAAAATGTAAACCGTGACATCCCTGGTGAAAGCATAGGGCCTAAGCTTCATGTCATAACCCAGCCCACCTTTGCTATATCTGTATACATAATAGCATATACATGTATACTGTATATACATATAAGTGTTGACATATATGAATGTATCCGCAATGTGTCTCTAATGTGTAGGTATGTAGTCCCTTCGTCTCCTATATGACATCACAGTGTACTCGGCACCTTCAGTTCTGCATGTACAAGTAATACAAGTGTACATGCAAAGTACCATCATTTATGTGTAAGATATATAAATATATATACTACTGCGATTATGCAAACTCTGCTTATAACTGTGAGGGTTTGAATGCTTATCTGGGCACTGAGGCATGCGTCATGTTTTTAGTGAGTAGACATCGATTCATACATGTACTTTTAGTTCATCATCATCATAGTATAAGGTTTAATGGCAATGATATTTATGATAATATATTGACAACATGCAAGTCTACATTTATAGATACACATTTATTCATGTAGATAAATGACTGGGTAGTTTTAAATTGTGCCATTATATTGACATCGGTGTATTACTACATTGTCAATGGTAACAATTAAAAAAACAAACAAACAAGGATATAAAGCGATATTTCTGCACTTTTGTGGTAATTTTACAGTATTTTCACAAGAATTTACTAACCTGTTTTAACACATTTAACCCTTGATATCAGGATAATTCAGACAATGCCTAGATTTGGGTCAGTATTTTTAATATAATTTGTGCCTCCAACGGCAATACTGCTAATTTGAATAGAATAATAACACTACTGTTACTGCTCCTGTCGGTTATTATTGGCAGGTACTGTAATGCTTCTCATATGGAGCAATGACATTTTAGTAAAAACATGTACAGAGTAGACCTGTCACGATAATTACTATATATTATTGACTTATTATTCAAAATACTGTGTTATCTGGAACAATCATTTTAGGGGTCAGTATTTATTGTGGGTACCTTTTCTTAGTACTAGTAGGGGAACTTTTTGTCATTTTTTGTACTACGAGTTATAGAATTCTAGATCCAAACTAAGTACTTAATTCTGCTATTTATTTATTGTAGTTTGTGTATAGTTTGTGTAGTATATTTTTGGGGATGATCCTGCTTTAGGTTCAGAGGCATAAACTAGTTTCAATATTATCTTGTATCGTATATATTTTCTTCAGTAATGTATTGTAGTTCAGATTTTGTTATCGTGACAGGCCTAGCACATAGGATTCTCATCTCATTTAAAACATGCATTTGACCGTGTTTGAAAATCAGATTGGACACATTGCAGAAATTTTGTAGCTGGAGAGGTGAGTTGCTCCAGGCTATTGTGAAGTATGATGTCACCTCATCACAAACCCCAAACCACATCACAATTACGATCTGGTACTGATTCCAAGTATAGATGGTGTAACTGGCCTTGTACAATAACACTGATGTTGCTACACAAGAAGCACTTAGAAGTATGTGCAGTATAAGCATCAATACTGCCCATCCCACTATGACAAAAAAGCAACAAGTTGAAGTTTTGGTCGTTTCCTTTGCATTGGTTTAGAATGAGGGTACGCACCTAAAAGCATTTAACTGCCTGTACTCAGACACACTGAGTACCGTGTACTGGCTGATGTTTCAAATTTGTATTTTTGGGCCAATTTTGGAGTGTTTATAAGGAGCACCCCTCCAAGCAAAGATATTGAAGATGTCTGTTTCTACACATTCATACATACACATGTATCTTAACACTGCCACCTGCTGTTCAAACCTGATTTGCACAATTTCAGTTTAATCTGCTTGTTTCTAAAAGTATGTAAAATACTGTCAATCAGAAGTGAAGCCTCAGAGTGTAAGGGAGTTGCCTGGTTTTTGTACTGTGTTTCTATGTGAGTTGTATAAAGGCTATGTATTCTTGCAATTGGTCAAATGTGAAATGCCATTGATGTACAACGTTATGTACGTATATACTGAGTATGTAAACCACATTAAGCAATTGAATTGCTGATTTTACCATATATTCTGGGGTTATACTGTATACAGGATTGTTTCAATATGAATGTACTGAACTTTGAATGGTAAATGAATCATTGCTTTTCAGTTAAAATTTGTCTTGTTACTTGGATGATTTCCACCTGTAATCATGGTTATTTTTGTGTAGAAAGAAATGGGTATTAATGGTGTGATAATGACCCACTTGTCCAATAGCATCTGGCTCAGTCCTGCTTTACTGTGTGTATTCAGAGTAGGTCACTCCTAATATCAGTCAAACCTGGGTCTGCCAAAAGTAACTGCTAAAAAAAGGCAAATTGGATGTAAATTGCTTTGTTTTGTTAGGTGAAATTTGTCATTCTATACTAAAATTGGCTATAAAATGAATACACCCTGATTGAGAATGACTAAAATGTTGCATCATGGAAACTCATCTGGATCTGAAGTGACCCGAGGCTAACACTAAATGGAGAAGTCATTTACTAATAGTATTGGCAGAAGTCCGTGCTGTTACTTTATTCAAACAAGAGGCTAAAGCGGAGTTTAGCACAAAAAAACAAAACAAAAAAACACTGCCTCATAACCTGTTTAAGTTGGTGCCATTGTTTCCTTGTGTTGTGTTATGTATAAACAATATTGTAAATTGCATAGCGTCCTCACAGAAGCCCACCTAAAGCCTTACTGGAAAGATGTATGTGTGTTTTTAGGTTCTCCACTTCACCCTGAGAGAGGGGACTGGGACATTGTTGAAGTGCACTTGATTTTAAATGGTTATTTTATATATTACCTTGGAAGAAGTCTTTTCTTTTTAATGTTTAACAATAAATGGCTGAGGTAATAACATCATTCTTGAGTGGGTCTTTATTTTACTGTATCAGCCATAGTTTGGGCAACCATAGTAACAAGAAATGTATACCATATAGATTATATATGCCCTCAATGTTCATTTGCATTTTTGTTTGACTCAACTATTTTTAAGTAAATCATGGCCTTAATATGTTTCTAGTACATAAAACGGTGCATTTCACCTCTTAACCTGCAGACTAAGTAAGGACTCACCAAATATGCCTGTATAGGGCTATTTTCATGGGGTTCATCCTACTTGTTATGGGTGACATTTTGAGGACTATTCAGAAGAGCATATTTTGTTTTAAATTGATAATTGCTATGACAACAGTGATAGCCATACATCACCCTGCAACCCAGGGATATGTGCTCATTGTAATGTCTCCTTTTTCCACTAGATGGAGGTAAAGCAACATGTGACAATGGTGCTGAGCGTAGAGTTCAGTTAATTTGAATTCTGCAATGTATGAAACGCAAGAGTTTATACTTAAGACTACAGCAGATTTTCAGACAACATGAAATCCCAGTCTATTTCAGACACACAAACACAAGACAGAAACTAGTCCACCCAAAGAACAAAACACCGAGCCACAAACAAAGTAATGTGGTCTACTCCACTCAGTGTAGTGAAGAATGCAGTGAGCGCTATATTGGAGAAACAAAACAGCCACTTCACAAGAGGATGTACCAACACAGACAGGAGAGCCAGAGTGGACCTCAGTCTGCCGTACATCTCCACCTAGAAGCCAAGGGCCACTCCTTTGAGGACAGTGAGGTACAGATCTTGGCCAGAGAAAAGAACTGGTTTGAGAGGGGAGTTAAAGAGGCTATTTTTGTCAAGGAAGAGAATCCTTTGAACAGATATGGAGGTCTCGGACATCATTTGTCTCCCATCTATAACTATCCTCAAACCTAAATCAATAGGTGAGGTGTGAAAACACCCATTATGCTAACAAGATCCTACACTCCACTACCACTGCGTATCTAAGAGGCCCACCTAACTAATAGAAACTGAAGACAAGTAGGTGTGATAGTTACAAAGTAATTTCAGGCAGATATAGGAAATGTCCACCAGCATCTGACCAGAACTGAAGAAGCAGCTAACCTGGGAAATCCCAGGCTGCTTTCGTTCGTTCCAATCTGAAAGACAGCCTGGCAACTAGGCTAAGCGAGCTCTCCTGATTTTGGGAGCCAATCAGAGAGCAGGGAGGGGTGGGAAGACGGTGACGTGTACTATGTGACAAACGGAAGCTTGTAGTTTGAACTGACATTTGTAACGCCCAATAAACGGCCGTTGGCAATCGTAAACCACACCTCCGCTATGAGATATTCAGTAGGTGGTTCCCAGACCATATATCACTTGTGATATGGTCTGGTGTAAATCAAGCAAAGAAGCAGCTTGGATGAGCTGCGAAACGTATTCGACCAAATAAAATTTTGTTTAGTTGACAAATTGAATTTCTCCTTTTGCCATGTAATACTTTATAAGTAATTATTCACTTAAACTACATTCTCTTAAATAAAAGGGATCATAAATAATAACTTAAAGGCCCCATTTTATGGCATTTTATATTATTTTATTTTATGTTATAATGTTGTTTCCTCATCACAAACATACAGTACCTGGAGTTGTGTTTTTGTTTCATTCACACATGTTTAACACACACGTCGTGCAATACTCCCACTCACTAGAATCATTTGGATAATTTAACCCTGGAATTTGACAATCTCTACTGAACTAAGGTAAAAGGTAGCTGTCAACTTGAAAACTACCACTTCATGACATCACAACATGGAACAGAGCATTTTGAGCTTTGGAGATGTAGATAGACTAACAGAGGGTTACTCAAACATGTGTGAATGAAACAAAACACAACTCCAGGTATGTTTTTGAGGAGGTAATGGCATTAAGACATGGCTAAAAGCTCATAGGAGTCAATTTTGTGTAATATAGGACCTTTAATGATGAGATCCAAAAATCAAGGTGGTTTTAAAATATAGTTTAGAGTTATAGAATATTTTTTACAAATCATTTTTCAGAAATAGTGTCCACAAACCACACAATTTTCTGTGGAAAATTGCATAATGAAAATACAGCATTATATAATCAAAATCACTCTTGAGCATTTTCCTTACATTAAAATTAAGTCAAGAAATGTTAGAATTGTCACAACACTATAATGTGCTTGAGTAAATTATAATGGCAAAGGTTACACTTGCGTAGTAGTTATGGCCATTCGCTTATAACTCGCCACAATATCTGCCTAAATGTTTATCATGCCTCAAAACTCTAGCTAAGGAGAGCTTTGGTTTCACGTGATGTCACTGTCTAATTCCTGGATGGATTTGTTTAAATTCAGCAGGTCCTTGTTAGTATAACGGAGGGGAGAGGATAATTACAATGACATGTCCCTCATATGATCTCAAAGCTGATGAATATGAGTGGAAGTCCTGTTTGATGTTTGTTTATGAAGCAAATGATTCATTGGTGAGGGACAGGAAACAGGTCCAGCCCTGTGAATGAGCACAGACCCGGAGCTCAGAGAGTGGATTCATCATTTGCACACTGTAAAAATCTAAGTTAACTGTGCAAGGATGGGAAGCTTATTATTCTTATGCTATGTGCCATATATAAGATAAGATAAGATAAGATAAGATAAGCCTTTATTGATCTCACACAGGAGAAATTTACTCGCCACAGTAGCTCCAGGACATTTGGACAAGAGGGAAAAAGTGCATGCAGGCAGGGAGGGGATAAAGTAAGTAATAAATAATACGAATAGTAATACGTAATAATAATAATAATGGAAAATAGTAATAATAATGATAATAGTAACAACAAGCATCAACATGAAAAAGGAGGATATTGCACGTCTGGCCTATATGTTAGAATTATACAGTCTGATGGCGGTGGGGATGAAGGATCTGCGGTAGCGCTCCTTCTTGCACTGGGAGTGCCTCAGTCGGCTGCTAAAGGAGCTGCTCAGCTCCTCTACAGTCCGGTGCAGAGGGTGAGAGGTGTCGTCCTTAATGGACATGAATTTGGCCAGTACCCTCCTCTCAGCCACCTCCTCTACACGGTCCAGAGGACAGCCCAGGACAGAGCTGGCCCTCTTAACCAGCTTATTCAGTCTTTTTCTGTCCCGTTCTGTGCTGCTCGGGGCCCAGCAGACGACAGCGTAGAGGAGAGCAGAGGCCACCACAGAGTCATAAAAAGTCTTGAGCAGAGGCCTGCACACTCTAAAGGACCTCAGTCTCCTCAGGAGGTGGAGGCCGATGCCCTTGTACAGGGCATCGGTGTTGTGGGACCAGTCCAGTTTATTGTTGAGGTGAACACCCAGGTACTTGAAACTGTGCACAGTCTCTATGTCCTGCCCCTGGATGTTCACCGGTGAGTGAGGTAGTGGTCTCCTCCTGAAGTCGATCACCAGCTCCTTTGTCTTACTGGTGTTAAGGCACAGCCTCATCACAACCTCATCTGTGACTTTTCTGTTTATATAAAGGTGCACTATGTAACTTTTCTCGTGGGGAGTTCACCATCTTGTCTCCAAGGAGATGTTATTAGTTTGCCTGCAATGTACCACAGTATGGCATTAAACTTATTTTCTCCATGGAGACAAGCAGCAGTTACAAGTCAGATCAATGGAGATGTGTTTTTGAAGGTATTTTACTAGCAATATATATTTTTTAAATAAATATTATACAAGTTCAATGCCATGGTGGCTGAGAGCCAGTCACTCACTTTTCCCCATGTTTAAATGGGTTTCCTCGGGGCACTCCAGTTTCCATCATCAACCAAAGACATGAGACACAGGTGAAATCCTCCTGCACTGACTTTTCGAGTTTAAGGCAAACTATGTAAAAATGCAAATTTGTGGTCAAAAACTGTGTACTGCCATCTCGAATGGCAACTACAAGTAAAAGAGGCACTTATATCACACAGATGACATAAGTGGGTTAGTGCCCACTGGAGACACCTGGCAGCAGGGGCGGAGTTTGAATAGTTTACGTCTTTTCAGACCAAACACATTTTTCCTCCTCACTCAAGAAGCCAGACACTATTGGCAAAACCTTTCTTGTTTTTGTTTGTCAGTTTTGCTCTTTCAGCATATAAACTGGCGGGCTCTGTTTTCTCAGAAAGCTAAACTCCTTTAATATAAGCTAAAGTCCATCTGCGGCTGAGAGGAAAGCTCTAAACAAACTCCTGTCCACCCTCTGCACAGCATCATCATCAGACAGGAGAGCACCTTTGGGGACATGCTTGTCCCGGTCCAGCTCCTCTGGGTGCTTTTACTCCCACATGCCATATGTCTGCACAACACATCTGATGAGTGCTAGAGGATGGACTGCAAATTTTAATCTAAAATTAAACTTTTTTTTTTTTTTTTTTTCTATTTTGCTGCTGCAGAAACTTTGAATTTTCTTTGCAATAAAGAGTGTCTATTTATCTGTCTATCTACCTATCATTCTTAATGGACAGCACTGGAGCAACTTTCTCCTTCGTTTTCACAAATTTTCTCTGGCTTATCATAAATCATCTGCAGGGAGTAGCGGAACAAACCAGAGCTCGTTTGAAAGCCCAAAGTCTCCAGATTGAGGGCCAGAAAATGGGAAGTTGTTGTCTTTCACCATTTTGAAGATATGAGTTTCTATTTGTAAAAGTGGCCTAGTTCACAGTAAAAAAAAACAGCAGCATGTGTTTATCAGCTGTGGTTTTGACTGTTAAAAGATAAAAGATAAATAGAGCTGTTAAAACGGTCAGATATAACATGAATAAGGTCAGACACCTAACGATTTTATTATTTAATTTGATCAACGTGTAGAACTGTAGATGGGACAACTTTTCCTGAACATGTATCCCTTTGAGCCCTGTGTCCCCTGTTTCAGCAGATTTATCAACAGACATTGATTTATCCTAGTTTTGTACAAGAGATGTCTCAGGTGGCCCTATTTTAACCAATTTGCTACCAACAGGAAATAGTATTTGCATATGAATTTGTTTAGTTAAAATAAACAAATGGCCCCATTTTTCATTAAAAGAAAGAAAAAAGTCTTCTCCACATGGTTGTTTGGACTCTTTGTTTGCACTGGCCATAGCACAGCAGGACTACAGGCTAATGTGTGTTGGGCAGTTTAGGTAGAAGTGTTGGAAAGTAATGAAGTACAAAAGTAAAAGTACAGTGCTTAAGTACAAATGTTAGGCTTTTTTTTTTTTACAGTGGAAACTTTTTACTTTTACTTCACTACATTTGAGAGCAGGTAGCCGTAATTTATTCTCTATTTAAGATCTGGACTGAAAAGTCTCTTGAAATGATGAATACTTATTTTTAGCACTTTTCATTTGAGTTGACGTCCCAAGTTTGAGCAACACAAATACACAAAAACAGCTAGAAAAATAAAGAAATCAATTGAATGAATTAAAATCAGCCCAGTTCTTTAAATAGTTTAAATAGTTCTAAAAAACCTCTGCAAAATACTTTGACTTTTTACTCTTAAAGTACATTTTTAAACAGGTACTTTAATATTTTGAAGTAGATTTTTTTCATGTGATACTTTTACTTGAGTAATCCTTTGCCCCTATATCTCTACTTTTACTTAAGTAACAAAACTGAGTACTTCATCCACCACTGGGTAGAAGTCACTTTCTATAATATGCACTTATATGGGTCACATATGGGTCAGATGACATTTTACATCCCACCCATCAAAAATTAAATAATCCACATACAAAATACTAAAACATACAGTTTCTGAGTGAATTTACTTGTCCTGAGACCAAATCTAAAAAAACTAAGAGAGAAGAATGCTTGAAAATAGTTTTAAAATACCAAATAAGTCTGGGGTACCCCCAAAATGCCATTTTCCTCTTGTCCCACCCCTCTAATGGCCAAATTGAATCTCAAATAAAACATTACATAAAACATACATTTCTTTTTTTGATTATTTGTTTCATTGCCATCTCTTGTAACTGTGGGAACATTTGTTTTAATAGACATAATATTTCAAATAATAAATATTATTCATGGAACATGTGTCCCACAACATGCACGCAACCCTGTTACCATAACATTTTTAGCCTGGTAGAAGAAGAAGAAGAAAGTAGTGAACCACATGATCCCTGGACTTGACATCATCAGTTTTCCAAAAGAATGGGTAGAGCAAAGGTTTGTCTTCTCTTCTATTTTTCTTATTTTTATAACATAATTAGGCTTGATTGAATGTTTCACTCTACCTCATGCAACCCTGTTATGCATATTATCAGAATAAGACCATTTTTCCCCCTTTACTTATTTGCATAAATACGTTTTTCCTCTTGATTAGCAGTAACAGCTAAACAGCTAGCTTCTACTCCTGAGCTAAAGCGAACATTAATGCAGATTTGCATCCCTGTTACCTGCAACCCTGTTACTGTGATTAGAGTAAATAAATAAATAATCCAAATAAATCATGTCATAAAAATTCTACCATTGATCCGTAAGCTGAGCTAATCAAGCAATTGATAGTTTATTACCTATTATTGATGAATATGTAGCAGAAAATCTGAAAATTGAAGGTTTATTTTTCAAGAATTTTAAAGCCGCCAAAATGTCCTCCAATTCTGGAATGACCCATATATTCTCAGACAAACTATACTGTATTACTTTGAATTTGCCTCATAACTTTCTCACCAACACTAGTCCACGTTCATGTCCTCGCTCATTTTAACGTTTTCATCAAATCAAAAGCACATGACGTCTATGTTTCACCTCTCATCTTAAATGCCTCATTCTAGTCTTTATTTGAGAATGTGCCAGCAGGTGGAGTGGGGGGCACATCTGTGGAGCAGGGCTAATTATTACTAAACACTAAGATCGTCTTCCAAGCAACCGTCGCCCCTGGTAATGCTCCTCTCCTCCTGGTGTGGCTGTTTCTTCAGATAGCTAAAGTTAACAGTGCTTTTGTGACTTGGAGGTTTGTAAAGGAATGGGGGAAGGTTACTGACTCCTTCATTTACCATAGAAATAAAATACAAGTTTCAGAAGCTAGATTTGCTACTGGAATACATTAAAACAGTGCAATCAAATTGAAATAGACTTGTGGATGAGAGTCAAAACAAAAATGTCTTGATTTCAAAAATAGTATCCAGATGATACTTTTGAAACCTTTTCTAACTTGATAAGCGTCTTGTACCTGATTTTAATCTATTCTTGAAAGACAATACAGCAAGACATGTATTGTGTGCAAGGCAGTAGACCTGGGGAAAGGGGTCTGTTGTCCCGGGTCCCAGAGATTTAGGGGCCCAAACAAAGGGGTCTGTTGGATTCTTGCTTCAGGCTCCCAGATTTCTATTGGTGAACCTGAAGAAAATGGAAACTGTAAAATCTAGTCTATTCATTTTACCTGACATTTTCTCAGTGAATAATTAATACAGAAGATTCTGACAGGGTCACTTTTTTTTGTTAAATCAGACGCATTGTTATAAAGCAGGGGTCACCAAATTTTTTTCTCTGGGGGCCACATTATCGCTCCTGACTGTGATGGGGGGCCGGGGTCGGGTAGGCCGTATAACAACATTGTATGACCCAGACCAAAATGACCAGCAGGCATCAGTGTGTAGTAGAAATGACTATGAAATGACAGACACAATACTATCAACACATAATTCCTGGCACATATTTGTTTATTGTTATTAGTGGTTTGCAAAAGTATTACGTGCTTCAAACACCACAGATATTCCATTTATTTATTATCTAATAACAATAACATACTGTAAAAGGTAAGAAATATAATATAATAAATATCTGTCCTTAACTGCACCACAGTACTCTGTGTGTGCGTTGACTGTCGCTGTTTGATCTGAAGATGGTGATGAAAGGTGATGAAAATTCCACAAATGTACTGTAAATATGTCATATAATATTTGAAAAAATATTGAAAAAAATCATCAAAATACAAGATGCAGACATGTTATTATTTGCCAAAAAGTTATTTAAAAAAATAGGCCATGACAACTTTTGAGGATTACCTCAGAGGGCCAGTTCAAGTGGTGGTGGGCCAGAGGGGCTGGTCAAAGGGGCGTGGCGGACCAAAGTTGGCCCACAGGCCTTAATTTGATGACCCCTGTTATAAAGAATAATGGGATACCTGCCTGACACTATCCCAGATACTTGATTCTCCGTTATGATGTATTTTCAACAGTGACAAAAGGGCAAATACAATTTATTTTGCAATACAATTTATTTATTTATTTTTTTCAAGTGCTCATGCCACCCCCACATCACATTGAGGCTAACCACTTAGCCGTGCTATCAAAAGAAAGGAAAAGACTAATAAACATAAACTCTGTTGTACTTGAATCGACAGCAATTTTTGTCAACATTTCTTAAAAATATTGGTGTGGTACGAGCTGTGTTTGCAGTTGTAGGCGACGGTGCTGAAACCCACGCTTCTTTGTCAGCCCCAAACTGTGGCTGCTCAGGCTCACAAAAAAGGGACCCAGTGTTCAACTCAAGAAACTCAGACTTATGCCAACTGTAATTAGATACTGGTATTTTAATTTGACAAGAAAAACTTAATATCCTGTCTGTCCTGCCTGGTTAGTGGGGAAACGAAATTTCAAATTCACTCTATGTACATGTACATGATTGTTTTCGACAATAAAGCAAACTATGACTATGATTATGAAACTTGCTAACCTTCTAGTTTAGATCTGCACAACATGTTCTGAAATGTGATTCTTGTATTAGTCAATTCTTCTGGAAGATTTTAAAAGGTGAACTTTGAACAGAATCCTATTATTGAAATAAATGGGAAATCTAATCCCAATTACAATGTTTGTCAGAAAATACAGTTGGATATTTTCCCCAAAATAGTTCAGTCATAGTTAAACTGTCAGCCTGGCTAGTGTAATGAATAAAGTCTATTTTAAATTTTAGACCTACCTAAAGGCCTACCTAAAGCGATCAGTTAAGCTTTATTATTATTAATTAATTTATTTTTATTTATTTTATTTTATTTTTTTTACAGTAAATGAGTTTGTGAATGACTGAAGCTGTAAAGGTAATCCCTCATTTAGACAGTTATAAAGTGCTCTGATTTGATTCAGTGCAGTAAGGCCCGTATTGCACTATTTTCTGATTTATGTTATAATGTTGTTTCCTGAGCAAAAAACTCAGCTGGAGTTGTGTTTGTTTTATTCACTCAGGTTTCACGCACAATCCCTGCATATAGGCTGAGTTCTTCTTTCAAACTGAAAACACCCTGTTCCAAATTATTATAAGAAGAGCTCCAGTGTGTTTTTAAGCCCCTTACACCTTCATTAGAATCATTTGGATGATTTCAGCCCTGGAATTGCCTATCTCTGCTAAACAAAAGGTAAACGGCAGCTTTTAACTTGAAAACGACTGCTCCATGATATCACAAGGTGGAAGAGAGCATTTTGAGCTGTGCAGATGTAGACAGACTAATAATAAAGGGTTACTCAAACATGTGTGAATTAAACAAAACACAAATTCATATACAGCTCTGGAAAAAAAATAAGAGACCACTGAATTTTTTTTCTGAAATCAGCATCTCTACATGTATTACAGCCATTCCATTCCAGCGTCTGTTGAATTCCAACACAAACACAAAGCTGAGCTACTTCAGTTCTTGCACCAGGAGTGGAATAAAGTCACCCAAGAACAATGTGAAAGACTTGTGGAGAGCATGCCAAGACGCATGAAAGCCGTGAGTAAAAATAAGGGTTATTGCACCAAATATTGATTTCTGAACTCTTCTTAAGTGTAAACATTAGTATTATGTTGATTTAAAATGAATTTGATCTTGTTTCTTTGCATTGTTTGAGGTCTGAAAACATGTATCTTTTTTGTTATTTTGACCATTTGCCATTTTCTGCAAATAAATGCTCTAAAAGATAATATTTTATTTGGAATTTGGGGGAAATTTTGTCAGTAGTTTATAGACTCCTTTTGCCCAAGCACATACCTATAAGTAGTAAAATCAGAAAAACTGATAATTTTGCAGTGGTCTCTTATTTTTTTTCTAGAGCTGTATGTTTTTGATGAGGATACAACATTATAACATGGCTTAACGCTCACAAGAGTCCATTTTGCATTGTAGAGGACATTTAAATACACAACTTTCCATGATAAAAAACATACAACAAAAGTATGAGACCCCAGATACTACCTTTGCTACTCCTGATACTTTTCCTTGAGTACCTGTTTCAGTTAAATGTCTTGCTGATTCGATTGTGGCGACATGTTGAGAGCTGGAGCTTTACGTCGTGCTCTTCTGGGAAATGAGTTTTAAAGATACACGTCGTACAATGAACATAATCCTGCCCAGATGCACAGCTCTGAAATTAGCCTCACCTGCTCACAGCACTGTTTCCTACAGTGTTACAGAGAGAGGGAGGGACGGCGGGTGAGAGATAGAAGAAAGAGGGAGAGAGAAGAGAGAGGGGAGTGAAAAGGTGGGGGTGAAAAAGAGACAAAATTACTGTATGGAGACAGAAGGGAGGAGGAGGGGGGCAGAAAGAATGAGAGAGAGAAGAGAGGGAGAGAAGTGCGAGAGGGAAGCGAGAGAGGAGGAGGAATAAGTGGAATATGTTAGGGGGTAGGGAGAGAGCGAAAGAATAAGAACGAGAGAAAGTGGGAGAAATAAGAGAGAGCGTTGAGGGGGAGGAAAAGGGAGGAGAGGGAAGAAGAATGAGACAGAGAAGAGAGGGAGAAAATAAAAGAGAAAAGAGAGATACAAGAGGGTAGAGAGGGAGGAAGAGAGTAGGTGGGAGAAATTGAGAGAGAGAGGAGAAAATGAGAGGGTTGATGTGGTTCACTTACTTCAGGTCAAGAGTTCAATTCCTTGCTTGTTAACATACTGTACCATGCTTTATCTGGGTTAGTTGGTTGCCCTGACGATGTGTAATGCTCATGGGCTGCAGAGAATTATTGTGCAATATTGGGAGATTGTAGCAAAGTGGTTTGTATAGCAACCAGTCACTTTAAACTGGACTTAAAAATCTGCAGTCATTCATTTTTTGATGTATTTTCTTGGAATATTTTCGGCTTATCGGCCTGATTGGACAAGAAAATGGCTAGGTAGGTGGGAAAATAACAAATGCACTGCAGCTGTAACCAGTGAGCCACACACACTCTCATACATAACTCATACAGTATATGTGGTAAATGTTCAAATGCTCTGTACAGTAATAAACTGTAAAGTGGCAGTTATTTTTGTCATATAGAAGTGTTTGCTTACCTTTTTTATATGTTGATGTGTCTTGCTTACTAGGGCTGCACGACATGAGAAAAAGATGCAATATTCGATAACTGTGTTTTGCGATAACAATGTTATTGCAGTATTTTCTTTTTACTTTTTTTTACTTAACTTTTTTGGCACAATGAGTTCCGTTAAATTAAAACTAAATTGCAGCTGCCTTGATTTACTAGTGAAACTGGGTCAAAATAAAAACTTAAAGGTATAGGGTGACATCAGGTAATTTGAGCCACATTTTGGTTAATGTCTTAGGAAACTCGTAAAAAAAATCTATGACATTGGTTTATATTTATTTTAGTTAATAAATACAATCTTTAATATTTTAGGGTTGAATTATTGTATAAAATTTAATCATTTAGGTTTTACAGCTTATAAAACATCAGCTGTCCCACATTTTTTAAACGAACAGTGTTCAGGTAAAATGAGCCACCCGGTCAGCTAAACTGAGCCACTTACCAGCTTAAATGAGCCACCAAAAATGCAAAGCAAAACATTCATTTATTTATCATAAAAACATACTAGTAATTCTAACACACAAAATATAACATCACAAAACATGTGTGTGTGTGTGTGTGTGTGTGTGTGCACACTCACACACTCACGGAGAGGCGTCTTTCCAGTACTATGGCCCTCGTTTATGGAACTGCCTGCCGGAGGACCTCAGGGCTGCAGAGAACGTTCATGTTTTTAAGAGTGGGCTCAAGACTCACCTGTTTAGCTTGGCCTTTGATTGACTTCGGTCGTCTGTTTGCTTGTTTGTCCGACTGTTTGTTTGTCAGTTTTTTTGTTTTTTTTGTTTGTTTTTTTTCCCTCTGGCAGCACGGTGGCTGAGTGGCTAGCACTCATGCTTCACAGCAAGAAGGTTCAGGTCGCCTGAGCCTTTCTGTGTGGAGTTTTCCCCATGTCTGGGTGGGTTTCCTCCAGGCACTCCGGTTTCCCCCACCAACCCAAACATGCGCCATAGGTAAAATCCTCCAGCTTAGGGCCTGACCAAGCCTAAATAACAAATTATGGGGTTGGTCCCCGGGTCTAACATAGAACAATTTCTCCTGTGTGAGATCAATAAAAGTCAATCTTCTAATCCTTAACCACTGTAAGGCGCTTTGTGCTACAATTTTGTATGAAAAGTGCTTTATAAATATTGTTTGATTGATTGATTGATTTATTGAACCCAAAAGTATATCCAGGAGGGATAAATAGAACAGAAGATGTGGATAAGCAGGCCTACATATCATCAAAATGCTATGCTAATAGCCTATACCATCAAAATATTAGCTAAAGCTAACTCTGAAGGTGGCTCATTTTAGCTGAAGTGCATGGCTCAATTTACCTCAGTACATTAAGGTAAACTGAGCCACCACCAAAAAATACTAATTTCATGAAAAATAGTTTAGCTAAGCAAAAATTCAGCATCATATCTGATAAAGGCTGACACAACATGCATTTAGCCTATTTTTTATAGCTGTAGATCGATTTTTTAATGATTTATCAACCTTGCGTGAACCTTGCGTGAAGCCTCCCTCAGGCTGTTAACATTTAAAGAGATAGGATGCTCAAACCTTAAATGTCTCATTTTAGCTGATGGCTCAAATTACCTGATGTCACCATATTGTGCAACTTTTCTGGTGGTGGGTCCATCACCTGCTTGTTTCCATAAATACACCATATTGCCAAAATGATTCTGTCACCTGCCTTGACTTGCGTATGAATTTAAGTGACATCCCATTTTTAATCCATAAAGTTTAATATGACGTCGGTCCACCCTTAAGCTATAACAGCTTCAACTCTTCTGGGAAGACTGTCCACAAGGTTTGACCATTCTTCCAGAAGCGCATTTGTGAGGTCACACACTGATGTTGGACGAGAAGGCCTGGCTCCCAGTCTCAGCTCTAATTTCAAAAGTGTTCTATTGGGTTGAGGTCAGGGCTCTGTACAGGGCAGTCAAGTTCATCCACACCAAACTCTCTCGTCCATGTCTTTATGGACCTTGCTTTGTGTACTGGTGCACAGTCATGTTGAAGGGGAAGGGGTCATCTTCAAACTGTTCCCACAAAGTTGGGAGCATGGAATTGTCCAGATTTCTTGGTATGTAGAAGCATTCAGAATTCCTTTAACTGGAACTAAGGGGCCAAGCCCAGCTCCTGAAAAACAGCCCCACACCATAATCCCCCCTCCACCAAACTTTACACTTGGCACAGTGCAGGCAGACAAGTACCGTTCTCCTGGCAACGGCCAAACCCAGGCTCGTCCATCAGATTGCCAGATAGAGAAGCGTGATTCGTCACTCCAGAGAACACGTCTCCACTGCTCTAGAGTCCTGTGGCGGTGCTTTACACCACTGCATCCAACGCTTTGCATTGCACTTGGTAATGTATGGCTTAGATGCAGCTGCTTGGCCATGGAAACCCATTCCATGAAGCTCTCTCCGCACTGTTCTAGAGCTAATCTGAAGGCCACATGAAGTTTGGAGGTTTGTAACGATTGACTCTGCAGAAAGTTGTCCTCTGCACACTATGTGCTTCAGCATCCGCTGACCCCTCCCCATCAGTTTACATACCACTTTGTGGCTGTGTCACTTCCACTTTGTTATAATACCACTGACAGTTGACTGTGGAATATTTTTAGGAGTGAGGAAATTTCACGAGTGGACTTGTTGCACAGGTTGCATCGTACCACACTGGAAATCACTGAGCTCCTGAGAGCAACCCATTCTTTCACAAATGTTTGTCGAAACAGTCTGCAAGCCGAGGTGCTTGATTGGAGTCTGTGGACACTGGTAGCCCCCATAGAAGTGCATCAAGGCCAGTTGTGATGTGGGCCGTCCTTCTATGGACTCACCACCTGTGGGAGGCTTCATGGGGGCTGATGCATTGTGGATGGATGGGTGAGAGACTACTTTTCCACAGTGTGATATTATACAGCTCTACTTAACATTTATTAAAATTACAGGTAGCTCAAAAAATACCTAGAAAAACAAGCATTCTAATTGAGCAAGGTCGCCTCTCCACAGACCTCTGACCTGTAACTTGGTGTGGTTTGGGCTCCATGAATATAGAAAGGATTAATACTACTGTAAAACATTCCAAACAAAGCAATAACATCTTCATGGAGAAAAGCATCTGATGGACCATCCACCAAAAAAGCTATACAGTGCACCTTTAACAGATTAAATAAGGAAAATCATGAAAAAATCTACCTTTTGTCCATTTCACTCTACAAAAGTATGCTTTGAACTTGGTGTTATTGCAATATATTTATTTTCTTGCGATACTGATTACTGCATCAGTCAAGTGACATCCATATTTTTGCAGTGGTGACAGTCACTCAGTGGGTACAATGTTTGTCCACTTGACATAAGCACACTGGCTGAGCAGATCTCAATTTAATATTTGTGGCTTTCAGTACGGATGACCCTGGCATTATTCCAGTAGATGATGTGGTTTTGTCTCCTGCAGTGGTCAGATTTGGCCAGGGGTGACACCAGACATTGAGTGCGTGCACATGGTAGGATCAGATTAGGATTGGATTGGATTTCTCCCGTTACTCGGCGGGTGGTCTGTCGTCCAATCCGTGTGCACATGAAGCTTGCGCATTTGGATTCAGTTCAGCGACCTAGCCGGCTCCACAACGCTATGTGGCGCTGTAGTCCAACTACTCCCGGGTGATGACTACTCAATATAAAAACACAACACAAGTATCTGTGCGAGATGTTTGATGGAGCAGCATTGGTGTACGTGTTGTGCATTTTGCAGAATTTGGTTGTTCGTATGAATGAAAAAACAGCTTTTTTGGTTTCGTTAATACAACACGAGCTGTGTCGTCGGCGTTTGATATTACAAGCAATCGAGGACAACGAAAATGATGAGGATTGGGACCGTTCGGGTGCCTATAGCGAACACCATTGTTTTAATCATGTTCTGCTTTTTGTTTTTTGTTGCTTGCATCTTTTGTGCCACAAATAAAGGCATTAAATTTGTAGCTGTGGGTTTATCGTTCATTTATGTAAGGTCTGGGGTAATGAAATTACACAACCACACTTTCATCTTGTATGTCTTTGTAATGCTTAGCTTAAATTCTGTAGTCTCTTCCACTCAGAGTGCCCTGTGCGTTATTTCAAAAGTTCAAAACTCCATGCACAGCTTCCAGGTGCTGGTAACAACAGGAACATTGAATAATTCCAGAAAAGACGAAATTTACCACACACTCCTTTCTCTTTCGTAAACAAGCAAACACATGTACTTTAGGGACCGTCAACAAACGCAAATTTATTTTGTCCCCCTGCTCCACCAATGTAGCAGGGACTCACTCCGGTAATGTGAAAATGTTGACCGTCCCTAACATAGACAGACTCCACAGAACGAAGATTTGTGCTGCGTGAGCAGAGTCTTTGCCTATAAATCGATAGTTAGTATTACTTGCTATCGTTTTATTAGATAGACATTAACAAGTAGAACTCTCGTTAACCTTGCTCGTGTTATTTACGCAAAATGCTTGTTTGGATCTTAATACGGGAATGTTAAACATACTCGGACATTATGTTGGCTTTTCTGCGAGAATATACAACCAGGGACCATCACCAACGGGCAGCTATATAGTTGTGTGAATTTGTGTAAAGAAAACAGAAATGCTTTCATATATTTTTGTGTGATACTGCATTTGCCTGTTTGTAAAAGGTAAATTTTCATTTAATAAAAAAGACAAGAAATGGTTGCTCTATTTCTTTATTTACAGCACACAACACCCTCAAATTGGTATGGGCTCCTCATTGTCCACTATCTGCCTTTTCATTGATGGGGTTTTTTCCAGTTTTAAAATACGTGTTTAGCTTTGAATTGGCAAACACTCGTGTGTCGTGCGTACTGTGCGCAGGGTTACCTTCTGGTCACTGATCACGTGATGATTACGGCATCGCGACGTCATCATTTTCCCAAAAGTCGCGTTTTTTGCCGCCCACACGACAACGCGACCCCCGGTGTTCTCCGGCTTCTCCACTCTGGAACTCGTTTTTGAAAAACACCGTTTTCACCACCCAAAAACGCTGGCGCCGTGTGGACGACAGGCCCAAACGAAGACAAACTTCCCCGTTTCCACCAAAAAACGTTCGTGCGGACAGGGCCTTAGATCCTTTTAACAATGGAACGTGCTCCCCGCCCACTCCCCCTACCATGTTTGCTTTGCTGTTTTAAACCAGTTTAAATGGAGTTAGCCCCTGTAGTGCTTTATAAAAGCTAATATAGAATTATTGTTTTTATTGTAGACTTATTTTGAACAGTCTGTGGTTACCATTTGAACATTTTAGTTCACAGTGGATGTGCTATGAAAATGGGGCAAAAATCTTTGGTGGAGCTTTGGGGTGCTTTTGGGCCATTTGCTTTTGGATATGGATTATTTCATTTTTTTTTTGTCTTTGCTTGATATTGTATTGCTTTTGTTTGTCTGTTGGCAATTGGCTGTTGGTCTTCCTGTGTTTTGGTGCATATTCAGGGTCTGTTCTGTCCTTTCATTTGACTTTTGACTTTGATTTTTGACTTTGACTTTTTTGACTTTTTTAGCAATCAGCCACCTGTAATTGGATAAATGCAGATACAGACAAGTTTAATGGATAAATCGTACAACTTTCTAAGCAAACAAAGAACATTTTCATGGAGTCAAGCAGAAAAGTTACATAATGCACCTTTTACTGAAAATTTTACAGACGTTTTCTACTATTGAATCCTCCCCAGGTTTCTGACAGTCTGTGTTGAAATGGTGATTTTGAGTGAAAAGTTTTTAAAAAAAGCGCAGTTCATGTGAGCACAAGGCTGGACTGTGTCAGGAGCCCCTCTCTGGGTGGTCCGCTGTACGACATGAATGAGAACACCTTTTAAAGTCCAGTCCAAACACCAGCTTCTTTATTACACCACTGCTTATAATGAACAGTTACAGGATTATTCACACATGTCTATTATACAGTTTTATTCATCTGAAAAGTCCGCAACTCTCAAAATAGCCTTCATGGGGATTCTGCAGACTTTACAGTGTATATTTTCATGTTTAATTATTGAAGTTTGGAATGAATTCTGGGAAATTTTACAATGTTTGGTGAAGTCCAAGCTACTGTTCATTCATCAGTGACATTTTGCTATTTTTAAATTCGAGCTCTTGGTTTAATATGGGGAATATGTGTCAATAATATCAAACACACTATGGTCATTTATGATTCCATGTATTTGGTATTCATGAGTTTCAGCTTCCTGGTATACACGTCAACATTTACAATTCAAAAGATATAAAATGTTGTTTTAGATTGGTAATCGCTATGGTAACTGTATGGTTTTCATCATTCTGAAACCCATGGATAGGAATGGCATGTCTGTTAAAAGCTTTATATCTGGCCATAGATTCTTTGGTGGGTTTACTCTGGGGTTGTTACATTTCTTCATACTTTATTAAGCCCAATTAAACTAATTAAATTTCTAACCTATGTTATAATGTTTCCTCATCAAAAACATACCTGAGTTGTGTTCTTTCATTCATTCACACATGCCCTGCATATTTAGACTGAGGTCTTCTCTGAAGCATTCATTCATACAATCAATCATTTGGATGATTTCAGCCCTAGAATTGCCAATGACTACTAGTCTAATGGTAAAACTTTGCACGGGCATCACAAAGTGCTGCCATTACGACCACAAAAAGACCCGTCCCCCGATGGGGCCCAGGAGCTCGCTAGCGCCCCCTAACGCAATGTAAGTCGGGGCTGGCATACCGTTTAAGATAGCCGCACGAAATTTGGTATGAATGTGTATTTCACTAAGACGAACAAAAAAGTAATTACAAGGCTATGGCCACGCCCAACAGGAAGTGAGGTAATAAGACGTTTTTCGCGATTTTGTGTGATATGACATACAATGGATTTTAAAACACTCCTCCTACACCGTATATCAGATGGGCATAAATTTTGGTGTACATGAGCTCAAGACATTGGAGATGTTAAATTGCGAAGAGATTTTTGATATCTTGTAAGACAAAATGGCGGCCTGATGAATTTTGTTACCATTTGAAAGTGCCAAATTCAATAGGAGGTGTGTCACCACTTCATTTAGCAGGGGTTTAAAAGCCTGGAACCCCATAGGCTTATGTATATTGTGACTATGAACATTTTCAAGCAAATTAAATGGTAGTTTGACATAGCGCCACCATATGGTAGGCAAGTGAACTGCAAGAAAATACAGTAGCTTAGCCCCTAAACGCAAAGTGGGTCACGGTTAGCATACCACTTGAGCCAACCACACGAAATTTGGTATAGCCTTGTATATGATGAAGAGAAACAGTTTTATGCAAATTAACTGCCCGTATGTCATAGCGCCACCATGTGGTAGACAAGGGAACTGTAACACTGAAGCTGCTACTGTGCTTTAGATTGACATGACATCTTGTGTGGCTAAAAATACTTTGTATTGCTGGCATGGAGCATGCCCCCACCCCCACTCCCCCACCCCCATATGCCGCAGGTGCGAGGGCCCGACAACGCCGCTTGCGGCTTTAATATTAAAACTCCTGTTTCATGGCATTACATTGAAGAACAGAGCATTTTGAGCTTTGGAGATGTAGACAGACTAATAACGCAAGATTACTTAAAGGTACAGTGTGTAGGATTCGTGGCGCATAGGTGGATGGTGGCTATTGCGCTTCCTGTTTTAGCTACGGCAGACCTCGAGGGTCACCCGGGCGCGCGCGGGTACGCGGACAGCTCGCGTATCCGCCCACGAACGAGTGAAGCGCACCCTGCGCTACTGTATAAATAAAACGCGGTCCCGTTCACTGTTTTTTTTTCTTTTCGCATGAGAGCACACATTCCCGATCGTGTACCATGACAATCTACACATCAAATGAATCCTTACAGTCTCCTCTTTTTGACTATGCAATTAATTTCCCGGCACAACAATCACTCCCCGAGCACATGGGGCTTTTATACGGAAAAGCACAAAATGAGGTTTGTTACTTTGCTTACCTTGAAGGCTCTGGACAGGTCAAACTCAGTATTTCACCATAATCTTGGTCTCAATCTGTCCGTAAGGATCCAGCGAATAAAATCCAGTAAAACAATTTAGTCCAAAACACGTGTTAGATCCATTACGACGTGTGATCTGGCAACATGCTTGTCGTTGTTTATCCAAACGCGTACTATCTCGTTGTGTGAAAACCACGAGCCTTGCCGAAGGCGAAGGCGGAGCCCAAATGTCCTTCTGCGACTCTCGTAATCAAAATGGCTGCCTTTATATGGGGACGATCCCCCTTTTATGCAGGTATATCTAAGTCCAACAGAATACTTTGATTTCATGATGGAAGTGAAAAGGCTGTATTTTTGAATGGGTATCTTCAATTTCGGTAATTAACGGGTAAAAATCTGTCCCTTTAAACATATGTTAATGAAACAAACAACTCCAAGTATGTTTTAGAGGAGATAACAACATTATAACATGGCTTAAAGCTCACAAGAATACATTTTGTGTAATATACGATCTTTAAGCTGCAGTTAAAAAGTGGTACAGTCAAAAATGTGACTCAGTGAAGTATAGCACTCATGTGTTGAAGTTATTTCCTCTTTTGCCTAAGTATATCTCTGTGGCCGTGTGTCCTGGTGTGCATACATTTCAGTTCCTTGCACTCACCACAAAAGTCAATGGGGCACTTCCTATTCTGAAAATGTTCTGAAAAGCTTCAATACAGACAATAAGATGCTTGTAACCTGGATTGTGACAGTTAAGAGTAAACCTCCTTTTTTCCTGTGATAATACCACATAAAAGGAATCTCTCTATAGACATGAGCTTATCCTGTCTCCTTTCACTCACTCACTCACCTCCCTGTGACCTCCCGTTGCTAGAAGGCTGCTATACAAATATGTATGGATACAATACATTCAAATGCCCATATTATGTTATGTTGTTTCCTCATCACAAACATACTGGAGATAAAGACACACTAATAAAGGATTACTCAAACATGTGAATGAAATAAAACACAATTCCAGCTATGTTTTTGAGGAGGTAACAACATTATAACATGGCTTAAAGCTCGCAAGAGTCACAAGAGAGTTTAGCATGATATAGGACCTTTAACCAGGAGGACTGTATTTCCATGTGGGAGTGGGTGGCTCTGTTGGTAGAGAAAGACATATAATTAGTCAGGCTGTACATTATATCAATTGAAATCAGAATTTGTTTTGACACAATTATCAAATCGCAAATGCTGCAGTTATTCTGATTATAGCTTGTCCTCTGCAAAGAACAATATCTCCTGTAACATCTGTTTTTCAGGAAAGGCTTGTTGTACCTGTAGTTAAAATCTCTACAGACATGTTCAGAAATTCTCGGCTTTCTTTTATTAGTTTATCAGTTCTCGTCTCAAATGTCATTGGTTCTAGAGTTGTTTACAGTGCGGAATTTGAGCTGAATCCTACTTTTTAAAATGCATATTCCAGACAGACAGACAGACAGACAGACAGACAGACAGATAGACAGATAGACAGACAGATAGACAGATAGACAGACAGACAGACAGACAGACAGATAGATGATAGTTAGATTGATAGGTCAGATCAAAGAGGACTCAAGGTCTTCTTGTTATGAGGTTATGCTAACCACTCAGCTTTTGAATCCTTGAATTATTTGATTTTTTCCCCCCATCATTCACTTTTTCCTGAGTTGAGTCCAAGAAACACAAATTGTTTACATTCTATCTCCACCCTTTGCCACTTTGGAAAGACTTTCAAACACTTCATGAAGACTTCAAATCCACGGTGTGGTGGATCACTTATTGCCATTCATCATCATGACAGTGACTGAGACCAAACATTGAACACTGTGAACATTGGGAGGGTATCTGGTTTAAACTGTGAGATTTAAACAGAGAGATAAACACAGAACTGCTCATTGATCAGATCCAGACTCTTTGTAGTCATGTGGAGATTTACTCTTTTTCTAACTGTGATGGCAGAATCTAAAGTGACGCTACGATCTAACTATGTAAGCAGAGGCATTTGTTTCATATCAGAAAGAACCAGCACTGACTTCTGTAAAAGGACTTGTTTAGAGCAAAATTGTCTGTAAAATGTCTTGACTAATAAAATGTGAATTATGTAACTTTTCTTGTGTAGGGTCAGCCACCTTCTTGTTCCTGTGGTGAGATCTATAATATTCCACAGAATGGCATTAATTTATCTAGTTCCATGGAGACAAGTATCCGACCTGAAGTTACAGGTTAGATCTGTGGAGAGTCAACCCCACTCACAGTAAGAATGCATGTTTTTCAAGGTAATTTTGAGCAATACAGTTTTTTCACTTTGGCACTTTTATCTATTGAAAATTGAATCTCAGCAAAATGCAGTTTTTGATTCAAAACTGATCGATCATCCCCCAAAACCCAGTTTTGGCATCAAAAAGTTGACGTGTTTTTCTGTGCTCTGTAATCATTCATTAGACTCTGCAGCTCCGCTCAGAAGTTTAGTGCTGTTCTCAGGGACCACAGACAATCACTGGTTTAGTCTCACAATAAGGTTCACAATGGGGTCTGGGAAAGCTGTGCTTTTTGTCTAAATGCTGTCTGTCTTGTATTATGTAAAATATAAAAGTACATTACCAATTGCAAAGTAGTTTTTGCAGTATTTGATCAAAAATATTTATGCAGAAGAAAATTTAAAGATGTTGGAATAGCAATAGTAATGTATTCTTGAAAATCAAACTGTATGTATCTGAAAATCTGCATGTAGTCTATACAAGTACTCAACACTGAGATCTTCTTCCTGTTTGACATGTGTGAAATCCTTTTCTGTTCAATTTTTGGTGCTCATAAATTTTGATTAGCCGTTTTGTCTTTCAATTAAGAGCTATTTTTATTCCACTGGATTTGTGGTGACACAAACCAAAGTTGAAACCAAAGTCAAACCAAGGATATTTCTTCAGACCAAAAGACACAAAAGCACTTACATATTTGAACACTGCAAAATTTAAAACAAAACCAGAACAAGTTCAATAATAATGAATATATTAACAAAAGTCATGACTGATCATGATGATCAGATATGCAGGTGCACACAGCGGCGCCTCAGCCACCCTCCGGAAGAATCTAGGAAACCTTTGCAAACAGGAGCGTCAAGAGTTCAGAACTGCTAGACTGGGAATAGACTGCCTCACACTCATCCCAGCTGCTAGGGGGCGCTGTAAGTTCACTTATGCAAGTAGAGCCTGTAGGTGTAGAAAGGGACGGGCAAGTGGAGCATCTAGATCCAGAAAGGGACAAGACACCAGAGTCTTGAACATTAGATGCTGATTGGACAGTAACTTCTACATTAGACTCTGTATCTTCTGTGGGACTTGAAGAGGAGTTCACCCCAGGACAGATCAACATCAGCTCCTCTGATATCTTCAAACTGAAAAACACGCACATAATTTGGAATCCACACACTATTTATGTTTTTACGTAATAGTGTGGTTGAGATGTCGATGATGTTGACTTATTATTCCTGAAGTTTAGTGTCCTGCACATGAGACATTGTAATGCTCAAGGACCTGACTGGGAGTCACAGTTCCTTTAAGAAGGTCAATGAAGGCCTTCCTGTCCTTGTCCTCAGCTGAGTTATCTGGATACATCTGTACAACACACACACACACACACACACACACACACACACACACACACACACACACACACACACATTGGTCAGACTCAAATATAGATCTGCATTATGAGGGTGAGTGTTGATCCGTCCAAGCAGAGAGGGACCTGATAATACATGGGCTTCTCTTGAGTGGTGGTCTTGTTTTTTGTAGCATATTCTTCTGGAGTCGATAAAATGACAAGAAAGTGAAATTATAAGGATAGTCTCAAACAAAAATAAGATAATTCAATGTTTACAACAAACTGGACAAGTACCAGAAGTCTGTGTACCGGGAAGGTGTTTTTATCAAGGAAAAGGAAGGCCAGGACACATCCCCCACACGTCTATGGCCTTGGTGTATGGGAGACCAAATGTGACCTCAGAAGCCCTGAAAAACAAAGCACAGACTAAGTTCAAATTAGTTTGTATTGGGCCTTTTTTAGGCCTGGTTAGTCCTGGATAGTCATGCCTCGTACCTGTACTTGAGAGGTTCTCTCGGCCTCTCCAAAGTCAATTAACTTAACTCTTAGTGGCTGGTCCTTCAGGTTGGTGAACATCACATTGTCAGGTTTGATGTCTGTATGCACGATGCCGAGCCCTTTAAGAGCATCCAAAGCCACCAACAACTGCAGAGACAGAAGAGGGAAGTTAGCATCATTTCAATCTGTAAAAATGAACTGTTGTTTCAAAAATCTGGTTAAATTTGTGAGTGAGATCAACTAATTCTTAGACTTAGACAAACTTTATTGATCCACAAGGGAAATTATTCGGGTTCTGTTTCAATATTCATTTTGTACATTTGCACTGTTGGAATATCTATAGTAAATCCTTCAATACCTGGTGGGCAATGGGCCGGATCTCCATCAGCTTGAGTGGCTCACAGTTATTGTTTACCATAAATTTAAACAGGTCTATGTGGAGCATTTCAAAGGCCAGACAATGCAGGCCCATGAACTCAAACCTCTCCACAAAGTGCAATATGGATACCTAGGACACATAAGTCAGAGTTAAAACTGTGAAGTCAAAGGCCATGATGCATAAAGTTACACAGGACAGAAAGTCACCACTGGGATTTAACTAAGTAAATAAGTTACTTATTGGTCAGGTCTAGGTTCAGCAGAGGTGAGGTAGACTTTTACACTTACTTGAGTAGTAAATTCACAGAGTGTAACAGTACTCTCGCCAGAATAAAAGTTTTAATTACTCTTAAGACTGTAACTATTAATCTGGACAATCATGACGACTATATATGGCTGACTATTTTAATGATTATATAGTTTGTCTTATCTTCACAGCCACAGTCTGCTTATTGTCCAGGGCCTGGCACTTGGCTACATGGCCAAAGCATCCCTCAGCCCTTACCTGATTCAGCTCTGGATCAGGCCTGGCAGGGTGTGGTCGATGGTCACCTCTGAACAATGCCTTCATCAATGACTGAACGGTGACTTCATCAATGTCAAATCATAAAATCATATGCACAGTTAACAATCAAGTAAAACGAGAAAAAAAAACAACCACGCATTTTAAGGTGAAAATTTGGGGACAAACATTGAGCTACTTTCTACTCTGGAGTCTTTCAGGCAACAAGAACATTTTGATTCTCATAGTGATTTTCATATCAAATTCACTCTCATTTTGGGTTCAGTTTACTTGTACAGGAGTTGGTGGCTGTTTCTTACATTGATACCAAAATATTTCCACAAAACATGATGGGTTAAAGTCACTAGTAACTGTTGTTCTTGATATCTTTCGTCAGTGAATACTGTGTATGTACCTGTTGCACCTGAGGGCTTATAGATGTCATAGTTTGACATAGTTGCTACTACAATAAGGATCAGGTCAAAACCACATTTCCACCAAAAAGCTCTCCAGATGTGTGTGTCTCGAACCAGTGTCTGGGTGAGAATGAGCTGAGAAGTGCCCTGTCAACTGCCACAGACTTCTATCAGACGCGCAAATCCTGCCAACATCACTATGGCAACTAACCCTAACCCTAACTGGTATATATCTTTATATGTACATTTATGTTAATAGGAAGAATCTTATATATTTTAGTATATTATATAGTTATAATTCCCATGAGAGAATGTATTTTGATATCCCAATATGTAAGCTTTAACTAATTTCATTAGAACTAATTCTTTTTTATATTTGAGGGGAAATTTTGAAGCTTGAGATATTTTTTAAAGATATACTTATTTTGATATTTATACTGCAGGATTTTAGGATTTAGTGGCCATACCATCTTCCATCCATCCATTTTCTTCCGCTTATCTGGGGCCGGGTCGCGGGGGCAACAGTCTAAGCAGGGACGCCCAGACCTCCTTCACCCCGGACACTTCCTCCAGCTCCTCCGGGGGGACCCCAAGGCGTTCCCAGGCCAGCCGGGACACATAGTCCCTCCAGCGCGTCCTGGGTCTTCCCCGGGGCCTCCTCCCGGTGGGACATGCCCGGAACCATCTTGTCAAAGCCTAATCCCGTCAGATCTCAGAAGCTAAACCGGGGAATATCAGATGCCACAGTGGGGCCCCAATTGCAAAGAAAACTGTTCTTGTATCCTTAGGCAAGGCACTTCACCCACATTGCCTAGTTTGAAAGTGGTGTGTGTGTGAGAGATGGTGGGGGGTACAGGGGCCAATGGTGCAGATTGGCAGCCTAGCTTCGGTCAGCCTGCCCCAGGGCAGCTGTGGGTACAATAGTAGTCATGGAGTGAATGAATAATGATCTGTAAAGTGTCTTTGAATGTCCAGAAAAGTGCTATATAAAACTGATGCATTATTACTATTATTAAAGGCAAAGTAACGTTATTTTACAATCTGAGCCTTCTTTCGGTAATAAAACAAGTCGTTTGACTCACCCATATCACGTTCGTGTCATTTGGAGCTGTTTGAAGAAAGTTATGTTGTAGCGTAACCATTAGCATTTGTTTTCGGGGCATTACTTTGCGGTCTCCAAATAACACAAACTTTAGCACTTTTCAAATCATAGAAGCCCGATGTCTTAATGTAAGAAATCGTTTGAAGCAAAAGTGCCTGTAATCCGAGATTTATCCATAGTTTTCAGCTTTGCGTTTCATGTTTGGAGCCCAGGAGCAGTCCGCGCATGCGCACTGGCGTCCTCATCTACTCGAAACTATGGCTAAATCTCGGATTACAGGCCACTTTTGCTTCAAACGATTTCTTACATTAAGACATCGGGCTTCTATGATTTGAAAAGTGCTAAAGTTTGTGTTATTTGGACACCGCAAAGTAATGCCCCGAGCAAATGATACAGCACCATGTTAAAAGATACGGGATCATTAGTAGAACAGAACGGCTCAACATAAGTTCTGCGATACTGCTCCAATTGACAGAAAAATGCTATGGGTGAGTAAAACTACTTGTTTTATTGCCGAAAGAAGGCTCAGATTGTAAAAAAACGTGAATTTGCCTTTAAGGTTATTAAAACACAAAATGTCATATCTTTCATTCTCAACAATTCCAGGCAATTCCAGCTTCTCTCTATAAGGGCCGATTTTACGCTTTTTTCTTTCTACAGGTTTATCGTTGATGCAGACTACATTATGTTTATTACATTTTGAGACAGCATCACGTCATTTGACACATCTATCTATCCGCATTACAGAACACGGTAAGGGCAAGCAAGTCTAACTTAAGAGAGGTAAAGTCAAGCCCGGCGCCAGACATAAAATATTAAGGGGGTGATGAGTTTATCACAGGGGGCGGGGTCGCACGCGCGCACACACGCTCCTCGAGAGCTCGTGTATTTAGATTACACCTTTGTAAGAGACTGACTAAGAGTAAAAAGTGATGAGTTTTTTTTAAATTATAATTAATTTAATTTATGTTTTAACTCATTTGTATTGCTGAATAGCGTGGGCTAGTATTTTTGCAGTATTTATTTTAATTTCTTTTTTTCTTTTACAACTCACATCTGAGGGGGCGGGACTGATGACGTGAGGGGGCGTCGCCACCAAACACCCCCTCATGCCGCCGGCCGTGGGTAAAGTAATAAAGATAATGACACAAAATGATGTAGCTAACAAAAACACGTTTACACATCGTATCGCATCATTAAAGTTCCCGTTCAAACTTATTAAAGGTCCGTTTTAAATACAGGGGGTCCTCGGGTTACGACGGTCTCGGGTTACGACGTTTCGTGGTTACGAACTCGCCCCCATTAAAAAATATATGTATATATTACGCGTCATTCCGTCTTACGCGGTTTAGCGTGGTAAGAGATGTAAACAAACACGAACGGCGCGCGGCGCACGGCGCAAGAATACGCTCTGTTGTGGTTGTAGGGAGAAGAAGACAGCCTCGTGTGCGTGTCCAATGTGGGCGGAAGTACCTGATGTGGGCTCTGATCTGCTCCTATGAAAGCGGCAGTGATAACCAAGCAGCGTAGTGGTCTAATTATTGAGATGGAAAGGTTATTGGTGCTTTGGTTGGAAGATCAAAGGCAAAATCCGGCTTACGACGAAATTCGGGTTACGACGCGTCTTAAGAACGGATCTACGTCGTAACCCGAGGACCCCCTGTACTAGTAAATGTGAGCTCTGTGTTGACGCTCTAAGACGCAGTAATAACACTGAATAGACGGCTCCTCTGCCATTTACAGATCCCATGACATGGTACTTCTTGATGCTTTTATATGGCTCCTTAATGGTTCCCTAATACTGTAAATGAATCCTTCTTCAAAATCAAGACTCAGTGCATGAGAAAGACCCATGAACACAGATAGAGTCATAAATATCTCTCTGGAACACTCCATTATGGGCGTTGTTGCTTGAATGCAAATGAGGAGGACAGAGATAGGCCAGAGCAGCGGGTGGGGGCGTGGCCAAACTCTCCACTATTTCCTCTTTAGCGGTGCAATGTGCGCTGGCCTCACTTCCGCGTTTTTGCGCGGAGGAAGAGATGAGAAGTGTTCCATTGAAAAATAAACACATTTCCACAGAAAATAAAATTAAACCACTGCTGTTTCAGAGGTTCGGAGGGTCGGATAAAGGACATCTGTGCCTGGAAACACTCTCATGTGCCTCCAGGCAAATAAAAAAGCACACACCACGCTGCGTAACAGGGGAACTCCCTTCCTGGTGCATAAATGGGATTCCCCTGTCAGCGTGGTGTGTGCTTCGGCTGTCTTTTTCCGCACTGAAAAATAGTTCCCACCCAAAATGACCAAGTCAAGCTCTCCGTGTTGATTTGCACATTTATTTGCACTCGATATGAATGCGCACTACACAGAAAGTAATTGGGAAACGCATCGAGCAAATTAATTCCTTTTGGCCGAAATCTTTCTCTGGCGACGTTAGACTCCAGTCTAACGCGGAGTAGCTGCAGATACCGCGGCGGTCAGTGCTGACAGACCTGGACAATGGCTGCGTCACCAGAAAAACGCTTTCCACCACTTATTTTAGTCTCTGGACTGTGGGGAGATGCCCAAGTTTGACCTGGGGGTGGCACATCCCTTTAAGGCTGTATTCAATTTGAACCCACTGCTACTTCCTGTATACATTCCTGTCCTCACCTGTGGTCATGAGCTTTGAGTAATGACCTGGTGGCTGGGAGCTCCCTTGGAGATAGGGTGAGGAGCTCAGTCACACGTGAGAAGCTCGTAGTACAGGAGCAACTGAGGCTCTGGCATCTGTTCGGACTCTGGGACGCCTCCCTTGAGGGACTATGTCTCTAAGCTGCTCTGAAAACACCCTGTGGTCCCCCGGAGGAGCTGGAGTCCCTGCTCCTCTCCCGTGATCTGGCCCTGGATCTGAATTTGCAAAATGTAGGATGGTAGAGGAAGGTACCGCCTTCCTTGCCTCTGATCGGCCACATCATCTCACGTTCGTTAGTCGAACAACTGAGGTAAATAAAAAATGCCAAGTGTTGTCCCATGAAATGATATAATAGAATATTTGCAAAATGAAAAGGATGTACTCAGTAGAATAGAGATACTTTATTGATACTGTACTTACTTTTATGATATACAGTATCTACACAGGTATTGAATGGTTAAGGTTGGGGTTAGTTGTTCATGTGCTGATAGGATCAAGCCTCTACCCATTACCTGTACTTTTTTCTACTACAGCACCTTCACACACTTATTGCACCTCGTTCTTTTTCTTTTACTCTTAAGTGTGGAATCTGAACAAAATAAAGTTGGTTATGGTTTACCATGTTCCTGGTTTAGATTCTACCTTCTTACACAACTCTGGTATCTAGAAATATTAAAAATTCCTCTTCTAGAAATGTTCAAAGTGTGGCTTTTACTGATTATTTGCCAAAATGGCAAATAAACAAGTTGACACAGCTGGAACGTAAACATCATAATACTCATTCACACACACACACACACACGCACACGCACACGCACACGCACACACACACACACACACACACACACTTATTCAATGAAATCAGTAACGTCTGAGTCATATTGTGCTGTCAAAAGACCTGTGTACAGTTCCTATTCTACACTGGAAATTAATGATAGGCTACATCAGGGGTGGGCAATTATTTTTTCCATGGGGCCATGAGAAACTAAGCAATAAAAAAAGTGGTTGCCTTGCAAAAAATGTCATTAAAAATACCTCTAAAATAAAAGCAATGCAGCCTTAGTCCATGCATGAGGTAAAATTATAAAATATGTTCATTTTGTAATTCCAAATTAGCTTAAAGGGGCCGGCCAGAGTCAACCAAAGGGCCGTATGTGGCCCAGGAGCTGCACAATGCCCATGTCTGATATAGACTGTATACTGTATATCAAAATTATTTATGCTGAAGAAAACTTAAAGATGTTGGAATAGCAAATACATCAAAATGTTTTGTACCATAATGTAATTTGTTCTTGAAAATCTAAGAAGACAGTTATACATCCCACAGTGTATAAATCTGTATGTCGTGTCTATATTCACATAGTCTGTACTCACTGCTGAGACCTTTCTTTCCGCTTGAGTCATGTGAAATCCTTTGTTGTTAGAATTTTGGTGCTCATAAATTCTAGAGTTTTGCTGTTATGTTTGCGTTTCTGTATTGAAAGTGACAGAGTTTGAGCCCACATCCTTTAGCACATGAGAACAGACCTGTAGTATTGAACAAACAAGCTGAATTCACTGATCATGTTTGTTTGTGAATGAGAGCTGTGTCAACTGTTCTGAGAAAGAGCCTGAGAGCTGAGCCCCTGTTCAGATACAGGTTTGAATCAAATTATCAAACTAAACCAAGTTTTAAAAAAATTGCTAAAACAATTGAAACTGTAAAAGCGTTTCTAATTGAATAAATGCATAACCGATCATTTTAATGCCATAGTGAGGAACATTTCATGGCTGCTGATTTTTTTTTTACAGTATGATCTGTAATTTACTGTAATATTTTAAACCCTGCCATCATATTTTGGTTAAAACTGTTCAGTTCTACACAGCAAACTATTATTGTTAAAAAGGAATGTATTATCCATATGTGGTTAAGGCTTAAACACACATACATATCAATATTAGAGTTAGTATCAAATTAATCAACAATAATAAATTGTAAGCTTAAATCATTATGGGGGAAGATATGTCTTATTTAAAGCTACACTGTGTAACTTTTCAGGTGGAGGATCTGTCAAATGCTTTTTTTTCATGGAGATGGGTGGCTGAGTGGCTAGGGCTCTTGCGTCACAGCAAGAAGGTTCCGGGTTCGATCCCTGGGTCACCCGAGCCTTTCTGTGTGGAGATTGCATCTGTGTCTGGGTGGGTTTCCTCCGGGCACTCCGGTTTCCCCCATCAACCCAAAACATGCACCAGGTAAAATCCTCCAGCTTTAGGTCCTGACCAAGCCAAAGCAAGAAGATCATGGTGCAGTAATGTGCTGCCCACTGCTCCTAAAAACAGGATGGGTTAAATTCAGAGAAGAATTTCTCCAGTGTGAGATCAATAAAGTTGCTTTGTCTGGAATGTTTCACAGTATGGCATTAACCTTTTCTATCATCATGGAGACCAAACTAAACAAAGTTACTGGTCAGATCTGTGGAGAGGCAGCCCCGCCCTGTTTTTCTAGGTCATTTTGAGCTATAAACTACTGTAATTTAATAAATGTAAGGAAGATCTGTTTAATGTCATACTGTGAAAGAGCAACGACAAACAGGCAGGTGATGGACCCTCAACCAAAAAGTTACACAGTGCACCTTTAAGGAAAGAGAACATTGTGTTGTGTCTTGAAAGCAGATGTTGAAAGCAGAAAGCCACTGGCTGCATCTGGCTGATTGTTATTGTGGTCGTCTTCTTCTCTTATCGCGTTCAGAAATAGTTCAACAAACCCCCAAAAGTCTAAAATAACCTGGGACTGACAACTGTAGTGATGTCGGAGGAAAGGCTGTAATCTGGGTCTGGCTCTAAGCACACACTTAGAGCAACTAAACCTTAATTTGAAATACATATTGGGATATAAAGGTGTTATTTGGAATACTTATAGACTGTGCAGTATTGATACATTACAATGGATTGTACTCTTTGATTAAATAACTAAGTAGAATTGTCAAAAAAACAAAAAAAAAAAGCCCTATGTAATTGCTGGAATGACAACTATTTCAATCTTGAAAACAGCTGTAGCAAAGGATTTGATTTTTCCATCTGCAAAGTATTAGAATAATCTTTAATCTTCTACAATATAGCTTTATACTTCTTGCTTTTATCCAATAACAAGTGTTTTTATTGCTTAAGAATAGCTTGAAAAAAGGCCGCAGATCTGACTTGTAATTTGGCTTGGTCTCCACGGAGATGGGTAAGTTTAATGCCATACTGAGGAACATTCTAGGCAAAGCAATAACCTCATCATGTAGAGAAGCAGGTAGTGCACCTTTCACCAGAAAAGTTACATAGTAGTTTTTTTAAATATAACATGTGGAAATGACTGTTTAATACGAAAAATATGTTTTGAAAAAAAGGTCAAATGACTTGTACTGTTCATCAAATTGTCCGAAAGGTTCAGAAGCATGACAGATTTGGACCAAAATGTAACAAGATTGTAGTGGAAACGCTAAGTGAATAATTATAATTGTCTGTTGAAGTTTTATCCTACAGTATAATTTTAACTTTTTTGCATTTTCCATTTCTATCCTCGTTCAGAGTGTGTGACCGTGCATTCAACCACAGCCCTGGAACACCATGGACACTTGTGTTTATCATTATGGAGCATCTCCGCCTCAAATGAATGGTTTACAAACGCACTTCATGCCTTTATGTCTGGCTTCCTGCCGTGAGTGGCATGTCTATACTCGCGTACACAATAACCTTAAATATATCTTAATCCTATCTTTTCTTCTCATGTATTTACTCTTCCTGTAGGGGGCAGTGTTTGAATTGAAGTAGGAAGCGGATCTGTCAGCACCCGTCCCCACAATAGGTTATTAAAGTTACCTTGAAGCAACTGCGCATTATTTAAAGCAATTACAAAAGCGCTACATAAAAGTTATGGATGATGTGGGAATTCTGCACTGGATATCACGCTTCAAATATTTTTGACGTCAAATCCAAGCACTTAAAGATCCATTTCAAGCTTTACTTTATCTCATCTGTGGTTGTTTTCACACTTCAGTGGAATTACTCATTATATGCCTGTTTTATTGTTTTGTGTTTTTCACTTTTGTGCGTAAAAACAACTATCTCATTCTGTACAACTGTAAAAAGTAACAAATGTTTAAGTATTTTCAAGGTCTGAACTCAACAACTTTGGGTTCATAAAGCTTTTTTTTAAATTTAAATCTGAACATAAATCACTGAAATCCATCCAATAGGCTAGAATAGGCTAACAAAAAGCGAACAATACAAATAATAATGGTCAAATTAGTTGTAAAAATAGCATAATACCTGTCAAATAAGCCACAAATATATATCAATGAAAAGTTTTACCTTATTTGAACACAGTCTTTCTCTAACTATTATCCCTGTTTCTTTTTTGGGATACCACAAATTATTTAATCGCCTCATTTAGCCTTTGGAAAACCGGAATGGTATACTGTAAGAGGAAGGAGAATTGAGTTGTTTGTACAATAAAGTCCAAAATAAACCACATCTAAAGCTGCCACATCCTTAATGGACACGTAACCCAGAGGAAGTAATAAGAATAGGCTCTATACACTGCGCTCTTAATCAATTGGCACATTCCCATTGGCACAGTTCCCAAAGCGCAATGTATCCTTTCTCTCTTCTCTCTCTTCTCTGCATCCTTTCCTCGCAATTCTTTGTTTCTCAATGAAGTTTCAGCGCAGCTCCTCCAGCCCCTCCTACCTGGTGCTTTAATTGTCATCCTCGCTTCGTCTTAAAAACCGTGCGCGCCTATAGTCTCTTGCATAACCCAAGACGCATAACGAGAGCGCACTGGCACGCAGCTCCCCTCTCAGAATATATCCCGTATTGCCTTCATGTGTATTGCCTGACATACCGGTTAACGATGCAGGTGTGCGCTATGATAATCCTCGTCTCCAGCTCGGTTCTGCTTCTGCTGCTCCAGGGATGCTGCGCCGCGGCGAAGGACTGGAAAGTATTGAACAACGACGCTACGGAGAACTTACCGGAGTACAGAGCCAGTGCCAACGCGCGGACGCAACAACAAGTGATGGCGAGGGCGTCCAACAGCGGCAGCCACAACCACACTTTGAATAACAGGGCGAAGAACGGAGGAAGGGCAGCTAATACGATTTCATATAGTAAGTTTGGCCGTTTTGGTTGAAATTTGATGTTTTACGCAAATTACGCACAATCAGATAACGCCTATTATTTACACTTAGACTTTATTGATGCACAAGAGAAATTATTTGGTAATTATGTATGTAATAATATGTGCCCAAGTGTACAATTTATATCACTTTAGAGCACGTTTAGAATAACTCATTTAAAGATGGAAAATTGATTGACAATATGATTTGGCACCCAAGTTGGCTCGTTTTGTGCTTAATTTACGCGATACATACTTTGCATTGGCTTTTGTTTTAGATTACACCCTGCAAAAAGAGTAATAGGTCATAACTGATATGAGAATTAACAGACCCCATGCCCATAATTAGGCTAATTAATCAACAAGGGCGTTTGATCACAAGTGGAATCGTCAATCTTTCACCTTTTGAAAATCAAATACAGGCCTAGGTCTGTATAATTGAACCCATCTTGTCACAATATAAGAAATTTCCCTTCATTTGAGTTAATTCCCTCCCACTAATTACCAAATTAAGAACAGCTCCGGCGCAGCGTTGAGTTTGTGCCCAGTGCAAATGTTCGGTGGTGGCGTGTGATGTAGAGACATTTTTGTGGCTTCTGCTGCACTCCACGAGTTTAAATGAAGCGTTTAAAGACGAATCAACATTTTTCACTCATTATTTCCTATACTATTAGGAAGAAGGGCTTTACTCAGTCTCTGCGTAATTGTGATTGCAACAACGTGGGTTCTCCAATGGAAAATGCCAAAGTTTATACATCAATAGTTTTCTTTGGGTGGTTTGGGATAGCCTTTTAAATGCAAGAATGCCTTTGAGATTACTTCCACCTGTTACCAATGAAAATATTCTGATTGGGTATAGCTCTGACAAACTGGGTGGTACATTTATCACAATTTAGTCTTAATTTCAACAATTAACTTATTGATTGTATGGAAAGAAGTCATTATCCATTAGTGGTGAAGCGATGCGGAGAGCTAATAATGAGAGATAATAATAATAATAATAGGCTGTCTAAGCACAATTATGGATACTAAAGCGTCATTGAACATAAAAAAAATGTTAGATGTTTGAGATTTTTTTTCCAACACATGTTTGTATAAAACTAACATTTAACATGATTGGCAGTGGTACAGTATAGCTAGAAATTCCATAGTTTTTTAAAACATAAGTGAAAGCTGTGGTTTGCGAAACATCTTATTTACAAAAGTCCAGTAGGCTAAAAGTCACTACATGAAGCACAGTAAAGAGAATGCAAAAAATTAGATTATGTGTTCCATTATGGCTGTAATTTAAGGCTTCATAAAACAGTTTTGGTTGCTCATCGACAGTAATAGGCAGCCTCTTTGTCAGCGGTTGTCACGGTGTCAGCGCGGTTTGGACCATTGGCCTGGCCCGAATCCAGCTTTCTCCCAAACGCCTCTCTCCCTCTCATCACACAGGGAGAATTAGCAGCTCATGCAACTGTACAGTAGTCTGCGGCGATCTGCTTACAAGTCGTTGAAATATACATGTGCAAAAGATTTTTAATAGACAAAATGCACCTAAATAAGCAATTTACTTCAGTGTGCGTTGCATTGCTCAATATTACAACAGAAGTCGCCTCACAGGGCTAAGCTAAAATTATTATGAAGAGAAAATGTAATGGAAAAGGTATGGTCTATGGATTAGACGAGGACTAAACCAGTACCAAATCAGCTGTGAACAGGACTAAACTGTGCTAAAGTGAGCATATCTTTAGACCTCTGTCAAGGCATTGATGTTGATCTCACAATGGTGAAGATGGTTGCTCAAACTCGAAAATGTCAGCGATCATTTCTCCCAACCATAAAGCCATATATATCCTCTTATATTTTAACCATAACTAATCAAGTGCTATTTTAGTTTTATATATTTTTGCAATGGTACAGATACTGCACACTAACCTGCATCCATATATCATAGTTTAGAGGTAAATGCATGTTCTATATTGACTTGTAGACAAGATTGAGTCTCTTAAGACTCAAAAAACTACTAGTTTTAGGTCCATTCTCAGGCTGGAGAAAGCAGAAATGGAATTCAAGTATTAAGTATTAATTTCACACAACAGCTTGTCTGTGTGGTAAGCGCCACTTGATGCGTGTGGTAGCCATTGTGTACAACTGTGGCAATCCCTTAGTGGCCACAACAGAATAACACAAGATCAGGTTTTCGAAAAGGGAAGTCACCGCATATAAACCCTTTGTTTAACCCTAAAGAAAACCATGCAGGGAATTAGATACTTCGGCTAGCGTATCATTTGTTAACTGACATTTCACTGCTTCTTGTAAAAATGGGACAATAACTGGAGCTGTTAAAAGTTGTGGCTACTATAGGATTACAAGCCGTGGATGTTATCTGAATTCAGTCTGGCAGATGTCCAAGATAGCGCCAAAATGTTCGGCCTTAAAATAACTAGACCACAGCTATTTTCTCTGCCCCGGGTTTCCTGAGGGCCAGTGTCCAATGCCAGTTTTCCTCCCCAAAATGAACCCTTCATTATGTTTGACTGAGCTTGAATTGTTTAATGGCCCCATAGTCTGGATTTGCTATCAGCTGAGTACTGCCAGTTGGATGCCTTTGTCAAATGCTATTGTCAGATAATCACACAATTCAAATTCAAACAGTGAATCTGGCTTAGATTTAATGTTGGTAGATTTAATGAGTAGGTGGTACTTAAGTAACACTGAAATATATTTTAAGTCAGGGCTCTCAAGTTTTGAGCGGGGGTCGTGCGTGAGACTGGGGGGGGGGGGGGGGGGTGAACAATTTTTCCCGAGGGGGGGGGGGGGCGTTTGAATTGTGTGAGAACACGTCGAATTGCGTGTTGAGAGCCCTGTTTGTCTAAAGAGCAAACTTAAACTACAAAGCAACTAATGAGAGTTATATAAATGAAGTTATTACCTGATGGTTCTCAGTTTGTTTTATCATCACCGCACATTGTCAGTGCGCGCTGAGAGGGGCGGGGAGGAGGGACCGGGGCGGGGGGGAGCAGGACATTTTTAACGGATTCATGTAAGAGTCTGGTTAATGCACCACGTCTCACCGCGTCTCACCGCGTCTCACCGCGTCTCACCGCGTCTCAGCATGGGCAGTTCGGCTCTGGGCCGCACGTATTCCGCGCGTAAGCTGTCGGGGGGGGGGGGCACGTTACGCACAGACGGAGACACCGGGACCGGAGTCGGTGCATCTCAGAGGAGACGTGGCACCGGGACTGAGGCTCAGGACGTGCGTAACGTGTCCCCCCCGACGGCTTACGCACGGAATACGTGCGGCCCAGAGCCGAACTGCCCATGCTGAGACGCGGTGAGACGCGGTGCATTAACCAGACTCTTACATGAATCCGTTAAAAATGTCCCGCTCCCCCCCTGCCCCCGGACCGTGCGCCCGGAGCAGGGGGAGTTTTTTTCGCTGAAAACGCGCGGAGCCTGCATAAACTAAGCCACACAGACCGATTTTCTGGGCACAAAAAAAAAGAAAAAAAGAAAAGAAATCAGCGTGAGAAATGCCATGTGTGGCGTGTGAGCGTGTGAACACGTCGAATTGCGTGTGTCACACTCTCAATGCGTGAGACTTGAGAGCCCTGTTTTAAGTAGTGGAGGAAGTGTCTGGGGTGAAGGAAGTCTGGGAGTCCCTGCTTAGACTGTTGCCCCCGCGACCCGGCCCCGGATAAGCAGAAGAAAATGGATGGATGGATAGTACTACTACCACTACTGCAACTACTGGTGATATTATCAGGACTACCAAAACTACAACAAAATATGACTGCTACTAGTTGTACTACCACCCCCTGTAGTATACTCCTTTCTCTGTTACCATTCACCAGTGAATATTGCTTATGCAGTTACTACTAAAACTAATTTAAAACTAGTTTCGCATGCTGCTAGAACGGCTAAGAATCTGGTTTATTTGACCCACATTACATCACATGTACTTACGTGACCCACATTAAAGGTACTCAGTGTAACTTTTCTAGGCGAGGGTCTAAGAATCACTTTAGAGATGTTATTGCTTTGCCTAGAATTTTCCACAGTGTGGCACTACACTTGTCTATCTCCATATAGACAAGGTGACAAAGCTCACATTACAATTGCATGTTTACCAAGGCCTTTTTTTTTTTTTTAGCAATGAAAACACCCCTCTAAATGCTAGATGTACAAGTTGAATGCCATACTGTGGAACATTCAAGTCAATCCACCAGAAAAGTTAGCATAGTGCACCTTTAAACAAACAAAACAAAAAAACAGCCAATGGATTTGCAAGTGAACAAAACACTCTCCACAAATGTATTCAAGAAACACCGTATACTCTCTACATCTGTCCATTCCAAACAGTTTACTCTGGACTGAAGCCATAACCCTAATCATGAACTCCGTCTTTCTCCCCAGGTGCCTCTGAGCTGAGCTGCAGAGAGCTGCGTTCTACTCGCTACATGACAGACGGATCCTGCCGCAGTGCCAAACCCATCCGGGAGCTGGTGTGTTCGGGACAGTGTATGCCCAGCCACCTCCTCCCCAACTCCATCATGAGGGGCAAATGGTGGAGAAACAACGGCTCCGAATACCGCTGCATCCCGGCGCATTCCAAGACGAAGAGGGTCCAGCTCCAGTGTCCCAACGGAAACACTCGGACTTATAAAATCCGCGTGGTGACGTCTTGCAAGTGTAAGCGCTTCAGGCCCCACCACAACCAATCAGAGGCCAAGGAGGTGCCCAAAACGCAGAGAAACAGGAAGCATGGTCGGTTGTCCCAGGACAGGAGCAAAAACAATACGCCTCTCATAGACAACATGTACTGAAATGACTTTGAATAGGACAGACTCTAGATATACTATACAAGAATATATCTCCGGCAAAGAGGAGACGAGACTCATAAGCTAATATGCGCTGGGCTGGTTCAAGTCATGGACATCATTATCGGTCCTGCTTCTCAGCCATATTGTCCAATGTGATATAATGCATGACAAATACCATTATTGAAGCTTGGCTGGTCGAAAGATGTAGCACTGAGTTGGATAAACATAACTGTTGAAAATATTGCTTAATCGCTATGACACTATCTGATTCAAACTTAATGAGAAGACCTGAATGTTTCCGGTCCACCTGTACAAACACCCAACGGATATGCACAACAACACTTCGCCATAGCTTTCCAAGAGCTTCAAGGGGAAAGGCAGGTTTTGCTTTTAAATGGCCGTAATCCATCTCCATTTTGGCATTGGTTCGGAGGAGATGACAGCAGCTAAGGAAGGGGTCAGATGTTGGATGTTGACAGGTTTTGATGAGGTTTTGGACAGCGCCTCAGCTCCTCAGTCATCAGGACAGCCCCGAGCAGCAGCGCGTCCCAACTGGAGCCACCGAACCTGTGCTTGTCTTTACTTTTCCATGACTCAAACTGAAAATCTGTACAGAAATGAAAAGGGAAGACATTATTTTATATTAGCTCTGACGCAGCTCTGTAATTTGTGAATCTGAAGGTACGTTTCCGCTAAGATGGTAAGGAGTGACTTAGTAGTATGAATGATATTAACCCAACCTAAACATGCTCAACGGGTTGTCTTCCAGCTAACGATTCCTGACCAATATCCTAGCCAAATTTCTGTGCTGGTTCAATTAAGTCTACAATTACAAAAGTCACAGTTAGCTTTGGATTTGAGAGCGATATAATCAACTTTTTTTTTGCTTTAAACACTATAATGAACACTATACTGACGCTGTGCTATGATAATGCACAAAATCTAAGGAAAGTTACAGGTCTTTTTTTAGTGGTAGCATATCTTTTCTTACCTTACACAAGCAAACAAATGCAAATGCAAACTCCAAACTTAAGGGTCCCGCCCAGTCCAGGAATCAAACCCAGGATTTCTCTCCAAGATCTTGTGCTGCTTTTCCTCAATCTCATACTTCACACGATATTATTATGATTATGTCAAATGTAAAGAAATTGTCCTCATAAGTAAAGTTGACCCATCTTTCAGTGCCACTAAGGCAACTATGTGGAGCAGTATGGGACCCATCTTCAGATTTTGAGCTAGGCTTGGTCTGGACTACCTTAGCTGGAGGATTTTAACTTATTGTGCATGTTTTGGGTTTTGAGGAGACAAAAGTGTAAATTCAGCACGAGAATTTAACCTTTTACCTTCTTGCTGTGAGGCGAGTGTGCTACCCACTCAGCCACTGTGCCCCCTCACCCACCATACCAATTGATAGATTCATATACAGACACCGGTCTAAGGTTAATGACAAGTTCAGAGTGAAAAAATGCATAGTTACCAAAACAATTCATAATAAAATGTCACCCATAAACAAGAATCTACAAACCATTATTGCCAGCTGTTGCCATAGAAACATCCTGACCTGACCCACACAGCAGTATTTTACTTCTTCAGTGGAAATGTCCCCTAAAAATGCGGCTAAGCTTGTATATTGGTGTATTTCCTCTCTCCTCTTTCACGAGCCACTTCCTGTTTGCACTTTGAGGGAGGCGTCAGGTTGTAGATGCCACGTTCCCACACACTTTGTGAAATCTCTCCAGTCATTTAACTCCCACTGCTCTGTGCAATCCTCTTGTGTAAATATGTGAAATCAAAAATGGCAAATAAAAGAAATATTTAATTTGGAGCAGGAAGTGGCAATACCTGGTTTCGATCTATAGATATCACAAACGTCGTCCTCGGTGGGACTCGATTCACGACAAGTATTCTCTACACTTCCTGAAATTGTTTGCGGCTCAGTGTTTGTGCCCATATTACTTCCTGACTTGATTTGTCCAAACTGTGCTGGCGATGTTTGCTTTTTGTCGAATTGTGTTTTCGAAATAGCGTCTGGAGTTGGTTTGTCATGCGAGTGTACATATCTTACTTGTGTGGTCCTCTGCAGTGCTGTCTCCAATGGACACAGAGAGAGAGAGACATTTTAGGCTGCTTTGAGACACAAGAAGGACGATTATAGAGAATGAACTGTGTATTTATTTTATTTCTACATTTAAATTATTTATGCAGCCTTTTGTAGTAAAATGATATCCAATATTGTCATCTAGTATGAACTTGTACAGAATATAAATAAAGTAATGGAAGGTATACACAGTCTGAGGCATTCTGTCTGTTTTTTTAAAAAATTATATTTTGTGTTGCATTTTATAAAATTTAAAGGTGCACTATGTAACTTTTAAGGAGGATCTGCATACGGCTTGTCTCCATGGAGATGTTGCTCCACAGTATTCCTGGAGATGTCACTGCTTTGATTGGAATGTTCCACTATATGGCTATATGTATGTATGTAGACAAGTTAAATACCATATTGTGGAACATTCCAATCAAAACAATAGCCGTGTCCCAATTCCCAGAGTGCACGGATCGGAGTGTGGTTTGAAGGGGGCTCAGACTGCAGTCAAGGCGGTGCATACTTGCTCAGCCCTGAGTGCAGTCCGCGGACCGCATGGGCATCGGCGAAATGGGACAGGTCTCGCAACTACGGGAAGCAGCCACCGACTCCATTTTCTCCTGTAGAAGAAGTAACGTGCGGTGCATGCTGGGATATATGAGTGCGTGAAGCGTGCATTTTCACGCGTCCACGCCCCAGTTTTCATGGAAACGACTGTGGTCTTCTGACCGTGTGTTAACTGTGCATGGGACAAAAAGAAATGGGACAGCAGTCGTAGCGCCGGATGTGACGCACATCCCCTTCAAACCACGCTCCGAACCGTGCACTCTGGGAATTGGGACACAGCTATAGACATCTCCATGGACAGCTTCACAAGGAAAGTTACATAATGCACCTTTAACACATTTAAAACATTAAAAAATATTTTTCACATTCACTTTTTGAATGCATTAGAAATGGCAGAAAGAATTGTGTATAGTGGCACAGTAGAAGTGAAAAGAAAAAACTATACAATTTAACACATTTTACTGCATGCACTACATCAATTTTTAAGAATAGCTGCTTTCACTTTCACAAAATTAATCCCCTACCTTGCCCAAACCTTTCAAATGAACAAGTTATCCAGCGTCACTTGTGCCGACTGAATTTTTCATCCATTTAAAAATCTGTTAACATTTTTGTGAAAAGTACGTAAGGGACTTTCTTCTGAACTGTCCTCAAAGTCTGTCACATTTTTGATTTGTTTTGTTTAAAAATGGGTTGAATCCAGCCAGAGCCTCCACTCACATCACTGCACTGTCATCTCTGTCCCCTGAAGGTTAAGGCCTGATGGACGATGACTTAATATGTTTACAATTCACCACGCTTTGTTCTAGTTAAGGACTTGGTTCAACCACATAAACTTTAAGTCAATAACATGTAATGCTCTCTATAAAAAAAAGACACAAGTCGGACATCTTTTTTCATCCGTTATAATGTTGTTCCCTCATCAAAAACATATCTGGAGTTGGGTTTTGTTTCATTCACACATGTTTAACACACAAATCCTGCATATTTATACCAAATTCTTCTTTCAAATAGAAAACACTCTGTTCCACCTTGTGATTTCATGTAGTAATACAGGAAGTGCTCCACTGTATTTTACACTCCACACACCTTCACTAGAATCATTTGGATAATTTCAGACATGGAATTGTCAATCTATACTGAACAAAAGGTAAAAGGTAAAAAGTACGGCTTCACAAGGTGGAATAGAGCATTTTGAGCTTTGGAGATATAAACAGACTAATAACACTGACCTCTTAATTTGCATTGATTTATGTATTTATTTATTTATTTCAGGCACAGTGCATATTAATTATTCTTTCAGGAAGGCTATTCATCCATAGCGCAGTGACAGATGTTAATGTTGGCTAAAAACAACAACAAAAAAACAAACAAACATTTAACTCAGATATTTACACTATATCAGTTAATCAACAAACTAGGTGAAGATGTGACCTGCCCGTCTGCCTATTGTAGCTGAATTTACTAGTCAAACATTTTCAAATATGGTTCAAATATGGTGCTTGTTTATTTGCTGCCTAATAATAGTGTTATAATAATAATACTATTTTGTATTTCCTGCCAGTAATCATTATTTCCTAGCTGTAAATGTATATTTTGTATACTGTGTTCAAACAAACATTGGGTAGAGTAGACAAACACTACTCGATTAAGAGTACCATTACTGCAAAATATTATTCATGTACAAATTTGTGGTCCAACAAACTTATAAAGAAAGAGTAAATCAAAACTAGAAACTGTCAATATATATCTGCTTTATAATGAAAAAGTTAATGGGAGGACAAGACATTAAATGGGTGCAAAAAATGTGGTGTTTTCAAAAGATAGATAATAAAATATACAAAAAAACCAACAACAACATAATATTATAAAAATAAATGAAAGAGGGTGCAATTAATCTTACTCATAGACTTAGATCTTATTTCCAAAACCTTTAGTCAAGTAACAGTACTGTTAAACTGTATTATCAAAGTAGAAGTAAAACTAGGGGAGTCTCAAGTAAATGTATTTGTATAAACTTCGCACCACCCACCTCTAACTTAAGTCTTATCCAGTTTTAAATGGGATTATTACTTTAGTTGCATTCGCCTGTGTTTTTCCTCAAATTCAATAATCCTTCCCAAAATGGAGCTTCATAAAAGATAGATTGAAAACTCAAAAACAAAACTCACCGTGGCAACAGCGAGCATGGCTTTGGTGGTGCCAGTGAAGAACAGTCTGTATTAGGTTTCACTACATCACCCATAATGCATGGTCATTATGTCATTTCCAGACTGGGTTTCCATTCAGGCCTCACTTCCACAGACAAATATCCCTGAGAAATCCAAGACCACATCCTTTACATGAACGTTAACAGAATATATCATGGTGACTAAACATCTGTTAACCTGGAGAGAGGTAAAGGGCTAGATCTTTGTCCCAATTGGGTTCAACTGTAGTCCAGGTGCAAAAATTCCCCTAAAGCCCCAAATGCAAGAGACTTATTGCTAATTTAGGGGCTTCCCAAGAGCACGCAACCCAATGAATATTTATAGGACTGACACATTGACCACGATAAATGACACTTGGCTTTATTTTTCAAAAAACAGAGGAAACAATCAAGTATTGCACATTCAGTGGAAATGTGACGGTAATCTTTGTCAGCCGCAGTCTTTCAGATGAGCCACAGTTATAACAGTGCTGACTCTGTGGAATATGTGCTGAGACACTATTGACACAATGACATTGATGTGAATTACACTCTGATATCTTAGTACGAGGGGACTTTTTGACTTCTGCCTTGCAACAATTTATGCATTGATTTTTTTGAGGATGGCTACCTCTTTCAGGGTCAGTTCTAGGGGAGGGGCCAGAGGGGCTCTAATCTGATTGGCCACCTCTAATCTGATTGGCCTTTGAAGTACGCCTGTTCTCGTCAACTGACGAGAAGAACAACCGGAGAATTCAATGATCACTGATGCAATTCCACCCCCAAACTCTCGGCGGCAGTACACCTATTGCATCAATACAACATAATAGGAGAACAGACCTGAATACTGAATTAATCCTTTGTGTGCTTGGATGTACCCTGTACTTGGCCTCTGAATGTAACATGTGGCCCCTTAATGGACCATGTTTCAGAAAAATCTTAAAACCACCACTGACATTTATTTTTTTAAATATTTTTTTAAATAAAAATTGGGCTTTCATGTTTTGATGATTATTTCTAGTGTGTCATTGGACAATTTTTTAAATTAACATTATGGTATACTGTTTATATCAAGTTTGCATCACTCCTAGAGGATTGTGAGTGAAATTTATATTTCTGTATTTTTTTAAATATTTTTTTTATTTTTTACAGACCAGTCTGATCACAACTACCTCAGTCACACCTCGAGCCAGGCTCTAACATACCAGTGTTTATTCAACGTGAAATGAAGGAGCTAATTGGTCACCCAACATTTTGAACAAAATTTAATTTTTCCCATTTCAGTTTAGTGCCTCGCTTCCCCGTGATTAGCTAATCCACCTGTCAATAGCACCTATTTCAGGGAGATTCACAAAAGGCCAGACAGACATGTTTGTAAAGTATTGGAGTTTGCATGTTCTCCCCGTGTCTGTCTGGGTTTCCTCCGGGCACTCCGGTTTCCCCCATCAACCCAAAACATGCACCATAGGTAAAATCCTCCAGCTTAGGTCCTGACCAAACCGAGACAAGAAGATCATGGAGATGGTCCCCGGGTGCAATAATATGCTGCCCACTGCTTCTAATAGCAGAATGGGTTAAATGCAGAGATGAATTTCTCCTGTGTGAGATCAATAAAATCACTTCTTCTTCTTATTGGAGAAATGTGTATTCTGGACCCCGGGCACATTCATTTGCAGTGAAACATAGTTAATGTGCAGGGTTCTTTTGGGCCAATTCAGTAGCAAGCCTTAGAGTCAAGAAATATAAGTCTGAGGACTGTTTTTGGCACCTGATTCAGGCCATGGTGTAGTGTATACACCAGTGGTTCTTACACCAGGGCATTTACCAATGTTCGGTCTGCCGAATACCAACAGATTTCCAAATAAAGGTTCTTTTTATTTATCACACAACAGTATATTGTTTACACATACCTTGACATGTCCACACGATCACTGACTGCCAGCCTTAAAATGATGTTTATAACAAGACGATTTAGGTCCAAACAAAGTCTAAACAAGGCCCACGCAAATGATGTACTAGCAGTATTAAACCAGGATTAACCCAAAGACGGACAAAAGTGTGACAGAATCTAAAGGCTGTAAACATCTGTGAAGTAGAGGATCTGTGTGCCACCTGTAGGAGCGTGCGTGCCACAGTTTGAGAAATGTTGAATGGGATGTGGTCAGAGCAGTTAAGCTCCCTGTGTCTTTTACACCAACATGACAAAAACATATCCACAAGTCCACAACCCTTTGAGCAAAAATAAAGAGCCATCCAGCTGCTAATACTCTCCTCATTAAAGCTCCACTCGTGCACTTGTTTTACCCTTGTGCAGTTTACCAGGTTCGTTCACAGCTGTGGTGAGGTCAGAGGTGAACCTGCATGACCAGTGTGCTCTGCTCTTACCATATGGAGATCTGGACTTGTGATCGAGCTCGTGCCACAGTGTCAGAGGAGCATATTTGTTGGATGATGTTGCAGTAATTACCCCTGAGTTTGCTCCTCCCTGGGACCCCGTGCTGGGTGGGGCTGTTGGAAGGACATGGGTCACTGTTTTTGTAGCACCACCAGATGACAGAGGGGATCTCGCATTTATCATCCGAATGAAAGGACTTAATTGACTTAATGAGCGTGTCGAGAGCGAAGAGGAATTTGTATTATGTGCGCAAAATTGTTAGACACCCTACTTTTCCTTGTAACTTTGAAAAAAAAACTTGTAACTTGTAATCTCTCAGCTGCCCAGATGGAATTGTCTGATGACCGTCTGATGTTGGAAAATACATAAATAAATATGTTTAAGTATTGCTATTAGGAGGCTACTGTTGCTAAAAAGACAGCTGAAGCTTTACAGTCCCCCTTAGTCCATGTCAAGGGCCACCGATTTAATTTCAGTCATATTTGTTCAATGTTTTGTTTGTTTTTTTGTCATTCTAGCTAGTAAAATACTCTAAATAATCTATTAGCATCATAACTCCATGCCATCTTGCTTTTATGCATTATTTCCCAGATTTTTCTATGTTATTATTAGATTATTGGCCTGTATATTGTATGATTTGTGCAGGCACTTTCTTCAAATCGGTAGGTCAAAAGTCTGGGCTACATGACACTAAAAAAGCTTTTGTTATTATATTCTTCATAAAATAAGTAAATTAAAACAGACATTGCAACAAAGCATAACTTAAATATTGAAGTTGTCTTGACTGTAAAACCGAGTTCAAATAGTGTCAAATTGAGCAAAACGCCTTTTAAAGTGAAGCTATAGGATTTCAGAGCCTCTCATCTCTTAGACAGCTGTTTACACCATGTCAAACCCAGAGCGGCGCTTTAATTGTTTGTGTGTGCACCACTCGGCCTTGCTTGTGTCAGACTCTTTGACTTGTCGAGTCCACTGACCTCCTCGGTGGATAATTACTGAATGACAGGCTGCAGAAACTCTGTCAGTGTCTTTACATGCCCTGTGAAACATTAAAGAAAGTTTTCCGTACTAAATCCGTAACAAAAAATATCCTCAATAACATTATACATAACGTTTGTTTAAACACATTTGCTTTGTTTGTATTTTAATTCAGTATTTTCAATAAGTCAAATCTGTATCTGATTTTTTTGTCCCATGTATTTGAGTATTTATCTTGCCCCAGTACCGATATACTGATGTTTTAGTGTCAGATAATCAGGAATTGTGCTGTTAGCATGCTATTACCAAAGTAGGAGTAAAACTACCCAGGGGAGTCTCAAGTAAATGTATTTGTATAAACTGCGCACCACCCACCTCTAACTTAAGTCTTATCCAGTTTTAAATTGGATTATTGCTTTAGTTCAGGCATGTCCAAACTATGGCCCATGGCCCAAATGCAGCCCTCAGACAAATTTTTCTTGGCCCTCAGGTGAATTGGCCCAAATTAACTTGAGCAGGACTTTTGACTGCAAGTTTTTTTTTTTTAAATTAAATCTGCCTTGATAAGACAATATTTAATATTTATTGTGTGGTTTTGAGGATCTTAGCATGAATAAAGGACTGATTGCATATTGTAACATGTTAAAGGGATAGTGCGTTTTTAAAAAAAATGTTAATCTGTATGGGTTTCCTTCTAAAAGTTACGTGTGTTGACACCGGCTTACCTCTGACAGTCTCAGCTGATCCCAGTTCGGCTCACTTTCTGGAGCCCACGTAAGTAGGTCTGGTAACTTCCCTGGAACATGAAATAAACCTTGTTTTTCTTCTCAAAACAAAACATTTGTTAGAAAGGTGATATATTTGCGTCCCAAACAGTTGTCCACGAAACATCCAGCAGCGTATTTCGCATTTGCGTACTGTCTCTCTCCACTCGTATCACTACGCCCATGTTAACTCTATCAGCCTGTTCACCTTCAGCGGATGTCTACGCCGAAGTTACAAGTTTCTAACAAATGTTTTGTTTTGAGAAGAAAAACAAGCTTTATTTCATGTTCCAGGGAAGTTACCGGACCTACTTATGTGGGCTCCAGAAAGCGAGCCGAACCGGGATCAGCTGAGACTGTCAGCGGTAAGCCGGTGTCAACACACGTAACTTTTAGAAGGAAACTCATACAGATTGACATAAAAAAACACACTATCCCTTTAAAGGTCCCATGGCATGAAATTTTCACTTTCTGAGGTTTTTGAACATTAATGTGAGCTCCCCTACCCTGTTTAGGCCCCCCCCCCCATGGTTAAAAGTTGCGAAATGTCTAAACTGAGCATTTGCGATCCTTTTCTGCGTTACAAAAAATCGGAGCTCAAACGGGCGAGTTTGAACAAGGCACCTTATTGACGTCAGATCGAAAAAAGAAATGCAAATGCAGTTCCACCCCCGTCTGTCTGTACTCAGCGTCTCTGTAAATCACGCCCAGAGAGTTTGGACCGTGAATGCGCTAGGCAATGCGAAATGCGTTTTTTTATTTGCCTGGAGGCACGTCCGAGTGTTTCTAGCCTCGGAAGTCCTTTATCTGAGCCTCTGGAACTTTGAACAGCAGAGGTTTAATTTTATTTTCTGTGGAAATGTGTTTATTTTTCAATGGAACGCTTCAAATCTCTCCCCCCGTGAAAAAACACGGAAATGGATCAGCTGATGGCTCAGAGCTCTGAGCGGAGCGTTTGGCCACGTCCCCACCCTCTACTATCGGCCAGCTCTTTTCTCCTCATTTGCATTCAAGCAACAACGCCCATTATAGAGTGTTCAGAGTGAGAAAAATTACTCTTTCTCAGCTTATCTCTGTTTCTCATGCACTGAGTGTTGATTTTGAAGAAGGATTCATTTACAGTATTAGGGAACCATTAAGGAGCCATATAAAAGCATCAAGAAGTACCATGTCATGGGATCTTTAAACATGCATATTTCAATTATTCACTGTTCTGAGCACCAGTCTCTGGCCCTCGATCGGCCCTCTGCTTTGTCTGTGTTTAGATAATGTGGCCCTTGATGAAAAAAGTTTGGACACCCCTGCTTTAGTTGCATTCGCCTACGTTTTTCCTCAAATTCAAGCATCCTTTCCAAAATGGAGCTTCATAAAAGATAGATTGAAAACTCAAAAACAAAAATCCCAGTGGAAACAGCGAGCATGGCTTTGGTGGTGCCAGTGAAGAACAGTCCCGATTAGGTTTCACTACATTACCCATAATGCACGGTCATTATGTCATTTCCAGACTGGGTTTCCATTCTGTTAGCATGCTAGTTGTTGTTAGCGTTACAGCAGGGCTCTCAAGTCTCACGCTTTGAGAGTGTGACACACGCAATTCGACGTATTCACACGCGCACACGCCACACATGGCATTTCTCACGCTGATTAGTGTTTTTTTTGTTTTGTTTTTTTGTGCCCAGAAAATCGGTCTGTGTGGCTTAGTTTATGCAGGCTCCGCGCGTTTTCAGCGCCGCCCCCTGTTCCCCCTGCTCCCCCGAGCAGGGGGAACAGGGGGCGGCGCTGAAAACGCTCCCCCGAGCAGGGGGAACAGGGGGAGGGGGGGACGGCGCGTCTGCTCGCCGTCCCCCGGGCACGTCTTGAGCCTCAGTCCCGGTGCCACGTCTCCTCTGAGACGCACCGACTCCGGTCCCGGTGTCTCCGTCTGTGCGTAACGTGTCCCCCCCGACGGCTTACGCGCGGAATACGCGCGGCCCAGAGCCGAACTGCCCATGGTGAGTCGCGGTGAGACGCGGTGAGACGCGGGCCCGGTGCATTGACCAGACTCTTACATGAATCCGTTAAAAATGCCCCGCTCCCTCCTCCCCCGCCCCTCTCTTTAGACAAACAGGGCTCTCAACACGCAATTCGACCTCACACGGCATTTCTCACGCAATTCAAGCGCCAAAAATTGTTCACTCGCACCCCCCCCCCCCCGGTCCTTGGAAATTACAGTCACACGCAGGACCCTGCTCAAAACTTGAGAGCCCTGGTTACAGTGATGAGAAAACGCTGTTCTGGCCTCTGTAAATTGCAAAACGCACTTATAAACACATTGTGATGAATAATTACGATGCTTGAAATGCATAAGGTAAGTGAAGGAGGAATAATGTTGGATCACTGCAAACCGTTTAAAATGAACTAGTTCTGTTTTTCACATTCTTAAGACAGTAAAATCAGGGACAGCACCTTTAAGATGATGTTTAAGTAGAGGGAGCATAAGTTGTTTGAAGGACTTTCGGGGAGGGCTGTGATGGTTTAAAAATGTTTGTTGACAGATGTATTTCCAATCTCCTCACCTTCTGTGTCCCGCCGAGAACTTGAGGTTGGCTGCCTTCTCTCCAGCCCTGGCTCCAGCTGAGAGAAACGGACAACGCTGAAAGGGCAACTTGTGTCTAACTGCAGTCCAGAAAATGTCAGCGAAAATCTGAATCTTAAATGAGTTTGACAGGTGAGATTTCCTTTCTTTTCAAAACTGTATCAGACTTAATTTGGATTGAATGTTTCTTGGTATGATTTTAGCATTTTAGAAGCAGCTTAGCACACTATAGTTGCTTGGAATAATCCTTTCGGCCCCTTCATGGAATATGAATCTTCTGGATCTGTTCATTTCAAAGACTCTTTTATATTTGTTTATATGACACAAGCCAATGTGATGAGTCATTTTATTTATAAACTAATCACAGAGAGAAATGACTAAAGAGTTGATTAAATTGTTCAAACCGTGAGGGTGCGTCTACACTTTGAAATCATACATAATCTAAATAAAACACTTTATTACAAAAAATAGGCGATGATACCAAATATGTTTTTGTGCAAACAGCTCTCACTCGCTTTTTCTATACTAATTTTTGTGCTGGTTCAACTTAAAGCATCGCAAAGACGTGTAAAATTAGAAATAAAAAATATTTGGTTATTTTAACAAATTAGATCCGATTCAAACTATTCAACTTAAGTAACTGAACCAACTCTCTGTGTGTGACATGAACGTCAGACACAAAAATTTGCTCTAGGCAGTTTTTTTGTTGTTGTTACAAAACAAGGCACACACAAATTCAAGTATTACAATACAATAAAATAATATAATAAAGCTAATAAATAATAAAAGTAAAGTAAATAAATCATAGTAATAAATAAATACATAAATCAAATTATACAAAAAATAATAATAAATCAAAATCAAAATTTGTGCATTTCTGTGAGTCAAAGCCAATTAATTTGTGATTTTCGACATGTGCTCTAGGCTAAGTTAGACATTAGTATACCAACGATCATGTTACACATTGGTAGCTGGGTAGACAGTTTGAGAGCTATATAATAATAGTAATAATATATATAATAATAGTGATGTCAGCAAACTGTCCTCTACACGCTCCTTCTTCTTCTTACGGTTGATGAGATACAGCAGTGCACTCATAGAGATAAAGATGAGATTTAGTTTGGTTTGTTTCAATTAAATGTTCAAAAGACTGGCACATTTACAATTATTCATTTTGTTTAAAGAACCCAGACTGTACTCATTTTAAGAACTATCACTCACAATGAATGACCAAGGCTAAGTTTATATTAAAATCATGCAGCTTCAAAAACAGTGGAATTGTTTTGATGTTGTTTACATTTTGAAATCATGTCTAAATAGCGTGCAAAAACCGCCAACGTGTCTTCATTGTCATAACTAAGCTCAGCAGCTAATAAAATACATGCATTCTTGCTGTGAGTGGGCTCGCCTCTCCACACATCTAATCTGTAAATTGGCCTGCTGATGTTGTCACCTGCCTGGGCCCGTGGAAATAGATGTTATGTATGTGCCCTACTGTGGGACATTCCAGGCAAAGCAATATGTCCTCTATGCAGACAAGAAAAGCAAGCTCCAGCTCTTACATTGATGACTTTGAACCAGTGACGCTAAGAGGTCATTCAAAACATAAATACATTTTAGTGTGAACCATGGTTCTGCTGCCTCCCTGAGGTTTGTTGGCATTGAAAAAGTACCACCTAATCCTAGGGAGGGGGATGGGAAGAGGATCAAACAACTTTTAAGAAGGGAAGCCTACTGGATTAATGAACTGTCAACTATTGAACCTGGTGGACTAAATGAAGTACAGGATTTGAGCTGCTTTTTGGAAATAATTACTTGTAAATATTGCTTGTGTAAATAGTATGTAAATAGATTCATGTTGTGATTGTGAGATTGTCCAATTCCGAATGCTCTGCACTGGTCTGCGTGTTGTAATGTTAACTTGTGATAAAAAAAAAAATAAAAAAAAATGTATTGTACACTGGATGATATGTCTGTTTTTCTACAGTATATATGTAATATATATATTTTTAGGGCTGGGAATATTAACGCGTTAATCGCGATTAGATTAATGTAAGTTATGATTGCGAACAATTTTTTAAATCGCGATCAGAGTTTGCCAGCATTTTCCACAATTCTACCATCCATATGCAGCTCATTTGGTTGTATTAATTAAACTCATTGTCGGTTAAACGCGCTATTTTGAGTTTGCTAGTATTTTGTTCCTTCTACGCATCCGTAGGCAGCTCGAGCGGGCTTCAATCATTTATTTACAATTTCTCAAAGTAAGCACTATTACTGGTTCATTGTTACTTTTTCCTTTCTCTGCACTTTTTTGAAATAAAAAAAATGGTGAGAAATACTTTGCATTGTGAGTTTAACTTTAGATTCGACTGCAAGATATCAATTTTAAACATGCAAAATAAATCACTATTAATCGCGATTAACTATGAAATTTCTGAGATTAGTTGCGATCAAGAAAATTAATCGTTTGACAGCCCTAATATTTTTATATATCTTTAAGAGAAAGAACATGTGACCGGATGGTATTTAGTCACACCTGGCACTACTCGGGCGAACCTGATGACGCTGTAGAAGCAAAACGCGTTGTTCGCTCTAACCTAATAAAGGATAAAGTCAAGTCAAAATAAAGTCAAGCAAGTGTGCAGTAAACCTTCCTTTTTGGAATCGCTGAATATTCCTGCTGTTACCAGCACCTGGAAGCTGTGCATGGACTCTTGAACTTTTGAATTTACATTTTACTGTGAAGTTGAGAAAAAAATGACCTTGTCTCAGTACAGATATATTGTATAATTGTGTATTGTATAAACAGTGCTTGAGGTCAAAATAAGCTGTGTATTGTCTATCTAATTCTATGTGTCTATAGTCCGCTATAATTAGGAAGTACACTGTTAACATGCTAGTTGTTGTTAACGATACCGTGATGGCAAAACTCTGCTTTCACCTCTTAAAGTGTTTAAAAAGTCAAAAATAATCATTTGGAAACTTGGAAAATATAAGGAAAAACTTTGGACCACTGTAAAGAGTTTAAAATGAACCAGCTCTGTTTTTCACGTTTTTAAGTTAGTAAATATCAGCTATGGCGCCTTTAATAAATCACCAATTATCTTACCTTTTAGTCTCTGCTTGGACCACGAATCCATCTCTAAACACGTTCCTCTTTACTGGTTGGTGCTCTGGATCAGATCACTTCTACAGTCTTAAAACCCTGACAAATGGTCCTAAATTACCTCTTACTTTGCAGGAATCTTCAACCAAATTCGCGGAAGAACCCAGTCTCATCCATAACTCTGGACCAGGCAGCCAGGCACGTCTTCTGTTTCCCATTTGTTTTAGGCTATTAGCGCTTGTGACCTGATAAGGGAGTGGTGCATCCGCCATTGACCTTAAATGTAGCAACATCCGCTCCTGGAAGCATGGAAAGGAGATGGACGTCAAAATCATCTCCGAAAACTTTTCCGTAATCCATGTTGGTTGGACATGACTGGAATATGATGAATTTCCGACAGGATAATTGATTTGCAAGGACTGCTGTAGGAAAAAAAAACACCAAAACAAAAAAAATAAAAACATCTCTTTCCACTGGTGGAAGATAATGGAGTACAAAAGTAAAATTACAATATTTAAGTACAATTTTTAGGTGTGTACTTTACTTGAAGTACATTTTACAGTGGATACTTTTTACTTTTACTTCAGTATGTTTGAGAGCATGTAACTGGGCTTTCTACTCCACTATATTTTAGATCTGGACTGAAAAGTAAAAAAGTATTTTTCTTTATGGTTTGAGCTGAGACTTCATTTTAAATCTCAACTTCCCAACTTTGAGCAAACCAAACACAATAAAAAACAAACAAAAAAGTAAAATAAAATAAAAAATTAACACATCAATTGAATCACTTAAAATCCGCTAAACTCATTATTAAAATCACTACATTTCAACCTGTAATTGTTCTAAAACTCTCTGCAAAATGCTTTTAGTTTTTACTCTTTAAGTACATTTTTAAACAGGTTATATACTAATACTTTCACTTAAGTTGATTTATTTTCATGTGATACTAATCTTTTGCCCCTGTATCTGTACTTTTACTTCAATAACAAAATTGAGTACTTCATCCACCACATCCATTTTGGCATTCAAAGCTAATATATCAGTTTTACATATGGAGCACCATTTCTGTGAGTTTTGGTGTCGCAGCCAAAAGAACAGAGCGTTTTGTAGACGAGCATCTGTCAAGTATTACAGTCTTTTCACAAAATGGCTCCTTCACCGTTTGACTTGATGTTCAGGATGTACAGGTCAAATTCTCTACACAATAGGCCAAACCAAAGGAGGAATCCTGCCAATAAGAAACTATTGGGTTACAGATGACATCATAATATTGTTGTGAATTGAGATCCAACGAATGCCGGCTAATGCATCTTATTGATCAGGTTAAATAATCTCACTTTGGATTTTTCATAAGAATATCACAACACTGGACAAGCTTTTCTGGTAACGTAAAAGTATTTTTTTTTTAATTATTATTATCTTTACTCTGAAAAGGCTTGCATCTCCACAAACATGACTCATATTTAGCCTGTTGGAAGGCTTCCTTCTGCTTGTCTCCATGGAAATGTTGTTCCTTTGGCTATAATCTTCCACGGTACGGCATAAAACATATCTCTATCTCCATGGAGAATCTACAAAGTGGGTTATAACTTCTTGATTCTGGATCAATTCAAAACTATTATCAAACCTGGCAGCCATTCCTACTCTATTTTGAATCTGAACCAGTAAATAAATAGCCCACTTACCCCGCATTCTAAACCCCCATTAAATTTCCCTTTCTATATTTAATTTAATTAAATTTTTGTTTTCTTTTGCCTGCTGCCCTGTGTTTTTTTGTAATGTCCATGTATGTTTAAATGTTTCTTAAAAATCAATAAAAATAATTGAATATATAACTTTCTATTCTTGTGGAATCATGCAGTTGACTTTCTCCCTTGCAGAAAGCTATCTACTCTTACTTTAAATATCCACTCTTGTCAATACTTTCCACATTGCAGGTTTTAATGCCTTTAAAGTTGCACTGTGTAACTTTTTGGGGGACCATCGCCTGTTTGTTTCTATGGATAAGTCACTGCTGTGCTTGGAATGTTCCACAGTATGACAGCAAACAGCTTTACTTTACATTTATTCAATCAGAGGTGGTTTTATAGCTCAAATGACCTAGAAAAATTGGCATTCTGACAGTGAGCGGGGTTGCCTCTCCACAGATGTGACCTGTTACTTGGTCTGGTTTGGTCTCCATGTAGATAGAAAGGTTTACTTCCAGACAAAGTAATAACATGTCCATGAGGAAAAGCATTTGACGGACCCTCTGCCAGAAGAGTTACACAATGCACCCTTACACACCTTATTACTAGATTTTAAAAAGTCTATTGTAAAAACGTTCTGATAAGCATACCCACTGGGAGAGGTGGAAAACGTTCTTTGCGTCTCCAAATCTTTCAATTATTTCCAAATTGACAAAACTAAACATATAAACAACCTCTCAGTACTGTGGTATTTGTAGTTGTATGCCCTCACCACTAATGATCCATTTCTTCACGGTTCTATTGTAGCGCTCCGCACACAGCTCTCACTGCACTGATGTTAGCAAACAGACTGTGAAGTACTGAGGGTAAACAGTGGCATATTCCCAAAACAACAAACTCCTTTCTCCCCACGGTCCCATGAACGCCACAGACTGCATGGTGCCTTTGTACGTGTTTGAATGTTTCACCGCTATTTCCTCTGCTCCATGGGTTATTTTAGGATACTTCAGGACTAAAATATTATAGTATACACCACTGCAAAATGATCAGTTTTTCTGATTTTACTACTTATAGGTATGTGTTTGGGCAAAAGGAACATTTTTGTTTGAGTCTATAAACTAGTGCTGTCAGGCGATTAAAACAATCTAATTAATTACAGTATTTGTAATTAATTAGTGTAATTAATCGCATTTTAAGAGCGTGTGAGAGAGAGATTGAGGGAGAGAGAGAGAGCGATTGCGAGTGAGCAAGCGAACGAACCCACTTTTGCGATTGAGTTCATCAGTTTTTCTGTGGTCGCCTTGCTCATTCGTTTCCCAAATTCTGCGAGCGTGGTTTGGTGGTTTGGTGGTTTGGTGAAGTGCGCTCAGGATCGCTCTATCACCGGTAACAATGGAACTTGTCTGGACGTGTTTATCGTTCAAATGATCCGTCAGGCTGGAGCAACTTCGGTGATCGGAAAATTATTTTTGACAAAAGCTACAAATTACCGCATTCTTGTTGGTCTTCGTTCTTTTTATAAATAAACTTGCTGTTCAAAGGCCCTGGCAGCGATTTGCTCACCACACGCCAAATTTAAAATTTGTCTGAGGGCCGCATTTGGCCCACGGGCCAGAGTTTGGACATGCCTGGTTTAGAACATTTATTTGCAGAAAATGACAAATGATGAAAATAACAAAAAAGATGTTTTTAGACCTCAAACAATGTAAAGACACAAGATCAAATTCATTTTAAAACAACATAATACTATGTTTGCACTTAAGAAGAGTTCAGAAATCAATATTTGGTGCAATAACCCTTATTTTTAATCACAGGTTTCATGCGTCCTGGCATGCTCTCCACAAGTCTTTCACATTGTTCTTGGGTGACTTTATTCCACTGCTGGTGCAAGAACTGAAGTAGCTCAGCTTTGTGTTTGTGTTGGAATTCAACAGACGCTGGAATGGAATGGCTGTAATACATGTAGAGATGCTGATTTCAGAAAAAAATGCAGTGGTCTCTTATTTTTTTCCAGAGCTGTACTTCACTTATACTGTATATGTACATGCTGGTGTTTTGTTGTGGAAAATAGCAAAGCACTCATAAAAATTTGTGTTTCAACCAATTGCAAACAGTGTGTTTCTTGAAATGTCAAAACCCATCTATCTCTGCTTTTAAATCATCCTTATATTTTGTCTGTTACCTTGTATGTATTATTCTTCGACCCATGGGAGTCTATGGCAACCCCTAGAACCGTCTGGTAAAAAGTTGTGAAATTTTGCATGCACATTCCAGCCAGTCTCCTCATTACCCACAGCAATTTATAGCCCCCCACACCCAACCGTCTAGTGTCACCAGCAGGTCAAAGTTGCAGGAATTTTCAGGAATTTTCTGCGTTGCTAAGCAACAATCTCAGATCTGACGTTTTCACATTTAATTGAGCAACATTGGTGTATGTGCATAAATTTTACCTGCATTTTGAAGGGAATTTTGTGTATTAAAGGTATTGATAGAGGGTCTCCGCTTTAGGACTCAGCACTACTTCCTGTATTTTTCTTTTCTTTCTTTTTTTTTAAATTATAGTCTTTATTTCAGGAGACAAAACAGAGACATTAAAGGTGCATTATGTGTCTGATTTACAGAAATAAATTAAATGCAATTACATCGGTCTGTGTGCCATTCGTTCTTTTGGATTTCAGTTAACAACAAAAACCTATAAAATGGATAAACAGTCATTTCATTATTCCATTTTAGTGTCAAACCAAAATTTCCTCTATTTCCAATATTAATTTCAAAGTTTATTACAAAAAAAGTCTCACTGCCTATTTCAGTGTTTGTTTGTTTTTTAAGATCCCATGACATGGTACTTCTTGATGCTTTTATATGGCGCCTTAATGGTTCCCTAATACTGTAAATGAATCCTTCTTCAAAATCAACTCAGTGCATGAGAAAGACCCATGAACACAGTCAGAGTCATAAATATCTCTCTCAAACACTTTATTATGGGCGTTGTTGCTTGAATGCAAATGAGGAGGACAGAGACAGGCCAGTGCAGCGGGTGGGGCATGGCCAAACTCTCCGCTCTTTCCTCTTTAGTGGTGCGCTGGTGCGCTGGCCCCACTTCCGCGTTTAAGCGCGGAGGAAGATATGAGACGATTTCCATTGAAAAATAAACACATTTCCACAGAAAATAAAATTAAACCACTGCTGTTTCAGAGGTTCAGAGGCTCGGATAAAGGACATCCGAGCCTGGAAACATTCTCACGTGCCTCCATGCAAATAAAAAAACGCATCTTGCATTGCGTAGCTCGTTCGTGGACTGGGCGTGATTTCCAGAGACGGTGGGTAGACAGCCAGACGGGGGGGTGGAACTGCATTTGCATTTTTCCCCCCGAGTGTGACGTCAGAAAGTTCCCTTGTTCAGAATCGCCATTTGGGCTGTTTTTTTCAAACGCGGAAAAGGATCGCAAATGCTCAGTTTAGACATTTCGCAACTTTTAGCCATGGGGGGGGGGGGGGGGCTAAACAGGGTAGGGGAGCTCACATTAATGTTCAAAAACCTCAGAAAGTGAAAATTTCATACCATGGGACCTTTAAACCTGTGTGCCCCTATTATCCCCTCCCAACCCTCCCCCGGCCAGCCAATACTTTAGTTACCTCTAGTATTTAGGGTTATTCAGTCTGTTCAAAGAAGAGCTCCCAAAATCTCATTGAATAGTTATAGTTTTCCGTTAATCTTATGCTTGCCTCCCGTTATTGAAACTAATGGTTTGTGAAGTTGTTGTGTACAGTTTTATATCATGCTTTTGTATATTATGGAGAATTGTTGTGTGGGTGCATAGAAACTTAAAGCTAACCGTAAGGAAAGTTCAAATAGGGCCTGGAAAAGAGACTGCAAAATTACTGAAACATGCATGGATGAATTTAAAACCTCCTCAGGCATGTTTTTGATGAAGAATACACCTTGAAAAACATGCATTCTTAGTTTGAGTGAGTGAGCTCATCTGTCCACAAGTCTGGCCCTTACCTCTAGTCCCACGGTGAAAGATGTGAACCATTTCAGGCGAAGAAATGGAGACAAGCAAGCAACAAGCGCTCTACCAGAAAAGTGACTTAGTGCTTCTTTAAACTTGTCCATTACTATAGATTAGCAAACCTGTGGGATCAATAAGTATTTTTTAGCAGGACATGGCATTGTATCTGCATATTCTAGTCCTTTTGTTTTTCATTCTAGCTGTTTGCTTTGTCCAAGCTTAAATATGTCGTTTATTTGTTTGTTCTACTTGTCATTTTCCATTTTAAAAAGAACGTTTACTTGATGTTTTGTTCAGTACAGATTTTTGGCTACTTGAACTCAGTCTCACATGGAACTCTTCTTGGGGTCTGCTCCTGATTATTCAAAAATGAAATTGTTTTTTTTTTTTGCCGACCCCCTTTGGACTGGCTCACTGCAATCAGCTCCAAGTGCAGTGGAAATTGCTTCCTATCTTTGCGGCTACAGCCCTGGAGAGACCAGTCAAATATAAGCACAATCTGCCCAGCTTAGAGGAGTTTAAGACGGGATGAATTTGACTCTGTGACCCTTATCAGATGTCAGCTTTGGAAGTCTTATGCCGGTAATTCTAAAATGTAAGTATTTAACTGTACATTCGGGCTAATGCTAATGTTACAGAAAAAACTAATGTCATTCTATGTAGATAATGATACAGGAAATGGTACTGAATAAGGAATTGTTAAGGTACTGTACTAAACAAAAGGTAATTTGAATACTACGGCTTCATGACATCAAAAAGTGGAATGGAGCATTTTGAGCTTTGGAGATGTAGATGGACTGATTACTCAAACATGTGCGAATGAAACAAAATACAACTCAAGGTATGTTTTTGATTATGTAACAATGTTCTAACACGGCTAAAAGCTCACAAGAGTCAATTTTACCTGAAAAATAATGGATTGAAAAGCATCCTTCACTGTCGCTGTCTCTTGACCTGAGACAGTGAAGTTATTAGAAGGGCATAGTTCTTCTGTCATGAAAAGCCATCAGGTTATACAGTACTTTAAGATAATGACTATTCCAAACCCCGAGCTCTTCTTGTCCCATAAAACCCCCAAAGAGGGACTATGTAGTGAGAACTCCAGAATAAGCGGGTGTGGAGGAGATTATAAATGTGATGACGACCTGGATAATTGGTCCTGAGAAAGTGTCTAAAGCTGTGAGTAATGGACCAGCGTATGTCTTTAAAACGCTATTAAAGGATTCCATAAAAATCATCACTTAAATGGATGCAACGCAAAACTCAGTCCAAGTTTGTTGTCATAGATTCCACAGATGAACATGCGAAAATGCTAAAGTTGTAATGGGAATATTTCGGATGAAGCACTTGGAATGTTGAGTTCTGTTAAAAGTGTACTTGGTAACTTTTTGTGGTAGAGTCTCCGCGGAGATGTTATTGCCATGGAGACAAGCCAACGGAGTGTACAAATGCATGTTTTATAAGGTTTATTCATTTATTTATTTTCCCATATTTGTCTCACTTGTATCAGCGATTAGTAAATATGTAAATTTTCCAATTAACTGTGATTGTTATTATTATTTTCCTTTCATTTACTTATTCATTTCGAGCAGGTCAACACAAGGAAATAAATACATGTAACCAATATACAGTCAATTACATTTGCTTTTTTTGCTCGAAAAGGAGTGGGAAGAAGAAAACTTATTGAATCCCACCCCTGTCTTCCAAAACATAACTTAAATTATTAATTTAGCTTCCTTGCCATTTTAGTTGAAAAACACAGAAACAAAACAACACAAAACAAAACAAACACAAAAAAAACCAATGGCAAATTCCATTCTTGTAGGGTCATTCCAGAATTGGAGGACATTTGGGCTTTAAAATTATTTTCTGATTTTCTGATAGGCCTACACATTCATCAATAATAGGTAATAAACTATCAAATGCAAATATCAGCTTTGGGATCAATGGTACAATTTTTATTACATGATTTATTTGGTTTATTGATTTATTTACTCTAATCACAGTAACAGGGTTGCAGGTAACAGGGTTGCAAATCCGCACTAATGTTCGCTTTATCTCAGGAGTAGAAGCTAGCTGTTTAGCTGTTACTGCTAATCAAGAGGAAAAACATATTTATGCAAATAAGTAAAGGAAAAATTATAATTGTCTTATTCTGATAATATGCATAACAGGGTTGCATGAGGTAGAGTGAGACATTCAATCAAGGCTAACTATGTTATAAAAAGATGAAAAATAGAAGAGAAGACAAACCTTTGCTCTACCCATTCTTTTGGAAAACTGTTTGATGATGTCAAGTCCAGGGGATCATGTGGTTCTGCTTTCTTCTTCTTCTACCAGGCTAAAAATGTTATGGTATGTGCATGTTGTGAGACACATGTTCCATGAATAATAATAATAATTTGAAATATTATGTATATTAAAACAAATGTTCCCACAGTTACAAGCAGTGGCGTTCCTAGAGTGATTGCGCCCTGGGCAAAAGCCACTCTTGCCGCCCCCCCCTCAAGACAAGACCGTTGTCCATACAAACTCAATTCACAACAACTACATAACATAAAAACATAAAAAAAGACCAAAGGCGCAATTATTTCACATTATAGCCATGTAGGCCAACAGCTATTTAAGAAAGCAAAAGTGCACTCCAGCAAAAAAAAAACAAAAAAACATTTCGTCGACATTCGCCAACAACTCTTCCCTGTAGCTAAGCGCCATAGGACACGATAAATGTTTGAACGACCATGTATATAGCTTATGCCTTCGTTAACCCAAGCAATGATGATAGCAATATTTTCGTGCTTGGGGGAAGGGCAAACATGCATCAACAACCACATCAGGGGAGTTTAACTAATACAACATCATCATCATTAAGTAAACTTGAAGACTAGTCGATAGCATACCTTTTTCTTTTGCTCGCTTCTCCTCCTCTTCTTTCCGTTTCTTTCGAAATTGGGCACCTGATGGCTTCAATCTTTTTCGGTCCATCACCGTGACTGTTTTGTCATACTGTACACCGTGACCTCCTCAAGACACTGACCGAAATCCGAATGATTACCCCCCTGGCCCCTCCCCCTAAAACAAACTCTGTACTGTGCTCGCAGCATTGCCTAGCGCGAGAGGTCAGAGTCAGACTGTCATACCTGAACCATTTCACGCTACTCTGTCTTCACGTAACTGTCTTCACTGTCTTCTGTCTTCACGAGCCAGCAACAGCCCCCCACTCCCCGCACAAGGATCCGCGCGGATCCTTGCTCCGTGCCTCCGCGGGCCGCGCCTCCATTCACCCGCGCCTCCGCGCACCCACGCTTCCGCGCACCCGCGCCTCCGCGCTTCCGCGCACCCGCGCCTCCGCACCATTTTTTATTTTTTATTAATATATTTTTTATTAATATACCGCGATGGCGCTAGGGGCAATTGCCCAGGTGGCCCCCGTCAAAGAACGCCCCTGGTTACAAGAGATGCCAATGAAACAAATAAACAAACAAATAAATAAATAAATTAATTAATTAATAAATAATAATAATAATAATAATAATAATAATAATAATAATAATAATAATAATACATTTAAATTTAATTTTAACTGTTATTATTTGTGATTCAATTTGGTCATTAGAGGGGTGGGACAAGAGGAAAATGGCATTTTGGGGGATACTCCAGACTTATTTGGTATTTTTAAAACTATTTTCAAGCATTCATTTCTCTTAGTTTTTTTTAGATTTGGTCTCAGGACAAGTAAATTCACTCAGAAACTGTATGTTTTAGCATTTTGTATGTGGATTATTTAATATTTGATGGTCGTCCAATTCTGGAATGACCCCGTACAAAAAAACAAAACAAAAAACTTTTAATCAGAGACAATAAATTACACATAAGGCATTTCTATCAGGAACATTTAAAGAACGCAAAAAGTTATATTTTTTTTTACTGCTGTACATTACAAAGGTATCCATCTTGTTTCCATTGCAGGATAGATTACCAAGTCACCAAGGTTACCAAACTATTTTTTTTTATAGATTTTTAAGAAACGGTGCAAATCACACAAATAACAACAACAATAAAAATCCAATTATTTACACATTTTTGGATACCTTGTTATTTTATTGCTGTAGGTTACGAGGCATTTTCAATAGTAAACCTCACTGAAAGCCTCTGACTCATTTTATCGGCCCTGGTTTGCTTTGCCAGTCCTTGGAGACCCATTGGCACCTGGGACCAGACCAGGATCTGTTCCCAAAGCCGGATGGAAGTCTGGAGCTAGCGCTGGTTTACAATGTAGTACAATGGGCTCTGCAGATTCTTGGGAGTCTAGCAATGCACCATAAACAAGCCCCACGAATCTTTCTCACACACCACAACAACCGAATCTGCTTTTAAACCAAACATTTATAAGATTTCCAAGGCTGTGAATCATCAGAACATTTTGTTTTTAGTTTGAATGTTTTTAGATTGACATTGTTATTGTTTTATCAACATCCAGGAAACAGACACATCACTTAACAGCAGTTGGATGCAAAAGTGTTGACTCAAATATCAGACAACTTTATTAGATATTGTCTCGCCAAGTTGTTGCAAATAAAATCAATCATCCCATAAAACGTTTCTTTAGATGTAGTCTTTCTTTTCCATTTTTTAAAAGTCCTTAGACGATCTCTTATACTTGAATTGTAGTGGAATTTTGGTATTGTTATTCAAGTTTATTGCTGAAATTACCAAGTCCAAATCTAACAAAGAGGTGGTAAACAAATGTAACAGTCAAATATGGTTTTGATATTTAATGTTTAATTATGGGTTTCGTTCCAGGTTTTCGGATGTGAGAGGCATCTGTTTGGTGAATCAGTGTTGTCTAAAATGGAGACAGGAGCTGTTGCTTTTGCTTCCTGCTGCGTTTGACATGCTGAGTTTGGAAATGCATCTGACTGCTCTGAAGTTATAGGAAGAACCAAACCAAGGACACTGGAATAATAGGTGTAGAAAAGCTCCTATTTACGTATTTAAAAGTATTACACAATCCTGGCTGGGATGAGACATGAGATTGGCTCCACGAGTGACATAATTTATGACAAATAAATTCTGTTTTTCAGTTCAGAGTTCTCATAATTCAGAATTTTTTTTATTTTTTTATTTTTATTTTTTGCAATTTTTTGCATTTGAAACTACATGTAACTTTTTGTCCAAGGTCAACATAAATACTTGGAGGGAGGGGGGTCTATTTGTACTAGACGTGACTGACAGTGATGCAGTTCACCCACTAACAGGAAGGTTGAATGTTCGAGCCTCACTGAAGCACTTAACATTGTACTATAGTAACAATATACAACTCAAAAAAATAAGAGACCACTGCATTTTTTTCTGAAATCAGCATCTCTACATGTATTACAGCCATTCCATTCCAGCGTCTGTTGAATTCCAACACAAACACAAAGCTGAGCTACTTCAGTTCTTGCACCAGAAATTGAATAAAGTCACCCAAGAATGTGAAAGACTTGTGGAGAGCATGCCAAGACGCATGAAAGCTGTGATTAAAAATAAGGGTTACTGCACCAAATATTGATTTCTGAACTCTTCTTAAGTGTAAACATTAGTATTATGTTGTTTTAAAATTAATTTGATCTTGTTTCTTTACATTGTTTGAGGTCTGAAAACATGTATCTTTTTTGTTATTTTGACCATTTGTCATTTTCTGCAAATAAATGCTCTAAACGATAATATTTTTATTTATTTATTTATTTTTTTTTAGTTTAGTTTATTTAATTTAGTTTATTTGATTTATTTGACAGGGACAATGCACAGGAGCATTAATCAGAGCTCTCGGAGCTCATTTCCATCTGCAGTCCCTGAGACAAACAACATCACAAACAATGAACATAAAGCATAAAAACAATGCAATTGATAATATTTACAATATTTGGCGGTGATACATTTCATCAATTAGTAAAAAATAATTAAAATTCTTTTCCCGATACCTGTACCCCCTTCTCATGTCTAGTCTAACTTTAATGCTGACACGTCTGCACTCTTAGAAATTGTTGTTTAATTTCCAGGCTAAATTTTTTGAAGCATTTGCATAATTTTAGCTCAGTTGGAAGTTTGTTCCATTCTGAGATTGTTTTAAATGAAAATGCAGATTGTCCTAATGATGTTTTCCGTTTTGGTATTACACATTGGCCATTGACAATTGCCCTTGTCGTTCTTACCATCTGATCAGATGTTAAATGGATAAACTTTTTCAATGGTGCTGGTGCCACATTATTGATCATCTTGAATAATAACCTTAGATTGGCCAGTTTAATTGTATTTTCAAAGTTGAGCTTTTTATGTTTAGTTAATATCTGACAGTGATGGTATTACCGTGGTTTCCGATCTAGAATCTTAAGTGCTTGCTTATCAAGAGGAATTTGGGGAAATATTATCAGTAGTTTATAGACTCAAACAAAAATGTTCATTTTGCCCAAACACATACTTCTAAGTAGTAAAATCAGAAAAACTGATCATTTTGCAGTGGTCTCTTTTTTTTTCCAGAGCTGTAATATAGTTAGTTTCAATAAAAAGCCCCGACTTAGTTTATATCATTATATGAAGAAGGAGAACGGATGATATCACCTGTACACTTTTATTTTCATTTATTTAATTGGATGAGAATCATGTGGAAACAAGTGTCAGGGATGGTTCAACAAGTGAATGAGAAAAGGAACATGGTCAACATTGGTACAGGCTCATTTCTGTGCAATAATACAATAATTATAATGTTGGTCAAAAGTGCTATTAAATCCCCAAAACTCATAAAAAAGTAAGAACTATTAAATTTATAGAGTCAAAAACATCCTTTTTAAAACCAGCTAGCTTACAAATGACCTCACAGTTCTTATTGTTAATGACTCTAACTCATCTATGTAGAGTGAATGGGAAACATTTATTTTTGGATAATTACTTTACCATTAGGTCAGTATGTGGAAAAAGTATAGCTCTATTTTTGTTTCACATTGTTCACGGTGGTACTCTGAGTTTGCACTTGTTGAAGGCGCAGTGATGAATGGGTCAAATGCATAAGTATCTCCACTGGGACAATAAACTGTACATTAATGACCGAACCAGCGGACTTGGTTTCCGTTAGTTTAACCTTTGCGTTCCACGTGTTGACTGACGCCTTTCTTCTGGTTAGCGCCGATTTCACTTCATCACTTCCTCCTCAGTAAAATGTGTTTCTTCAAGCTACAAAATGCCAAGCATTTATTGACAGTAAAAGCCTAGACATAACAGTAATTTGAAGTGAAAGCAATTTCAAAAGCAAAATATTTAATAAAGCACTAAATACAGTACTGGAAAAAAATAAGAGACCACTGCATTTTTTTCTGAAATCAGCATCTCTACATGTATTACAGCCATTCCATTCCAGCGTCTGTTGAATTCCAACACAAACACAAAGCTGAGCTACTTCAGTTGTTGCACCAGGAGTGGAATAAAGTCACCCAAGAACAATGTGAAAGACTTGTGGAGAGCATGCCAAGACGCATGAAAACCATTTGTTCATTTTCTGCAAATAAATGCTCTAAACGATCATATTTTTTATTTAGAATTTAGGGGAAATTGTCAGAAGTTTATAGACTCAAACTAAAATTTTACATACCTATAAGTAGTAAAATAAAAAAAATCACATTTGAAGAAGTGGTGCAAGAAATACAAATGTTCACATCTTTAATCTCTCACTGTCAACATAAAACACTGGGCACTTCCAGACTCTAAAAGAATAATTTTTCAATTACATAAGAGTATTATTACACTCTAAAATATATGAATCAACTAGGAGTATCGTGTCTGAGAAGTACATTTTAATTTGAAAGTTAGTAAAGTAAAATCACATGTACGGGTACTGAGTACGGGTGGTCCATTCATGGGTTTCACACATTAGGACCGTTATCAATTAAGCGATCAACAATTTAAAACAAAATAGCACATCTTTTCAATGAGAAAACGAAGCCAAAACCAATGAACAGACAAGTTGCAGGTAGGGCATCTGTCATAAAATGTATATCAAAACATTCTACAAATCATAGCAAGGGAATACATGATTGATTGTTTCAGCTTAAAATGGAGAGAGCCACTATAAAAAAAAAACAAGATCTGTTGATGTTATTTGAATACTTTCTTTTAAAAAAAAGTTACAGTAAATAGTGGAAGTTTTAAATCTTGCAGCCAGCATGTGCCACTGTGCGAGAGGTCAAATACACTTCCAGACCTGCTCGAGCTGTAACCAGTCCCTGTAACACATAATTGAAGGAGCAGATCTCTTGATATGGTGGTCTGCCTTACTTCCACCTCTGGAATGTCTATACTCTAAACTAGGACCACTTCCCCTATCTCCACAATCGCTATTACAAGCTCATAGTTCACCGCAATGTCACATGTCTTACTTATAGGCATGCAGACAGACAGCGCTTTTCTCTCACTCATAAATAAAGCTTCTGGTGGACTCCAGACTGTTCCATCCATCACCGTCCCGGGACAGAGGGGTACAGGGGGGTTAAGGGGGGTGAGTGTTCCCAGTAGAAGTGCCCTATGGGAATTTCGTATAGTCATTAAACACCTCATGGCAGCAGGACGCGAGCGGCTGGGGTTGGGGTAAAAGAGAGGGAGAGGGGTGGAAGTTTTTCTGCACATCCTGACCACATAAGACTGTTGATATAGGGGAGACCCAGGACCATAATATAGACTGGTCAATATAATCCTGAAAATGTGTATTTAAAGCTCTTATATTATGCTGTTTTCTGATCTACAGCTCTGGAAAAAAAATAAGAGACCACTGCAAAATGATCAGTTTTTCTGATTTTACTACTTATAGGTATGTGTTTGGGCAAAAGGAACATTTTTGTTTGAGTCTATAAACTACTGACAACATTTCCCCCAAATTCCAAATAAAAATATTATCGTTTAGAGCATTTATTTGCAGAAAATGGTCAAAATAACAAAAAAGATACATGTTTTCAGACCTCAAACAATGCAAAGAAACAAGATCAAATTCATTTTAAAACAACATAATACTAATGTTTACACTTAAGAAGAGTTCAGAAATCAATATTTATAACCCTTATTTTTAATGACAGCTTTCCTACGTCTTGGCATGCTCTCCACAAGTCTTTCACATTGTTCTTGGGTGACTTTATTCCACTCCTGGTGCAAGAACTGAAGTAGCTCAGCTTTATGTTTGTGTTGGAACTCAACAGACGCTGAAATGGAATGGCTGTAATACATGTAGAGATGCTGGATTTCAGAAAAAAATGCAGTGGTCTCTTATTTTTTCAGAGCTTTATGTTGTTTCCTCATCACAAAACACAACCTGGAGTTGTGTTTTGTTTCATTCACACATGTTTAACACACATATCCTGCATAATCCTGTTCTTCTCTCAAACAGAAAACACTGGTTCACTTGGTGTTGACATATTTCGTAGCGCAGTGTCTGTGTTTTTAAACTGTGTTGACCTTCACTAGAATCATCTGGATAATTTCAGACCTGGAATTGCCAGTCTCTACTGAATTAAAGGTAAAAACATGAAAACTGCAACTACACGACATCAAGGTGGAACAGAGCATTTTGAGGTTGAAATGTAGACAGACTAATAATAAAGGATTACTCAAACATGTGTGAATGAAACAAAACACAACAGCCTTTTCCCAATTCAGCAAGTGGACGGTTCGGAGTGTGGTCTCAGCCTGCAGTTGAGGCGGTGCATACTTGCTCAGCCCTGAGTGCAGTCCGTGGATCGCATGGCCGTCTGCGAAATGGAACAGGTCCCGCCTCAGCTCAATGAGCCGGGTGGTCTGCTCCTTGTTCCCTAAAGACAAAAATATTATTCTATTGCGACTAGTAATACTTCGAATTGGGACATGGCTATACTGTAGAATATCCAGCATTACAACAGCAAAGGAAATATAGAAGTGTAAGGGACAAAGCATGTGAACGGTAATACAGGTGCCGTGATCTATACCGTTACGGCTACCGTCACCAGGGGCGTTCTTTGACGGGGGCCACCTGGGCAATTGCCCAGGGCGGCATCACGGGAGGGGCGCCGCGGTGGCGCGAAGGGAAAAAAAAACAAAAACAAAAAAAAACGGTGCGGCGCGCGGCCACGCGGAGGCGGGGGCGCGCGGGCGCGCGGAGGCGGGGGCGCGCGGGCGCGCGGAGGCGGGGCCGCGCGGAGCAAAGATCCGCGCGGATCCTTGTGCAAGGGGCCGGAGTGGGGGGCTGGTGCTGTGCTGGCTCGTGGTTACATGAAGACAGAGTAGCGCACGGTGTACAGTATATGACAAAACAGTCGCAGTGATGGACTGAAAAAGATTGAAGCCATCAGGTGCTCAATTTCGAAAGAAATGGAAAGAAGAGGAGAAGTGAGCAAAAGAAAAAGGTATGCTATCGACTAGTCTTCAAGTTTGGCTTTCGCCCAGGGCGCAAATCACTCTAGGAACGCCACTGACCGTCACACATGTTTAGCGTAGTTTATGAAGAGTTTCATGTAGCATAGTTGTAGGTGAGGTGAACCAGTACACACACGTTATAGTGAAGTCGCAACTGTCACATGCCGATGTTGCTGGTGAGTCCATCTTTCTAGTCATATATCCTGCTGCGCTGTGCATGCTGGAGCTTTTGAGTGTGCGAAGCGTGCATGTTTGCACGCTTGGTCCACGCCCGGATTTCCATGGAAACGACTGCGGTGTTCGGACCGCGTCTTAACTGTGCAGGGGACAAAAACGAAATGGAACAGCAGTTGTCGCTCTGGATATGACGCACATCCCCCTCCAAGCACGCTCCGAACCGTGCACTCGCTGAATTGGGAAACGGCTAACTTCAGTAACAGGCGGTAACATTATAACATGGCTTAAAGCTCACAAGAATCAATTTTGTGTAATATAGGACCTTTAAGTAAAGGTACCGTTAACATGGATACACATGTACTCAATTACAAGTAAAAATACAAGTGCCAAAATTCTACTTAAGAAAAAGTATATGCATGAAAAATTTGTGGTTTTCAGAGTCCAGAATGAGATAATGTCATACTCCCAGGTGGCGGTCATGAACCAGTGTTTTATATTGATTACACTGTACCTTGCCATAAAATATCCAAAAGGCAAATTGGTCATTTCTATCACTGACCACCACCCAAGAACTGATTGTATTACAACAAAAATTTTTGCATTTTGACGTTAATAATTTTAGAAGTAGCCCATCTGTATTAAATATTATTGGTCATTGAACCTGTTATGATGTCATCTGAAAGTACTATTACCAGTTACTTTTGACACATTTTTGTGCTGTGTTTTAGATGAGTCTTTCAGACAAAACTTGATCATTTAGCTGAATGAAGTTACTTTAAACCACATATGCTCTGATTCTGATGTAGTTACTGTGTGTGTTTATAGAAGAGAGAGGAGCAGATATCCAGAGGAGTCACTGGGAATTATTGTGTTGTACTGACTTCTAGGATGAAAAATAAACTTTATGAGTTTAAATATAAGTTCATAAAGTTCAATTGTCCCAGAAATTGACTAAATTAGTAATGTCAGTATTTGTAATTTGTTACTAGCCCTAATAATCACTGGCGTTGACTTGTAATCAATACAATCAATACAAGCTTGGAGAAATTTCAACTATTTCAAATTCAGTTGTCATTTGTTGCTTTGATCCTGATGCCAAGTATTCTGTAAATCTCCTCATGTAACAGAAACGCTGTCTCAGGATTCCTGACTCTGACGTCAAAGACACTGTTGACATCTTGGATGTATTGGTACCCGGAAATGTTGTTTGGAAATGAACAAATTTGAAGGGTTGCCCAGACTCTCCCACATTACTGGGATAAGCTCAGGTGAAAAAGAAGAATCACATGAAATCACAATTAACAGTTAATATTGTGGACGAACTTTCCCTTTGGCTTTGGCTGATTTGCATATATTTTATAGAGCTGTAACAAATTTTTTGTAAACTAGTAAAAAAAAATTATATATATACAGCTCTGGAAAAAAAAAAGAGACCACTGCATTTTTTTTCTGAAATCAGCATCTCTACATGTATTTCAGCCATTCCATTCCAGCGTCTGTTGAATTCTAACACAAACACAAAGCTGAGCTACTTCAGTTCTTGCACCAGGAGTGGAATAAAGTCACCCAAGAACAATGTGAAAGACTTGTGGAGAGCATGCCAAGACACATGAAAGCTGTGATTAAAAATAAGGGATATTGCACCAAATATTGATTTCTGAACTCTTCTTAAGTGTAAACATTAGTATTATGTTGTTTTAAAATGAATTTGATCTTGTTTCTTTGCATTGTTTGAGGTCTGAAAACTTGTATCTTTTTTGTTATTTTGACCATTTGTCTTTTTCTGCAAATAAATGCTCTAAACAATAATATTTTTATTTGGAATATGGGGGAAATGTTGTCAGTAGTTTATAGACTCAAACAAAAATGTTCCTGTGTGTGTGTGTGAGTTATTATTATAATATTATAACAGTTAAACTTAACCCTAATCATTTATGGTTTTATGTCTGGTCAGATGCCTGTTCTCCTTTGTATTATACTTTACTAAACAAACTGCAAAGTCAGTAAAAGTCCACGGTCCAAAGATCTACCACGGAACTACAGCTGAACTCTGGCTGACAGTACAAATCAGAGTGAATTCGCTGCAAATGTCATATTCCTAAATAATCTCGACAGCCATCTTGAGGTCATCCCCAAATGCTTGTCAGAAGCCATGACAACGACGATCCCAGGGTAAACAGCAGTGACTTTTAGACGTGTCCAGGACAATGAAACAAGCGCCCTGAGTCCGTCGTATCGGCTAACATGCCCTTAAGTCACCCCTGGGAAACAGTTTGATTCTGTTTCATGAGGGAGGGGAGAACAGGTGTTAAGTGGGGGGTCCCAAGCTCCTAAAGACACACATCTGGAACTATAAAGTCCCATAGGGCAAGATGACATATATGTGTAATTATTCCAAATCTCTTTATTTAAAAACTAAATGACAATAAATAATAGGAAGAAACATGTCCCAATAATGTCAGCTGTGTAAGATTAAGGGGGTGATAGTGGCTTGTTTGACTGTGTTAAACTTGAATGTGAACATTTACTCGACTGCGTCACATGTCCGATCCTTCTGCATAAAAAAAAACAAAAAAACGCAATGAATATATATTTGACAGACGCAGCAGCAGGATCAGTGATTATGTACCATCTATTTATAGTCTCACACAGAAGATAAACTCAGGAAATAGTAAATTTTTAATGCGCCTTTACTTTCATTCCCTCGTGTCTGGTAAACCAAGAATTGAGACGGATGTCATCCCCTCAGCATCTAGCTGGACTTGACAGATGAGCGGAGGAGAGGGCAGAGGAGTGGAAAAGAGTACAGAGGAGTGGAGGATGAGCGGAAGAGAAGCCAGAGGAATGGAGTAATGAGCGGAGGACAGGCCAGAGGAGTGGAGGATGAGTGGAAGAAAGGCCAGAGGAGTGTAGAATGAGCGGAAGAGAAGCCAGAGGAGTGGAGGATGAGCGGAGGACAGGCCAGAGGAGTGGAGGATGAGTGGAAGAAAGCCCAGAGGAGTGTAGAATGAGTGGAAGAGAGGCCAGAGGAGTGGAGGATGAGCAGAGGAGAGGCCAGAGGAGTGGAGGATGAGCAGAGGAGAGGCCAGAGGAGTGGAGGATGAGCAGAGGAGAGGCCAGAGGAGTGGAGGATGAGCAGAGGAGGAGAGTGAGAGGATTAGAGGAGAGCTCACACCTGGCTGAGGTGCGTCTTCTACAGCACAGGTAGTCTACATGCACACTGCCACCTTTCCCCCCCCTGTTTTCCACTGGAAGTAGAAGTAGTTAAAATACGCAGTTTTATACTAATGCAATGCCCGATACTAATGCATTTTAAAAATATATTTTTCTTAATAATAACCCGACACTTCTCTGACGCACGTTGTTATTGAAAATGTGTGAAATTGCCGTACAGCACACTCCTGTCTCATGAGACGGAGTTGGTGTTAACCATTAAATATATTTTCCTTGATCCATTCATCCATTTTATTCCGCTTATCCGGGGCCGGGTTGCGGGGGCAACAGTCTAAGCAGGGACTCCCAGACCTCCTTCACCCCGAACACTTCCTCCAGCTCCTCCGTGGGGACCCCAAGGCGTTCCCAGGCCAGCCGGGAGTCATAGTCCCTCCAGCGCGTCCTGGGTCTTCCCCGGGGCCTCCTCCCGGTGGGACATGCCCGGAACACCTCCCGAGGGAGGCGTCCAGGAGGCATCCGAAACAGATGCCCGAGCCACCTCAGCTCGCTCCTCTCGACGTGGAGAAGCAGCGGCTCTACTCCGAGCTCCTCCCGTGTGACTGAGCTCCTCACCCTAAGGGTGCGCCCAGCCACTCTGCGGAGGAAACTAATTTTGGCCGCTTGTATCCGTGATCTTGTCCTTTCGGTCATTACCCAGAGCTTATGACCATAGTTGAGGGTAGGAACATAGATTGACCGGTAAATTGAGAGCTTCGCCTTTTGGCTCAGCTCCCTCTTCATCACAACGGTCCGGTACAGCGACCGCATCACTGCCGACGCTGCACCGATCCACCTGTCAATCTCACACTCCATCCTCCCCTCACTCGTGAACAAGACCCCGAGATACTTGAACTCCTCCACTTGAGGCAAGGACTCCCCACCCACCCAGAGAGGGCAAGCCACCTTTTTCCGGTCGAGAACCATGTCCTCATATTTGGAGGAGCTGATCCTCATCCCAGCTGATTCACACTCGGCTGCAAACTGCCCCAGAGCACATTGGAGGTCCCGGTTCGATGAAGCCATCAGGACAACATCATCTGCAAACAGCAGAGATGAGATCCTGTGGTTCCCAAACCGGATCCCCTCCGGCCCCTGACTGCGCCTAGAAATTCTATCCATAAATATAATGAACAGAACCGGTGACAAAGGGCAGCCCTGGCGGAGTCCAACATGCACCTGGAACAGGTCTGACTTATTACCGGCAATGCGAACACAGCTCCTGCTCCGGTCATACAGGGACCGAACAGCTCTTAGCAAAGGGCTCCGAACCCCGTACTCCCAGAGCATTCTCCACATGACCCCACGAGGGACACGGTCGAATGCCTTCTCCAGATCCACAAAGCACATGTGGACTGGTTGGGCAAACTCCATTGCACCCTCGAGCACCCGATGGAGAGTATAGAGCTGGTCCAGTGTTCCCTGGCCGGGACGAAAACCACACTGCTCCTCTTGAATCCGAGGTTCGACTATCGGTCGGATTCTCCTCTCCAGCACCCTGGAATAGACCTTACCGAGAAGGCTGAGGAGTGTGATACCCCGATAGTAGGAACACACCCTCCGGTCCCCCTTCTTGAACAGAGGGACCACCACCCCGGTCTGCCAGTCTAGAGGTACTGTCCCCGACCGCCACGCGATGTTGCAGAGACGTGTCAGCCAAGACAGCCCCACAACATCCAGAGACTTAAGATACTCAGGACGGATCTCATCCACCCCCGGGGCCTTGCCACTGAGGAGCTTTCCAACCTCCTCAGTGACTTCAGCCAGGGTGATGAACGTGTCCGCCTCCGAGTCTCCGCCTCTGCTTCCTCCTTGGAAGACATGACGGCGGGATTGAGGAGATCCTCAAAGTATTCCTTCCACCGTCTGATAACATCCCCAGTCAAGGTCAACAGCTCCCCACCCGCACCATAAACAGTGTTGGTGAAGCACTGCTTCCCCCTCCTGAGGTGCCGAATGGTTTGCCAGAATTTCTTTGAGACCGTCCGATAGTCCTCCTCCATTGCCTCTCCGAACTCCTCCCAAACCCGAGTTTTTGCCTCTGTGACCACCCGGGCTGCAGCATGCTTGGCCCGCCGGTACCCCTCAGCTGCCTCAGGAGTCCCATGAGCCATCAAGGCCCGATAAGACTCCTTCTTCAGCCTGACGGCATCCCTTACTTCCGGTGTCCACCACTGGGTTTGGGGATTGCCGCCGCGACAGGCACCACAGACCTTACAACTACAGCTACAGGCGGCCGCATCGACAATAGAGGCCGAGAACAGAGCCCATTCAGACTCTATGTCCCCAGCCTCCCCCGGAATCTGGGAGAAGCTCTCCCAGAGGTGTGAGTTGAAGGTGCCCCTGACAGAGGGCTCTGCCAGACGTTCCCAACAGACCTTCATGATACGCTTGGGCCTGCCAAGTCTCTCCAGCTTCCTCGCCTGCCAGCGGACCCAACTCACAACCAGGTGGTTGTGAGCGGTTGACAGCTCTGCCCCTCTCTTCACCCGAGTGTCCAAGACACGCGGCCGGAGGTCAGATGACACGACAACAAAGTTGATCATCGACCTCCATCCTAGGGTGTCCTGGTGCCATGTGCACTGATGGACACCCTTGTGCTCGAACATGGTGTTCGTTATGGACAAACTGTGGCTAGCACAGAAGTCCAATAACAGAACACTGCAGATCAGGGAGGCCATTCCTCCCAATCACCCCTCTCCAGGTGTCACTGTCGTTGCCCACGTGGGCATTGAAGTCCCCCAGTCGGTGCACCATCCAGTACCCCTCCCAGGCACTCCAAGAAGGTCGGGTACTCTGCACTGCTGTTCGGCCCATAGGCCGACACAACAGTGAGAGATCTGTCGCCAACCCGAAGGCGCAGGGACGCAAACCCTCTCGTTCACCGGGGTGAACTCCAACACTCGGCGGCTGAGCTGTGGGGCAAAGAGCAGGCCCACACCAGCCCGCCGCCGTTCTCCGCGGGCAACGCCAGAGAAATGGAGGGTCCAGCTCCCCTCAAGAAGTTGGGTTCCAGAGCCCAAGCTGTTAGTGGAGGTGAGGCCGACTATATCTAGTCGGTAAAGCTCAACCTCCCGCACGAGCTCAGGCTCCTTCCCCCCAGCGAGGTGACATTCCATGTCCCCAGAGCTAGTCTCCATGTCCGGAGATCCAGCCGTCGAGGCCCCCGCCTTCGACTGCCGCCCAGATCTCTCTGCACCCGGCCCTTATGGATCCTTCTGCGGGTGGTGGGTCCACAGGAGGACGGCCCTACGTCGTTTCTTCGGGCTTCGCCTGGCAGGGCCCCATGGGGAAAGGCCCAGCCACCAGATGCACCCACCCCAGGTCTGGCTTGGGGCCTCGGTGACGCCAGTCCGGGCGACGTATCTGACCTTGATATAGAACTCATCATAAGGGCTATTTTTTTTCATTTATTTTCCTTGATGTTATAGATTATCAAAATATTGCAGTAGGCTAACTGTATTGTAATAGAAGTAGTAGACATTAGGGTTGAGCAATTTTAATCTAATCAATATCCAATCATTTGATAATGCAAATTAAATGGGTATTTTTTTTAATTAAAACATTTAGCTTGGATCTGTCCATTTGAAGTAACAAATTTAGAATAGAATAGAATAGTCTTTATTGTCATTATGTCAGGTAAAAACATAATGAAATTGGGATCTCCGCAGGTGTATCACAGATAAAAAAATACATATGTTTGACCGGCAAACAAACAATATCCAATAAAAACAGAACAAAACAAACAATAGCAGCAATCAGCACTTTGCGTGCATGTAAATCACAGAATTAGTAAATGTAGTAAGGTAAAGTGTTAGGGGGAAGGGGGTTAGTGCCTGTGTGAGTTCAGTCTAGTGATGGCTTGGGGGAAGAAGCTTTTTATGTGTGTTTATGTGTGTGTATTTTATTATTATTATTTTATTTTATTTTTTAGCCATTGGCTAGCACTAGTGGTAACTGTGGAATAGCCAAAAACATAAGGGCAGTATTTGCATCATGTTAGTCTGTGATTGTGGACTACTACAAGTACAAGTAATTTATACTTAACATATAATAGCCTCCTCGTAGACATAACTTAAAGGTGCACAGTGTAACTTTCATGGTGGAGAGTTCTCCATTTGTTTGTCTCCGTGATGATGTTATTGTTTTGCCTGGGATGTTCTACAGCAGAGGTCTTCAACAGGGGGGTCGCAACCCCTAGGGGGGGTCGCGGCGGTACTGCAGGGGGGTCGCGAAATCTTTTGATATCACTTTAAAATAATATAATTTTATACTTTAATATTTTTAAAAACAATATATTTTTTAATTTTTCCCTAATCAATTTCTCCCTTGTCCCTCCACTCTCTCTGATGTCTTAAAATGCACATTAATGCATACATGGCGAATGGAGAAATAAAGGCAAACGCATCATGCTATGCCGTATATATAGTAGGGGGTCCCTGGCCCAGTTCGCCATCTGTTTGGGGGTCCCTGGCCTGAAAAACATTGAAGACCCCTGTTCTACAGTATGGCATTAAACAAATGTATTTCTCAAAACTACTGCAAAAACAGGCATTATTACTGTGAGCAGGTCCACTTCTCCACAGATCTGACCTGTAACTTGGCCTGCTTGTCACCATGGAGATCGTTAAAGTAAATGCCATACTGCAGAATATTCCAGGATAAAACATGGAGTCAAACAGGTAATCCAGAAAAGTATTTTTAACTGCATGTAATTATTGTAATGTAGTTTAGAAGTATCAGCTGTAGCATGGGCTTGTATTACTACTTATCCGATTATACCCATAATTGGTATTTATTTATTTATACTTTTATTTAATAGGGACAGTGCATATTAATGGACATCTACAACATTGCAGTGTAAATTCGCCAGATTATTTGCCTGGAAGAATCCATGACTCATCGCTGTACCAACGAGTGAGTCTGGTAACGCTTGATCCACAGAATGCGCTGCGGTTGCGCGTAGACAGACAGCTAAGTGAACCAATCAGAGATTGCGCCATCTTGATTCAAAACTGAGGCGGAACTTCCGCTGCCTAAGAGTGACTTTGCGGGCAAAGGCGGGGGCACTGACGTCACCATCTTTGAACGAATCAGAATCGCGAAGTCCGTTTGGAACCGGAGGAGCGAGGGTGGATGGAGAGTGTCCAAATGGTATCGCGGTGTATAGGAAATACAGAGAGATATCATTTGGCTGGCCAGGTAACCAGATTATAGCAAAAATGCTAATTTCCATCTGTAGTCCCTAGGCAGGTGACATCACAGCAAAAACAAAAACAAAAAAAATAAAAACAAGGACAACTGATAATAACAGCAGTTAAATATTAAGTGTCCACAAGTCTGGTTTTCCTTTAGCCGCTGTGTGATTTGAAAGTGGCCAGTGTTGGAGTCTCTCTTATTGATGATGGGATGTTCCAGAACTTAGTGCCTCTGACTGAGAGAACAGTTTGTCCAAATGTAGTGCATTTGCGTGGAACCTCACAGTTCCCCCGGGGTCTGCGTGGAACCTCACAGTTCCCCCGGGGTCTGCACAGACCTCACAGTTCCCTTGGGCTGTGGCCCTAGTTCCCATCCCACTGACAGTCTTTGTTTTAATAAAATCCTGTAGTGGAGGAGGAGCAAGTCCATCTAAAATGTTATATATAAAACAAGGATATTTAAAATAAAATAAAATAAAATAAACAAAATTATTAAAATTAAGCACGTTGTACTTGTCTAAAATAGTGTAGTGGTGAACTGAGAATGGTATGAATTACAAATAGGATAACAACATTGTATGGTAAAAGCAATAGCAGTTGTGATTGAACAACTGCCTTTTACAGCATAAGTCCAGTACTGTTTTTAATACTGAAGTTTTGTCATATTTTTGTTGTTTACTTCTACTTGAGCCGAGTTCTTCACCCATAAGATTAGGACTCTTCATCTTTGGCTGTCTCTTTGATCTCTGTAGCTCCACCATTAATTAAAGCTGCAGCCTCTTCGCGTCGCCAAGAGTTTCACTCAGACATTCTTAAGAGGCAGAGAGGAGAGTGGGAGGGGCTAGGAGGGAGAGTGGGAGGGGCCATGAGGAAGAGTGGGAGGGGTCAGCGCTTTTGTCCTGATGGAGGAGAGTGGTGCAGTAACAATGATCTTAGTCAGCGATAAATTTCTCGATTAGTCACGCGATTTTTTTCTATTGTTCACTGAGACTTACCAAATACATTATCAACTAAGTAAAGTTTGAAATTTGGTGACTGAAGGCTTTTAACTAGGGAATATTTAGACTTAGGCTGCGCCCCATTACTCTGTTTTACCCATTCCCCTTCCCCTTTATCTACGTCTTTGTCTTGCCCCTCGATACCAAGCTGAGAGGGCTAGGAGTACGAATGTTCCCCTAAGAAATGGGACGCCACTCGATTACCGTTTGCATCATCATCTCTTGCCTCTACCTGGTTGCTACATCTACAGAGGCGACAACAATTTACGCAAACAAATGTCAAGGATTATCGGGTACCTCAGCTCGAAAAAAAACTAGCATGAATGTTCGATGAAAACGATAACGTCAGCTAAACAGAATCACTACAAATAAAACCACAACAGTTCACTAAAAGTAACGTAGAACATAAGCGTCATAATTGTAAACCATGCTAAACTGTTAATCGATAATTACAACTGCTGAAAATACATTTATGAGACTCCTTGGCTGGTCGATGTGACGCTGCCATCCTGATCCCAAAACCTGCCTGGGCTTGTAGGCGTACACCTTCGTTTCAAGTCTGGTCGAGAGCTTACTTTGTTTCAAGGGGTATGTAGCCAGAGGTCGTGGCCCTAGCCCTTGATCAAAATTAGAATCGGGATACCCCTTGCCCTCACATGAACGCACAAAACCAAGGGGTAGGGGTAAGACGAAGGGGTAAGACAGAGAAATGGGACGCAGCCTTAGACTTAGACTTAGACAAATTTTATTGATCCACAAGGGAAATTATTTGGGTACAGTAGCTCACTCATCATAATATAATATATAACAGAGAGTTTAAAAAATAAATAAATAAATAGATGGAATAGCAAAAAGAGATAGCAAGAGACTGGTGTCCAATGAGACATAATTATAAAAATAATAAGTGTATATGTATAAATCAGAATAAAATAGAAAAATAAGTAATAAAATATAAAATAAAACATCACAATAAAATATCAAATCACAGCTATATACAGTTTTAGAGAGTATTATCTGTTACATAAGGGTGAGTTGTTGTACAATTAACTTCCACAGCTCTGCAGATGATACGCAGCTTTACATCTCCATGTCTCCTGATGACACCAGGCCAATGGATGCTCTTTTTCACTATATTCTAGATATCAAATCTAGATATCAAATCCTGGATGGCAAGAAACTTTCTCCAGCTTCACCAGGACAAAACTGAAGTTTTAGTCATGGGTCCTGAGGCCCAGAGAGAGAAACTTTCATCCAAACTACAAGCACAGTCTTTTAACCCATCTCCTCAAGGGAAAAACCTGGGCGTCATTTTGGACTCTGAGCTGACTTTTATCCCACACATCAAGAACATCACAAAAATGGGTTTCTATCACCTAAAAAACAGAATCCACCCTATTTTCTCTCAGGCCAATATGGAGACACTGATGCATGCTTTTGTCACCAGCTGTATAGACTACTGTAATGCCCTGCTCTCTGGTCTTCCCAAAAAGAGTATTTCAGGTTTGCAATTACTACAAAATTCAGCAGCACGTGTCCTGACTAGGACCAGAGGGCGGGATCACATTACACCGGTTTTAAAATCACTGCATTGGCTCCCTGTGAGTTTCAGGATAGATTTTAAAGTTCTTTTACTGGTTTTTAACCTCCAGCAGGCTCCTGGTCATTCCCAAAGTCAGGACACACACTCACGGAGAGGCGTCTTTTCAGTACTACGGCCCTCGTCTATGGAACTGCCTGCCGGAGGACCTCAGGGCGACAGAGAACGTTCATGTTTTTAAGAGTGGGCTCAAGACCCACCTGTTTAGCCTGGCCTTTGATTGAATTTGGTTGTCTGTTTGTTTGTTTTTCATTTTGTTCTTTCGTTTGTTTGTTCATCTGTTTGTTCATCTGTTTGTTTGTTCGTCTGTTTGTCTGTTTGTTCGTTTGTCTGTTTGTTTGTTCGTTTGTTTGTGTGTTCGTCTGTTTGTGTGTTTGTCTGGTTTATTTTATTTATTTATTTATTTTTCTGTTGGCAGCACAGTGGCTGAGTGGCTAGCACTCATGCTTCACAACAAGAAGGTTCGGGTTGTCCGGGCCTTTCTGTGTGGAGTTTGCATGTTCTCCCCGTGTCTGGGTGGGTTTCCTCCGGGCACTCCGGTTTCCCCCAGCAACCCAAAACATGCACCATAGGTAAAATCCTCCAGCTGAGGTCCTGACCAACCTAAATAACAAAATCATGGGGATGGTCCCCGGGTCAAATGTAGAAACAATTTCTCCTGTGTGAGATCAATAAAAGTCAATCTTCTAATCCTTAATCACTGTAAGGCGCTTTGTGTTACATTTGGTATGAAAAGCACTTTATAAATATTGTTTGATTGATTGATTGATTGATACAGCTGTATGGAGTATGTAGGTGTATTACTGATAAAATCAGAAATTGTTCATTCTTTGTTACATATGTATTTTAGTGGTGTCTGCATAGATTATGATTATAATTATAATTATTTTGAGCTAGTTGTTGCTTCCCCAGAGCAGATTTTCCAGGTCTGTTTCATTATAGCAACATTTTAAGATTTTTTTTTTACTTGCAGATTTTGAGAGTCTCCTGTTGCGATTTTTGGGGGTGCTCCCAAGTGTCACTTTCATGTAATAAAAGAATTGATTTTGATCCTTTTTAAAAATCTGTTTCACATTAACATCGACTTAGTAATGACCGTTTTTTATGTTAAATATGTGTTAAAGAAAATCGCTTATTACCTGACATACATCTCTCCTAAAAAAAGAGGAATGTGAAACACTCACCTAGGGTCGAAGGCTCTGGTCCGGTCCTGGAACAGCTCTTCGCTTTACGTAAGGTGTTTCCTGGGTTTAATTGAGGCTTTGATTTAAGATTAGGAGGCAAAATGAGAGGATAAACAGAGGATAAAACAGGAGAACTAAAGGAGAGACTGAGAGTGAATTTTTAGATTTTAAGCTGTATTTTTATTATCAGTGGACTGTGACATACCTCAACTCAGAGCGACTGGGCTTCCTACAGCTACAGCTATCAGCTTTTGAACATTCACCAAAAGTCACCCGGATCAGGTATGTCTCGTGATCGTCCCTGCAACTTGGTAAGAGCAGCCTTACAAGACCATTGAATCATTGATTAGTGCCTCGACTTGGATTACCGGCCTTATAAAGTTCAGTCGTCAGAACCGGCCTTACAAAAGTCAGTCTCACAAGACCATCGGACCACCGACAAGTGCCTTGACTGATAAGATATGCCCTTACACAGGATCGGTAACCAGACCTAACCCCTACAAAGTTGCTCCAAAATGAATGGCTACTAATCGTTTGACTCACCTGCAGGTACCTTGCACATGAGTAGCACACTCTGGTACTGGGAGGAACCAGCCACTGCTAATTGCAACACAGGAAACTCACACTTACAGGCAGGCAAATAAAGACATACACATGTACAACCCATACAGACAAAAGTAACATGAGTAAGATAAAAGATAGTAAAAAGTTTCATAAGCAAGAGGAGAGAGAGATTAAGCAGAACAAAACAGGGCTCTCTAAAGACGAGAACCATCGCCCCGCGGAGGCCAAATACGACCCTTTTTATGCTGTTACATTCTTGAACAAGTCATTTTTTTTTACAAAAAGGGAAATTATTGTAGTTCTAACACCTATGAGCGTGCCCTCAGGCTTCACTTTCAGACCACGGACTGTGGTTTTACAGTAACACCTATGATCGTACCTCAGGTTCCACTTTCAGAACACAGACTGAGATTTTAACACCTATAAGCGTACATCAGGTTTGTTATCAGAACACGGCACGTGTTTACAAGAAAATAAGCCTTTGTGGTTTAACGCCTGAATTAAAGCAAGTTTCATGCATTCACTTGTTTACAAGAAATGAAGTTTATGTGGTTTAGAACAGGTTTGAACCAGTTTTAGCATGCACTCCGCAAAAATAATATTTTATTTAATAACAAAAGCTTTATTTTACATACTGCCTAGTAGCAAATGTTTTAGGTACACCAGACCAAATTTAATCCTATAAAATGCTTCACCGTGGGGCAGCAGTTTCATATCAAGTTTCTTAACAATATGCTAATAAACATATGCACATATCATTAGCTTAAAGGTGCACTGTGTAACCTTTCTGATACAGGGCCCACCAGTTACTTGCTTCCCTTTTTGGGAAGCAAGTAACTCCAATATTCCTCCAATATTCCAAAGTATGCCATTAAATTTCTATATTTCCATAAAGACAAGCAGCAGATATCACCAGCCAATTTACAGGCGAGATCTGTAAAGAGGCGACTCCACTCACATTAAGAATACATGTTTTTAAAGGTATTTTTGAGCAATAAAAACACCCAAAATCAAATGAATGCATCTCAGATAAGTTATACCATAATACCATATATCATATACCATATATCATATTGTGGAGCATTACAGGCATTACAGGCAAAGCAATAGGATCTCCATGGTAGCGGACCCCTAACCTGAAAAGTTACACAGTGCACCTTTAACTAATTGCCTTTTTCTTTTCTTTTTTTTTGGTGCTTTTGCCTCATGTTTTGGGCTTTTTTTTAAGGGCTTGCTCCCCGAAAATCTGGCAACCTTGAGCAGAGTTAGAAGTACACACACTACACTACACTACACATGCCTGGGATTCCTGCAGACCACACTTGATGGATGAAAAGCCTTTGTTAAAAAACAACTTTTCTTCATCAAGTTCCCCCTTTGAACTTCATGGCGTTTTAATATTGTGGTGCCCTTTTTATTGTCGAAATACAAACAAAACTACAAAAGGGTGCTAGGAGAAATATGAATTTATTTTCTGTGGCATGTGTTTATGGGTTTTGCGGTGATGTTTCGTGTCCTAATTGAATAGCTAACACCCGAAAATCAGCGCAATCTAAATAAAAAACTAACACTTGGGTTTAAAACTCATAAAATTCAGGTTTATTGACAAAATGATATAAACAGTGCAGCAGGTGGTGTGTATCAAATAGTGATGGGAGAAATTGTGCTTTTTGTTGTAGTAATAAGAAAAGAAGGTCATACTCGGTGTATCATTTTGGTTAATTTGTTTTTATGAATTGTTTTAAAAAGAGAGAGAGAGAAAAAAAATGCATAAATTAAAGAAAAACATCTTGGACTGTATATACAGCAAGAGGCCACTGCAAAGTGATCAGTTTTTCTGATTTTACTACTTATAGGTATGTGTTTGGGCAAAAGGAACATTTTTGTTTGAGTCTATAAACTACTGACAACATTTCCCCCAAATTCCAAATAAAAATATGATCGTTTAGAGCATTTATTTGCAGAAAATGACAAATGGTCAAAATAACAAAAAAGATGCATGTTTTCAGACCTCAAGCAATGCAAAGAATCAAGATCAAATTCATTTTAAAACAACACAATACTAATGTTTACACTTAAGAAGAGTTCAGAAATCAATATTTGGTGCAATAACCCTTATTTTTAATCACAGCTTTCATGCGTCTTGGCATGCTCTCCACAAGTCTTTCACATTGTTCTTGGGTGATTTTATTCCACTCCTGGTGCAAGAACTGAAGTAGCTCAGCTTTGTGTTTGTGTTGGAATTCAACAGACGCTGGAACGGAATGGCTTTAATACACGTAGAGATGCTGATTTCAGAAAAAAATCCAGTGGTCTCTTATTTTTTCCAGAGCTGTATAGTAAAGTACACTTTTATTTTATGGCAGAAAGAAGCTGACAAAGCTGTTATGATTTCTTTGTAGTGTTTCTGTAAATTAAAAAACTTAAGACTTAAACTTAGACATAGAAATTATTTAAATGGTAATGAATTCAAAATAGACAAAAATAATACAGCGGTGTCAAATAAGGCATATTAATAATAAATAATTATACAAAGATATATGTACAAGTAAAAAATAGAAATATAGTAACACAAATATATCTCTCAGCTATATACAGCAAAGAATGTGGTATGAATATAGTCCTGTATCTCACTGTTTGAGTGGAGCTGTAGGAACCTATTGAAGAATGAGCTCTTCTGTCCAAAATGCCGGTAAAACAAATCCTATAGTGTCCCAAGTTTTGTGGCTACATCAATTTGAGTTTAAGTTTGGTTTGGCTTTTGTGGAATTCCTCCCTATCTCACCCGAGCGATGCCCTTCTCATAGAGGTCAGTGGGAGACTGAATAAACAAACATAAGACCATTTTACAAGCTACGTCATCAGGGTCCTCCAAGCAAACACAGAAAGTACTTCATATTCAGCAGAGTGCAAAAGTCACTTCACAGATGCTTAAAGGTTCATACAGTGGTACCTCACCGTACGAAAGACCCTACATACGAAAAATCCAAGTTACGAAACGCCTTCACGTTAAATTTTGGTCTCTAGATACGAAAAAAAATTCAAGTTACGAAACGTGAAATCTCAAAAATTCAATTAATGCGCGCTCAGATGCACGCCCCGAAACGTAAATACACTTTATCAACACACACGGGGTTAGGTTCCAGAGGTGGCCCGTGGTGGGAGAGGTCCACGAGGTAGGACAACTTTGTATTTTGCAATTGTTCTACATGTTTTAGGGCTGTAAATGCCTCACCACACACATTCTACGCTTTTCTCAGACTGGAGTTGGGCTTTTCTCGCATTTCTCTCTCGTTTGAACACTCGAACTTTCATAGATTTTCAACAGAATGTGTTGATAGTGAAGCGTGGGGGGAGACACGGCTCAATATAGCGCCGAACATGCGAGGGGAGCGGAGACACAGGATTACTATCCTGTGTCCTGTCCTGTGTCCCACGCACGGGCGAGCACGGGGTGATTTAATCCTGGTCTGGTCCCGGTTTGGTCCAGGTCTGGACCTGGTCCGGTCCTGGTTTAGTCCAGGTCCAGTTCAGGTTTAGACCTGGTTTAGCTCTGGTCTAGACCTGGTTTAGTTCTGTTCTAGACCTGGAAGTCACATAGAACCAGAGCCCGCCCCAAGCGAGACCCCGCGGTCTTGCCCGCCGATAGAGCACCTTTCTCGGCCTCTTAGCTCACAGTGTCAGCGCCCCGGCTCTGGAAGTCAGATAGAACCAGAGCCCGCCCCGTCCCGCTCTTATTCCCGCTGAAAGAGCATCTTTCTCGGCCTCTTAGCTCTAGCGCGGAACACGCGAGGTGCGCGGAGACACGAGCAACGCGCTCATCCAACAGCACTGCCATGATATAATAATAACAAGGATAATCCTGGTTTAGACCTGGTCTAGTCCCGGTTTAGTCCAGGTCTAGACCTGGTCCAGTCCTGGTTTAGTCCAGGTCCAATCCAGGTTTAGACCTGGTCTAGACCTGGTTTAGTTCTGGTCTAGACCTGGTTTATTCCACGTTTAGTCCAATCCAATCCAATCCAACTTTATTTCTATAGCACATTTTATAAACAGAGACAGTTTCCAAAGTGCTGCACATAAAATCAATAGAACTTAATAATAACATTACTAAAATAGCAATAAATAAAGTGCTAATAATACAATCACTAAAAACAAAAGCAATTATAAAAACATTACTAAAAAAGCAATAAATAAAGTGATAATAATAAAATAACTAAAAACAATAAAAACACAGAGGACCACACAACTCATGCGGGATTAAAAGCCAGAGAATAAAAGTGCTGGGTCTACAGTCTGTTAGCCAATCAGGACGCAGAACACAACGTTACAATATATTTAAAAAATGTTACACTATAAAAAACAACAACCTTGGAACGGATCAGGCCTTTTCCATTGAAATGGCTACTCAACTTACGAAAAATTCACGTTACGAAACCACTTCTGGAACAAATTAATTTCATAAGGTGAGGTACCACTGTAGTTCATAGTTAGCTTTATTGTCGAAAAATCATATGTACATGACACACAGTGAATCGAAAAAAAGGACAGTTTGATAGAGAGGGCTAGGGTAAAAGTGCACTATGTAACATTTTTAGCTCACTGAGATGTTATTGCTTTGTTTGGATTGTTATCACTCTATAATGTATTAGATTGCTGACGTTTTTATTGCTCAAAATGCCCTGGAAAATCATGCATTTTTATTGTGAACAGGGTCGCCTCTCTACAGATCTGACCTGTAACTTGGTCTATTAGCATCACCTATTGTCTTCACAGAGATAAATATGTTTAATGCCGTTTTCAGTGGGACGTTCCTGGTAAAGCAATATTTCCATGGAAACAAAATGATTGTGGACCCTCCTCCAGAAAAGTTACTGGTATTTATTTTTAAATAAATGTGACGACTCAGTGCCTTATACAATATTTTTTCTTATGCTCATTAAGATTGTGTACCCTAAAACAGTGGCACGGTGGTTGGTAGCACTCTCTCCTCACAGCAAGAAGGTCTCATGTTTGATATGATGTTTTGTTTGTATCTTGAAGAGATTCGGTATAATCTGTCAGATCAGCAAGATAAATTCACAAACATTTGGGGACCTTTTATAGATTATATGAAACAGAGGAGTCGACCTCAAATGTCAAAGGACTAATTTCTTATTGTAAAGCTTTAGAAAAAGGGGAAAACCATATAAACAATATATGAAAAGAAGGTTTCAGATTTGGTCCCAGGATGGGTAAAATGCAGAATAAAAATTCCCTCACAATATGTTTTATATTTGGTGATAGATAAAAAAAAAATCATAATTTTTGGTCACTCATTCAGAAATTAAACCCATATGTTACATAGACTCCTGACACATGAAGTGAAGCTTTCAAACCTTTATTTCTTGAAATTTTGATGATTAAAGTGTGGTCAGAAAAGGCGAACCAGCAAAGGGATGAAATAAAGGCGTTTTAAGCTTCATTCTGTGAAATATATGGGCTTGACTTTCTGAAATGAGAGATAAAAAATATTGAATCATAATCAAATCAGTGTAGTCTGTAACCTATTCTCCAATTAGCGTCATGGCTCTAACTCGGTTTATCTCCTGGCTGAGACTCAGAGTTCACTTTTTATTGCAAACTAAAACCGCGTCCAACAATAAATAGTTACTTCCACTCTATAATTCCCTGTGGCTGGAATATCTTAAAAACAGAACAGAAAACAAGTTATGATTACAAGTAAATAACTCAGCATAGTGCATATGTAACAATCTCCCAAACATCAGGCTTTCATATTAGTTGAAAGGGGTTAGGAGGTGAATGGTAAAATGTGATAGGTTTGCACACTGACTCAATGCTAAGTGGAGAACAGCTCTATAAAACGCTCTGAAAGTTTAAACAAAACTATAATAGAGCCCCGGGTCTTTCCTGTAATACGGCTATGACTATTAATGGTGTTAAATAAGCCTACCTGACTTTACAAGAGGCAAAGTCAAAATAATAGTGGAAATCATATGGTAAAGTCATTTCCACACTTAATTTAATAGATAAGAAAGCTGAGGGATTTTAGAGACTTAACAGAAAGTGTTTTGTGCATCATTTTTGGCCAACTTGCGTCACAGAGGTAAGTGAGCACAGACATCAGGCCAAGTAAGTGGACTAATGAATGGACTGAACAGTTTTTCTCTCACTTCTAATGAGCAGAGGCTGTCCTTGTATGGAAATGTGTGCAGTGCGTTTGACCACCCCTAAATCCTGCTGGGGAAAACTGACAGGAGTAGTGGCTGTGACAGAATTGTGCAGATTCATCAGGACTATACCTTAGCTGGAGGATTTGACTTATTTTGCATATTTTGGGTTGATGAGAGTGGCCAGAAGAAACTCACTTATACAACTAACCCTAACTTTTTTGCTTTGAATGCGAGATTGCTAATCACTCACAGTACTTTCGAGAGATATTTATTAGATATTTTTGACCTTTAACCCTAGAGCACTATCGCCGGGTGATTTTTACCCGAGCAAAAGTATTTACAGTGGTACCTCACCTTACGAAATTAATTTGTTCCAGAAGTGGTTTCGTGACGTGAATTTTTCGTAAGTTGAGTAGCTATTTCAATGGAAAAGGCCTGATTCGTTCCAAGGTTTTTTTTTTATAGTGTAACATTTTTTTTTATAGTGTAACATTGGTTCTACGTCCTGATTGGCTAAGAGACTAGACCAGGACTAAACGTGGACTAAACCAGGTCTAGACCAGGTCTAAACCTGGACTGGACCTGGACTAAACCAGGACTGGACCAGGTCTAGACCTGGACTAAACCAGGATTAAACTACCACATGCCGCTCTTTGCTGGTTTCGTGCAGCTGGTTTGTGGCTCGGGCTCCAGAGGACGCGGTCGCCGCGGTCGCCGCGGTCGCCGCGGTCGCCGCGGGCGCCGCGGGCGCCGCGGGCGCCGCGGTTCTATCTCGTGCTCGCAGCCCCGGTGCCGGTTGTGCAGACCAGGACTAGGGGTGCTCCTTGCACGGTGCTGTGCTCCTCGATCCTCGCACGGTGCGTGCTCGTCGCGCGGTCCGTGCTCCTCGCGCACTGCGTTCATGTCTCTGCGCTGCTTCCGGAGTCGTGTCTCCCCCCACGCTTCACTATTTAATACATTTTGTTGAAAATCTTGCGTGTTCGGCGCTAGAGCTAAGAGGCCGAGAAAGGTGCTTTTTGAGCGGGGATAACAGCGGGGCGTGCATCTGAGCGCGCATTATTCGAATTTTTGAGATTTCACGTTTCGTAACTTGAATTTTCTTTCGTATCTAGAGACCAAAATTTAACGCGAAGGCGTTTGGTAACTTGGATTTTTCGTATGTAGGGTCTTTCGTAAAGTGAGGTACCACTGTACATGATTTTCGATATACTGCATTTTTCTGAGTGTCATGGGTCCCTGGGGAGTTTTTGACATCTTTGAAGGTGTAGGTGTTTCCCTACCCCAAAGCCCACTTTTTCTTACAGGCTTTCAGATGATTTTCACCTGGCAATAGTGAAAGAAGAATGTAAGAATGTAATGAACTTAATGTAAGAGGCTGTAAGGAATAGGTAAGTAAGAGTGGTCCTGGAATGTGTATGCTATCCTTATTTAGTGCAGTGGTTATTAATAAATATCACAAAGTGGTAATTTCAAAGGGAATTCTTATGGTGAAAACAATATTTTAGTCAACTGGTCATTTTTACCCACTGACAAAATACTATTTTTTGTTCCTCTCTCCTGCAACTGTTGGTGTGTCAAGGAGTCTGTGCTTTCACCAGGGAAGTTCTCTTTTTTTTTATTTTTTTTGAAATTTTTTGTTCTCTAATTCCTAATTTTTCAGTAATTTTGGAGCATGTTTTTAGGGTCTTCCTATGTTTTATTATTTTTTTTTTCATTTTGTTACACATACCATCCCGCTCTTGACAGGTTGACTGCGTGTGATCCCAGCTCCCACAGATGAGTGCTGCCGCTGTGTCCTTGGGCAAGACACTTAACCCACCTCGCCCCCAGTGTCTGTGGACACTGGTAGCCCCCATGGCAGAAGATACATCAAGGCCTGTTGTGACGTGAGCCGTCCTCCTGTGGACCCACCACCTGCGGGAGGATTCATGGGGGCTGGTGCATTGTGTTCTGGGCAGCAGAACACTGCTTGGACTGCTGCCCCCGCGACCCAGAAAATGGAAAAGCTGAATGAAAAGAAAGCTGAATGAAAAAGAAGATGAATGAATGAATACACATACCACAGTTGAAAATAAAATAAAACCACTTTAATTAATCATGTGTTGTCATATTTTGATCTATTTTTTCATAACAAGCACTTTTTGTTGGGTATATTATATCGGGTAAAATTTACATTTAAAAGTGATGGTGTTACTTTTTATAGCAAAAGTGTTCTAGGGTTAAGCTAATTTTCTGCATTACTCACTATAATGAAGCCATTTAGACTTTTTCTAATGTACAGTATATGTATGCAGCAAAAATCCCAATAAGAACAGATGATATTTGGGCAGTTAATATAGATATTTGCTTTGTAGTTTTATTTGTTTACATTATTTTGTGATTGGAAAAAGTGCAGTTTTCTTTCAGCTACCTTCAAATGTTAAATATAACCTTCTCAAAAACAGGTTGATAACATATTCATAATTTTCCCAAGATACGGCTTTGAAAGAAGATTTTAATTCAAAACACTATTATCATAGTCTCCTTACAGATACAGTCTATGAGTGTCTCCAAAGCCCACTACATCTTCAAGGAGGACGCTTTTGCTCTCAGGCCAGCAGTAATGAAAATATTTGGAGTAACATTTCATTACCCTTAGGCAACAGAATGACCCCACGCCCACTGGACAAAATTAGCACAACTTCACAGACCTAAAAGCATTTCATGTAGCTCAACGTTTACTTCTACTTATCTTCAATATGAGTCATTTGATTTCCTCTTACCATATTAGCTGATAAATATTGCGAGATTAGATTATTTGCCTTAAAAGCGGAGAAGGAATCTGCTACAAGATCTCATATCTGGGCCATTGAAAACACACGTCCTCCTGTGAATAAAAATAATGTCCAGACCAAGTGGGCTACAATGGGAAACCTCATATCTCCATCGGGACTCGAGAAAAAACAATTCAAAGTGAAATGCTTCCTTTTGGGACCTCAATCACACGCTTCTAGAAAAACATGGCAACATTTGACCCCGTCTATACCAGTCATAAAGCAAAACGGGCCAGAATATTGAGAATAAGTTAGTATCATGTATGTAATGAATAAAATATAGCATGCGATGAAGAAAGAGTGAATCATTTAGGAAGTTTTAAATGCGTACTATGTAACTTATCTCATGGAGGGTCTGCCACATGCTTGTTTCAAGATTCAGGATTGTTTATTTGTCATATGCAGGATCAACACAAGGTCAACAATGCAATGAAATGCTTAGGATCAGAAGAACCGTTGACTCACTAAGAGAGTCAAGAAGTACTAATAGCATGCAATAATAGTACATGGTAAAAAAGTGTTGCAAAAAGTGCAGGGGAAAAAAGAAAACAATATAACAAAAAAAAGTAATAAAATATAACAAAATTAGTGCTGTCAGGCGATTAAAAAAAATAATCTAATTAATTACACGATTTGTCATTAATTAATCGCAAGATTGTGAGTGAACGAGCCAGCAAACAAACCCACTTTGCGAATGAGTTTGTCAGTTTTTCTGTGGTCGCTTTGCTTGTTCGTTTCCCAAATTCTGCGAGTGTGGTTTGGTGGTTTGTTGGTTGTTTATCGTTCAAATGATCCGTCAGGCTGGAGCAGCTTCGGTGATCGGAAAATTCTTTTTGACAAAAGCTCCAAATCACCTCGTTCTTGTTGATAGTCCCGTCTTTGTTCTTTTTATAAATAAACTTGCCATTCAAAGGCCTGAGTAGCGATTTGCTCACTGCACGTGCATTGAATTGCCACTCATAATTAATTGCGTTAATTTTTATAACGTGTTAATTTGCAGTGTAATTAATTAATCTAATTAACACGTTAAACTGACAGCCCTAAATAAAATACAAAGGTGCAGGTAGGATTAAATAAGGTGTAAGTAGAGTATTTTACAGATTACACATAATGTAATATAGTATAAGTATTGCACGTGGGTTATGAAGCAGGTTTCCATTGAGATGTTATTGTTTGCCTGGAATATTCCACAGTGTGACATTAAATTGAACTGACTTGCATTTATTAAAGATCCCATGACATGGTACTTCTTGATGCTTTTATATGGCTCCTTAATGGTTCCCTAATACTGTAAATGAATCCTTCTTCAAAATCAACACTCAGTGCATGAGAAACAGAGATAAGATGAGAAAGAGTCATAAATGTCACTCTGGAACACTCCATTATGGGCGTTGTTGCTTGAATGCAAATGAGGAGGACAGAGGTGGCCTATAGTAGGGGGTGGGGGCGTGGCCAAGCTCTCCGCTCCGCTCTGTGACCCACTTCCGTGTTTTTGCACAGGGGGAGAGATGAGAAGCCTTCCATTGAAAAATAAACACATTTCCACAGAAAATAAAATTAAACCACTGCTGTTTCAGATATCCACAGGCTCAGATAAAGGACTTCCGAGCCTAGAAACACTCGCAAGTTCCTCCAGGCAAATAAAAAAACGTATTTCGCATTGTGTAGCTCCTCCACAGTCCAAACTCTCTGGGCGTGATTTACAGAGACGCTGAGTACAGACAGACAGGGGTGGAACTGCATTTGCATTTCTTTTTTCGATCTGACGTCAATAAGGTGCCTTGTTCAAAATCGCCCGTTTGAGCTCTGATTTTTTCTAACGCAGAAAAGGATCGCAAATGCCCAGTTTAGACATTTCGCAACTTTTAACCATGGGGGGGGGGGGCTAAACAGGGTAGGGGAGCTCACATTAATGTTCAAAAACCTCAGAAAGTGAAAATTTCATGCGATGGGACCTTTAACTTTGTGGCATCATCAGCCTGTCTCCATACATTTAATGCCATATTGCAGAACAATTACAAAGAAGTTGGCAGACTTTCCACAAGAAAAGTTATACAGTGTACCTTAGCTACTTTACCTCTATTTTTGAATGGTGTTTTATTGATTATTAAATCTGCACACTTACTCTGTATAATGTGAAGTCTCAATCAATGGATTTTTCTAATGCCATGGTAACAAATTTGTACATTTTAAGAAAGTATTTTTTGTTTTTGTTTCTTACAATAACTTTTCACATATATATATTTTTTTTAAACATATACACATTTTCCTGTAACCTATTCTATTGTTGGCAGCTTTCTCAGACTCAACTTGTCTCCCAAAACCATCAAAACTCATTAAAACCCCCTCCGACCTCTTCCAGTCTATTTTGCATGTAAATCTGCGAGGTGCTGACAGAGCAGATGTACTTTCAATAATGATGCGGCTCTTGACCCTCCTTCGCCTGCGCTTAATCTGACGCCAAGCTAACATTTTATTTTCCTCCACGAGATCTGGGAAAAACACAGCCGAGGAGTCATAGCGCTAAAGCCTTTGGTTGGCAGCCGGCGTCTTCAAGTACTTCCACATATGTCCCAGGAATTCCCTCTCTCATATGATGTTGATTAATTTTTTGTAGTGTAATTTTCCAAAAGGTCCCACATCTTGCTGTTCTTGGCGTTTGAAGTTGAGCAGTTATGGAGCAGGCTACACTGGTTTAATACATGTTGAGTCTCTGTGTTGTTATGGTTTTGTTTGTTGCAGTTCGATAATGGACTGGGCTGCTCTTAAATGATTGAGCTATTAAGTTATTCAGTAGTAATTAAAGGTGCATCGTGGAACTTTTCTGGTGTCCTCATGTGGATGTTATTGCTTTGTCTAGAATGTTCCACAGTAGAAATTAAAACTATTAAATCTATTATACTATTATACTAAATCTATTACAGGTCAGATCTGTGGAGGCAACCCTATTCACAGAGAGAATTACTGTATCTTTGAACAATAAAAACACTTGATGGATATGTAAAAACTAGGGCTGTCAGTTTAACACGTTAATTAGATTAATTAATTACACTGCAAATGAACACGTTATAAAAATTAACGCGATTAATTATGAGCAGCAATTCAATGCACGCGCATTTTAAATTTGGCGTGCGGCGAGCAAATCGCTGCCAGGGCCTTTGAACAGCAAGTTTATTTATAAAAAGAACGAAGATGACACTATCAACAAGAACGCGATGATTTGTAGCTTTTGTCAAAAAGAATTTTCTGATCACGGATCATTTGAACGATAAACACGTCCGGACAAGTTCCATCGTTACCGGTGATAGAGCGAGCGTGAGCACACTTCAACAAACCAACAAACCAACAAACCACGCTCGCACAATTTGGGAAATGAATGAGCAAAGAGACGGCAGAAAAACTGATGAACTCAATCGCAAAGTGGGTTGCCTCTCTCTCAGTCACTCTTTCTCTCAATCTCTCTCTCACTCTTTCTAACTCTCAATCTCTCTCATTCACTCTCTCAATCTCTCTCTCTCACTCTCTCAATCTCTCTCTCACTCACTCTCTCAATCTCTCACTCACTCTTTCTAACTCTCAATCTCTCTCATTCACTCTCTCAATCTCTCTCTCTCACTCACTCACTCACTCACTCTCACTCTCTCAATCTCTCTCACTCACTCTCTCAATCTCTCACTCACTCTTTCTAACTCTCAATCTCTATCATTCACTCTCTCAATCTCTCTCTCTCACTCTCTCAATCTCTCTCTCACTCTCTCAATCTCTCTCACTCACTCTCTCAATCTCTCTCACTCACTCTCTCAATCTCTCACTCACTCTTTCTAACTCTCAATCTCTCTCATTCACTCTCTCAATCTCTCACTCACTCTTTCTAACTCTCAATCTCTCTCATTCACTCTCTCAATCTCTCTCTCTCACTCACTCACTCACTCTCTCTCAATCTCTCTCACTCGCTCTCTCAATCTCTCACTCACTCTTTCTAACTCTCAATCTCTATCATTCACTCTCTCAATCTCTCTCTCTCGCTCACTCACTCACTCTCTCTCACTCTCTCAATCTCTCTCTCTCACTCTCTCAATCTCTCACTCACTCTTTCTAACTCTCAATCTCTCTCATTCACTCTCTCAATCTCTCTCTCACAAACTCTCTCTCACTCTCTCTCTCTCAATCTCTCCCTCATGAGATTAAAATGCGATTAATTAGATTAATTCATTACAAATCCTGTAATTAATTAGATTAATTTTTTTAATCGCCTGACAGCACAAAAGTCATATCTTGGAACATTCCAGGCAAAGTGATAACATCTCCATGGAGACAGCCTTTAAGCGCACCATGCCAAAGTAAAGTTGACAGTATTATAACAAAACAGAAATGCAGACATGGAATATTAAAGCACAGCCAAATAGTTTCCTTTCTCTTATTATAGTTATTATAATGCATTTTTATTACTTTAATAACGACTTGTAAAAATATGATTTATTTGATGGATTCTTAAGAAACTTGCCGTAGGGGAAATTTGTACTGATATGGAGTTTAGCTGTCACTAAAAATATTTTAAGAGGCTAGGCTGGATTGGATTTAAATAGGGCCCTTCAAGACTCACAAAGCACATTATTTACCACATTCATACAGGTTGGTGAAGTGTCTTGCCAAAGGACACAACAATATTACGGCAATACTGGCTGGTTTCACCCTGCTTAGCTACCTACGTCAGACGAGATCGGACATTGACAATGAAGTACGGCCCCATAAATTAAATGATTCAAATTCAAAATGTTAATCTGGAAAAAGGAAAATTCTGAATAAAAGTCATTTTAACAAATCTAGAATTGACTTTTACACAGCGTGGTGGTGGATCTCATTATGGTGAAGTTGAATAATTGACAGCCCAATATTCTTTCATGTTTGCACAGTCCATAGTGCCTTGAAGTGTAGTAGAATCACTGACTGTAATGGACATAGCTCATCCACTAGTCATTGTGTTCTTAATAGGAAGTAAGCATGGGCGCACTTACGGCTCCATGGACCCACTTTCAACTTCTATTAAAAAGCGGTTGCCCCTCTCTTTGTACCTGCTGGTGTCAGACTTGTTATTTTAGTTTTAAAATGTATGTATTGACCTACTATACATGATCCTGGTGTTTTTATTTGGCTATTTTGTCTGTAAATCAAAATATGAACGTTAATAACAGTCAAATCTGGTGCCGTCTCCAGCCAGCTTCTCTCCGGATTGGCTCTTTGGTTGCTATGATGCTCGTGGTCGGAATTCAAAAAAATATTTATTATTTTATTTCTGCTAGGACTAAACCAGGACTAAACCAGGACTAAACCAGGACTAAACCAGGACTAAACCAGGACTAAACAGGGACTAAACCGGGACTAAAACGGAATTAAAACAGGACTAAACTGGGACTAAACTGGGACTAAAACAGGACTAAAACAGGACTAAACCAGGACTAAACCAGGACTAAACCAGGACTAAACCAGGACTAAAACAGGACTAAACCGGGGACTAAACCGGGGACTAAACCGGGACTAAACCGAGACTAAAACAGGACTAAACCGGGACTAAATCGGGACTAAACCGGGACTAAACCGGAACTAAAACAGGACTAAAACAGGATTAAAACAGGACTAAACCGGGACTAAATCGGGACTAAACCAGGACTAAACCGGAACTAAAACAGGACTAAAACAGGATTAAAACAGGACTAAACCGGGACTAAACCGGGACTAAATCGGGACTAAACCGGGACTAAAACGGAACTAAACCAGGACTAAACCGAGACTAAAATGGGACTAAACCGGGACTGAACTGGAACTAAAACAGGACTAAAACAGGATTAAACCAGAACTAAAACAGGACTAAAACAGGACTAAGGTGTGTGTGTGTGCCCAGAGTGTGTGTGTAGTGTCCTATAATGTTTTGTATTGTATTAAATTGACAACACAGGTGATTTTTAACATATCCTGTGTATTATTGAATTATTGAATAATTATATGGACTTTTTGTTATAAAAGCATTTCCATTTTAACAAAGTACCTTCTAATTCTGACCTTCCCTGAAACACCACACCACAGTGATGTCAGTGATTGGGGAGGGCTTAGCTTAATGTCATGCAAATGAGTTCTGAAGGCCTGGACTTCGAGAATCTTTAGAGAAGCTTTTCTCAGCTCATCGTTTTCAGTTGTGCTGCTTTCAAATGTTTTCAGATTTCCATGTGTAAGGCATCGTTGGAAAGCTTAGAATCTACACTTTCATAATCTGTGAATAACTCATAACGCCTCCGGGATGACTTGTGCCTGGTTTTCCCGTGGCCGGGCACATGTGGTACTCGGCTCCAAATTCGCCCCTCTAACTGCCGGCCTCAGTAAGGTTCATTTGACTTGAGTCGAATACTATAGGTGATTTCACACTCTCTTAATTCTTTATACAGTCTATGAGAAAAATTTCACCCAAATGGAGAGATACATTTCTTTTTTTATTACCAGATCCATTTGACTTTGATGCATGACACTGTAATCCATTAGCGATTTCTAAATCATCAAATAAGACACATTTTTGGCTTTCACATGAAGTAGTTATCAATGTCAAATAACCATGACATAACCTCTTTGCGTTCCCAACCCACTTCAGTACACAAAGCAGAAACAGTCAAGCAGCTTTTGTTTGACCCTATCCACCATGACACCTCCTTGCACCTGCACCTCTCCGCACCCAGGGGACCCTCCTAAACTTACCGAACCTGTTTCGGGGTCTGCCTCTCTCCCTGTCGTGCCTGATGTATATGGCCGTGTCCTGCCGTCCCCTCCCTCAGCGGTGCGCCCCCTCTGGAGACTCTTTTAAACACGCCTGGAGCTGTGTTCACTGCTTGTCAAACGTACTGCTTTATGGTCTTCATTAGTGCAGGGAGGAGGGTCACATGTGCATAGGGTGTTTTACTGCCACTGCTGTCTGCAATGTCCAGAGATCAGGGACAGGCCCAGCACTCACTAAATCACCTCGACTCGTGGACTTTCAGAACCCAGACCGGATGAGAAAAATAGTGGAGTGATAAGTACTGTAGCATATCTGACCTCTAGAAGAATGTCAACAGTGAGAAACTACAAGCGTCACATTTTGGTGGACATGTTTGGGTGGTTTGTAATCCATGAGAAAGTCAGGAATAATTTGGATCATAATTATTGTACACCGCCCGGAGCAAGAAATCAGAAGTGCAGAGCGACATGGGACTGTGGGTGTGATAATGTGAGCGAGAATTAGCTTAGTTGTGACAACATATCAGGAGGAGAACCTGTGACCTGACATGAGAAAATAGACTTTTAACATTGGATAGTTTTGGTATCAATAGTAACATGTACTGCAGTGATAGAATACATTAAAATATTACAGTAGGTTATTATGGGTATTATGGGGATATTATTGTGAGTAGTGCACTTTCCTCTCAGACTGGTGCAGATATTATTTTTGTGCTCTTGGGCAAGACACTTCACTCCACCCATCTTGCCTCCAGTGTTGAAATACCATAAGTATGAATAGAGTGCATTTGTGAGAGCAACAATTAATAGAAATTAATAGCCTGAGACTGATACACCTGTCCACTATTTAACAAAGATTTGAGTCTGGTCACCGTTGACTTTTTCCGAATTCATATGGGCGTGATTGACAGGTGGATTATCCAATCAGGGACATGCAAGGTTGCCTTCTCAAAATAAATATGGCTGCTTATAAAAAATAGGAAAAATATGAACATTGCATATATTTGCAGAACTTTGCACAGCACTAAACTTTGTTAGTCTGAGGTGAAAGAAATTTCCCTTAGTTCAAAAAGAAAGGTGAACAATGAGCTCCTTTGTTTCATGTGCATCACTGAAGACAACATTCGCTTATCTGGATAGATATGGTGGTTGTGGATTTGATTGTGTGTTCATTTAAAGATCCTATATTACACAAAATTGACTCTTGTGATCTTTAAACCACGTTAGAATGTTGTTAACTCCACAAAAACTTAACACAACACAGATGGTGAAGAAGGCTCAACAGCGGCTGTACTTCCTGAGGAGGCTAAGGAAATTTGGCATGTCGCCCAAAATCCTCAGCAACTTCTACAGCTGCATCATTGAGTCCATCCTGACCAGCTGCATCACTGCGCACTACTGTGAAGGACCGCAAACGCCTGCAGAGAGTGGTAAAGACGGCCACAAAGATCAGGACTCCTCAACCCTCTCTGCAGAACATCTACCATCGCAGAGTCCGCAAAAGAGCTGCCTCCATCATCAAAGACCCCACCCACCCCCAACATGGACTCTTCACATTCCTACCTTCAGGCTGGAGATACAGAAGCTCCAACTCCCCGACTCTTGAACTGCTGAGCCCCCGGCCATTGATTGACCTATACTTTGCAAATGTGTAATTTGCATTATTATTGACCAACTGTTAAATTAATCTGTCAGATTGCAGCTGCACATGTAACTGCTCGAATGTTTACGCTTCCTGTTTGCACTATATTGACCATGTTTACACTTCCTGTTTGCACTATATTAACCATGTTTACACTTCCTGTTTGCACTATATCAACCATGTTTACACTTCCTGTTTGCACTATTTTAACCATGTTTACACTTCCTGTTTGCACTATATCAACCATGTTTACACTTCCTGTTTGCACTATATTAACCATGTTTACACTTCCTGTTTGCACTATATTAACCATGTTTACACTTCCTGTTTGCACTATTTTAACCATGTTTACACTTCCTGTTTGCACTATATCAACCATGTTTACACTTCCTGTTTGCACTATATTAACCATGTTTACACTTCCTGTTTGCACTATATTAACCATGTTTACACTTCCTGTTTGCACTATATTAACCATGTTTACACTTCCTGTTTGCACTATATTAACCATGTTTACACTTCCTGTTTGCACTATTTTAACCATGTTTACACTTCCTGTTTGCACTATATCAACCATGTCTACGCTTCCTGTTTGCACTATATTAACCATGTTTACACTTCCTGTTTGCACTATATTAACCATGTTTACACTTCCTGTTTGCACTATATTAACCATGTTTACACTTCCTGTTTGCACTATATTAACCATGTTTACACTTCCTGTTTGCACTATATTAACCATGTTTACACTTCCTGTTTGCACTATATTAACCATGTTTACACTTCCTGTTTGCACTATATTAACCATGTTTACACTTCCTGTTTGCACTATATGTTTACACTTCCTGTTTGCACTATTTTAACCATGTTTACACTTCCTGTTTGCACTATATCAACCATGTTTACACTTCCTGTTTGCACTATATTAACCATGTTTACACTTCCTGTTTGCACTATTTTAACCATGTTTACACTTCCTGTTTGCACTATATCAACCATGTCTATGCTTCCTGTTTGCACTATATTAACCATGTTTACACTTCCTGTTTGCACTATATTAACCATGTTTACACTTCCTGTTTGCACTATATCAACCATGTTTACACTTCCTGTTTGCACTATATTAACCATGTTTACACATCGTTCTCACTACTGACAGTTGCACATAAAACTAATGTTGCACATTATCTGTAAATATGTACATAGCATCTAGCCTATATGTATATTCTGTAAAGATTGTTTCTATTTGATTATATATATTTTTTTACATGCTTCTCTTTATCTTATTTATCTATTTTAATTTTTTTGTATACTCTTGGCATCCAGGGTGGGCAGCAAAGTAAGAATTCACAGGGAAACGTGTTTCTTTACTGTGCCTATGACAATAAAAGCTTTGAATCTTTGAAAAAACATATATATTTGCTTTATTCACACACATTTGTAATCTATTATCAGTTTGTCTACATCTCCAAAGCTCAAAGTACTGTTCCACCTTGTGATGTCATGAAGTGGTAGTTCTTTAATTCTAGTTCAGTAGGCTATGTTTTCGATGCGGAAATAACATTAACTTACATTATATACGGAAAATAGGGTAATATGGGCCCTTTAAAACTGACTAGCCATTTTCAACATTAATCTGCATTTAAATTACATCAACTGATCACTATCTAAATATTTGATGTCTGCTTACTGTATAATTATCATTAAAATCAATACAAAAAACTTTAGCGAACATATAGTTTCAGTAAGTCATTATCTGCAGTTACGGTAGAATGCTTTTTAAAAACACTATTATATAAGCTTCCCTCCACAATCTACTCTATTTAATGTCTTTGGTGGCAACGAGTCAAAACCCTCTATATTTGATCTAATACAGTGTCCCTGATCAAATGGTCTATTACTTTCTATTGTCTATGGATTGTCCAAGATGAAGAATATTTTAAAATATCTCAAATACAATAAAACCATGATGAACAGACTGGCCAGCTGCTTTAGTTCCCAAATTGAATTACTCAGAATCAAGAGAGCACTTATTATAGGCAGCCCCCTTTGCCACAAATCTAATATTGAGACGTATTCAGACTTACTGGCCAGGAGTCGCTTTTCCATCCAAATATGTCCCTTAATTCGGTAGGACATAAGAGTACTTAATGCCAAAGAGTGGATACATATGGGAGTAAATGTGTTCCATCTCTGGGAGCTTTAGAAAGAGGTAACCTTATATTTTTGAGCATGCCTTGAGTACAGAGACAACGGGTATGTAGTTCTAACGAAATAGAGCTTCTTAATGCTAACTGAAAATCTGGCAGTCTTTTGATGTTTGCGCAATCAGATGACTATGAAAATGGTCAGAGCGTATACTGACATAATGCTTGTTTTGTTGAAACAACGGTAGGCCTGTCACGATAACTAATTTACAAGCGTGATATATTGCTGAAGTAAATACAGGCGATAAACAGTAACGTGTAGAATCCCTCAGTCGTCCAGCTGACAAATTGAATTTCAAAAAAAGAATTATAAATGTGCAATATGGTTAAAAAAAAACATGAACTGCAGAAAAATACATGACAGAATGTGAGAGTTGTTGTTAGTTTGTGTTTATAATCATAGTCATAGAAGTTCAGAATTAAACCTCCTTCAGCTAAAATTTTATTGTAGTACAGAAAAATAACAAACATTTTCCCAATAGGACTATGATAAATACTGACCCGCAAAAATAATTATAGTATTAGTAGTATAAGTTGATACAGTAATTATTGTGACTGGTCTAGATGCTGTTAGGTAAAGGTGAGGGGTGGGCTGATATCAAAACTCTAATTTTGATGGAAAAAGTATTGAAAAGTATCTTATCTCAGTATAAGAATGAATACTTAAAATCTCTCTATAGCAGACAAATCTTTCTATTTAAAATAAAATGAAATAAAATGACAGAATATTTTGTTGTATGAAAAAAAGAGTAGAAGAAAGAGCTTTTCTAGACAGGATAAAAAATGTACTGTTCTATTTCTCTGTTGTGATGCTTCTCCAAATAACTCTGAAGTATTTGACTGAACATTTTTCCTTTTACTCATGACTGATCCCAGATTGACAATGTGTAGAGCTTGACTGAGGAGAGCTACAAGTCCCATAAAAAACTGTACAGGAAATAAAGACATAAACGTTACATCCATGACTAGGGATGTAACGATATCCAAATCTCTCAGTGCGATATATTGCAAGATTTTGTGCATGCTAACAAAATGAATCTTTTTAAATGCTTTCACAAGACTTTGGTTCTGTCCTCATCCAAAGAGCTAACAAAAATGGTTATTCACAGTTATTTCTTCATGTGGTTTGGAATTTAACAGAGCAAAGCATTATGGTTATGCAGTTCCTTCTGTTTTTTTTAAACTATTGCTGTACCATAAGAATGAATTTAAGCAAAGAGATTTGTAATTTGATATATTGCGATGTCCCACAACATTATTGTGAGACTTCTGACAATACAATATTATGATATTTCAGTTATCCATGACTTGTGCACGACTCTACTCCCCCCATTTGAGGTGCAGGTTTAATGTTCTTTTCTTCAACCATGCACTTTTGATTTTGCAACCACATGATTTTGTAACTGTTGTCCATCTTCCTTCTGTGGCCAGCCAGAACCACACAAAACTTTACAAAGACGAGTGGCTCTGGAGCTGTATTCTGTCTTCTTGACAAAACAAACATGATCACTTCACTTAGACGTAAAAAGGGAAAATAAAAGACAGAGAAACTGCACAGATTTCTGCAGAATCAAAGCACCAAACTTTATAACTCAAACTTTAACTCAGACTTTATCTTTTTAGCACATTTCATTTGAGTTAACATCCCAAGTTTTATGCAAACAAAACACACAAAAGCATCTAGGAAAAAAAAAAAAAATCAATTTAATGACTTAAAATTCTTTTTCAAAATCACTACATTTTATTCTTTAATTGTTTTAAAAATCTCAGCAAAATTAAAGTACATTTTTAACAGGTACTTTATTCCTTTTACTTAAGCAGATATTTTCATTTTCATTACTTAAGTAACTTTTTACCTTTGTATCTGTACTTTTACTTCAGCTCTTTACTTCTACTGGACTAATATCCCACTGTTAGAATTTACCAATAAAGATCAAATCAATGTTGTTCACTGCTTGTCAGTAGGCATAAAATAATCCCAAAAACACATGGATTCCAGTGAAGTTTTGTGCCTTGACTTTATACTTCCCACTATTCATATTTCTAAAAGCATTTTCACCTGTCTGCAGCTCACATCCAAGCACAAGCTTTAGTAAGCGTGACGTGGATCAAATTTTGGTGGAAAATCTTTATACAAACTCATTTAAATACCTTTATAGAATTAGTTCTGTCACCATGTGGATTCCTACACTTTGGCACGAGTTGACAAATCTGCAAATCTGGCAACTTCTTGGTTTCAACACTCACTTTCCTGGTGGTCTTCAGTGCACACAGCGAACACATTTAGTGAGAGAAACCTGGCCCCTGGCAGAACTGGCAACGCAGCTTTCATCTCAGTTTAGAGGAGTGTGAATGGCATTGCTATGGGAGCTGACAGCCCTGAATTTAAACAACCCACAGAGGACAAGTGTCTGGCAACGCAACAAACTTTTGAGGTGACGCGTTGTAAAAAAGGCCAACAAGCTTTTCATTTTTTTCAGTATAAAAAATCAGATTCTATAGCCGTATCTCGCTTCCCAAAAATATAAGAGTCGTCCAACGGCGCAGATGGGGGTTGAATAATTCATAGCGTTGTTGAAGAAGTGTCCTCATGCAGCGGTTTTATAAAAATGCTCCCATCACATCATCACACGGTGGGACAAGGCACATGGGACCCTCTGCTCTCCAGCGCATGACTCAGACTTCATTCACTGTGAAGGTCTGGTGAGAAAACAAAAGGTACTGTAGGTAGAAATTTTATACTTTAAAGGTATAATACGCTATTTTGTAATCTACGTTATACTGTAGTATTGTTTCCTCATCACAAACACACCCAGAGTTGTGTTTTGTTTCGTTCACACATGTTTAATACACAAATCCAGAGTTGTTGTGCAACTTTTCTGGTGAAGAGTCCATCAAATGCTTTTCTCCGTGAAGATGTTATTACTTTGTCTGGATTGTTTCACATTATGGCATTAAACCTTCATTAAATCTTCATGAAGACCAAACCAGACCAAGTAACAGGTCAAATCTGAAGAGAGGCACCCCGTTCAAAGCCAGAATGCCTGTTTTTCTAGGTATTTTTGAGCAGTAAAACCACCTGACTTGAATAAGTATAAATAAGGTAGAGCTGATGACAGACGACATATCCATAGAAACAAGAAGGTGACAAACCCCCATCTAAAAAGTTACATAGTGCACCTTTATAAATGTGTGGTCATCAGCTGTTCACTCTCTCCTGTCTCTGTTCTTCTTGGCACCAGGCGCATTAACGGTTGTCCAGACCACGCTTTTAAGTCCTTCCAAAGTCAAGTACAAGAGCTTTATTAGAGCAGCTCTCTGCCCTCATGGGAGACAGTTGACGTGGAGATAAAGAGGAGAAAAAAGAAGGGATTAATGAGAAAGAAAAGCAGAAAATGCGGCCTTGAAGTGCACGAAAGCATATCGGTTAAACAGCTCACCCCTGGAGAAGGTGCATGTTTTTAAGTGTGTTTGAAATGAGAAAACTTTGAGCCATTGCCAAGAAATGTTTGGCTTTTTTGTCGGTGTAAGTGGGAACAGGTGCAAATTGTCTTGTTCATTCTATTATACTGCCATTATATGTATATTTTTAGTTTTTTCTTTTATTCATTCATTCATTCATTCATCTGTTTTATACTTTTAGATTTAAATATACTGTATTTGGTATGTGTGTTTTATCAGCAATCTTTATTTCAACTTCAGCAGTATTCAGGATACATGTTTTATTGATACTTGACAGTCTTATGTAACAACTTGGAAAACTACAAAAATGATAAACTATCAAACAAAATAAATCATGGTGCTGGTTATTTAAAGCAGAACTAACATTTTTACCTCATTAAATGTCTTTATAAGTCCTTATGATGCTTAAATCTGCTTTTCGGGAGGGGAAGGGGGTTGAAGAAAAGAAAAAAGTGCTTTTGCTGTGTTTTATGAAATCATATTCTTATAAGGGAGCTGCAGGGGGAGCTCTATTATTATAACACAAAAAGTTTACAGTCCTTCCCAATGCTATTTCATGAGTATCGGTTTAATTTAGCCAATAATTAGTCGAGATGGAAGAAAACCTGTCAATTTGTTATAAGTGACGTTTAACAGTCTAAGGCTAGCTCGTTTATATGATGACGGTCTGAACAGAAGATGCAAAAGTGGTGTCGCGTCTTCACTTTTTATTCCGCGTTTAGACAAGCGTTTTCGGGAGGAAATCTGCGTGTATACGGCGATGCAAAAGTGTGTGGAATTGGATTGGGTACGCATGCCAGGCGGCTAGGTGGTGCTGTGATACATTATCACTATGTCTGTGCGCATGCGTAGAATCTTCCTTCTTCTCATCTGCACCACGAAAGGAAGCAAAACAAAATATGGCTACCGGTAGTAAAAAAAAATTGTGTGGTCAGATGAAGAAGTTGAACTATTGCTTCAGACCACGTTAGACTACAAAGCAACGAAGGCGCAACAAGGTGTGGACTGGGAGTCCTGCCAAACAAAGAAGTACGCTGATATATGGACTGATGTGACGTAAACGTGTACGCGACGTCAGCAGATTTGAGTTTTGCGTTTTGGGCAGTGCAGACGAAAACGCTACGGCGGTGCGTATTCAAGTTTTTCACTTTGGAGGGCGGGTTCAGTTTTTTGCGTTTTTAAGCCCCCAAAACGTCGTCACCGTCTAAACGAAAGGCACTTCCAATAAAATATTTTGTCGTTTTTACCCGTAAGTGTTCTTGTGTAAATAGGCCCTAAGGAGTGAATTTAGAGTTATTTATTCAACTGTTCCCTTTATGAAAAATGTGATTGCCCTGTAGAGAATATATACAGTACTTCGACACAACTTCTCAAACTTTTGCTGCTTGGTTCCAACAATTTTTATATTCCAATGAACGTGAAGTATGCATTTACATTGCAATAACATTACAGTCCAATAGCCTGCAGCCATATTCTGTATAAGACTTGAATGAGGCAGACATTGCATTACTTCACGGTTTTATACTGTTTATCAATGAGACTATGGACTGTGGAAATATACGTGTAACTACGACCCCAAAATCTCAACCAATTACATCAACCTGCAAGCAAGAATACGTGTAGCCATATGAAGTCTTAGCCAGATTTTAAATGCATAAAATATGGAGGAAGCTCAAAGAAAAATAAACATGTAATCAGAGTTAGAACAACCTGCAAACTAAATGTTGTGGTGTAAGTTTTATCGTTGTTTACTTCGGTCAAAATCTGTGTTATCAAAGTGCAGTAAACAAAGTATTGTCCACACAAATGTAGCCCATTATAATGTTTACAGGACTGCATGTTCGCTAAATGAGGTGCAAAACCAAGCAAAGAAGTGCCACAGCCAATTTTCACTTTTAAAGGTACACTGTGTAATTGTTATGCTACTCGCTTATCACTATGGAGATGTTGTTTCGTTGCCTCGAATGATTCATTGTATGGCGTTAAAAAATACGTCTTGTTGTCAAGTACATCATGTTTTTATTGAGACTAAACACATTCCAGTATTATGCATGACCGGAGCCACTCCCTGAAGAGTTCTTTTCAGTACCTGCCATCAGGCCAAACAGCGGATGTGCCACGATGTAAGACCCAAAGATACAGAGACAGTAATTGTCACAGCAGCCATTGTATTTTTGAATTATGTCTCTCAACTAATAGCACTGCGAACCAAATTTACCCAAGGGCACAATAAAAGACACATTTATTGTGCTGCAATAAAGTTCTCTGACACCCATGGACCAATATGTTATAATTTGGACATTCTAAAACGTGATATTCATCTAAAACGACTAATAAAAGACAGACAGCTCACTTTCACATTAGACAACCGTGGAGCCCAGTGGGAGCTAACGTGACTGTAAATGTAACTACAGAGCTATGAAGTTGTTGGCACCTCCTTTGGATAGCTGTAAATCTATAAGATAAAAGATAAGTGCGTCATAGTGGGCATGTGCAGCGTGAAGTTGATCAGCAACCCAAAAACATGCTCCATAGGTAAAATCCTCCAGCTGAGGTCCTGACAAAGCCTAAGCAGTAAGATCATGGAGATGGTCCCCGGGCCCACTGCTCCTGAATAAAGGATGGGTCAAATGCAGAGGACAAATTTCCCTTGGGGGACAAATAAAATAAATAAGTATGCACATAACACTCTAAATACAACCTTGAGAGAATGAGTGAGAAGTGGAAACAACTATAACATTGTAAAAAGTTGACAAAAGCCTCTACAGTATCACTATTGCAATATCTTAAGTAAGTATAATATTTAGAATCTTGAAAGTTATCAGGTTTTTATGGACGCTTACTTTATTTTTTAAAGTTTTAAATGGACTTGCTCCTCCACCATTAATGGATTTTATAAGTAATAAACGACTAACCGAGTTAACACGAGAGCATTGACCAGAGGAGACTGGAACATACAGAGAGGCAGGACCAAATTTTGGCCAAATGGTGACGTCTATCAGAGGAGCACAGTCATGGAACACATGACCTGCTCATGTGAGGAACTGTGGGTCCTTGTCAACCTTCAAAAACACTCAAACCCAAAAACATTGGTTGAAAAATAATCAAACATGCTCCTGCAGGTAGATTTTCTTGTTCTTGGGGCCTCTTAAACTCAGAATGGTCTGTTGTGGTGAACTTGCTGTCATGTCTATGTGCACTTCTGTCTCTACTGTGTGTTCCTCTAAATGTTCTTCTGTTCTGACCTGCCTGAGGACTGTAAAGTAGCTATTGTGCTAATTCCGGCATATTTACATTGATGCTGTTTGTTGTCATGTTGATTAATATGCATTGTCCTAATTCAAATAAAATAAATAAATAAATTTAAAAAAAGATAAAAAAGTTTTGAAAAGTCGATCTCAAAAACATAGCTTCTCCCTAGATCTGATCTGTAATTTGGTCTGATGGTTTCACCTGCTAATATAAATAGGTGTAGATAACCATGACGCTGCTTGTAACATTGTAAGCAAAGTCAAAACATCTCCATGGAGACAAGCCAACAAAAAAAGATACATAATTTAAACATGAGGCCAAAGGACATAGCAAATTACAACCACTGTGTATTATGCATAATATAGCTGGCTGTGCTGTATGTATATGTAATTTACAAACCAAAATAAACCACAGTAGCCTGCCCATACTCTATAGTTTGGGATAAACACAAAATAAAGAACTATGAGAATATTTAACTTTGAACTTTTACCAAGAAATAAATGATTAGGTTGTTTTTTTTACTGTATATCTTTGACTCACTATATCCAATAACAGTATTATAAAACATTGGCAGATGTTTTATTTTACTAATACATCATAGTCTGTATTTTGCGTGTGCATGTATAACCTCTTCTGATAAAAACAGTTCAAAAGTTTAGCAGTTAGCTATGTTTTCCAAGCGTAGCGTAAAATGGTGCCTTTATGAGCATATAAAAGTTCCTCTCACTGCTGCTCGCTGGATTGTGGTCAGACCCTTAAATGGTTAAAACAACAGTTGGGTTCTGTGGTCTTCTTAAATCACCCCTTTCACTCGCTACAGCTCGGGTCAGCGCAAAACCTTCGCATACAATGTCTCGCACTAAGTCTTTAAAAAGCCCGGAGTAATGCTATAGACTGAAGTGGTTGTGGGCGCGCACGCTGGCTTGTATTTCATTAGCTGTGTTTTGTAACTTGTGGATAGATCTCTAGTGAAGGCTAAACAACAATGACAACTCTAATTAGTCATACTTTGAATTCAGCCGATCACCTCCACATTTATCATTGCAATTATAGCTGGGAAGGGTGCAGACATTTTGAAATTATGATTCAAAATGAGTAATATTTCAAAAGATGAAGAATTTTCCAGTGTTTTTTCAAACACGCCCATGATGCATTTTCGCAATACACATCTGGGCCTCTGAACATTGCCACGAGGTGAGCGCTTCGTCTCTGTTCTAGCTGAACACTTGATTAGGAACATCGTGTATAATTTCCTATTTGGCATGTCACAACCACTTTCATGTAGAGGGTCCAAGAGGAGCAGGTACAGCCATAAACTGTACCAAAGAACATGTGCTGGACTCCATAGACGTCACACAGAGAAGAGTTTAACCTCTTATGATTCACTTTCTGTACCTTTTTAGCGTAAAGGAGATATGGCTGTTGTCTGTGGAGGCTTTGAGAAGTAGATGTGTGAAAAATGGTTTCATAGACTACATCAAGTTGTTTTTTGTTTTGTTTTTGTTTTACTTTTTCGATGATGATTGCCAAAAATTTGACTCGACTGTCTACATATACATATACATTTCAAATCATATGTCTAGATTCAAGATTCAAGATTGTTTATTTGTCATATGCAGGATCAACAATGCAATGAAATGCTCAGGATCAGAAGAACCAGTTGACTCCCTAAGATAGTCGAGAAGTACTAATAGCATGCAATAAAAATACAAGGGAAAAAGTAAACAATATAATAAAAAATATATAATAAAATATAATGAAATACAAAGGTACAGGTAGGATTAAATAAGGTGTAAGTAGAGTATTTCACAGGTGGTAATACTGCTCAAATGAATTTCAAATGAATTTCATCTACGATATAAAGAAACAAGTGCACTAACTTTTCTGGTAGACACCTGCTTGTCTCCATGGAGATGTTACTGCTTTGCCTGAAATGTTCCACAGTGTGATATTATACTTACCTATCTAGCATTTTGGTGGGTGTGGTGGTGGTGGTGTCACCTTCTTGTCTCCATAGAGATACATTTAATGCCATACTCTGGGAAAAGCCACTGAACGTTCCTGTTTTTGTGTCTGTTTTCTGTCTTGTCATCAACCAATGCCAATGGGACTACGGATACACAAATATGCTGCACATGGTAACTAATGTGCACTGTCCCATATTTAATAAATAAACACAAACAAGAGAGTCCACCAGAAGTTACACAATGTATCTTTTAAGAATTAAGGTTTTGACAGATAATCTCTGTTTTTAAAAAAAAAATAACCCCAAACTATCCTGCTGTGTTGTATATATCCAACTTAAATGTCTGCACTGAAGTGAGATGCTTTCAATCTCATTGCGAGCATGTATAATGTAAATTGTACATGTGAACAGTGACAATAAAAGGCATTCTATTCTATTCTAAACAAAAATATTTCCAACTGGGTTAAAGGAAAAGTAACGTTTTTTTTTACAATCTAAGCCTTCTTTCGGCAATAAAACAAGTAGTTTTACTCACCCATAGCAGTTTGGTGTCAATTGGAGCAGTTTTGAAGAAGTTATGTTGTAGCCGTTCTGTTCTACTAATGATCCCGTATCCGTTAGCGTGAGTGCTCGGGGCACTGATTTGCGGTGTCCAAATAACACAAACTTTAGCACTTTTCAAATCACAGAAGATCGCTGTGTCAGGGTAGACTTTTAGTAGATTCCAAAACGGCCTGAAACCCGATATTACAACAGAAAAGTAAAGTTCAGAGCGGTGTTAGCTTCTTTCGGACTAGCGGTGTTTACAAAACAGCTGAGTTCACGCATGCGCACTGTCCTCTCTGATGACGTCATCAAATGAAACTATAGCTGGATATCGGGTTTCAGGCCGTTTTGGAATCCACTAAAAGTCTACCCTGACACAGCGATCTTCTGTGATTTGAAAAGTGCTAAAGTTTATGTTATTTGGACACTGCAAAGTAATGCCCCGAGCACCATGTTAACGGATACGGGATCATTAGTAGAACAGAACGGCTACAACATAAGTTCTGCGATACTGCTCCAATTGACACCAAACTGCTATGGGTGAGTAAAACTACTTGTTTTATTGCCGAAAGAAGGCTCAGATTGTAAAAAAAATGTTACTTTTCCGTTACTTTTAAAATCAAAACTTTCTGTTGGTACTGTTGTGAATCATAGATCTGATCTAATGGACTCAATAATTATTATTCAACCAGCGGAGGTGAAAAAAGTCTGTGATGTATATGTATTTTTAAGCATAAAATTGATAGAGCTGATTAGTGACTTTATTGCAGTAGCCAAGGTCTCTGTGAGTTGGCCTGTCTCTGGACCGCTTGTATTTTCCACACTGGCAGTTGCATCCAAATAAGGTTTAGTATTTCAGTATCAACACCAGAGCAGTGCAAATAACTTCATTCTTGCTCCTTGAGATTTAACTATATGTTCTATAATTTCTTTAAAACAACACATATGAGAAATGAGTTTGCTCGGTTGTTATAGTTACAATAGGAAAACAAAATATTACATATTTTACACTGCATATAAAACAGGTTCAATTTCTCACATATCACAGCGAAACTTCAGAATGCTTTATGTGATCTTATACATATTAAAACTGTCTAGCCATATTTAACGCAGACATTTAACTTTTAATAACTATAAACACTATTTTCTACCAAGTCTCTGCAGACCTTTGAATGCAACATGGCTTCAAGTATTTGCAGAACTCCAAATTCTCCGTTCAAATAGTCTTCTGGGACAAGCAAAAATTCTTGCGCAAATATATCAGACTTGCTTTGATAAATGAATGTAAACAAATGCAAGTCAGATGTTTCGACGCATAGAGGCCCTTTAACCTGATTGTTTTAAATAGCCACTGCAGTGCTGCCAGTAAAAAGTGGTGCAATAATTTCTTCTTCTGAGCCCGCAAACATTCATCAAATACAATATTAGTTTGCCTGCAAGTTATTGGCAAGTTTGCTATATTAACTCACATGTAATAAGAGAAATTGTAGTGGAAACAAATTTAACATATTTGCTCCCATGGGTATTGCAATTGGTGTTAGCTGATAACAGAAACATGTTCTTATCTGTAGAATCCCATCTACGGATTTAAACGCAGATGTATCCTGGGAAAAGTTAAACCCTGAAAAAGGGGTGAAGGTCAAAGGTCAAATTTGAACCAATAAACCTTCAATAGCGCCACCATTCATCTGTCCGTCCAGACAAATAACGGCTAATCTCCAAGTCTCTATTAAAGGCGTTAAGTGGAGTCTGGCAGTTAAGAGCCTACCATGAAAACTATGTGGGAGCTTAAAGATGCACTATGGCTACGTTCACACTGCAGCCTGAAATGACCCAAATCCAATGTTTTCTCCGCTATGCGACCTGCATTTGATCTTTTGATGACAGTTTGAACGACACAGATCCGATTTTTTCAAATGCGACTCAGGCCGCTTGGATAGGTGGTCCTAAAACCGATACATATCCGATCTTTTGAAACGCGACTTCAGTCTGAACGGCCAGGTCGCGTTCATCCGACCTACACGCCATCAACAAGCGAGAGTGGCACAAGTAGGTGCTCACAAACGTTCTTCTCGTGGTACAAAAATGGTATGAACTTCGTGTCGGTGAAGCAGCGAAGCACATAGCAATCGCGCCACTCTTGGCTGCGACTCCGCACTCACACGTTCCTTTCTACAGATGTTGCTGTCACTGCCCCACCTGTCATTCTCCTTCTCAGTCTCCTCCTTAAAACAAATAAGCTGTACATGTTCTGGCTCTGGTACGACAGCAAAAAAAAATCACACTGGAGATCACATATTTATTTAATTGGAAATGTGAACAAAAAAAACTGATTTTACAGAAAAAATCCGAACTGAGCATTAAAGATCCCATGACATGGTACTTCTTGATGCTTTTATATGGCTCCTTAATGGTTCCCTAATACTGTAAATGAATCCTTCTTCAAAATCAACACTCACTGCATGAGAAACAGAGATAAGATGAGAAAGAGTAATTTTTGTCACTCTGAACACTCTATAATGGGCATTGTTGCTTGAATGCAAATGAGGAGAAAAGAGCTGGCCAATAGTAGAGGGTGGGGGCGTGGCCAAACGCTCCGCTCTCGCTCTGTGCGCTCTCTGATCCATTTCCTTGTTTTTGCACGGGGGGAGAGATTTGAAGCGTTCCATTGAAAAATAAACACATTTCCACAGAAAATAAAATTAAACCACTGCTGTTCAAAGGTCCAGAGGCTCAGATAAAGGACTTCCGAGCCTAGAAACACTCGGACGTGCCTCCAGGCAAATAAAAAAACGCATTTCGCATTGCCTAGTGCATTCGCAGTCCAAACTCTCTGGGCGTGATTTACAGAGACGCTGAGTTCAGACAGACGGGGGTGGAACTGCATTTGCATTTCACATTTGCATTGGCACAAGGTGCCTTGTTCAAAATCGCCCGTTTGAGCTCCGATTTTTTGTAACGCAGAAAAGGATCGCAAATGCTCAGTTTAGACATTTCACAACTTTTAACCATGGGGGGGGGCTAAACAGGGTAGGGGAGCTCACATTAACGTTCAAAAACCTCAGAAAGTGAAAATTTCATGCCATGGGACCTTTAAGCCCTGCAGTCTGAATGTAGCCTATGTATCTTTTCTGGTGGAAGGTGAGCCAAATGACTGATGCTGAAATGTAGGTATGGCATTAATGCTTTAGTGTGGAACATTCAACAGACCCTCCACCCAAAAAGAAACGGAGAGTCCACCATCTACTTGAATGTCCCACAAAATGGCATTAAACGTATTTATCTCAATTGTGACAAGCAAGTGACAATACCAAATGAAATAATGTGATATAATGTCATTTGTCATCAAAATAATCCATACCACTGACTTATAAATAACACAAATTGAAGCATAGGTTTTAAAAAGAAACAATAAAACAGAAAATATTGTATAAAATAATTCTTAAGTTGCAACCAGGCTTTCTAGTGACAATACTGAATTAGTACACCCCACTCACCAATCACTGCTCATTGCTTCTGCTGCAGGCCTCATTTAAGCTCAGAATAATGCTGTCTTGATTGAACAAGCTTTTACTTTACGTCCTCCATTTTAATTAAGATATTTTTCCATCCATCGTTTTACATACACACACTTCCCCTTATGCACACTGGGCTCACAGCCAGTTCATTTTGTCCATGCAAGTTGGATGCTATTAGCTGTGAGTATAGGGGCTTTAGCTTGATTCTCTGCTGTTTTTTTGTTCCTTCACAGCGGAAAATATCGTAAATATGTCCCATTGACAGCCTCATTCTCCTTTTGGTCCAATAAGTATCCAATAAAATGCCCAGAAAGCGAAAGATGTGTTCCTAGTAATGCTTTGACATCGATTACATTCTTGGTTGTCTTGTTTAGCATAAGACACATTTTTACGGGGCATTGTTCTGATTAAAAAGCTTTTAGAGGGTCCATGGTATAAGATGGAAATTCTCTTTGAACTTTGGGAGTTTATAATTTTAACATAGCATCCATTACGTTTGGCTAACATCAATAGCGATACATACCTCGCCTTGAAAGAGTTTCGGACATCTTAAAATAATTACTAGGGGTTAAGTAGGGTCTTTAAAGATTTAAAAGAGGACTAAAGAGGGATAAGTGGAAGGCCTCCCAAGAAAACGACATATGGCCTATATCGTGGGGAGTCAGCTGACCAGCTTCATGCTTTACATTACAACGTCATTCGGTAATCAGGACTATGGAGGGACCTATAGCAGGCTACAGCTGATGTCACGCCACACAGAGATAAACAATGTAATTCCACACCCAAATGTCGACATTTTCAAGACATTTCTACGTTTTAGCATGAGATTTTAATAACTGGTGAACTCCATAGAAACTGAAAAGTTGAATCACACTTTGTTTACCAATTGTTGAATTGTTGAACAGCAGTCCACTATGTAACTTTTTCTGGAACTTTTATAATGTTGCAAATGGTGTTTAACTTGGCTAGAACAAGCAGCTGAAATCACCAAGTGGAACAAGTCAGATCTGTGGAGAGGTAACCCTGCTCACAGTATGCTGTTGTTGTTGTTTAGAACTAAAAACACAACGCAGTGAAATGAAAAACATATGTTACTGTTGAACATTCCAGGAAAATCAAGCAGACGACAGACTCGCTACCAGAAAAGTTACCTACTGTACCTTAAACTTAAACTTTTTCATTTCTTTAGATCAACATTCAAGTAATTCAGTGTTAAAATTCCAGATAAGTGGAATACTAGAATAAAGAAGAGGACAGTTATCCATCTTGTTGTTGTTGTTGTTGTTATTTTTTAAAGGTTGCAACATACTGTGTAACTTTTTAAGACCATGTTTAGTAAAAGTTATATTCTTAATTGGAGCCACACGTCGTCTATTTCAAACAAACAGAAATAGACACGCATTCCTGTTTAAATGTGCAAGTTCCCAGGACTGGTCTGAAATTCAACCCTGATTTGACTAATTCTTAGCTTTTTCACTCACTCGTGGTCCTGTTTCTGAGACGGGATTTCCATGCCTAACGTGCTGAGCTACATCTCCACTTCCTTTACACCTGAACTACATTTGCTGTGCGTTAGGTCATCGTAGTCATTTGTAAACACTCACACAACTGCCCTTGACTCACTGCTACAGCTGATGAGGTCCTGAGCTACAAGTCTGTAGTGGAGTCAACTTGTCTCTCATTGGGTCTCACTCAAAAGAATTTTTTTTTTGTTTATGTTGAAATGAAAGAAATGAGTTTATATGTTGTTACTATGTGTGTTTTTCAGTGTGGTTGAACAGGGATGTCGCGGTTCAAGAATTTTCTTTGTGGTAACTTTAAGTGCCTTTGCACCATGGTGTAATAATACATGTATAATGGGGTTGTATTTCAAACAGGTCCTTAACAGTGTACTTTAATGTAAATAGTAAAACGTAGGGTGATTTTAACACATTATGCAAACAAAACCGCGTGTTTGTGAGGCGCCCACGTTTTATTTATATAGGGTGTGCATGGGTTGGTTTTTCTCGGAGACACATAAACATGAGTTGGTTCATAGTAGAATAGTAAAAGTCTGCAGGGCGTGTTCATGGAGCCTCATTAAAATGTAAATGCAGTTACCCTGGTAACCTGAACCGTCGTGCAATACCTCGGTGTTGCAATATTGACCCCGACAGCCCTATTGTTGAGATGGATTGTACAAAACTTGAGAGATCATTGAAAGGAATTGTCATCTAAATTACATGGCTCTTACTGTAAAACATTTCGCCTAATTTGATTCATGTTAGTTTAGTCATCCATTTAAAAATAAAACTGTCAGTGGACTGTAGAAATAACCAGCACTTATTTAAAAGGGCACTTTGCAACTTATCAAGATCACCAAAATCTGATTGAAATCTGATATCTGGAACTTTAAAACTATTGAAATGGCACAATCTGGTGTGAGTAATCAAAGGGTCCATGATCAGAAAGAAATACTTTTTTTTTTTGCTATTTATATTTCATTTTAATAAACGTCTAGTTCCAGAAATCTGATAATAATCAGATTTTGAGAGTGCATGTAATTGCAGCCAGTATAACTTCAGTATTCTGTGGAAATACAAACAGCTTGCTTAGAAATATTTGCTGATGAAATGAGTCACTCAGGTTCAGAGTTTTTTGTGTTTTTATATGCGTTGTGAGGAATGGACAGTACTAAACTTTGGGGGTCATTCAATGGAGTAGTTCTCCACTCCAAAATAGGGGAGCTTAACACAGGGAAACAGGCCAAAATCAACAAAATATATAAGTTACAAGACAAGTTTCCCAATCAGTCTGTTTATCTTTCTCTATCTGCATCTACTATATAATTACATTTAATCACAGGGTTATATTTGGGTTATTGATTCCTTCGGGCAAAAACAGTTGCTCTTGATAAAGGTTAAACAGATACAAGATTACAATCCAAAATGACGTGCGTTCTTCCGATACGTCTGTCATCACTGCTTCATCAAGTCACTATTTACTCTGGTTTAAGTCCAGCTTTTTGTTGATAAATGTAGCAGCCATTTTTTAGCTAAGACTCTCACTATTGTTCTGACCCCTTTAAAAGCCTGGCTGTAAGTGTTACAAAACTTTTATACAAAATGTACCCCACACCTGCAGAATCTATTCCCAAGAAATCTGACCCCCCTGCCAAGAAAAAGAGTTTTTAATTTCTATGCAAATGATCACAGCTCTTGCATGGCATCTGTAATGAACTAAATTAATGATCATGTCATAATTTTGTTTTCCCTCACAACAAGAAGTATATCTGTAATGTGTTCTGGGACCAAAAACAGTAAAATGATTAAATAACTGTGTGGAGGAAAAGGGCATACCACAGCAGCCGTAATAACTCATAACCTACTTTATGTTTAGAGAAAGAAAACTAAAACCACTTTATTTTAACTGACAGATTCCACAGCTCTTCTGCAGAAGGGCTGAAAATGATTTGGTGTTACATATTTAACTGCATCCTAAAATACTCTATACTGTATAATACTGTACTGGTGACAGGGAAAGGAGTAGTTAATTAATACACTTAAGTTACAAGTAACATCTGTAGAGAGGCGACCCCCCTAAAGTTAGAATGCATGCATTTTGGAGTAATAAAAACAGGAAAAGCAGTAGCTCCATGAAGACAAGCAGGTGGTTGGTCCCCCATCAGAAAAAGAACGAGTTCACCTCTAACCCTCTTAAAAACTACAGGCTATTAACTATAAGGCTTTGAGTTTTTTCCAACACATTTTCATTATTTTATGTGCTATCAATCTACTAGCAAACTGTGAAGAAAATCTAAAAAGGTGTGAATAGTAGAGGACCTTTTGTTAGCTGGAAAAAACAATGTTCATCACTGTGTCCATCATGTTTTACAGGTCCAGTACTGTTTCAGAAACTTTGAGCTTTCTTTTTGGACACTGCAAAAACACAAAAATTGTCTAATCAGACTCATCCCATACTGACAAGTTGATTGATTAGTTCATAGACAACGTTTGTGCTTATTCATTCATTCATTTTCTTCCGCTTTTCCATTTTCTGGGTCGCGGGGGCAGCAGTCCAAGCAGTGTTCTGCTGCCCAGAACACAATGCACCAGCCCCCATGAATCCTTCCGCAGGTGGTGGGTCCACAGGAGGACGGCTCATGTCACAACAGGCCTTGTTGTATCTTCTGCCATGGGGGCTGCCAGTGTCCACAGACACTGGGGGCGAGGTGGGGTTAAGTGTCTTGCCCAAGGACACAACAGCAACGCTCATCTGTGGGAGCTGGGATCACATGCGGTCAACCCGTCAAGAGCGGGATTCGAACCACCAACCCCTGGATCACGAGGCATATGCTCTACCAACTGAGCTACTGCCGTTTGTGCTTAAAGGGTCCATATTATGCTATTTTCCGATCAATGCTTTAATGTTGTTTCCTCCGTTGTTTCCTCTCAAACTGAAAACGCTCTCTTCCACCTTGTGATGTCACGTGGTAATACAGGAAATGCTCCACTGTGTTTTAAAACTCCATACACCTTCATTAGAATCATTTAAATACTTTCAAGTCTGGCATTTCCAATCTCTACTGAACTAAAGGTAAAAAGTTACTGTTAACTCTTACCACCACATGAAATCACAATGTGGAACAGAGCATTTTGAGCTTTGGAGATGTAAACAGACAACATTGCAACATGGCTTCAAGCTTCAAGAGTCAATTTTGCGCAATATGGGACTTTTAGTAACGTAAAAACGCTGCGTGTTCACCAAAATGTCCAACCTGTTTTTCCACCAGCTCTACGTAACGTGTCTTAAGTGTCGCTGTAATTGTCTTTGTGTGCTGCCTGTTCAGGAACTGTCTGGGGGAGGTCAGATCTGTCAGTTTAGAGCTGTGGTGCCAGGCTGCGGAGGTGAGTGGGACCAGCTGCTTCTCAGATCTGTTTATGAGATCTTGTGTGCTCGTACGCCAACACCAATATCCTCACCACTGCGTCAGGAGGCACGCTACGGACTGCTGAAAACCAACTCTCATAATATTTGGAAATGCATGCAAATATTTGACTGGTTACACATGAAAGCTCGACTACTAACGCAGTGGAAGACCTGAAAGGGGAAAGAAACCAAAGCTTGGAGTGAATTTTATTTTTTATCGTTGTATATTTATGCCACTGCCCAGTAAACAGGAGACTATCTGTCGGTATTGTAGATTAGCAGTTGTTATGCAATTCGAGACAGAACTTTGATCAAATGTAAGAGAACTACTTTGGTTTTGCCTGGTCTTTAATCCACAGAGGCTAGAAGAATTTGAGTGACATATTTTACGAGGATTTGGAAGGAAACCACAAAAATCATGTTACTGAAAGATGTCCATTGTGCCCAAAAGTTGTCATGCTGAAACCGAGCGTGTCTTTCTTATTACCGTATTTTGTATCAAAGTCGAGAGCTACCATTTTAAAGCTCTCTACGACCCATGAACTTGGTTATAATGATGTTGAAGTGGTTTGAGAGAAAGCTATAGGATTACATAAGGTTAGAAGTTCAAGTTTAGGCGGCCATTTTTAAAAAGCCACAACATAAGCAGCGGCAATCACGTGGATGACCAAAAGCAAACCCAATATCACATTTTATTTATTTTTTTATTACTTTTTCTGAACGATTCATGAGTGCGGATAAATTTATGATTTGTTAAACATTTGAAGTTAAAGAACGAGCTCGGATAGCTTTTATTTCTTCAGCTTTTCTCTTTTTGGAGTTGCAAACGTTTATGACATCCCGGCTCAGCTTTCTGTGTGGTGAAATGTTAAGCCAGCTGCTCTTACTGAAGGGTAATGTGGTTGGGGTTATCCTCCAACAGTTATTGTAGATTCTCCATTCTCATGTATTAAAGTTCTATGGGGTATTTATTGATAACACGTAACATATTTAATTCACCTTTTATTGTTTTGAAAATGCTATATCTGCCAACAGTAGCATATTAACGTGTTTAATAGGCGACTGAGGCAACTGTGTAACACCTTATAGACGCAAAACATTCAGTCAGCAGGTGTTATCAGTCAAGGGTACAGAAATCTGGAACAACATCCCAGCTGCAATAAGAGACTCTACCACATTCAGAACATTTGAAACCAACCTGAAACGATGGCTTAAGAGAAATCAGATCTGTGATCACTAATGTTACACTTCTATGTAATCCGTCATTAAACAGAAATGGGGGAGTGAGACATAACTTGTCTCCCATTTATAATGCGATTCTTAGACCAGTCAAACAGAGCCAGGGCAGAGGGGTGGAGAGGGTCGTTAGACGTTGAATAGGGGGTCGAAACCAGCCGTCAGAGTAATTTGAAAAACAAAGAGACAGATTAGGGGGGATCGTTTTCAGAGCTTTTGTCATTGTAGGACGCGCCTCCGGGCAGCTAGATATAAGCAGGGTCTAACCAGTACAATAACCAGAGCTGACGAAGCCTCTCGGATGAGCGGCGAAACGTTTTCAACCAAACAAACTTTGTCCAGTTGACAAATTGAACTTCTCCTTTGATCACTTCTATGTAAACGTCAGTGTTGTATGTCTTTATATAGCGCTTTTCCACTTTCAAGTCAAAGCGCGTTACAACAAGGAACCATTCACCCATATGTAGAAGAAGAAGTGAACTTTATTGATCTGGAGAAATTCTCTGCGTTTTAACCCATCCTTATATATATATACACATTTCTGCGCCCGGGGACCATCTCCATGATCTTCTTGCTTCGGTTTGGTCAGGACCTAAGCTGGAGGATTTTACCTATGGTGCATGTTTTGGGTTGGTGGGGGAAACTGGAGTGCCCGGAGGAAACCCACCCAGACATGAGGAGAACATGCAAACTCCACACAGAAAGGCCCAGGCGACCCGGGGATCGAACCCAGACCATGCATGCAAACTCCACACAGAACACACACAGAAAGGCCTGGGCGACCGAACCCGGAACCTTCTTGCTGTGAAGCAAGAGCGCTAGCCACTCAGCTACCGTGCCGCCAACGTACCTGCGTACCGTGTACGCAGACACTGGGGCGAGGTGGGTTAAGTGTTCTGCCCAAGGACGCAATGGCAGCATTGATCTGCAGCTGGAATCATACCTGCCAACCTGTGGGTCAGTGGATCTGACCGATCAACCACTGATGTTTCTTATGTCAAGAGCGGGATTTGCCTTTGGATCAGTGGACAAACACTCTACCAACTGAGCTACTGCTGTTTACATCATGTTTGTCCTATGAATTGTCACTGATAGTTTGTCTATTGTGTGAAGTTGTCGTATGTTGCTTCTATCTCTCTGACCTGCTAGAGATTACAGATGTAAAGTAATCTTCGTGCTAATTCTGGCATGTATATGTTCATGAATATGCATTGTCCCTTTTAAGTAAAAAAAAAAAAAAACATTTCTTGCTGTAAGTCTCTCCTCGCTTGCTCCACAAGCTAAGTCACTTCCCCGTAAGAACTCTAGCACAACACAACTGCTGTGCATTTAACTAATGAAACTTCTGCACATCACATCAGGTTTGTCAAGGTGTAGTTTCTTGTTATGTATCCTGCTTTTGTGTATTTATGGAGAAGGTTTGAGAAGAACTCAGCCTAACTATACAGGGTTTGTGTGATGAACATGAAAGAAAACACAACTCCAGGTTTGTGATGAGGAAACAACATTATAACCAGTGGTGGAATATAACAATAGAAAAGTACTGTACTTAAGGGTTCATTTTAGGTATCTGTACTTTACTTAAAAATGGATTCTTAATTTTCTTTTACTTTACTGCATTTGAAAGTAGCTATCAGTGCCTTTTGAACAGGACTGAAAAATGAAAGTTTTAGTGTGAAACCTGCTGAAAAAAGGGGTTTATTTTTAACACGTTTGTAGTTTGAGCAAATTAACAGGGCTCTCAAGTCTCACGCATTGAGAGTGTGACACACGCAATTCGACGTATTCACACGCGCACACGCCACACATGGCATTTCTCACGCTTTGTTTTTTTGTTTTTTTGTTTTTTTTTTGTGCCCAGAAAATCGGTCTGTGTAGCTTAGTTTATGCAGGCTCTGCGCGTTTTCAGCGCCGCCCCCTCCCCCTGCTCCCCCTGCTCCCCCGGAGCAGGGGGACGGCGCGTCTGCTCCCGCCCGCACGGTCCGAGCGGAGGCCGGTGACGCGCCGTCCCCCGGGCACGTCCTGAGCCTCAGTCCCGGTGCCACGTCTCCTCTGAGACGCACCGACTCCGGTCCCGGTGTCTCCGTCTGTGCGTAACGTGTCCCCCCCAACGGCTTACGCGCCGAATACGCGCGGCCCAGAGCCGAACTGCCCGCGGTGAGATGCGGTGAGCCGCGGGCCCGGTGCATTAACCAGACTCTTACATGAATCCGTTATGAATCCCCCCCGCCCCGGTCCCTCCTCCCCGCCCCTCTCAGCGCGCACTGACAAAGTGCAGTGATGATAAAACAAACTGAGAACCATCAGGTAATAACTTCATTTATATAACTCTCATTAGTTGCTTTGTAGTTTAAAGGGATATGCCACCCCCAGGTCAAATTTGGGCATCTCCCCACAGTCCAGAGACTAAAATAAGTGGTGGAAAGCGTTTTCCTGCTCACCCAGCCATTGTCCGAGTCTGTCGCCACTGACCGCCGCGGTAACTGGTGCTCCTCCGCCTTAGACTGGAGTCTAACGTCGCCAGAGAAAGATTTCGGCCAAAAGGAATTAATTTGCTCGATGCGTTTCCCAATTACTTTGTGTGTAGTGCGCATTCATATCGAGTGCAAATAAATGTGCAAATCAACACGGAGAGCTTGCCTTGGTCATTTTGGGTGGGAACTATTTTCCAGTGCGTAAGAATACAGTCGTATCACGCAGCACGCTACCAGGGGAATCCCTGTTACGCACCAGGAAGGGAGTTCCCCTGTTGCACAACGTGGTGCGTGATACGCCTGTATTCTTACGCACTGGAAAATAGTTCCCACCCAAAATGACCAAGGCAAGCTCTCCGTGTTGATTTGCACATTTATTTGCACTCGATATGAATGCGCACTACACACAAAGTAATTGGGAAACGCATCGAGCAAATGAATTCCTTTTGGCCGAAATCTTTCTCTGGCTACGTTAGACTCCAGTCTAAGGCGGAGGAGCACCAGTTACCGCGGCGGTCAGTGGCCACAGACTCGGACAATGGCTGGGTGAGCAGGAAAACGCTTTCCACCACTTATTTTAGTCTCTGGACTGTGGGGAGATGCCCAAATTTGACCTGGGGGTGGCATATCCCTTTAAGTTTGCTCCCCCCCCGTCCTCGGAAATTACAGTCACACGCACGACCCCGCTCAAAACTTGAGAGCCCTGAAATTACAATGTTTCTGTGATCACAAATGTTTATCAGAGTCACTACATTTTAAACTTTATTAGAAAATCTGCGTGAAATACTTTTACTGTTGTCCGTTAAGTACATTTTTCAACCGGTACTTTAATACTTTCAATTACACAGATTTTTTCATGTGATATCTTTACTTTTACTTGAGTATGCACTTTGTACTTTTCCTTAAAGGCAAATTAACGTTTTTTTTTTACAATCTGAGCCTTCTTTCGGCAATAAAACAAGTAGTTTTACTCACCCATAGCATTTTTCTGTCAATTGGAGCAGTATCGCAGAACTTATGTTGAGCTGTTCTGTTCTAGTAATGATCCCGTATCCGTTAACATGGTGCTGTATCATATGCTCGGGGCATTACTTTGCGGTGTCCAAATAACACAAACTTTAGCACTTTTCAAATCATAGAAGCCTGATGTCTTAATGTAAGATTTCGTTTGAAGCAAAAGTGGCCTGTAATCCGAGATTTAGCCATAGTTTCGAGTAGATGAGGACGCCAGTGCGCATGCGCGGATTGTGCTATCAGCTCCCGGGACCCAAACATGAAACGCAAAGCTGAAAACTATGGCTAAATCTCGGATTACAGGCCACTTTTGCTTCAAACGAAATCTTACATTAAGACATCAGGCTTCTATGATTTGAAAAGTGCTAAAGTTTGTGTTATTTGGAGACCGCAAAGTAATGCCCCGAATACAAATGCTAACGGATACGCTACATAACTTTCTTCAAACAGCTCCAAATGACACGAACGTGATATGGGTGAGTCAAACGACTTGTTTTATTACCGAAAGAAGGCTCAGATTGTAAAATAACGTTACTTTTCCTTTAAGTAACAAAACTGAGTACTTCTTCCACCACTGATTATAACATAGATCAGAAAATAGTATCATATGGACCTTTTAACTTTATCTATGAAGAACAAAACAAAACAAAAATCCCCCAAACATCCATAAAAGCGCAGCAATGAACGGTATGTGCTCGAGAAAGATGACTTCACTAAACATATAAAGATGACGAGACAAACATGATATGAATCAAATGTCCCAACCTTTGTAATTCAGATCCGACAATAATAGTCAGGATTACGCCTGGAAGTGAAGCATCAATGTGTTTTAATGTCATTCATATGGGCTTAAATGGAGGGAGTTTTCGCGCTAGCTGTCACCACTGTATTTGTTTGTTACACAACTATGAAAAATGACTCAGAGGAACTGATTTTGATTGGATTAAGTTGCCTTTATAGTCTGAGTGACACCCGTAGCAGCAGGTTGGTGGGAACAATAATCACAGGTCAAAGGTCACGGTGTTCAAACATATCGATAATGAAGATATTTGACCTGGCTATTCGCCCATTCATCATCGTCATGTTGACATCGGATGACGTTTTAATGAAGTTCACATGTATATGGGCTATATTGGGCTGACTATAGGAAACAGGCAACTTCTATTCTATAGTCCAAACATGCAATATTGTTTCTCAATATTTTCCTAGTTACTGTTTCTTATTATTATTACTTGTATAACTCCACTGTATGGTCCGAACGTGCAATATCATTTTTCCAACGTGCAATATTGTTTTTTCGATACTCTCCTTGTCACTGTTTTATTATTATTACTGATTGGATTATTACTTATTTTATTATTATTATTACTTATCTGTATGCCATTCTTGCCTGCATGCACTTTTCTTTCTTGTTCAAACTGTCCTGGAGCTACTGTGATAAGTAAATTTCTCTTGCGTGAGATCAATAAATATATCTTATCTTATCTTTGTGTTTTTAGTGGCTGCACTGTGCTTTTAAAAGTGAATCCACCTAAATATTAAAAAGAAAGATGTGATTTTAAAAGTTCTATATTATACAAGCCATATTATAATGTTGCTACCTTCTCATTCCTACATTGCAGGGCTAAAATGATCCAAATTATTCTAGTGAAGTTGTTCATCCATTCCATTTTTCCCCCATTTTCTTACACTTTCGCCATATTTTCGGGTTGTAAAGTTGTATGGGGTTTAAAAACATAATGGAGCACTTCCTGTATTACTACATGATCAGATGGTGTTTTCTGTTTGAGAGAAGAACTTAGCCTAAATATGCCGGATTTGTGTATTAAACTTGTGTGAATGAAACAAAACACAACACCTGGTATTCTTTTTATGACAAAACAACATTATAGCATAGATCAGAAAATAGTGTAATATGGGCATTTAAATGGGCCTTCAGGCCTAGAAAACATGTAGTTTTGCAATAGGCAAATATAGTACTATTATGACCTGAGTATCACATATTTCTCAGTTGGCCTAAATAAACCTTATAAGTGACCTCTATCTGATTGCATCTCTAATTTAAACTTAAATTAAAAATTACAAACCTTAAATATTTCCTATTTGTTTACACTGTCTCATTTCCAGGGCAGGGCATCTGGTGTAAAAATCTGTGTGAATTTTTATGATTTATTTATTTATCCTTTATTTATCAATTTTTATGATTTATTTATTCATCCAGGGTTGCCAACCCTGAACAAATTGATATTATTATGATGTTAAATATTATAAAATGCCAAAAATAGTTAAAGGAGAATTTACGTTTTTTACAATCTGAGCCTTATTTCGGTAATAAAACAAGTTGTTTTACTCACCCATAGCACTTTGGTGTCATATAGAGCACTTCCGGAGATGTTTTAGATTAGCGATATCCGTAATGTGAGTTCTCGGGGCATATAATATATGCCCCGAGCGGTCTCCAAATAACACAAACTTTAGCACTTTTCAAATCATAGAAGCTCAATGTCTTAGTCTACACTTTTGTTTGAGTCAAAAGTGGCCTGTAATCCGAGATTTATCCACAATTTACAGCTTAGCGAGTGAACAATTTTTCCCGAGGGGGGGGGGGGGGCGCTTGAATTGCGTGAGAAATGCCGAGAAATGCCGAAACGTCGAATTGCGTGTTGAGAGCCCTGTTTGTCTAGAGCAAACTTAAACTACAATGCAACTAATGAGAGTTATATAAATGACCTGTTATTACCTGATGGTTCTCAGTTTGTTTTGTCATCACCGCACTGAGAGGGGCGGGGAGGAGGGAGCGGGGCGGGGGGGAGCGGGACATTTTTAACAGATTCATGTAAGAGTCTGGTTAATGCACCGGGCCCGCGTCTCACCGCGTCTCACCGCGTCTCACCGCGTCTCACCGCGTCTCACCGCAGCTCACCGCAGCTCACCATGGGCAGTTCGGCTCTGGGCCGCGCGTATTCCGCGCGTAAGCCGTCGGGGGGGACACGTTACACACAGACGGAGACACCGGGACCGGAGTCGGTGCGTCTCAGAGGAGACGTGGCACCTGGACTGAGGCTCAGGACGTGCCCGGGGGACGGCGCGTCTGCTCCAGCCTCCGCTCGGACCGCACGTTCGGGAGCAGACGCTGTCCCCCCTCCTCCTGCTCCCCCGGAGCAGGGGGAGGGGGGGATGGGGGACGTGGGGGGCGGCGCTGAAAACGCGCGGAGCCTGCATAAACTAAGCCACACAGACCGATTTTCTGGGCACAAAAAAAAAAAAAAAAAAAAAAAATCAGCGTGACAAATGCCATGTGTGGCGTGTGAGCGTGTGAACACGTCGAATTGCGTGTGTCACACTCTCAATGCGTGAGACTTGAGAGCCCTGAGTTTGTGTTATTTGGAGACCGCAAACATATGCCCCGAGAACTCACATTATGGAGATCGCAAATCTAAAACATCTCTGGAAGTGCTTCATATGACACCAAAGTGCTATGGGTGAGTAAAACAACTTGTTTTATTACCGAAATAAGGCCCAGATTACAGTGTTGTATAAAGTAGTGGAAAATCAAACTCAAATAAAAGTATAGGTACCCCTCCCATAAATGACTTTGGTAAAAGTCAAAGTCACTGACTGAAATGTTACTTGAGTAAAAGTCTTAAAGTATCTGGAACTTCTTGTACTTAAGTATGACAAGTAATGTAAAAATAAATGTACTCAAGTAATGTAATTAAAAGTACAAGTAAAAGTATCAAGCAAAAATTTAATATTTTTTAATGTTCGCTCCACCCCAAACCTTTGTTTTTTTTTAAATAACAGTGCTGAAAATAAGGCATACATAACACCATTGAAGGATTATTTTTGGACGAAGAGGGTTTTTTGCAATTGGGCCCTTAATTCTACTGTAAAACACCATGTTCAGCTCACCCATGGTAGTTTTGTGTCATATGGAGCACTGTCAAAGATATTGGGTTTGGTGATATCCATGAAACGCCTTTCTCATTCGTTACACTTCGAACTTAACTTACCTCGATGTGTTTCTTGAGGTTGGACGGGGAGTTTCTGTAAGATAGGATTTCCACGTTTCTTGGAAGGCACAAGAGGCACTTCATTCGATAGGACGAATCCTTCATATCAGCGTAAGAGAACATTGTGTTTAAGTACGGCCAGGGATGCTCATCGTCAGGTCCCCCTTCATTTGTAGCCGACGTGGATGCTGTCTCCTCTTCCATCAGGGATGATGACTGATTAAACTAGCTGCATGAAACCAACAGGTGTAGGCTGATTGTCATGCGCAAGTAGCGAACAAGCCCAGGCACGTCCTGACTTCCTTGCATCAGTAGAGGGTTTTTTTTTGTAACGAGTAACTAAACGGTCCATTGAAAATGTATCGGAGTAAAAGTATGCAATTAAATTCGGAAATGTAGTGAAGTAAAAGTAAACGTTATCTTTTTTTTTTTTTTAAACTCAAGTAAAGTACAAAGTCTCCCAAAATGTACTTAAGTACAGTAGTGAAGTATTATTACTTCGTTACTATACAACACTGCCAGATTATAAAAAACGTTAATTCTCCTTTAAATGTCTTAAAAAAATGTGAAAAACAAATTAGTTCTTTTTAACAGTTTGCATTGGCCCAAGTTTTTCTTCACTTTCCTAACACATTCCTAGAAGAGTTTGACTGCTAAGGCTGATAAAGCTAAAAACAACTAGCATGCTAACAGTGCATTTCCTGGTTTGCAAACAATAAAACACATTATAATTTAATGCTGGCAGCACACAGAGGTGCTTATACAATATTTCTGTACTGAGGCAAGACCAGTAGCAGTCAACTACATGGAAAAAAAACACAGCCAATTTTATTAACCTACTTTTCAGTGGCTGCCTTCCTGTTTGTGTACATTGTGTTGATGCTGACAGGTGTCACATGACTTTGTAAAGAATCTCTCCTCGGGGCAGACAGGAAAAACAAAAGGGAGAGAGAGGTGAAAGGCTGTCTCTGTAGTACTTCCTCCCCAGACACTTTCTCACACACGACGGAGCTGGGACATCCCTGTGACCTTTAGAGCCAAAACCCTAGCAACAAAACGCCACTTCAATGAGCTGAAAATGGATCCTTCACAAGCGGAAACCACCTCGGCGTGCGGAACGGCCCAGAATAGCTGTTAGGAAGACAATAGTGATAATACTGTAAAGGAGGATGCGCTTGTGTATTGTACGAGACAACAATAACGGAATGTAAACTCGCAACTGCACCGCCCATTGGATCCAGTAGCCCTGCATAGACCAGGCTTTTGTCCCTGGTCCAACAGTATAGAGCTCTGGGGCTGTGGGTGAGTGTGTGTCGGATAACAGGTGAGCAGTACATAGAGAGTGACTAAGAGCTGCCTGAACACTTCCTTTCTTTTTGATATTTGTTTTGATAGCAGCAGATCAGCCTGGGTGGAGAAGGGTTTAATCTGTTCCACTGCAGCAAAAAGAGCTTGGCTATTTGTAAGGTGTCTCAGTACAGGAGCTCTGGCAACTGGCCCGTACTAAAAGGATGTAACCACTTTATTTGATGTAACTGTTCTGTTCTCAAAGAATGAAATGTTGTCCCACTATTTTACCTGCTTGTCTCTATGGACATGTTGTTCTGTTTACATTAAAGATGCACAATGTAACCATCACCTGCTTGTTCCTATGGCTATGTCTGCCTGGAATGTTCCACAGTGTGACTTTAAACAGATCTTCCTTACATTTATTCAATTACATGTGGTTGTATAGCTTAAAAATAATAAATAAATAAATAAAAACTGCCATTTTGACTGTGAGCAGAGTTGCTTCTCCACAGATCTGAACTGTAACTTGGGTTGGTTTTGTATCAGTGAGGATAGATTTTTTTTTAATACCATACTGTGAAACAACTCATCCTTGTGCAATAGATAATACTCCCTACAACTGTATATAGCTGGGACTGGTCATCTTATTTGATATTGCATTTTATAATTTATTACTACTTTCTATTTAATTCTGATTTGTACATATATACGGAAGTTGATAGAGGCCATATTCATAAGCAATGTTTTTTTCTTCCTTGTTATGCCGAGATAACGAGATAATTAATTTGTGATCTCGAGAAAACAAAACAGTTTTTTCGAGATCTCGAGAAAACGAAACAATTATTCCGTGATCTCGAGAAAACAACTGAAACATCTACTGCCACGTTGTGACAGGCTGACTTCGGGGCTATTTCTCATTCTGAACAGGTGCGTTTTTGGTCATTAGAATGTCTGGAATAATAATTGATCAGCTGATAAGGCAATATTTTGAGGTTGACACAGGGGGAGACTGCATTACATGTTTTGATTCGGGATCATTTCAAGATTAGTCCGCGGCACCTCCGCAGAAGACTGGCCTGGCTTCATCTTTACCGATGGAGATACAGTGATCCTTTTCTCGAGATCACAAATTAATTGTGTCGTTTTCTCAAGATCTCGAGTTAATTTTCTCATTATTAAGGTGGAACATAATTATTACGAACATGGCCTCTGTCGGCTTCTGTACATATACATTTATTATCATTATTTTTATTTTTATAATTATGTCTCATCTGACACTGGACTATTGCTCTTTTCTTGCTATTCCATCTATTTTTGTTACCCTCTGTTATATATTATATTTGATGAATGAGCTACTGTACCCAAAACAATTTCCCTTATGGATCAATAAAGTTTGTCTAAGTCTAAGTCTAAGTCTAAGTCTAAGTCTAAACATTCCAGATAAAGCAATAACATCTCCATAATGCACCTTAAATAGGTCATTTTAAAGTCTTGACTAATTTGCTTTGCTTTTATCAAAATATAATAATGGAAGAAAATAATATGTTAAATTATGTGCCATAATTATTTTTAGCTTTATGCAATGTTTAAAACTACAAAATTATATGAAAACAGAACACAATGTCTCAGAATGTCTGTCCACCAAACTATAAGGCAGGTGTTGAATTGTTGAGACCCAAGATTGAAGCTAAAACAATATGTAAATCCTCTGTTGTATAGTTTGAAAATCCAACTTCCATAGCAACACAGCTTGTTTTATTACTACAAATGTTTAGCAGTGAATGTCACTCCCTATAGGCCCCACACAAATGTCAAATTAAGGCATAATTCACTGTAAAACATAAATAGCCTTTGCAGAGCTAACCCTAGCCACCAGTGACCATTCATCTCTTTCTCCTTCCTCTGTCTCCTTTTGTCTCTCCTCTCGTTTTCCTTTCTCTCTCTTTCTCACTTCTCTTTGATTTTGGTTGGACTTGGCTCTGGCCCTCTGCTCTTTCTTTTACAATGGATTTATGCTTATGAAGACAATGATGTGCAAAACATACTTAGCCCCGCCCCCTTTTAAAATCTCACCCAACCATTCAATCCTGTGCCATGAAGTTAGTAAGAATGGATTAAGAATAGTGATCCAACAGTTTTGCCTGGGTCTATTCCCTTTACAGTCGCTGTGAGCTCGTAGATAGACTGTTGTTGTCTTTGAACGCCCACGCCACCTTCCAGAAGAGAGAGAGGAGGTGGGACAGTCCAAAGTTTCTCCACACATGTCCCGTTTAAGACACTCTGAGGAGCACTAAGAGCATTCATCCAGGTTCAAAATGGTTTGGTATTTTTTACTTTATGTTTTAAAAGAAACTGTAACCTGGCTGCACATAGGCTGCATAAAGAAGTGGACTGAGGGAGTGTGACGTCACCCACAGTGTTTGACTCCAGTCCACTGAAGCTCATTGAGGCTATTGTTATAGGGGCCAATTTGGCGCAGAGTTCCTTATTTGGAATACGGCCACAAGTATCATCAACCAAAGAGATAATCTGGAGCGAGGCTGTGGCCTCTTCCGCCTGTACTGCTGGTTTAGCAGGAAGCAGGCACTTAGCAACGCTGTCAGTCAAACCTGCTGCTAACACTACATCAAGAAGATGGTCGAGTAGCTTTTTAACACAGTTGAAATTAAAGAATTTTAGAAAACATTTCTATGTCATTTCAATTTTTTTGCATGCACTTTTTTACTAATACTTTTACTTTGCAGATTTTGTCCTCCTCTGGCCTCAACGTCATTTTATTTGAAATAGGATCAGAAGAAAACAGCCAGTAAAAGAAAGGGTCATGAGCAGGAGAGATCCCAAACCCCAGTAACATTTTGCACTTTTTCACCTTTGAAACAGAGAGGGAAGTTGGAACCAGAGACACAGGAACTAGGGTCAGTGCCAAGTATTACATCCCCACTGACTCACTCACCAGCAGCCCCATAACACTAACTTAAGTTAGCCTCTTAGCCCGGAGCAGAACAGCCACTTAACAGCCACATCACAGATGATTTTAGTTTAAACATGACCACAATGAGACTAGAAGATGACATAAGGATGATTTGTCATGATGAAAGAACACATATAAAATGAATCCTATTTAAAACCATATTTGTGTTTGTTTTCCAAGTCAACATCAACAGTATTGTGTCTCCCGTCATTGGTCTTTGAAGAGGAGGCCAGTTTTTCAATCAGTGTTGAGTTCATATGAAATGCAATGACAGTTAAGAGGCAGCTGCAGTGAAGATGGGAGATAGTCGTAACTTGTATCGTATTCAAAGGGACATCCTCATTAGTACAGTGCTTTATGAGTTCTATATATTTTTTACTTACTGGCTGCTTGTTTGTACTTTCAAAGCAGGTGGCCAGGTCATGGTCTTGTATCATGTGAGTTTCTGCTATGTTCTTACAGATTCTAGGTTTCCACTAAGCAACAACAACGTATAGGCCCTCTTTAAGCTTTCTAGAATTTATACAGTAACTTTGGGTTACTGTGTGTAAGACCACGTTTGTATCTCCACTACCTCCATATGTTTTGTAGAGGCCCTTATTGAGTTAGTGAAAGTACCAAAGTGTAATTGCATTTGACATAGATGGAGCCATGTGTTTCAAACATGTCAGAACTAACAAATAGTTCTTCTCTGCAGGTCAGGAGTTACTTGTATGAGAGCTTTGTAATTGGAAACAAGACAGGCGAGGTTAAAGAACACAGACCACCAACAAGATAATGGACAAGTTTTTAGTCTTCAGTATGATCCTTTACCATGCATTTATTTATTTACAACTCAACACAGAAATAAATACTCTGGAATACATTCTTCATATTGTGGGTGGGTTTGCCTCTCCAGAGATCTGACCTGTAACTTGACCTTATACTTGTAATTTGCTATAGAGACTTTACAAATCACTAATCTGTTGTGTTTTCCATGTTAGGCGGCTTTCCTTCATGAGGAATTATGTATATGCAACAAATGAGACCAGTCATCCAGTGTACATTATAAGACCAAAAACAAAAAACAAAGACAATTCCATTCTTTCTTATACTGTCATCCATCAAGTTTGGTCAAACTGTCCATTTTTAAAGTTCTCTTTCAGCTTTTTACAACTAAGGGTGCATTCATAATTCACTTTTGATTTGAATCAGTGTTCGTTTGCATGGATAGTTCAGTTAATTTGGACAATTGTGAATGCACAATTGCATTCTGATCTGGGCCAAGTTGCACACTCCGATTGGGGAGGTGGGTCTTGATCTGAAGCGGTTCATTTGATTTGTGAACACAAACACAAATGGACCAGAGAGTGGAACAAAACCAGGAAGTGATCCATGTAACAACCAGGTCAAATGGGATGTTGGCAAACCTCATGCCCACAAAATGCTTTGCAGATGGCATTCTATTTGGGACTGCACTGTGAGATTGGGTGACCTGTACCCTTGTACCAGGAGGTTAGGGGACTTGCACATGTGCTGCCTGGGAACGTCTAATCAGTCAAATCATACCATTCCAAAAGATTTTTCTCCTGAAATGGCTCTCCTTCCTCAGTCGAGGTCAACAGCTCTCCCTCCACACTGTAAACAGTGTTGGAAGCACTGCTTGCCAGAATTTCTTCAAGTCCGACCAATAGTGTTCCTCCATGACCTTTCCAACCTCCTCTGAACCCTGAGTTTTTGCCTCTGCAACCGCACGGACTGCACTCTTCACCCGACTGTCCAAGACATGTGGCCGGAGGTCAGATGACATGACAACAAAGTCAATCATCAACCTGCAGCCTAGGGTGTCATGGTGCCACATGCACTGATGGACACCCTTGTGCTCGAACATGGTGTTTGTTAAGGACAGACTGTGACTAGCACAGAAGTCCAATAACAAAATATCACTTGTATTCAGACCAGCGAGGTGACATTCCATGTCTCCAGAGCCAGTTTCCATGTCCGGACATCCGGTCGATGACCGTCCTTGACTGCCATACCTGCCTGTCAAAGCCTGATCCCGTCAGATCTCAGAAGCTAAGCAAGGCAGGGCCTGGTTAGTACTTGGATGGGAGACCGCTGGGAATTCCAGGTGCCACAGTGGGGCGCCAGTTGCAAAAACTGTCGTTGTGTCCTTAGGCAAGACACTTCACCCACATTGCCTCGGATGAAAGTGGAGTGTGTGTGAGTGTTGGAGGTGGTCAGATGGGCTGATGGCGCAGATTGGCAGCCTCGCTTTCCGTCAGTCTGCCCCAGGGCAGCTGTAGCTACAGAAAGTAGCTTACCACCACCAAGTGTGGGGTAAATGAACAATGAACTGTAAAGCGCTTTGGGTGTCATGAAAGGGGCTATATAAATGCAATTAATTATTATTATTATTGCTGCCCAGATTTCTCTGCACCGGCCCCTTATGGAACCTCCTGCAGGTGGTGGGTCCACGGGAGGACGGCCCCACGTCGCTCCTTCAGGCTATGCCTGGCCGGGTCCCGTGGGGTAAGGCCTGGCTCCAGGGTGGAGCCCCAGTAATGCTGTGTGACATAACCGGCATTGATGTAAAACTCATGATAAGGGCTTCTGATCCCTCCCCTGAAGCCCTCGACAATATAGCTCCTGGGATCATTTGGAGACTCAAACCCCTCCACCATGTTAAGGTGGCGGTTCAAGGAGGGGAGATTAAAGATATAAAAGTGTTAAAAGCATGTGCACTGATCCTTTAAAAAATTAGTTTTTAAAAGTAGACAGACATAAAAGCGAAGTTTTTAAGTCTGTTGTAGGTGGATTAGCAGGTGATTGTATGGTTGTTCCTCTCTCACCATAAGATACAAGAAAGACAAGCGTTTGAGTTTAGAATTTTTAAATGGCACAATCACTGAAGCAATTAAAGCGATGATGTCACTCACATTCCACAGGTTTTTCTGTGCAGCGAGCAGAAATCAATCATTCGATATTTGGAGCACACAAGGACAGATGCGTTTTAAACACAACCCATAACTAACACTTTATTTTTTATCAGGATAATTGATGAAACTGAATTGGCCAGAAACAAGAAGCAGGAAAAGAAAACACTACTAAGGCAACTAACGAGCACAACATGCCTGTTGAGGCTGTTGCTGAGGTCGTGAAAAAATGGACAAAAGATTAAATATAAACAAAGAAACTGTGCAGGTTCCTCAACCTGAAAGAGGGTTACGCCCTGAGACAGTTGAGGGATTAAAGCAGGAGACTATACTGTACTGTTCAATCTCACACAACCCCAGAATCTTTGAACCCCTCCATCCAAAGTACAGCTAATCAGGATGTCAAGAACAGTCCAAATGAGGACATGGAGGGAGTTTGGGAAACACAGGAAAAGAAACACTGCTCAAAAAAGCAGGTCCAGGTCCCTCCTTCACGCAGGGGACCAACATCCCACCCCAGGCCCAGAGTCCAGGCCCAGAGTCCAGGCCCAGAGTCCCCTTCCCCAAAACACAGGGTGGGCCTAGATACATTCACGACAAACACCAAGAGAGTTATCCAAGAGGAAACTGGCATCCACAGCCACATGTGGAGAGATATGCCAACCAACCCAGGTACCAAGGCATAGCTTTCTTTCTTTCTTTTACCACACAAACATAGATCTGACATGCTCCCTGTAGACAAAAGAGGTACTATGCCACCCACCCATTACCACACTTCTAGAAATTACAGGCAATTTACAGGCCCACCCTTCACAAAACTGGGTTCCACGTGAGAGGAAAGATGGACCATTTTAATGAGAGACAGGGGAGGGCAGGGTTGTGCAAACAGTCAAATCCAATTCTAGATTTGGTAGAGTTGATGAAGCAAAACCAATTCACATTAGTGTTAGCTCCAACACCTTCCTCAGAGGTCGATGAACAGGGAGTAGACATTGCACCGAATGTCAGTTTGGAGATGAGACATCGGATCCTTCAAGTAAGATACAAATAAAAAAATAAAAAAAACAGGTAGAAGGTAGAAGCAGACTTTAAGGCCCTGTCCCCACGACAACGTTTTTTGGAGGAAACGGAGAAGTTTGGGTGCGTTTGGGCCTGCCGTCCAGACGGCGCCGGCGTTTTTGGGGGCTAGAACGGAGTTTTTCAAAAACGGCTTCCAGAGTGGAGAAGTCGGAGAACGCCCCCCGTTGCGTTGGAATGTGGGCGGCAAAAAAGCGCGGCAGGTGAGAAAATGATGACGTCGCGCTGCCGTAATCATCACGTGACCGGTGACCAGAGGGTGGAACCCGGCGCCTTCCGCAGGTAACAACCAGATAACAACAGCCATGGCGGACAATGGACTTCAGTATCTTTTGCAGACTTTAGGAAGTTTATTGGCACTGCTGCATCAAACTGTGTTCATGTGCAATGTATTGCGACAACAGCAGAGGACCATGCACAATTACGCACGTCGGATGCTTTTCACTCCCGCTGCCGCGGTCGAGAACAATGACAAGAAGGGCCACCCGAAGAAGGTTTTGGGTGAGACCTGGGAGAACGAGTAGCTGGTGGGACAATTTCGTCAATGGCGTTGTAATGGAGGACGACTGGAGAGCGAATTTCCGGATGTCCAGAGCTTCTCTTGTGGCCCTGTGTGAAGAACTGCGTCCTCATATCGAAGGGCAAACGACGAATATGAGAGCACCGGTCGACACATTGAAGAAGCTCGCCATTACGCTCTACTACTTGAGCGACGAGGGAAGGCTGCGCAAAACAGCGAACGCATTTGGAGTGTCGCGACAGACTGTCTCCGTCATAGTTAGACAGACCTGTACGGCTATTGCTCTTCACCTCGGCCCGAAATACATCAAGCTGCCTTTCACGGAACCGGAGGCAGAGGAGCTTGTTTCGGGCTTCCTCCGTGTGCATGGCATGCCACAATGTTTGGGAGCGATCGATGGGACCCATATTGAAATCAAGCAGCCATCCACCAACGCCATGGCCTTCATCAACAGAAAGGGCAAACATTCCCTCAACATACAAGCGGTGTGTGACTACAGGTACCGTTTTATGGATGTTAATGTGAAGTGGCCTGGCAGTACGCACGACGCACGGGTGTTTGCCAATTCAAAGGTAAACTCGCATTTTAAAACTGGAAAGATCCCGTCCCTAAAAAGGCAGATAGTGGACAATGAGGAGCCCATACCGATATTTCTGTTGGGTGATCCTGCCTATCCCCTTTTGCCTTTCCTGATGAAGGAGTATTCAAACGGCGGAGCCACGCCACAAGAACAGTACTTCGGCTTGTCTTTGTGTAGGTCCCGCATGGTCATCGAGTGTGCTTTTGGTCGCTTGAAAGCCAGATTTGCGGCACTGAAAAGGCCCATGGACATTAATATGAATGACTTGCCGCATGTTATTTATGCCTGTTTTGTTCTGCACAACTACTGTGAGGCAAGCAAGGAGACGATGGACGAGCAGTCTGTGTTAAGCGCCATAAACTGTGACCGGGAAGTGCAGCCTACCACAGAGAACAACCGGTACCTTACTGACTGTAACGAGACAGAGGGAAAAAGGGTCAGACGAGTGGTCACAATGTTCCTGGACCCATGAACTCAGTGCTCACATCGACTATTGCCGCTATTTTGTTGAATTTTCTTGCTACAAATGTGTGGATTTACTGTGTTTGTGATGTAAATAAAGACCACCGTCAACAATTTGTTGTCTTCTGCTAATGATTATAAACTAGCATAGTACAGAGGGAAAAAGGGTCAGACGAGTGGTCACAATGTTCCTGGACCCATGAACTCAGTGCTCACATCGACTATTGCCGCTATTTTGTTGAATTTTCTTACTCGAAATGTGTGGATTTACTGTGTTTGTGATGTAAATAAAGAACACCGTCAACAATTTGTTGTCTTTTGCTAATGATTATAAACTAGCATAGTAACAAGAAGGCACATGACATTGGTAAACTTTTTTTAATAAAACACTTACAAAAATATACACAGTGCAATGCACACAACTATATACATGACTTTGTATTCAGTCTTTGCACAAAAGGAAAAAAACCTGCACAGCAGTACACCCAAAAAATGGGGGAAAAAATGTTTTAAACATTAAAAAAAGGCGAACTATGAAGTGCCACCTCACAGCGACTCCGCACTGTCGTCCTGCAGAAGAGCTCTCCTGAAGGTGTGGCTGCCTTGAGCAGGTTGGGCCAGCGGTGTGGACTGTGCGGACTGTCCGGGATGCAGTGGAGTTTGGGGGTATACTGGAGTTTGGGGGTATACTGGAGTTTGGGGGTATAGTGGCGTTTGAGGGTATTGTGGCGTGGGTGGTGCCATGGGTCCATACATATGTCCGTTCCCCAATCTATTGCTGGCCCCATAGGCCGGTGGGTAGTGGTGGGGTGGCACGTAGGCCTGCTGCTGGTGCAGCATTGTCCGCAGCAGCGACAAACCGTCCTTGATGGAGTCCGAGATGGAGGACATGTTGGAGGTGACCTGCTGCATGGTCACGCGGTGATGCTTCTCCGCGTCCTCCATAATGTCCACCATCCTCTTCTTCAGGTGGAGATCCTGTTGCACTGCGGGGTCGATTGGAGCCCCTCCGCTTCAATCTGTCCCCGCGGTGGCTGTCGAGTCTTGCCTATGCGAACAAAGAAAACACCGTTTAGATTGCAACCTAACCACATCGCTAACACCATGCCAAGCAATATGGCCAACACACGCACGTATTCGAGAGTACAATCATAACGAAACCCACCTGAAGTAAACTCCGGCGCTCCTTCACCACAGCGGCCGGCAGAGAGTCGCTGGTCTGAGGGGACTCGGGGGAAGGAGAAGAACATGTCGACCGCGTAGTTGAGTCCTCCTCCAACAAATCCGCGGTTTCCACTCCAGACTCTATTGCCGTTGTCGCCGGCGAACCACCCCAGATCTGCTCGCACAGCTCGAAGAACATGAGGACCACACGGCCGTGGCCACTGCGACGCCCAGAGTCCACAGCATGGCGGTACTTATTGCGAACGGCCTTTAGTTTTGTCGTAATCTGCGCCTTACTAATGGCACACGGATCGTGGGGAAAATCCTTCCCGTTGGCCGTGTCCCCGTCGAATACTCGCGCCGAAAAGCGTTCATTATGTCCGTGTACTTGGTAGTACAGGACTCCCAGTCGACATTTTGCTGGCACTGCTGGCTTTTGTAATCCAGCGTTACCCGAAGGAGTAGCTCCACCTCGTCGTCGGTCCAAACGAGGGAGTCGGTTTTTCCGCGTGCGTTCGCCATCGATCCTATCTTCGTGTGTTTGTGTGTTTGCGGAAGACAAAGGACTTTATACGCATGCGCTCTTTGTAGTCTTGCGCTTCCGGTGGCTCTGGTTCTTTCCGGTTTACAGCGCCACTTATCGGTGTGACATATGTACTACATCGTTTTCACTCAGCGCTCCGTGCTCGTCCTGACGCGAAGGTTTTCTGATCCAACACGTGTCTGGACGAGACTTTTTTTCACCCCGGGTAAAAAAAAAAACAGGAACGTTGTCGTGGGGACAGGGCCTAAGATTACAGGCGAGCCTCATCCAACTAACAGCCACTGTGGCCAGTGACAAGAAACCTGTAAAAGCATCTAAAGATACAAAGCCAAGTGTTTGGTTCTATGCTGAAATCCCAGATGAAGCTAACTTTTACAAAGGCCAGTGATTGGTTTTGGTGTGAGATGCCAGACGATGGACTAGATGAGGACTTCTTCTGTAGACCTCTGAATTTTTCATTAACGCTTCACACCACTGTAAAAGAGAAGAAAGACTCACTGCCAGTAACCAGGCCTGAGCCAGAGGAAGTGAGTGCCCCAGGTCAAGGCTGCACTAGACACTGTCAATATATTCACAGTGGACACAAGGGAAACTACACATTATTCCAGGAATAACAAAAGACATAGACTAAACACAAGACAGCACACATAACACAACAGACAGGGTCTGTTCGAACAAGGCTTTAAAAACAGGCCCAAAGGACAACATCAAAATCATTATGACAACTGCCCTAATTATGCAACAAGGGACATAGTATATATATTTTTTATTTTTTCATTCTCCATTCCCTGTTTGAAAAAAATGCCTTAATTGCTGTATTTTGCTGCATTTTGGCCAATATTTTTGCTCAAATCCAGGAAACAAAGCAATATAGACTTCCTAATTCCTGAACACTAAAATGGGAGTATTAAATACATGGACCTGGTGTTGCCTGCCGTTGTGCATTTTGAGTCATGTATATTATCAGTGTTTTGACAATAACGCCCATTCTGCAGTGGGTAAAAACAGATTTATTTTGACAGGTTGGTAATGAATTCATCCATCCGTGAAAAAGAGTGGCTGTTTTCCAGTAATGGTTCTTGATATTTTCTGGCAAAAGAAGAGATCTGACAATATGTATCTACCACTACTGAATGGGCGGGGACAGGGCACAACAGCAAAAATGCTCGTATGTTGAAAATATCTATATGCAAAGGCAATGTTGTGGAGCATATATAAATAATTTAACTCTGTTACCAGGTAACGGTTACCTGGACGGAGGTGGAGGATTATGAAGAACTTTATGCTGTCTCATTTGGCTGCATCTTTACGCACATATGCTCCACTCTGGATATACTACACCACATTTATTTGGAAATGACATTTTTACCAGTACAGCGGAGGAGGAGGATGGAGGATGTGCATGTTATTATTATGTTTGGCTTCAGCTTTACACGGACACTGCAGATTGTGTGCATGTGGAGTTATTATTACGGACCCAGGTCCCAGGTCCTAATTGAGCCAGAGCAAGCTGCCTCTGGTCAGCTTTAACATTTGCGGATTTTCCTTCTAAATATTATGCAATCAAAATGAAAAACCAGTTGTTTTTTCAGATCAGAGTTTGATTGTGCATTCACAATTCCCCAAATGAGCTAGATTATCCAGGCCAATGGATCCTTTTATTTATAAAGTTTATAAAGTTTATAAAGTTATTAAAGTAAGTTCGATAGTATGATATTGAACTTATCTATCTATGCATTTATTCAATTGTAACTATTTTTACTGCTCAAATATACCCTGAAAATTATGCATTCTTACTGTCAGTGGGGCTGCCTCACCACAGGCCTCAACTGTAGGCGACATCTGCTTTTCACACTGGAGATAAATATGTTTAAAATCATACTGTGGAACATTCCAGGCAAAGCAATAGCATCTCCATGGAGACAAGTACATGGCAGTTCCTCCACTATAAAAGTCACACAGCGCACCTTTGGATAACTGACTTTTTATGTAGTGTAAATTGTAGTGTTAATGTAACATGACCCTGAAAAAACCCTTGTGTTGATTAGTACCGTAGCTTGGAGCGGGGATAACAGTTTAGCCACATCTTTGCTTGTTTAAAACTATATAGAATTTCTTAAGAGGTGCCGTGTGTGGGGCCAGTGCATGAAAGACTATCCTAAAGCTCTTTTATATGCGCAGACAGAAAGAAAATCCAGCATTTGAACAAAATATGTCATGAAACGGAAAGGCCCCACCCATGCTTTACTTGAGTTGCTATGAAAGAGAGTGTGCAGGGCAGGATATCATAACTATTAAAGAGGAAACAAGACTTAACCCGGGCCAACAAGCTGCTATTAAAAACATGAATACCACATTGTGTTGGTGGTCTGTACCTTAGGCTTAAAATAACAACTTAAACATGACTCGCATTGCAATATTTGCCTTAGATACATTCATCTTTCCACGTAATCAGTGCTGTCATTCATGACCGCTACTAAGAAATCCTTACAAAAACGTATACAGAATGAGGTTGGACCACTGTAGCGAGCACAAAGACAGCTAAAGGAGAGGAAATAGTCTTTGACATGTTCAAGTTCCTCCACAGGATTCATGCAGAGCAACTGGGATGGTGTGTTGCAAGTGATGGTAAAAACGCCAGACGGTTGAAAATAATCTGATTATAATCTGATTTCTGGATCTTAAATTATTATTTATTACCTAAATGTATATAAACTGTAAAATCTGATGTGAGTAATCAGAGTGACCATGATCAAAAATAAATGAAATGATTTGGCTTTTTACTATTTACTCTTTAAACAATTACATTAATCAGATTTTGAGTGTGTATGTTTCCAATACATAGTCTTTTTGAGGAACTGTAGTTACTCTTTCATTTGGTAGTAATCAGAATACAGTAACTTTCCTAAAATCATGACATGGCAAACAGCGGTCACAGTAAGTTCAACATTTTTCACATTTTACACTATATTTCTCACCTTTCCTGCATCTTTAAAATAATACATGCCATTATTGATCATGCAATTTAGACTTCAAACTGTAGAAAAATGTAAATAATCACTCTTAAGATGCAACCTTCCCCAGCTAAACCAGCTAAAATCTCATCTAGTCACCCTAGTCTACTAATACTATTATTTACTGCTACAGCTACCACATGACTATAATGATGACCCTTATATTTTTCAGTGTATGACAGTTAAAAAGTTTCATGTTGTTTTGATTTCTTCTCTCTGAGCTGTCAGGGCAGATGGGATGATCTGGTCCAAGTCGTATTCTCAGAGATGCATTTCATCATGACAGCAGAGAGCACAATAATCAGACTGATCAGGGAGACTCAGGCAGGAGAACACGTTTACTGCTGTGCTGTGATACGGAACATCTGGGCTAAACAAATGTGCTACATCTGCTCGCAAAGGCCCTCAAGAGGCTAAGATAAACACTATGTAGTGTCATTAATGTTTTATCTTCGAGTCAGTGGTTCAAATATTAAACTGGAGTGTTGTAGTTTGAATTACTCATAAAGGTATGGCTACAGGCTGGAACACAAGTTACGCCTCTCAGCCAGCTCTTGGATTTAATTCCCTGTTTGTATGTTCTCTCTACTAATTAACAATGCAAGAGGCTGGCTATGGCGCTAGATATGGACATTTGAGATTCTACAGGCTTTTTACACCTAACATGGCAGCAAATGTGGCAGAAAAATGGGAAATACTCCAAGACCTTCCAGAGGAAATTAGGGGACTTAAGGAATTAACAATTTTATCACCAACTGAAACAGCAGAACGGAGTAAGAACGAGGCCTTCCCTGTTGTGTTCACCTGGTACCCCCTGGACATTGCTGTGAAGCCTGGGACACAGGACACAAAGGAGGGACACTTTTGGCTCTTCCCCTCCTTAAAACTGTCCTGATACAGATCTTCTGACCTTACCTGTCCAGTCCTCCTGTTAAACTGCACTGAGACCTTTGACTGAGATTCAAAGGTCACTAACAAGTGCAGTTTAAATGCAGCAAAACTTGAATTGAACCCTTGGAATCAATAAAGTATGCCTCTCTCTCAACCGTCATCACACATTCATATTAGGCAATGTGGGGGAAGTGGCTTAAGAAGTGACTTTATTGGAGAAATTTACTGGAGAAATTCTTCTCTGCATTTAACCCATCCTGTTATCAGGAGCAGTGGGCAGCACATTATTGCGCCCGGGGACCATCTCCATGATCTTCTTTCTTCAGTTTGGTCAGGACCTAAGCTGGAGGATTTTACCTATGATGCATGTTTTGGGTTGATGGGGGAAACCGGAGTGCCCAGAGGAGACACGGGGAGAACATGCAAACTCCACACAGAAAGGTCCGGCCGAACCGGGGATCGAAGCCAGACCATGCATGCAAACTCCACACAGAACACACACAGAAAGGCCTTGCCTAAAGACACAACAACAGTTTGCACAAGAGCCGCTGCTGCTCCGTTGTGGCACGTGATATTCCCAGTGGTCTCCAATCCAAGGCCAAACTAACCCAAACTAGGCCCAGCCCTGCTTAGCTTCTGAGATCCGACAAGATTAGGCATTGACAAGGTAGTATTGCCCCCCAACTTTTAATGTGGGAAATCAGTGTTTGATTTTCTATCAGTCCTAAACAAGGAAAGATATTTAGTTATGTTTGCTAATATATTTGCATTATGTTGTTTTAACTGATTTTCACTGCACATACACCTGCATTTAGTCTTTTTCTGAGCTGCGTGGTTTAGTTGTTTAGTCACTTGAGACCGTTCTTTTGAGGTTTTAACATAGTTGGTGAACTACCAAGATTAGCATAACCATATTTTCACCATCAAAATAGCCACATGAACAAAGCAAGACTTAAATTAGAAACCTACACTATCCTAAATCCTAAAAACGAACTTTATCCAAGAGTCTGGGACATAATCTGACACATTTAAACAGGAAACTCCTTGTAAAGAGCAAGTCTGCTGTCTGTCAGGTGCAGCTTTCCCTGACTGCAGTGTCCAAAGTTTGATCTACACATGCCTCGACTTTTATTGTTTTTCTTCCAGTAAATCTTCACTGTGGAGTAGAGAGAGAGAGACTAATGTTTTCTGATAGAGCAGTATCTGTGAGAGGGAGGGGAGGAAAGTTTGAAGTTGAGAGCTAAGATTTAGATGGCATTTAGGCTGAGTTTCCACCAAAGATGCTGACTCCATGGGCATAGCTTAATTGTTGGCATTATTTTCACTGCCAAAAAAATGTTGGCATTATTTTCACTGCCAAAAAAATGAAAAATCACTGCGTCACTTTTCCATTTCATCTCCATTAAAACGCTTTGAGACATTATGGAGAGATGGCTGTGTTTGCAGAGATAAAGTTTTGCAAAATGATACTAATATTATTTATTATTCACTGAAGTGTAAATTATCTTGTTTTAAATGACTAAAGTAAAAGTTGTTTTAAGGATAATAATAATAATGATTCAGTATATATACTCACACATTACAGTTTTGTGCATTATTGATTCACCAACTGTTCATACTCAGAAATACTTGAGATGAATTCACATGTTATAGCCACATCTGCCCTGGGGTAGACAAATAGAAGCTAGGCTGTATATTTGCTTATACGACCTCTGTGATCACCACAAAACGCTCAACCACACAACTTATTCACTCTTGGGCACAGTGGTGAAGTGTCTTCCCAAAGGACACAACATCAAAATGTAAGAACGAGACTTATTAAAGGACTTTCCTTTACTAAATCTTCAAAATTCAAATGTCTCCCCCCTAGACATGGCCGTGGTGCCAGGGCTTCAGGACACTTTGGTTCTAAGGGTTATTACTCTCCTCTCCTGCTGACCCTATCTGACCAGTTATTCTTTTATTATTGTATGTTAATGTATTTGAACTGCATCCTGGGGTCAAATAAAGTTATACTGATGATTGAGGTCCCAGAGGAGGGATAGAACAGATTAACTTTGGTTTTGTGGGCAAATGCTCCAACCACTAAGCCATCACTTAACATGTTTTAGAATCTATGTAATCACAGACTATAAATAAAGATGAAAGATGGAAATAAAGTTGAAATCCCAGAACACATCTATACATAAAATAACAATAAGGTCCAAGCCGCAGAGAGCAGTCCAGTATAAATGTGGAAAGAAAAGTCATCATTTTTAACCCCTAACCCTTTACTCAAATACCAAATGAATACGGAGAGTCATATAAAAAGATACTAATTACATAAGAGTATTACTTCTGGGAAACTACTGCATATTTCCGATCATCCTTATACTCAAATGCCTTATAGAAAGGCACAGTGTGATCAGGGTGACTCCTATAGTGAGGTAATGCAACCACAAAGGGCGTGTACACACAAATCTTCATCATCAAATCCACTAAATGCAATCGCTCGACAGACTGGCTTGCTTATATTTGATTTTCTTGCAATTACTCATATTTCTGCGGTGGCAAGGAAATGGATTATTATTTTTTGAGCCAAATATTTAATGTTCCCATTATTTGTGCGAGCCTATAAACAAATGCGTCACAAGCAATTCATTCACATACAATAACAGCAAAGTTTTCCCACAGAAAGCTGGCAAAGGATAGACTATATTAGGGTGTATGTGTGTGTGTGTGTGTGTGTGTGTGTGTGTGTGTGCGTGCGTGTGTGTTTGAAGACAACGTACAGGACTGACATAGACCACCATTGAACTGCACCACGCTACAGTGAACATGGTAATATGAGTTATAGGAACATATATGATTTTCCCGATACCTGCTATGAGAGTGAGTTACAATCTGTAGCTCTAAGTTGATTGGCTATGTAATAGCATAAAATCATGGAACAATTATTCTTGAATAATTGTTCAAATGTTGTTAGAACTAAATGGTACCACGGTTCAGAGCATGGTCACGTTATACAAGAGGTTTGCGGTTTTTCACATAGTAAAAATGCAATTGTAACTAAAGGAGCGTAACTGGACATTTTTGTTCAAAGACACTGAGAAACATAAAGGTTTTTTATTATGGAAAAGCTTAGCCATGTAAGACTGTTGTTCTTTTAAAAACATTACTGGAGTTGTGTTTTGTTTCATTCACACATAATAAACCAGGACTAAACCAAGTCTAAACCAGGACTAAACCAGGTCTAAACCAGGTCTAAACCAGGACTAAACAAGGTCTAAACCAGGACTAAACCAGGGCTAAACCAGGTCTAAACCAGGTCTAAACCAGGTCTAAACCAGGACTAAACCAGGACTAAACAAGGTCTAAACCAGGACTAAACCAGAGCTAAACCAGGTCTAAACCAGACTAAACCAGGACTAAACCAGGTCTAAACTAGACTAAACCAGGACTAAACCAGGCCTAAACCAAGTCTAAACCAGGTCTAAACCAGGTCTAAACCAGGTCTGAACCAGGACTAAGGTGTGTGTGTGTCCAGAGTGTGTGTGTTTGTGTATTATTAAATTATTGAATGATTATATGGACTTTTTGTTATAAAAGCATTTCCATTTCAACAAAGTACCTTCTAATTCTGACCTTTCCTGAATGTAAACACCACACCACAGTGATAGTCACTGATGGGGGAGGGCTTAGCTTAATGTCATGCAAATTACTGGAGGCCTGGACAAGAGAATGTTAAAGCCCCAGTGTGTAGGATTCGTGGCGCATAGGTGGATGGTGCTATTGCACTTTCTGTTTTAGCTACGGCAGACCTCGAGAGTCACCCGGGCGCGCGCACGAGCCGCGCGCCGCTACTGTATAAATAAAACGCGATCACATTCCCGATCATGTGCCATGACACTCTACACATCAAATGAAACCTTACAGTCTCCTCTTTTTGACTATGCAATTCATTTCCCTGCACAATAATCACTCCCCGAGCAAATGGGGCTTTTATACGGAAAAGCACAAAACGAGGTTAGCTTACCTTAGAATGCTTTGCACAGGTCAAACTCTGTATTTCACCATAAACTTGATCTCAATTTGTCCGTAAGGATCCAGCGAATAAAATCCAGTAAAACAATTTAGTCCAAAACACGTGTTAGATCCATTACGAGTCTGAGCCGGCAGCATGCTTGTGTTGTTTACCCAAAACCACGAGCCTTGCCGAAGGCGAAGGCGGAGCCCAAATGTCCTTCTGCGGCTCTCGTATTCAAAATGGCTGCCTCTGCATGGGGAAGATCCCCCTTTTATGTGACTATATCTAAGTCCAAAAGAATACTTTGATTTCATGATGGAAGTGAAAAGGCTTGGAAAACAATATATTTTTGAATGGGTATCTTCAATTTCAGTAAGTAACGGGTAAAAATCTTACACACTGTCCCTTTAAACGCATTTTTCTCAGCTCGTCGTTTTCAGATGTCCCACTTTCAAATGGCCACAAATTCTTCAAATGTTCTCAGATTTCCATGTGTAAGGCATCGTTGGAAAGCTTAGAATCTACACTTTCAGAATCTGTGAATAACTCAAAACGCCTCCGGGTCGACTTGTGTCTGGTTTTGCCATGGCACATTGAATAACCTTCTATTTAACCTTTTATTATTAGTTTTTCTATTTCTCCATGGTTCAAAATGTTTTGTTCCACCCTGTAATGTCATGAAGGGGTAGATTTCAAGTTAACAGCTAGCTTTGATTCATGCACACTGCACATTTATAGGTATTTATTTATTCTGTTGCACTGCTTTTAGAATTTAGACTTTAAATTTTTGTGTTAGAAGTTTTTGTATTGTCTTTATATTGTATTTTGTACACTGTCTTTTTGCACTGCTTGGCCAGGGAAAAACGGAATTTCGATTCACTGTATGTCAAACACATGACAGAATTGACAATAAAGTTGACTTTGAACTTTGACCTTTTGCCTTTTGTTTAGTAGAGATAGGCAATTCCAGGACTGAAATTATCCTAATGATTTTAGTGTCTTCTGTTTCAGAGAAGAACTCTCATATTTTAAATATGCAGGATTTGTGAGCAACACGTGTTTATTGTTTATTGTTTAATGACAGGATCCTCATTAGCAGGGACCAGCTGCAGCTATTCTTCCTGGAGTCCAAATAATTACACAAACATTTTTACACTTCAGCCGTATACAAGTTCATTAATACAAAGTGAGTGTGTGAATGAAACAAAACAAAACTCTAGGTATGATTTTCATGAGGAAACGATATTGTAATATAGATCAGAAAATAGTGCAATATAGACCCTTTAAGATAACATGTTTAGGATTGTAAAGAGTTAAAGGAGCACTATGCAACTTTTCTGGTAGGTCTGCCATCTGCGTGTCTCCATAAAGATGATACTTTGTCTAGAATGTTCCAATGTAGTGCAAGCTGGAGGCGAATACTCCACCAGAAAAGTTACCTGAAGCATTATTGATTCTAAAACATTGTTATATTTTATAGGAATGAAGTGAGAAATATACAAAACACCTATAGGCAATACAACTGAACTATCCATAGTTGATTATCTGAAATGTCATTTATTATTATTTATTTTATTATTATTTTTAATAATGATAATGAATTATGCTAATGAAAAGGCCTATATAAAAATGTTAAAATGTGTTATGGTCAGTACTGCATATTTACAACTGTGTGTGTGTGTGTGTGTATATGTAAAATAATGTAAAATAATTTAAGTTTTCTATCGTTTATCACCTCTCTTCCCTATTCATGCTATCTTCAGTAGCAGAACCAACACCCCCTCGCTTTCTCTTCACCTGTTTCTACCAACCCTGTAATACAAAAATGAATGACTTGCCATCATTGTACTCTTGCTGGTGATGTGCATAAGGAAATCCCAGCTGACCTCTCCCTGGCTCCATCCATGCTAATCCTTTGTATCTGGAAATCTTTATCCGCAGCAGCACATTAAACCTGGTGCTGTAGTATGTGTCAGCAGAAACCTCCCACTCTCCAGTTCTGAACTTATTGGGAAATACTCTGACGGAGTTGGGTCATGACCAGAGAGCCACGCAGTTTTTGGGGGGCACACCGGGGAGTCGTAGCAGTGGTGATGTCACTTTGAAAGGCTAAAATCTCCACTTTATAAAATGACATATGACTGGACTGCACTGGTGTCTGTACTAGGGTCCCGGCTGAGTACATACCCCATACGGTTCAACGGAGGATTCACACGCTTATATATTGTAGCACATCTGGTTTCTCCATGGAGATGTGGTTGGTCGCATGTCTGCGAGTGGAAAAAGACTACACAAAACCTCAGAGGTCCTATATTACACAAAATGGATTCTTTTGAGCTTTAAGCCATGTTAGAATGCTGTTACTTCATCAAAACCATACCAGAAGTTTTGTTTTGTTTCATTCACACAGGTTTGAGCAACCCTGTATTATTAGGCTGTCTACATCCCCAAAGCTTGAAATGCTCTGTTCTGTCTTATGATGTCATGTAGTAGTAGTTTTCTTTTACTTTTTGTTCAGTAGAGATTGGCAGTTCCAGGGTTAAAATCATCCAGATGATTCTAATGAAGGTGTATGGAGTATAAAAACACTTGCTCTATTTTCACATGACATTACAAGAGTGTTTTCCGTATGAGTGAAGAACTCAGCCTAAATATGCGGGATTTGTGTGTTAAACATTTGTGTGTTGTGTGTTAAACATGGGTAAATGGGTAAACAAAACAAAACTCCAGCTGTATTTTTGATGAGGAAACAGTACTTAGAATGTAAGTAGAATTTCCATTCATTTTTCTCAGATTTTTTGAAAAACATTAAGATTTGAAAGCTCAATAAAAGCTAATCAATTACATGGTAACTAATGAGGATAAGACACATCATTTGATTTAAAATGTATTTTTGAAACTTTTTAAACTGCAACGTTGAACAGTTGAAACACATGTTTTGTTTATGTTTTATTGATTGAAAATAAGTGCATCAGTGCATAATGTTTTCATTATTTTAGACGTTTATGGGAAAAAATATGTGAAAATATGCTTTTAGAGCTCCGTTCAGTTTTGACTCCATATTATTTACTAATACTGCCTCTATTACTTCCTTGTAATATTAGTACTACTGTGTCAGCTGTTTTATTACATTTACAGTTCTATTACAGTTTTAACTCCAGGTATGAATCTGACGAGGAAACAACTTTTTTACATAGATCAGAAAATAGTGTAATATAGGCTCTTTAATTTATTAATGTTCATTGTTCAAATATGCAAGCTGCCTCAGAATGAATACCATTTTTTTCCAGTGAATAGCTGAAATATCTTCGCTCTCCATCTGGATAGCTGGTACATTATGCAGATCACAATGACTGACTTGTCTAGGTCAGCCCAAGTTAAGACAATAAATTGAATATTCTTTACCTGTCAGTTAATCGGAGGGGGAACACAAAGCTCTCAGTGTTATAGCCACAGTGGAGTCATCATATTCTCTGTCATCAAGATTAACAGCTAGCTAAGAGTCCAATGCAGCCTCTGGGACCATTCTGGACAAGTGCGTTTTGACATGATTGTTCTTTTTCAATACATTTTGTGTGAGAGTGAAGATATATTTGAAACCGCACTGGTCGCTTTGTCATTGTTATAGTCTGACATTTGGGAAAAGCTGCCAAGATATCTGGACCAATGGGACTCCTTTAGTGCACTACAACAATGGACACCTGATTCTATTTTAAATCAGAGAGTAAGTGGTTGGGAAACATTTTCCTTCATCGAGTTCAAAAATACTTTTTAAACAACACGATTAACAAAGGGACAGTAGCTGAGTCATGATTATTCCGCTAATCCTTCATTGGCATTAATGCATTCAAAAGCTAATATGTAATGTATGCATGTGTGGAGGCGCGGCTAGGGAAGTACTTAACAGAACATGCTCGTACACTGATTCGATCTTAAATATTTCCGTTAGCATGGTTGCTATTTGCAGAATGGCTGTAATGACTGTGTGCAAACGCCAGCACCCTGATACCATCTCTAGAACTGGACCTGAGCCAAGTTCTGAACACAGAGTGACCCCCACGTAACTGCACTCTACAGTAAAATGGGAGGATAAGGCCCTAATTATGCTAATATGTTCTGGTTTGTTAAACTTTTAAATTTAATGTAGGCCTAATTTACTGTTATCTGTACCAGAGAGAGAGAAAAAAAAAAACATTTTGTTGAAAAAATAAGCAACTGCCAGGGACCAACAATTTTATCAAATCAGAGATGAATAAGAACCATATGCAAACAACTGCTCATTACTGTTCAACATCAGAGTGAGCGAAGGGACTAAATGGGCGGAGTTAACAGTTTATTCTGAGACATGTTTTTCATTCATGGTTAAAAAAAACATAGATTGGCTTTTTAACCCTAGAACACTTTCGCTATAAAAAAATAACACCATCACTTTTGCCGATATAATATACTCAACAAAAGTACGTGGCATGAAAAGTAGAGCAAGAGTGGTTTTCTTTTATTTTCAACTGTAGTATGTGTAACAAAATGGAACAAAACATAGGAAGCCCCTAAAAAAAAGCTCCAAAATTACTGAAAAATTAGGAATTTGAGAACAAAAAATTCCTAAAAAAAAAAAAAATAATAATGATACTGGAAAGTCCAGTATCCACCCATTCCTGGGACATGTGAGACTTCCCTGGTGAAGCACAGACTCCTCGACACACGAACAGTTGCAGGAAAGAGAAACAAAAAATAGTATTTTTTCTGTGGGTAAAAATGACCAGTTGACTAAAATATTGTTTAATATTGGCTCCCCAGGAACCCATGACACTCAGAAAAATGCAGCATATTGAAAATCATGTAAATACTTTTGCTCAGGTGAAAATCACCTGGCGATAGTGCTCTGGGGTTAAAGCTTCTATATTACACACAATCGATTCTTTAGCTTTAGCTTTAAGCCGTGTTATAATGTTGTTACCTCATCAGTAGTTGTATTTTGTTTGATAAATATACAGAATTTGTGTGTTAACATTTGTGAATGAAACAAAACACAGCTCCAGGTATGTTTGCGATGTGATGACATGTCAACAGATCAGAAAATAGTGTAATATGGGCCCTTTAAGTAAAATATAGTGCTAAGATCCTATACTAAATGCCAATTATGTAAACATGGTGATTAAGAGGAGATGAAGAGACTGGGGTTGCTGATTTTTCTGCTACTGCAGAGAAGAGAGTAGAGTTTTTATGTTTTATATTGGATTAGATTCAAATAATACATCGTAGAGTCAGCCTTGCAACAATAGTGTATAAAATTCACTGCATATGTGTGTCTGTGTTCTGTCCAAGCCCTCTGCTCTGTCAGTGTTTGTGACTGCTATCAAGTGTGAGGCAGTGCTGCTGATGTGATGCAACGCTCACACATTGTAAATAACATGACAGAATAAGTTCAGCGTACACAGTTTGGCTTTCCCCTGCCTTTCCTCAAGCCTTTTCCTCGGCGTCTCCTCAATACACAGGTGTGTTTTTGTCAGTCTTACAGTGGGAGGCATATGAAGTCACTCAATGTGGACAACCAGATAAACAGAACTTATAGTTAAAGGAAAAGTAAAGTTTTTACAATCTGGACGTTATTTGATAAAACAACGTCATTTACTCACTCATACTTTGGTGTCATTTGGAGTATTTCCGGAGATTTTGGAGTTTAGTGATATCCGTTTAACGTGAGTGGTCGGGGCAGACTGCTGCAGTCACCAAATGACACAAACTTTAGCACTTTTCAAATGACAAAAGTTCAATGTGTTAGTCTACACTTTCGTGGCCTGTAATCCGATATCCAGTCATGGTTCCGATTGGATGACGTCATCGAGGACATGCGCGCATTCACAGCTGATTTGCAGATAATTCGACTCTCAGCTCTTGGTTACAGTCATAAAGAAGCAAAGGAATAATAAGAAGAAAACATCTCTGCTTGAGAAAACCCGAAATGGTGCGAACATGCATTTATCCTGGTTGTGAAAACAAAATGACAGCTTGGACGAAGTTGAGTTTTCACAGGCTTCCTCATCACAATCCGGAGTTATTGAAGCTGTGGCTAGTTGCTTTGAGAATGGACCTAAACATGAAAGGCAAAGGTGTAAGACGTTTGGACCATCGTGTTTGCAGTACCCACTTCAGTCCGGATGATTTTTTACCAGCAAAGGAAAAGAAAGAAGGCCAGCGGATTCAGCGCACTATTCTGAGTAATGCGATACCGATGGCTGTTCTCTAGTGCGCTGCTCCTCAAACTGTCTCCGCTTCCTTCTTTCTAATACCTCCTCATCCGTATACTCAGGCTCAAAACGGTAGGAAATAAGTCCTCTTCAATCTCGAAGTCCGAATCTTCATGTCTCAATCGCAACATGTTTTTCACCTTAAAATATAACTACAGTGCTGACTCAGCAGAAACCCTCTCTTGCCAGGGGGGGATTTGAACTCACAACCCCCAGGGGGAAAGTCAGTGACTTACCAGTTGAGCTAACCACCCGGTAGCTTTCAGTTATTCTCGAATGGCATAGTGTGGTTGTTTGTGTTTTCTATTTAAATAGCGCACCTTACTTTTTTTTTTTTTCAAATGTGGGTTTTGGCCACAGCGGTGCTGCGTACCAGGTGTGAATTTTATACTGATGCTGCGTTCCGGTGCGCACCGCTTTACTTTCACCACTGTCGATGACGTCATCCAATCGGAACTATGGCTGGATATTGGATTACAGCCCACTTTTGACTCAAACAAAAGTGTAAACTAACACACTGAACTTTTGTCATTTGAAAAGTGCTAAAGTTTGTGTTATTTGGTGATTGCAGCAGTCTGCCCTGACCACTCACGTTAAACGGATATCGCTAAACTCCAAAATCTCCGCAAATACTCAAAATGACACCAAAGTACAATGGGTGAGTAAATTATGTTGTTTTATCACCGAAATAAGGTCGAGATTGTAAAAATGTTACTTTTCCTTTAAAGGTGCATGAAGATATTGCCTGGAATGTTTCACAGTATGGCATGACACTTATTTATCTTTATGGAGACAGCAGATGATGCCATAGGGCCACGTTAGAGCCCTCACAGAAGTTTTTACACTTACGGGTAAAAACGACTAAATATTTTATAGTGCCTTTCGTTTAGATGGTGACAGCATTTTGGGGGCTTAAAAACGCAAAAAACTAAAACCGCCCTCAAAAGTGGAAATCTTGAATACGCTCCGTCGTAGCGTTTTCGTCTACACTGCCCAAGACTCAAAACTCTGGTCAAATCTGCTGACGTCGCGTATGCGGTTATGTCTGGATATTTATATTTATAAAGTAAATTAAATTAAATTACAATTACAATTAAAAAGTTAAGTAAATTAAATTAAGTAAATAAATTAAGGAAGATTTTACGCATGCACGCAGACGTAGTGATAATGTATCACAGCACCACCTAGCCGCCTGGCATGCATACCCAATCCAATTCCACGCACTTTTGCGTCACCGTATGCACGCAGATTTCCTCCTGAAAACGCTCGTCTTAAACGTGGAATAAAAATTCAAGACGCGACACCACTTTTGTGTCTTCTGTTCAGCCCGTCATCATATAAACGTAGCTTTAAAGTCAATAAAAAAACATGTTATTGATTGGAGGTGGTAAGAGGGATACATTTAGTGTCATACCAGGACATTCCAGACAAAGCAACAACATCTCCATGAAAACAAGCAGATGGACACCACCAGAAAAGTGACACAGTATTGACCCTGTACGGAAATTTGTCCTCTGCATTTGACCCATCTTTCAATGTCACTGGTCAGGACTGCCTTAGCTGGAGGATTTTATTTATTTTGCATGTTTTGGTTTGATGGGAAAATCAAGAGTGTCTGAAGGAAACCCGCACAGACACAGGGAGAAACATGCAAACTTTACACATAGGAAACTCAAACACAGAACCTTCTTGCTGTGAGTGCTAGCAATCACTCATTCACTCACAGTTAACATCCATCCATAAGCAAGGTAGGTTAAGTGCTTGCTCAAGAACACAACAACCGCATGTATTTCTCAGAACTGGGATTGAACCACCAAATTTCCACGAACCCACAGCTTGAAAACCACTAGCCTTGATAAAGCTGCAGTAGAGCCTATTCCACAAAAATGATTGATTACATTGCCTACTGTGCATTTGTCATCCCAGCTCTGCATCTACTGAATTGAACTGTAATCCAACTAATATTATTTCATCTTTTCTGGCTCGCATCAGAATGAAATGGCTGCAGTTTTTGAGCACTTAACGAAGAAGATTTGTTGCCATGACGCTCCCGTGAAAGACCCATCCAAGCGTTCATTTTTATTCAATGTTTTGCGCATCAAAGTTGCACTAACACACTCTTAACTCTCCGCTCATCCATCATTCGTTTTCTACAGCCTTGTCCTTCGTGGATTATAACGTCTCTTGTGAAATCTGGACCATGTGTTGTTCACCAATATTAGTTTACGGTCCCTAGGCCTTTTCAGTTTGGGTCCGTGCCTAAGTACGCTTCAAAATCAAATCCATTTATAATACAGCTTCTTGTGAACATTTGCTTTTTCTTAAAATGCTAAGTTGGAGGCACAACAACGCTGTTATAACCACCCCGCCGTTTGTTACAGCGTGGGTTTTATGTCTCTTAAAACTATTAAAATAGAGGTAGTAGAGGTTGTAGAGGTGTATTTAATAGCATATATCACGCAAAGAAAAAGTTATGGGTTTGTACTTTTGAAATTAATGAGCAGAAAGAGTATATAAGATTGCATAAGTGAGCAAGACCTCTGATGTTGGTAATTTAATAACATTTTTTGACCATTCCATAATAAATGTCATGACCCGCTGAAGGAACAGAACCATAAATTCTGGGGCTTAAAATGTATTGAAATATTATAGGTGTAATATGTTACTTTCTAATCTCAGTGGAAATGTTACTGCTTTGCCTGGAATGTTTCACAGTATAGCAATAAACATATTTCTATGGAGACAACTAGGGGTGTGCAAAATAATCATCATGACAATGCATCGCGATACTAACTTTCACAATATACTGCATCGATTCTTGATGCTAAAAATCGATTATTATTAATTAATAATTTAATATGTAATAATTTAATATTTAAAGGTCCCATGGCATGAAATTTTCACTTTCTGAGGTTTTTGAACGTTAATGTGAGCTCCCCCCCATGGTTAAAAGTTGTGAAATGTCTAAACTAAGCATTTGCGATCCTTTTCTGCGTTACAAAAAATCGGAGCTCAAACGGGCGAGTTTGAACAAGGCACCTTATTGACGTCAGATCGAAAAAAGAAATGCAAATGCAAATGCAGTTCCACCCCCGTCTGTCTGTACTCAGCGTCTCTGTAAATCAAGCCCAGAGAGTTTGGACTGCGAATGCGCTAGGCAATGCGAAATGCATTTTTTTATTTGCCTGGAGGCACGTCCGAGTGTTTCTAGGCTCAGAAGTCCTTTATCTGAGCCTCTGGACCTTTGAACAGCAGTGGTTTGATTTTATTTTATGTGGAAATGTGTTTATTTTTTAATGGAACGCTTCAAATCTCTCCCCCCGTGCAAAAACAAGGAAATGGATCAGCTGTGAGCTCTGAGCGGAGAGTTTGGCCACGCCCCCACCCTCTACTATTGGCCATCTTTTTTCTCCTCATTTGCATTCAAGCAACAACGCCCAGAATAAAGAGTTTGAGAGAGATATTTATGACTCTTTCTCATCTTATCTCTGTTTCTCATGCACTGAGTGTTGATTTTGAAGAAGGATTCATTTACAGTACAGGGGGTCCTCGGGTTACGACGGTCTCGGGTTACGACGTTTCGTGGTTACGAACGCGCCCCCATAAAAAAAAATATGTATATATTACGCGTCATTCCGTCTTGCGCGGTTTAGCGTGGTAGGAGATGTAAACAAACGCGAACGGCGCGCGGCGCACGGCGGGAGAATACGCTCTGTTGTGGTTGTAGGGAGAAGAAGACGGCCTCATGTGCGTGCCCAATGTGGGCGGAAGTACCTGATGTGAGCTCTGATCTGCTCCTATGAAAGCGGCAGTGATAACCAAGCAGCGCAGTGGTCTAATTATTGAGATGGAAAGGTTATTGGTGCTTTGGTTGGAAGATCAAAGGCAAAATCCGGCTTACGACGTTGATCCGTTCTTAAGACGCGTCGTAACCCGAGGACCCCCTGTATTAGGAAACCATTAAGGAGCCATATAAAAGCATCAAGAAGTACCATGTCATGGGACCTTTAATATTAATACATAAATAAATAAATTATTAGTTTATTATTTTTTTTTATAAATCCTATGCACTTTTTTCTTTGTGAAAGGGTATTGTTTGTTATGATGGTAGCTACCTCCAAAATGGCAAATGTTTGAACATCATTTTTTGTTTTAGAAAAAATCCTATGCACTTTTTTTGTTATTGGTTTGGTTTATTTGTTTTTGTTATTCAATAAATTCAGTTATGAATTGAGTTGCTCAGAGTTCTGTATCAATTGAAGACACTACCCAGATACACAGCCACTGATATTTAAGTTATCCTCTTTTTTGGGGGAGGGACATTTTCACTGAAGTATGTCGAATATATTGCAATGCATCGCAATAATTCAAGTATCGTGATGCATCGTGATAGTATCGCATCGTGGCATATGAATCGTGATTCGAATTGAATCGTGATTTCTTTGCCAATACCCACCCCTAGAGACAACCAAACAACACCCCTAGGCCGAGTTACACGTCAGATGTGTGCAAAGGAGACCCCACTCACAGTAAGCAATTCCATAAATGCAAGATAAATAAGTTTAATGCTATAAGGTGGAGCATTCCAGTTAAAACAATAACATCTCCATGGCGACATGTAGTGGGCCCTCCAACTGATCTGTTCAGATCTATAAAGATGCTCACAGTAACAATGCATGTTAGGTATTTTTGAGCAGTAACAGTAATTCCATAAAATCAAGATGTATACATTTAATGCCATACTGTGAAAGATTCCAGACTAAACAGTAAGATTTCCATGGAGACTCTATCAGAAAAGTTACAAAGTCCATCAGGCAGGTCTGATCTATGAAAACGCAAGTTTGTTCTATTTCTTATTCTTACTATCCTATTAGACTGGTCTACAAATGTTTGGACTCGATCTGCTTCCGAGGTAAAAGTGGCTAAATTTCATTTATATTGATAAGATGAACTGAAAATCAATTGATAACTGTGCTGGTTAGATAATGTAGATATTTAAGATATTTAATGATATAATAGTAATATATATTATATATATATTGATATATGTTAAAACTCTAGACATATTAAAATGAATGTATTGGAATGTGCAGACAGGCTTTCAGATAGAACTGGTTGCTTGTAGACACACTGTACCTTCTGATAAACTACAATTTTTGCCTTATTTTGCATAAATTTCCTATTTTGACCCAATACTATATCTTGGAAACTATAGTCAATCAGCACTTCTGACTTACTTTTTCTTTATTAGTGACCTAAACCAAGAAAAATGTCATTACCTTTGTTCCGGAAGCATTTTGCTTGTAGACCAGTGAATTGAATAAATGCAAGGTACATTCAGTGCTATATTGTAAAATATTTCAGGGAAAGTAACAACATTTCCATGGAGACAAGCAGGCGATAGACATCCCAACAAAAAAGCTACAGAGTGCACCTTTAAATATCATGTCAGATTTGACTTATCGCTCCCCAACACCACATATTTTCCAGTTAGTTACAGCCATTAACTTACTGGTAATGGATTGTTTGGTTTTATATTTTGGCCATGTAACCTCATGACTGATCATTTGATGTATGATGTAGTAATCCTCGGTGTTATTCTGTGCTTATCTTGTCGACTGCAGAGGCAAAGGTGACAGGGACTGCTTCTTTTAAATTAAATGTGAGACAAGGCGCTTCTGACATGGACGACATATAAACGGGGTGTGAAGCTATGGGACCTACTCACTGTCTTCTGTCCTTCAAGTGATATATTTACTGAGTGCTAACTTAGCTTTCAAACCATCATCTGAGTTTATCCAGGTAAATTTTATACATTGATGATTTATATGATCCGTGCGTTTTTACGATAGTTGCGTTGTGTGTGTGAGCTGCAGCCGTTCCATAGAGGAGGAATAGAGGAGGGTCCTTCAGAATGACTCCCTACGATAGCTATGCAGGGTGACATCTGCAAACTATAACTACTTCTTAACCCCCAACACCAAAATATGATACAATGAACAGCGCCAATGCAGCCTCTTGGACTCACCGCACGTGGATAAGCAGCTTCAAAAAGGGACAGGTTCAAATAAAGTAATAGTAAGTAAATATGTATGTATGTTTTCCATCTCTGTAAAACCAGATTGGCATTGCGAAATATTCACTGTCTGAGCACATTTTCTGAAACATGTCCAAAGAAAATGTTAACTTTTACTTGGAATACATGATTGATTCTGACAATTCTAGTGATTTGACTGATTGACTGCCCTGCCCAAGGACACAGTGACAGCATTCATCTGTGTAAGCTGAAAGTGCACCGCCAACCTGATTTTAAAGTTTCAACAGAAATATGTCATAATCATGAGAAGAGTAGAGAGAATATATAGTACAGAAATGTTCATCTTTTCATATTTAGATTTTCTTTATTTAAATTCAGCCAAATTTGAATTATTTAATCATGATGATGTAGTGTACCTTCATAACGAGCTATTCACTGTTCACATTGTTACAAAATTACCCAAACTTTGACCTTTAACCCGGACGTTATTCAGCAAAATTATCTCAAACTGTTGCTCTAATCCACTGTGACAAATACAGGCTATTATTACCTTCTGATAATATCTGCACTGTGGGAATTCTGCCTCTTTCTCTCTCCCTCTCCTCTCCTCTCCTCTACTCCATATCCCTCTCTCTCCATGTCCCCTCTCAGTCTTTCTTCTCTCTCTCTGTCTTTCTCAGTTTTCTTGCCTCTCTCTTTTTGTCTCTCTTTCAGATCATCCGCCTCCACCCCCTCTCTCTTTCTCTTCACCTCTCTTCCTCACGTCTTTTTCACTCTCACGTGTTTCTCTCTCCTTCTCCTCTGTCTCTTTCTCTATGCTCTCCCTCAGTTCCCTCACCTCTCTCTCTAACCTTACCAGTTTTCTTATTCCTCTTGCTCTTACTTCTGTCTTCCTCTCTAAGGGCCTGTTTACACGAGAACGCTTACGGGTAAAAATGGCAAAATATTTTATCGGAAGTGCCTTTGTGTAGACGGTGACGGCGCCGCCATAGCGTTTTCCTCTACACTGCCCAAGATGCAAAACTCTGGTCAAATCTGCTGACGTCGTGTACATGTTTACGTCACATCGGTCCATATATCAGTGTACTTTGTTTGGCAGGACACCTTGTTGCGCCTTCATGGTCTGAAGCAATAGTTGAACTTCTTCGTCTAACCACACCATTTTTTTTTTGCTACCGTTAGCCATTTTTTGTTTTGCTTTTCGCAGCGCAGTGATAATAATGTATCACAGCACCACCTAGCCGCCTGGCATGCATACCCAATTGAATTCCACACACTTTTGCGTCACCGTATGCACGCAGATTTCCTCCCGAAAACGCTCGTCTAAACGCGGAATAAAAAGCGAAGACGCGACGCCGCTTTTGCGTCTTCTGTTCAGACCGTCATCATATAAACGTAGCCTGAGTTTTCCTGCCTCTCTCTTTTAGCCTCTCTATCTCCATGCCCCCTCTCAATAACTCTCTTCCTCTCTTTCTCTCTCTCCACCACCCTCCCTCTCTTTCCGCTCTTTTTTTTTCTGATTGTGTGAGTGCGATGAATCCTGGCCTTCTTTAAATAGAGTCTGGCTCCTTCAAGGATCAACTGCAGCAGACGCCAAAGCAGCCCGAGGACGTACAGCGTTTGTGTTTGGGACCAGGGAGGCTCAGTCCTGTTATCTCTAATACAAAACAAAAGACATGGGAAAAAAGAGTTAGGGCTCTATGGTTAATGTGATGTGTACAGTATTGAGCATTTTTAATAGTACTGTCATTCTAATTGACATTTAAAAAGATAATAATACTAATAATGTTACTTCATGCACTATGCGTAGACTTGCTGAAATAGAGAAGGTGCACTATGCAATTTTTTGGTTGGGGGTCCGTCACTTGCTTGTTTCTATGAATATGTCATTGCTCTGCCTAGAATGTCCCACAGTGAGATATTAAACAGCTCTACTTTGCATTTATTCACTTACAGGTGGTTTTAGAACTCAAAAATATCTAGAAAAACAGCAATTATGTCTATCTCTCCACAAATCTGACCTGTTTGGTCTCCATGCAGATAGAAAGGTTTGATGTCATACTGTGAAACATTCCAGACAAAGCAATAACATCTCCATGGAGAAAAGTATTTGACAGACCATCTACCAGAAAAGTGACACAGTATAGTTTGAGAATGTTGTGATCAATACCAAAACTGGTAGAAGACCACAAGGCGAAATAAATGAAAAGAACTATTATTGTATGTTGAAAATTCACTTTTTAAATGATTATTTACAAGCAACAGATTTGAATATCAAAGCCTTTCCTTCAAAATTTTAGTAGCATGACAACACTAATTTAAAAAACATCTTGAATCCATTTACATGTTGCACAAAGTCCCAACAGTTTTCATAATTGGGGTTGGAGAAGAGTCAAACTACACAGAGTTTTCCTTAATCTTACATTTAGGACAGGATCAAGAAGCACCTGATGTGGATTTCTTATTGTGAAATATTTGATGTTTAAAGCAAAGATTTAAAGCTGTGGACTCGCTCCCACTAGCAATATTTCTATCAAGAAGATGAGAAATGACGTAATTTCATGAATTTATGAACACAGGAATCATCCTCGGTCTACTCAAACTACACAGTAGATCAAACCTTGCAAAAGCTTTCATTTTTTATGTTCTGTCAAAAATCATGAAATTGCGACTGAATTTGGATACTGTTTACGTGTTTGAACCAAAGAGGAAGACTTCGTAGCAGTCTCGAATTGAGTGTCAGAAAAATTAGTGTACAACAAAGCCAGCATAGCAAAGCCCCCTGGCCATTTTCAACCTTTTTCTTGGTGCAACTTTATCCCAGTGGCCGACTTCTTGACAGCTGAACTCCACCTCTGCTTCCTCAGTCATTTCCTCTTGCGTTACGGTACTTGTTGACTATAATAATTGCGGTGTACTTTTAGCCCCGTTCTTCTGGCACTGACTGGATACACAGGCATTGAACCCTATATAAACTAATGGGCTGGTGGGTCTCCATGCATGCGGGCGCTCCTCTGTTTATGTCTGCTGCCGAAGGGTAAACTACTCTCCCTTTAAAGTCTGCAGGAGATGCCTATCGCTGTGGCCAAGTGACCTGTCTGGACCAGAAAAGGAGTTGACCATTATTGACAATTTGGAGGTTTGCAAATAGAAGTAACTGGAAATAAAATACCAAATAACACATTGGATATGGGTAGCTTTTTATCCATTATCCATACATACAGTTCTGGGGGGGAAAAAAATCAGAAAAACTGACAACGTTTCCCCCAAATCCAAATAAAAATATTATTGTTGCAGAAAATGACAAATGGTCAAAATAACAAAAAAGATACACGTTTTCAGACTTCAAACAATGTAAAGAAACAAGATCAAATTCATTTTAGAACAACATAATGCTAATGTTTACACTTAAGAAGAGTTCAGAAATCAATATTTGGTGCAATAACCCTTATTTTTAATCATGTTTGTGTTGGAATTCAACAGACGCTGGAATGGAATGGCTGTAATACATGTAGAGATGCTGATTTCAGAAAAAAAAATGCAGTGGTTTCTTTTTTTTTTTTTTCAGAGCTGTATATTTTAGAATGGGATAATCCAGATAACAACATATGAAACAACATATTAACATGTTTCATTAGTTTCTCTTTAGTTTTTGACACTTTAAAGGCAAATTAACGTTTTTTTTTACAATCTGAGCCTTCTTTCGGCAATAAAACAAGTAGTTTTACTCACCCATAGCAGTTTGCTGTCAATTGGAGCAGTATCGCAGAACTTATGTTGAGCCGTTCTGTTCTACTAATGATCCCGTATCCGTTAACATGGTGCTCATATCATATGCTCGGGGCATTACTTTGCGATGTCCAAATAACACAAACTTTAGCACTTTTCAAATCACAGAAGATCGCTGTGCCAGGGTAGACTTTAAGTGGAATCCAAAACGGCCTGAAACCCGATATCCAGCTATAGTTTCATTTGATGACGTCATCAGAGAGGACAGTGCGCATGCGTGAACTCAGCTGTTTTGTAAACACAGCTAGTCCGAAAGAAGCTAACACCGCTCTGAACTGTTGCGATATCGGGTTTCAGGACGTTTTGGAATCCACTCAAAGTCTACCCTGGCACAGCGATCTTCTGTGATTTGAAAAGTGCTAAAGTTTGTGTTATTTGGACACCGCAAATCAGTGCCCCGAGCACTCACGCTAACAGATACCGGATCAGTGGTAGAACAGAACGGCTCAACATAAGTTCTGCGATACTGCTCCAATTGACAGCAAACTGCTATGGGTGAGTAAAACTACTTGTTTTATTGCCGAAAGAAGGCTCAGATTGTAAAAAAACGTTAATTTGCCTTTAAGTTCATCCTCGCCATGCTAAGTCACTCCCCTTTCAAAGCGCTATCACAACACAATCTCAAACTCAAAACTATTTTAGCCAGAAGATTTTGCCTAATGTGCATGTTTTGAGTTGATGGTGGAACCTGGCTGTACAGTATTTGCCCCATATTGACCTAGTGGGAAGAACCAAAACTCAAGTATAGGTAATAATTATATAGTAATAAAGTAATAAAGTTTTACCTTCTTAACTGGACCCAAATAATAACTTTTAAGACTAAATTCAGGTGAAAATAGATGTACTGAAGTGAACCCAATATCATTTGATTGGAAAAGTATAAGAACATGAAGGAGGATAGGACAGTTGCCATGGGAAAGTCTGCCCTCACCTGCACCTGTACCTGATTTAAACCCTCCGTTATGGTCTTGGCACCCGCGGGACATCCCTTAATGGTCATTCTGAGCACCTTTTCTCATTTGCAATCACAGGGCCATTTCTGAGAGGTGACCTGATTTTAACTTTATAAAAAATGACTAAAATATATTCAGAAAGTTCTGTGTTTAAAATGAGGAAAAGTGGTCCACTACATCTCACTGAAAAGTTGAATAAGAGCAAAAGCAACGCATTCCTCCAAATTAAAAAGAAGCTGTTAATTTTTCATGAGTTATATTCTGTCAAAGTGTCTTGCCTTTTCTAGCAATGGAGCTACTATTTCTAATAAAATACCTCAATAAATATTTCTCAAATTGTATTTTATTGAAAACATCTGTCAGGTTGGTTAATGATTGTAATAGCGTTTCCCCCAGGCATTATTAGCTTAATTGAGTTCAAAATGGAGCCAAATTTAAACACAGTCTGTGGAGGTTTAAATACAAAGTGCAGTCTATCATAATGTTATTGTTCACCTTCATGCTGCATTAAGCCAGATACCGAAGGGAAGAGCCAATTTGTGTCTCTGAAATGTAGTTCCCATCACACAGAAGTCTGCTCTGTGGATCCTAACCCAAATATGACCTCAACGAGAATCAAAACACAACTCACAGGAGCTAGAGTCTCTGTCAAGCACTGAGCCAGCATTCACAGAACCACTCCCACATAGCATTGTTATAACTTGTAGGCGCTATTTTAGTTTGCCAATGTCTCTTATGTCATCCATCATGCATAAAATCAAACACTGACTCTATAATACCATTCAGGTGTATAGCAAAAACAGTTTTCGTCCTGGATACAAACCATTTTGGCTGTCACATGCACTGTAGATAAAAAAAGCATGTTACAGATTTTGTGAAGGCCCCTCCATGCAGTAGATCCAAACCCTTTACCCCGAATACCTTGGCGTCATTACAGGTAAAATTGAGTTTTGGAGATGCTAAATATTTGTATTCTAACTATCGCAAGTTGCTTCCAATGCTCAGCTTGTCTGTTTTAGCTCAAGTTAACTTTGAGATAAATATGTCCACTTGCTACTTGAGTATTTATGGATCTCAGCTTTCTTTTATGTGCAACATTTTGAGTACTTTTTTCCATTCAAAAGATATATTTTATGTTAATCGCTATAGCAACTGTCCTAATTTCTCATCATTCTGAAGAGATCTCTGTCAAACTGTAAAGTCTTGTTACACACTTGGTGCTTTATTTGCCAATAAACATCAGAGTTGTTCAAAAAATGTGTATAAAAAAGATGGAGGGATAGACGAGAACCATCAGTGACCCGTGAATATTTGGTGGAGGGGAAAACTGCAGTATCTGGAGAACAGAAAAATCCCATAGAGTTGCCCAACCACTATGTAACTTTTCTGGGTTCAGCACCATTGAAATGTTAGAATTTTCCACAGTATAGCTTTAAAATAATCTGTTTACATGTAGAAAACCAGGCGACAACACCAGGCTAAATTATGGGCCAGATCTGTGGAGAGGCAAGCTTGCACACAGTAAGAACGCATATTTTTCAATGTATTTTTTAAGCTGTAAAACGCCTATAACTGAATAAATGATGAACGATAAGCAACATCAATGCCATACGGAAATTTCCAGGAAAAGACAAGACAATAGCATCTCCATGGAGACAAGCAGGTGGTGGACCCTTCACAAGAAACATTACATAGTGCACCTTTGACTACTGTACATTGAATTTCAAGATGGCCCAATTTTAGCTTCTGTTCTAAAGAAGACGTGTAGTTAGTAAGCAAAATTGAACGTCGGTTTTCTGTGTCTGGACCCCTATTCGCACATTCTTCAGCTCTGCCTTCCACTGACCTGAGGCGACCCCGGCTCTGCCTCCTCTCTGTGGGGGCATGAGAACACACAGCCCCCTATGGACCCCCCTCTGCTGGTGCCCACGGAGGTGATGACAGAGGCTCTCAACATGACAAGTTTCTGACAACATACTCAGGGAAGCAGCTTTTGTTTAATTATGTTTCTGTCTGTAGGCTTTCACACCAGCACTTCCTCTATAGCGCTCTGTAAAAACATACTCGGGCTCGGTGGTTATTATATAAGACTTGAATCATCTAGTCAAGTAGGGTGTGAAAGAAGCATTGGCAGCAGTCCAGACTTTGGATAGAAGGTGTCGGCCCGTGATTTTTCAAAAGATTACTTTCATTATAGCACCAAAAGACTGCTCCTATAATGAACTGAATGTGCTCTATATTACAGCTGGCTGATGCAATAGACAGTATGATAGTATGTGTTGTACCTGTTATGCAAAATTTAGATATTTTAACTATGCTAAAGTTGTTTCTTCTTACCATTTACTCACCCAAAGTTGTATTTGGAATGATTCGTGCATGTTTGAGTCATCTTTAATCACTTCTTTTCAAGACGCCACATCAACCCCGTTTTTCTTTGCCACTAGCATACGCCCACCGCTCTGTATTTATGTCGTTTTTCCAATTTTGTTTTCTTAATCTGTGATACGTGCAGGATTCAGCAGTGCAGTCATTTTGGTACAGATGAAAAAAAATCTCGCTAGCGGCAACATCAGCTCCCACTGTGCACCAGTTTTATAACGTGGTCAATTGTCAATTAAATCAGTGAATGTAATCGGCGGTAATCCCTTAGTCGTCCATGTGGGTTCCAAACGTTTGTCGAGTTGATGAAATCCAATCTTTAACACACATACTGTACATGCATTCATCTTGCTTTAGAAGGTCAATTTCATTCTGTTGATTCCACTGGTCTACAAATTTTTGGACTCGATCCGCTTCTGAGATAAAAGTGGCTAAATCTCAGGTATATATATATTATAGATTCAAGATTCAAGATTGTTTATTTGTCATATGCAGAATCAACACAAGGTCAACAATGCAATGAAATGCTTAGGATCAGAAGAACCGTTGACTCGCTAAGATAGTCAGAAGTACTAATAACATGCAATAATAGTACATGGTAAAAAAGTGTTGCAAAAGTGCAGGGGAAGAAGTAAACAATATAATAAAAATATGTAATAAAATGTAATAAAAATAGAAAGTACAATGTACAAAGGTGCAGGTAGGATTAAATAAGGTGTAAGTAGAGTATTTCACAGATTGCACATAATATGGTGTAGTATAAGTGTTGCAAGTGGATTTCGTATTGCACATAGTATGGTATAAATATTGCACATAGGTTATTGCACAGATTATTGCACAGGTAACAGTAGTTTACAGTGAGGTAGTGACAAACATGATACATTCATATAGAGCAGCAGCAGTAAACATATTATGCATAATGAAAAGTAATTTAGTGCAGTATTATTGAGAGTTCAGTATGTATATTGATATATGTTAAAACTCTAGACATATTAAAATGAATGTATTGGAATGTGCAGACAGGCTTTCAGATAGACACACTGTACCTTCTGATAAACTACAGTTTTTGCCTTATTTTGCATAAATGTGTCCAACCGCAGCAAAACCAATACTTAATCGTCCCGGAGGCGTTTTGAGTTATTCACAGATTCTAAAAGTACAGGTTCTAAGCTTTCCAATGATGTCTTACACGTGAAAATCTGCCCATATTTAAAGGAAAAGTGACGTTATTTTACAATCTGAGCCTTCTTTCGGTAATAAAACAAGTCGTTTGACTCACCCATAGCACGTTCGTGTCATTTGGAGCTGTTTGGTGAAAGTTATGTTGTAGCGTATCCGTTAACATGAGTATTCGGGGCATTACTTTGCGGTCTCCAAATAACACAAACTTTAGCACTTTTCAAATCATAGAAGCCCGATGTCTTAATGTAAGATTTCGTTTGAAGCAAAAGTGGCCTGTAATCCGAGATTTATCCATAGTTTCGAGTAGATGAGGACGCCAGTGCGCATGCGCGGACTGTGGTCTCAGCTCCCGGGACCCAAACATGAAACGCAAAGCTGAAAACTATGGATAAATCTCAGATTACAGGCCACTTTTGCTTCAAACGAAATCTTACATTAAGACATCGGGCTTCTATGATTTGAAAAGTGCTAAAGTTTGTGTTATTTGGAGACCGCCCGAATACTCATGTTAACGGATACGCTACAACATAACTTTCACCAAACAGCTCCAAATGACACGAACGTGCTATGGGTGAGTCAAACGACTTGTTTTATTACCGAAAGAAGGCTCAGATTGTAAAATAATGTTACTTTTCCTTTAAAGAAGGTGTCACTATTTGAAAGCAGGCACAGTATATTTTCGAAAGCCCTGAAAAAAGCTCGTGAACTTTCCTCTCTTCAACCCTCCTTGCCTAATTTGCATGACGATAAAAGAAGAAATTCAATTTGTCAACTGGACAAAGTTTGTTTGGTCGAAAACGTTTCGCCGCTCATCCGAGAGGCTTTGTCAGTTCTGGTTAGAGTGCTGGTAAGACACTTGCTTATATCTCGCTGCAGGGAGGAGCTAACTAGCTAACTACGTTCTGAAACTATCTCGCCTATTGGTTTCTGTCTTTTGTTTCTCTGGCGTCTAGATTAGCATGCCTATTCATCCCTACACGACTCTTTTTCACACCTCTGGCCCTGACCTGGCTAGCCCTATTGTTTCTTTTGTTTGTTTGATCTAGGTTTAAGAATGGAATTATAGATGGGAGACAAATAATGTCTGACTCCACCATTTCTGTTTAGAGAAGGATTCTCTTTTTTGACAAAAATAGCCTCTTTAACTCCCCTCTCAAACCAATTCTTTTCCCTGGCTAAGATCTGAACCTCACTGTCCTCAAAAGAATGGCCCGTGGCTTCTAGGTGAAGATGTACGGCAGATGACGGTCCACTCTGGCACGCCCGTCTGTGTTGGTACATCCTCTTGTGAAGTGGCTGTTTGGTTTCTCCAATGTAGCGCTCACTGCAGTCTTCACTACACTGAATGGAGTAGACCACATTGCTTTGTTTGTGGCTCAGTGTTTTGTCCTTTGGGTGGACGAGTTTTTGTCTTAAAGTGTTTGTGGGTTTGAAATAAACTGGGATTTCATATTGTCTGAAAATCCTCTGTAGTTTTTCCGACACGCCGGACAAGTAAGGTAATTTGCATGACATTAAGCTAAGCCCTCCCCCATCATGACTATCACCGTGGTGTGGTGTCCAGGCAGGTCAGAATCATTCAATAATTTAATAATACATAGGATAATATGTTAAGTCAAAGTTTACTACAAAATTTACTTATTGCACATAATATAGCATTATATTTTGCATAAATTTCCTATTTTGACCCAATACTATATCTTGGAAACTAAAGCCAATCAGCACTTCTGACTTGCTTTTTCTTTATTAGTGACCTAAACCAAGAAAAATTTCACTACTTTTGTCCTGGAAGCATTTTGCTTGTAAACCAGTGTTCTATGGAAGAAATTCAAAGTACGTTTTACCATCTCTCGGCACATTGGCTCATGTCGTGCAGTGACAGCCAGTGTTTACTGTACATACCAACAGCTTACACTTTCCACTCCAAAGTTTCAACAAAGCAAATCGCTACCATCAAACTCGCTTTAAAGTTAACGTATTCGTAAAATCCACCCCACAGTTGAACATGTCAGTATCTATTTCACTTGTTGAGCGTGTACGCGTGTGTAAACAAAAACCCAGCCCAATCTTACCTCGGACACACGCACTGCCCAAAAAGTGCATTGTTTGTTTCTTCTGGGTGTAACTCTGAAACCATGGGACTGGCCCACACATATTTGCAGTTTCAAATTGCATTGTTTCACGACACGGCAATTCCATCTACTTGTGTTGAAATCCCTGCTCTGTCTTCAGTGGTGGAAGATAACAAAGTACAAACGTAAAAGGACAACACTTAAGTACAGTTTTTAGGTATCTGTACTTTACTATACTTTACGACATTTGAGAGCAGGTATCTGTACTTTACTACATTTAAGAGCAGGTATCTGTACTTATCTCTACTTATCTGTACTGACTTATTTTTCATTTATTTTATTAATCTTATTTTATTTTATTTTTAGCACATTTCTTTGAATTGACGTCCCAACTTTGAGAAATCCAAATACACAAAAAGAGCTAGAAACATGAAGAAATCAATTGAATCACTTAAAATCAGCTCAATGATTGTATTTATTACTATTAAAATAACTAAATTTGATACTTTAATTGTTTCCAAAAACGTATTTTTACTCTTAACGTATATTTTTAAACAAGTACTTCAGAAGTTTTACTTAAGTAGACTTTTTCATGTTATACTTTTACTTTACTTGAGTAGTATTTCCCCCCTGTATCTATAACAAAGTAACAAAAAACAAAGTACTTCATCCACTACTACCTATCTGTCTATTCCTGCAGATTTTTTTAATTTTCTCTCATATAAACAAACACGGTGACAGATAAAAATAGCCATGAAGTCAATTCTTCCATCTTTGTGTGGCTAATCTCCAGACACTTGCCATCATGTTTAAACTATTCCAGAAAATGACACAGACTTCGACTTGTTAAAACTACTAAAACAAAAATGTGCGAGCTACAAAATACTGGGTGGTCCGTTTTTGTTATTTGGACAAGACAATCTGTAAATACTTCAAAAAGCAGAGCGCAGCCAGTGTCAAATTCTTTCAAGTGAATTTATTTGTTTTTGACGGTCCTGGTTCTGACATTCCCAAGTTGTTGAAGATACCAAACGGTTTGAGGGTGGGACCATAGCGCCATCAGAGGCTTACTGCCATGAAGAACGTACGTATCTGAGTGCTCCAGGTTATCCCCCTTCACACTTTCTAAACCAGAGAATTAGTTCAAGGTGATTTAGGCTGCTTTCAAGTGGTGGGTTTTTGGTAGACCGCGGTGGACCATGTGTTTTGGCTGAGAGGGGCTGCCAGGGAAAACAGCGCTGTGGTAGTGGATGCTTTAGTCAGAAGGGAAGATGGAAAAATACAGAGCGACAAATGGGCTGATGTTTCACAGAAGGTGCATTTGTGTAAATCAAAGGTCCGAAGCTCTCAAAAACTGCGATTAAGACTATTTCTTTGATGGAATAGTTTCAAAACAACTTCTTAGAAAGGCCTGACTAGGATTTAGAGAAAATTGGACAGTATATCCAGTGTCATAAGTTTGGAATCGCTAGTGAATATTGAAGATTCCAAGTAGAGATCTTTTAGTTTGAAGGTACAGTATATGCACATATTTTAAGGCATGGAAACAGGGAGATGCAAACTCAACAAACCCCGCATAGATTTGGGCATAGATTAGGAAGCCCGTTGTCAAGGGAACCATATTTTAGAGGGGGCATCAAATTTATATCCTGTGTCAAAACAGAAGTTATTATTGGGTTGTGGCGTACTTGAAGAGCTTACTTATAATAGTATTAGGTAAATATTTCAGGTACGTTTTTATAGTGACAGAAAAGAGAGAGAAATAAATGAGAAATATTTAGCTCTGTGGTGAGCTAGCTGAAAGGTACACAGCAGTGGAGGGAGCGTGCGAAAAGGGAGCGTGACGGAGGACGCCAAAGCAAAAGTTGTCTAAACAACTTTTCGGACACCCCACATCAAAAGGTCTCACTTGGTCCAGGAATTGAACCTAGAAGCTTCTTGCTCTGAGGCAAAACTCCCCATGAATACTGTCAGTTGTAGGTTAATCAAAGTTACAGTTTAAGCTACTGTAGGAAGCTGTGTCAACAATGCAAATAATTATCTTTTGTGACTGGAGGAATATTTCAAAATACAATCCTTGTTGTTGTTTTTTTTTAGTTCTTGGCTTGGTAGGAGGTATGTTTACCAAGTTGACATATTTCAGCTCTCTGCAAGCCACTTCAGAACTGTCACATTGCAGTGAGCAGCCATAACATAGGCAAATACATCTCCTACTATACTGTCTTTAAAAATAACCCAAGAAGTCAATATCCAAAAGAAGACAAAATTAACGTTTTTGAATTAAAATCCTTGTTGTCGGAGTATGAACATGTCCTTTCTGTGCAATAAAATATATGAGCAGAGTTCATCTACAGAGCAGGACTGAATGTCAAAAGTTTTACAGTACTGTGAAAATACTATAAAAAGTAAATATATAAGGGCCATGGAGCAACCAGATGCCTGTTGTGTGTTGTAGTTCTTGTTCTTGTTGTGTGTTGTTGTGTTGTCCTGTTACAAAAGGAAGTCTTCATAAACTCACGACCGCTCTATATCTGGAAAACAAGCGTGACTGGAAGTCAGTAATTACCATCAGAGGAGATAACACAGCAGAGATAAGAATGGCCCGATTTAGCTGAATGAAGATGTACATCGTGGGCTTCCGTACATGCTGCTACACACGTACTACACATGCAAAATTATATCTGCACCGAGATAACAGGAGATAACGGGAGCCAGAATTAGAGTTTGTACTTAAATGAAAACCATTGTAGTACTTCTTATGCAACACTTGTTCACAACATCTTTTCTATCAATTTCCCTGGATGGCTTTGTTGAATTTATGGAAGATAAATGCAAATTCCAGGGACATTTTTGATCCATGTCAAGTAGTAACTTTCTTGGCCATGGAACTGTATGGTTAGTCCATCTTCAAAAGCACCTGTCAGAACTGTTGACAGACGCATAAATTTTACCATCCGGGAAAATCAACCGGGGGAAGTTTTCAAGGCACTGCTCGGTTCAAAACGCTTAAATAAGCACAATCCAATGAATCATAGAACTATTTTGTGTTTCAAAGGAAATGCACAATCAGTTTGTGACTTTTTATCTATCTATCTAACTAACACATGTTCTTATTGCTAAAATACATTGATAAATTGTTGCACAGATATGACCTGAACTTGGCCCGGTGCCATCAGCTTGTCTCCATTGAGGTAAAGTATGCATCTGACCCATCCTGTGACAGATCTTGAGTTCAGCTAAGTCAGGACTACCTTAGCTGGAGGATTTGACCTGTTGTGCATGTTTTGGTTTAACGGAGGAAAAAGGAGACCCACCCAGACACAGGGAGAAACATGTGAACTCCACACAGAAAGTCATACTGGGGAACAGTCTGGCCTAAGCAATAACATCTCTATGCACCCTCCACCAGAAAAGATACATAGGGCCCTTTTAAACTACTCATAGTATGTTCAGCAGTGCACTGAAATAATAAAAAATGGTTAGCACTATCTTTGGACACAACAGACTTCGGACGCATAAGAAATATATGCTTAAAATTGCTTGCACAATGTAATCCCAGCTGCTTCAATAACATTTATTTCTATAAAATCTCAAACCTTTGACCTTACAAATTCCTGCTAAACTGCTGAAATATTATTTTTTTAAAAACATCTGCTCTTATAATAGTATGTTCAATCTTGGTTAGGCTATGGAGCAACACTGTAAGCTTTGAAAAAGAGCCATGCTAAATGTTCTCACCATTTGTGTTGTCACATTATGTTAAATAGTTTCATTACGTAATGGACGAGCGCTTCAAGTGAAAGCTCAATGCGACAATTAGAGAGCAATGCATCAGTAAAAGAATCAATATGCCGCTAGATGCCACGCCACCATTTTTCTAAACTTTTCTAATAGCTTCTTTCTCTAATAGCCAAAGTTAGTGTTGGCCTCTTGCCTTGGCATTATTTCCAGACTGTATAGTGTGTGCTCCTCTCTATCTGCTCCTATGCTATGCTTTCATCTATTTGTCCCTGTCATTGTGGATTTTTTGCCAAATCCTTAATCAAAGATAAAACAATGTCTCCAAGGCCTTTGTAAATTGAGACGGATTCTCTAAAGTGTGCAAACAAACTGTTTTTTATCATCAGATGTACGCCATTACCTCTTGACTAATCACTGCGTCGGAATTTATGTCCCGGGTCATAGTCTTTTGCTCAGATCAAGTTTTTATGTATAAGTTCCTTCCATGTATTTGGCAGGCCACTCAGGAAAGGCAAACTCCGAAGATCTCTGAAACAGCTTTGCCTCTGAGCAATGACATCGTCCGACAAGCAACGCGCAATTCAAAACATCATAAATCAATGCGGATTTTGATGGGATTACGATAAGAAGAGGGGGATGGGGGGGAAATGTTCCAGATTCCCACGAAGCGAAAACGTCTTAATTCTCAAGTTTATGTAAATAGATATTGGGAAAATCAGAACAGCTTGTCTCTATAAGGTATCAGTATATGTACGTCTGAAACTGCCATATGGTTTGAAGTAAAGTTGAATGACCACGTACTATAAACTGAAGTGTTCCTATGATGCGACCCAGCTGCTGTGGATTCACAAAATAGAAAAGCAAGCACCTGTTAGTAAGGTTCAGAGAGGCAACTGAAAAAAGTGATAAAAGATTTGATTACTCGCAAAATCATGAAGCGTGTCAACTGGACATTTCTGTATCGGACATTGGGTCACGACGTTTGAAGACAGCACAGAGGTTTGTGGTGGGAATCTACAAATCCTTGTGACCTTGTTTTGTTAGCCAAGATCTTTTGGTAGGGATTCAGTGTTGCATATTTTTATTGGTTTGTGAGCAAGAGGTCATAGGTCATAGGTTTATTCATCATTTGGATAAGGGTTCAATATGTAATTTTCTCTTGGACAGTCTGTCATCAGTTTGTTTCACGGAGATGTATTAAAGTCGTCTGTCTTGCATTGATTTAATTATCAGCGCTTTAGTGCTCAGAAATACCTTGAAAAGCATGGATTTGAACATTGAGAGTGGGCTTGCCTCCCCACAGATCTGTATAACTTGATCTGGTGGTGTCACATACTTGTCTTTATGGAGATGGATAAGTTTAATGCCATACTGTGGAACATCAGAGCAGAGGACAGACCTTCCACCACAAAACCTATACAGATAAATTACCTTTAACATCTGAAGTACATTCATCTTTTTCATCGTTTTACTTCTGATTGTGATTGTGATTGTGGTTTTGTTCTGTTGTCATTGCATTTCCGGTTAAGTTGGGAATTCAGTTAAATTAAGGAATAACTAGAGAAATGTCTTGCCACTAAAATATGATATAAAGAGTTGTTTGTTTAAAATGGTCATATGAACCAACAAGACAATAATGCACCCTTTATCTACAGTAGTTTGCTTGAAAACAACTTTGCAGTCTGTATAACTTGCTGTTGAGATTTGTAGCCCTAAAAAGTTAAAGACCCCATGACATGGTACTTCTTGATGCTTTTATGTGGCGCCTTAATGGTTCCCTAATACTGTAAATGAATCCTTCTTCAAAATCAAGACTCAGTGCATGAGAAAGCCTCATGAACACAGTCAGAGTCAAAAATGTCTCTCTCAAACACTTTATTCTGGGTGTTGTTGCTTGAACGCAAATGAGGAGGACAGAGACAGGCCAGTGCAGCGGGTGGGGTGGGGCTAAATGCACCGCCGGTTCCTTGTTTTAGCGGTGCGTTGTGCGCTGGCCCCACTTCCGTGTGTGTAAGCGCGGAGGAAGATATGAGACGAGTTGCATTAAAAAAACACATTTCTCCAGAAAATCTAATTAAACCACTGCTGTTTCAGAGGTTCGGAGGCTCGGATAAAGGACATCCAAGCCTGGAAACACTCCCACGTGCCTCCAGGCAAATAAAAAAATGCATCTTGCATTGCGTAGCTTGTCCAAACTCTCTTCCAGAGACGGTGGGTAGACATCCAGACGGGGGGTGGAACTGCTTTTGCATTTTTCCACGAGTGTGACGTCAGAAATTTCCCTTGTTCAGAATCCCCCGTTTGAGCTGTATTTTTTTTTCAAACGCGGAAAAGGATCGCAAATGCTCAGTTTACACATTTCGCAACTTTTAGCCATTGGGGGGGGGGCTAAACAGGGTAGGTACATTTTACCAATGCGAGTAAGGACAATTTCTTTGGTTGAGATATGCCAAGAAAATGTGTGGTATTTTGCAATAGTGAGTGTTCTGTAAGAAAATGCTATCGTACTTTGTGTATACAGGGGGTCCTCGGGTTACGACGTTGATCCGTTCTTAAGACGCGTCGTAACCCGAATTTCGTCGTAAGCCGGATTTTGCCTTTGATCTTCCAACCAAAGCACCAATAACCTTTCCATCTCAATAATTAGACCACTACGCTGCTTGGTTATCACTGCCGCTTTCATAGGAGCAGATCAGAGCCCACATCAGGTACTTCCGCCCACATTGGGCAGGCACACGAGGCCGTCTTCTTCTCCCTACAACCACAACAAAGCGTATTCTTCCGCCGTGCGCCGCGCGCCGTTCGCGTTTGTTTACATCTCCTACCACGCTAAACCGCGTAAGACGGAATGACGCGTAATATATACATATTTTTTTTAATGGGGGCGCGTTCGTAACCACGAAACGTCGTAACCCGAGACCGTCGTAACCCGAGGACCCTCTGTACTTTTTTACCAGTACAGCTCTGGAAAAAGAGACCACTGCAAAATGATCAGTTTTTCTGATTTTATTACTTATAGGTATGTGTTTGGGCAAAAGGAACATTTTTGTTTGCGTCTATAAACTAGTGACAACATAAAAAAAAATTCAAATTCCAAATAAAATATTATGGTTTAGAGCATTTATTTGCAGAAAATGACAAATGGTCAAAATAACAAAAAAGATACATGTTTTCAGACCTCAAACAATGCAAAGAAACAAGATCAAATTCATTTTAAAACAACATAATACTAATGTTTACACTTAAGAAGAGTTCAGAAATCAATATTTGGTGCAATAACCCTTATTTTTCGTCGCAGCTTTCATTCGTCTTGGCATGTTCTCCACAAGTCTTTCACATTGTTCTCGGGTGACTTTATTCCACTCCTGGTGCAAGAACTGAAGTAGCTCAGCTTTGTGTTTGTGTTGGAATTCAACAGACGCTGGAATGGAATGGCTGTAATACGTGTAGAGATGCTGATTTCAGAAAAAAATGCAGTGGTCTCTTATTTTTTTCCAGAGCTGTATAGGCAGTCATGAGCACTGACTGAAGGAAATGGAGATCATCTTTTTCACATGTATTTTAAGGTATTCAATATAAAGATGCTGTAGCAGATTTTTACTCTCTTAAATATGTGAAAAACAGAACTATTTTAAATGGTCCAAAGTTATTGCTTACGACATTCAGTCCAGTTTATTCACTGCAGGTTTATTAGCACTTTTCACAAATTTCAGAGACATGAGCAGAGTCTTGCCGCCATAGTTTTGCTGTCACAACTAGCATGCAAATTGTTCACTTCTTATATAATTAGATGCAGATGTAAAATGACATAAATTCTCATCTGTACAGGTTTGTACAGTACGTCCACTTGCTTTATGCAGAATAGCACCATCTTGTGTCTACTGGCCAAATAAGCGAACTAAATTTAATTTCCTTAACCTTCTCTATTATGTTAAAACTTGACACAGCAGAGGTTCAGATGGAGCCGATTGGCAGCTGATGTGGAATTCCAGTCTTATCTCCATCTTTTTCTCTCCATGTGCTCCGGGTTATCTGAGGATGTCCTCTTGAGGAACCGCCAAAACTCTGATCTGAACAAACATCGCAAAACCAAACAATGAATTTAAACTTTTACAAATCTTTTTTTTTTTTTTTTTAAATAATACATCCATATTATTTCAAACAATGCGATGCCTTCTGTCAACAATTATGTTTCTTATTGAGAAATATGCCAGATTCATATACAGTATATAATTGTGGTTTTGGGGGCTTTCAGTTTCCCATGACTCCCATATTTTTCCTGATATTTTTCTTCAAGATTAGGCCACACAAACATCTCCCAAACAGAGGCAAACAGTATATACCAGGGCATCTGAATGGTAACTAATCACACTTAATTGACTTGCTAATAGTGAAAGCCACAGACAGAGGTCACAGAGGAGGAGGAGGGGAGAGAAAATAAACAACCACAAAAGCAAAGGGAAAGGGCCATTTCAAGAAAGAATAATATTAATGTAACCAGTCAGACCAATTAAATAGGTTTGGGATAACAGACCATGTAGTTTACTGTGGTGTTGATAATAATTATATAGCCTCATGGATTTACAGCAAAAGCTCTGCCAAAATATTCACAAATTTAAGTTCTTGTATAAAGACATGGTCTGGTCTGAATACAGAGAGAGAGGAGTTTGAATGAATTGTCAAATAGCACTTTTGTGTATCAGTTTTGTGCTTTGGTATCTGCTGTTGTCTTACCATCGTTGGTTTTATGTATGTGTGTTATTGTATTTGTGCTTCCGTTGCTGGTATTTTTTGTGCTTACCACTGCTGGTATGTTCACTTGTTGCAGACTTTAAATGTTCCTGATAGAAACACAGTATGTGTACTTTATGGTCCCTGATCAAAAGTGTTTGTCTTTTTTGTACAAGAATAGAATTTGCCAATAGATTCAATAGGTTTTCTTCTTCCCACTCCTTTTCGAGCAAAAAAATAAAAAAATAATATTTGAGTGTATTTTGGTTACATGTATTTATTTCCTTGTGTTGACCTGCTCAAAATGAATAAATAAATGAAATGAATGGAAATGTTGTATGCAAGGAATTTAAACCATACTAATAATAAGTGATTTAATATAGTTTTATATGGCTAAGAAGTAACTGCTAGTCCATAAAAAAACTAAAACTTTGACATCTTGTTAAATTTAACTTCTTATATTATGCTGTTTTAATGCTAATCTAAAGTGTATTTGAGTTTCAAGGGGGGGGGGGGGGGGGGGTTCACTCGGCTACAAATTTTGGAATCGATCTGCTTCCGAGATAAAAGTGGCTAAATCTCATTTATATTGATAAGATAAACTGAAAATCAATTCATAACTGTGCTGGTTAGATAATGTATTCAAGATATGTAATTATATAATAATAATATACATATATTATATATTGATATATGTTAAAACTCTAGACATATTAAATTGAATGTATTGGAATGTGCAGACAGGCTTTCAGATAGAACTGGTTGCTTGTAGACACACTGCACCTTCTGATAAACTAACGTTTTTGCCTTATTTTACATAAATTTCATATTTTGGCCCAATACTATATATTGGAAACTATAGCCAATCAGCACTTCTGACTTTTTCTTTATTAGTGACCTAAACCAAGAAAAAGTTCACAACTTTTGTTCCAGAAGCATTTTGCTTGTAGACCAGTGATACCCTTCCATTAAGTGTCATTATTTTAGATGCCTGAAATGAAAACGTTTTAACTGCAATGCTCCCTTTTGCAGATCTTTTCAGTGGGTAAAAGATCTCAAATAAATATCTATACAATAATAATCCCACATCTTAAAGGTAAACTAAGTAACCTTTCTAATGGAGGGTCAGCTACCTGCTTTTCTCCATGGAAATATTCTTGCGTTGCCTGAGACAAGCACGTGACAAGCACATTATTTGATATTGCATTTTATATTCTATTACTTCTTTATATTCAAATCTGATTTTGTACATATACATTTATTATCATTACTTTTATTTGTAATTATTATGTCTCATCTGACACTGGTTTATTGCTCTTTGGTTGCTATTCCATCTAATTTTTTTACCCTCTATATTATATATTATATTTGATGAGTGAGCTACTGTACCCAAAACAATTTCCCTTGTGGATCAATAAAGTTTGTCTAAGTCTAAGTCTAAGTCTAAGTGATGTCGTAAGGCCAAGTTACAGGTCAAATCTGTGGAGAGGTGATTCTAAACACAGAGCAAGAATGCTTGTTTTTCGAGGTATTTTTAAGCAATAAAAACATCTGTAATCGAATAAATGTGCGACAGATAAGAAAGAAATATTATAGTGCGTTTTTTCCAGTAATATACAGATGAAATGTTACTTTATTTCAAAAGTACATTTTGAACCAATATTGGCAAGGGTTATTAAGACAAGATAAGACTTTATTGATCTCACACAGGAGAAATTCACTTGCCACATTAGCTCCAGGCAGTTTAGTGCAAAAGAAAGTTAGAACAAAAAAGTGCATGCAGACAAGATAAGTAATAATCGCAAAGAATGAATTATGTAAATTGTCCTAAAATGTGTTTTTGCAGGACAACATCTATCATTTCATCCCCTGTGGCTTGTGTGTTTGCATGTGCGGAGGAGGTGTGATGTGAGACTGGAGCTTCTCAGAGTTGGACAGCTCCGTGTGGACAGTGTCAGAACTGCACAGAGATAGACCAGGCCTGGACCACGTCATGATTGGTTCAACTCAAACTGCCGCTGTGTCAAGGCCCATCTAATGTGGATATTTTGCTCAATGTATGTTTTTTGTTTAGGTTTTTGCCCTAGATTCAAGATTGTTTATTTGTCGTATTACACAATGCAATGAAATGCTCAGGATCAGAAGAACCCGTTGACTCACTAAGATAGTCGAGAAGTACTAATAGCATGCAATAAAAATACAAGGGAACAACAATATAATAAAAAATTGGTAAGGTACAAAGATACAGGTAGGGTTAAATAAGGTGTAAGTAGAGTATTTCACAGGTGGTAATACTGCTCAAAAGTATCGTATTGCACATAATATAGTATAGTATAAGTATTGCACGTGGGTTATTGCACAGGTTATTGCATAGTGAGGTAGTGACATACATGATACATTCATATAGAGCAGCATCAGTAAACATATTATGCAGTACGAAGAGTAGTTTAGTGCAGTATTATTGAGAGTTCAGTATTATTTTTTAGAGTATTAGTATTTGAAAACTGAAAAGAGCAAATGTCCAAATTGCAGTCACACAGCTCCCACTTGTGGTCAGAGGTTGTACCACACCCTCTGAGCATGAACACCTGCAAAAAGTAACACCAGATTTCCAACAAAGTCACCCTCATAATTACAGTCTATTCATCAGCTCTTCAGGGAGGACATTTTCTACAGATGAATTTCGATAAGTATTTCACAATGGGGTCTTTTCTGGTTTGTTGTCCAAACGATCTAAACATAAATGATGTAATTCTGGACTCTAGTACGGTGTGAGTGTTGAAGGAGTATTATTTTAATGAGTGGTCACGTCTCAGTTGACCGGCAGCGAAGTGGAGACAGATGTGGAGAGAGGGGGGGAGGGCAGGGTTAAATGCTCGGGACGTAACGAATCACGAGGAATTTCAACTGTTATATTGGTGAGGATAATTAAGTTTAATTTTATCACCTCTTTAAACAACAGTGTGTGTTTTCTGTTTTGGCAAAATGTCAATAATTATACTTTCTCTATTAGTAGTAGTAAGTTGGGAGGTTGTAGTTTTTAGACACTTTTATTCCTACTTCAGCAATATCTTTACAGTGTAACATGAGTAAAATTTTGGCTATCATTGTGAGTCTAAATGACAAAAGCTTTATATCGTCCATTTTAATTACATTTTTTGAACTTCTGTGTTACTCTTCCAATTACTCTTCTGTGAGTAGTAGTTTCCCCAATACATTTTTGAATCAATAATTTCCTGGATGACTACTTAAGAACTTCTATTTAAGGTTAAAGTACACTTTTGAGTACTCAATTGAGTAAAATGTACAGTATTTATCTCTCTAGATAAATCCTGCTCTTTAGAAACAACAAAAAATCCAAATTAAGCACAATCAAAATGTTGACTACAAACACTCCAGTTCCATCATGTCAGTTTTTGTTATGTCCAAATTATTTTATTAGTGCCGTTACTTATTCCTTGACAAAACCTGGGAAAATGATGCACTACATCAGTGTTTCTTTTTACAGGGCCATTTACAGGGTATTTCTAATAAGACTTTTATAGTTTTCACACCTGCTTCACACATGGGCCTGTGGTCAGTCCAACAGTGAAGTGGAATGATAATGATGGAGGCCTCCACAACACAAACGTGTAACATTGTTTTAAGAAGGGCCAAAGTCGCCTCCGCCTCCTGAGGAGACTGAGGTCCTTTGGAGTGTGCAGGCCTCTGCTCAAGACTTTTTATGACTCTGTGGTGGCCTCTGCTCTCCTCTACGCTGTCATCTGCTGGGCCCCGAGCTGCACAGAGCGGGACAGGAAGAGACTCAATAAGCTGGTCAGGAGGGCCAGCTCTGTCCTGGGCTGTCCCCTGGACTCTGTAGAGGAGGCGGCTGAGAGGAGGGTGCTGGCCAAACTTACGTCCATCATGGACGACACCTCTCACCCTCTGCACCGGACTGTAGAGGAGCTGATCAGCTCCTTCAGCAGCCGACTGCGGCACCCCCAGGAAGCAGTGCTACCGCACATCCTTCATCCCCACCGCCATCAGACTGTATAACTCCACTATATAGTCCAGATGTGCATTTTTTTATTATTATTACTTATCTGTCTGTATGCACTTTTTTGTTCTAATTTTCTTTGCACTTTTTGCAAGTGAATTTCTCCTGTGTGAGATCAATAAAGTCTTATCTTATCTACTACTACTCCTACTACTACTAAGAAGTGACTTTATACAGGAGAAATTCTTCTTCTATTAGGAGCAGTGGGCAGCACATTACTGCGCCCGGGGACCATCTCCATGATCTTCTTGCTTCGGTACGACAACTACTACATTACTATTACTGCTGCTGCTACTGCTGCTCCTACTACCACTGTTGGCTCATCACTACTACTACTACTACACCTTCTACTACTACTACTACTACTACTTCTACTACTACTACTACTACTACTACACCTACTACTACTACTACTACTACTACACCTACTACTACTACACCTACTACACCTACTACTACTACACCTACTACTACTACTACTACACCTACTACTACTACTACTACTACTACTACTACTACTACTACTACCACTACCACTACCACTAGGCTGCGGCTGCTGCTAATAGTACTATCTTTGTACTCCAACTATACAACTTAACTGCTCAAAAATGCCTTAAAAACACATTCTTTACTTAGGGGGACATGCCTCGGGTTTGACTTGTAACTTGCCCTGGCTTATCAGGGGTTTGATCAAAAAAGAGTTTGTATGAGTATGTTAAAACAAAGGTCAGATTAAAGTCTAAGCTGAGTAACAGAGCTTCAGACAGAGCAGTGTCTACAGTTAGCATTACACCCCCAGGGAAGGTTGATGACTTCAGTGGCAAAGTATCAATATATTTCTATGGGAAATTCACTGTTTTTTGAATGAAACCTCCAAGTTACGATTCACAAGTGTTGAACCCTGTTTTGTCCCTATGGGGATAGATAAATTTAACCCTAGAGCACTATCGCCAGTGATTTTCACCCAAGCAAAAGTATTTACATGATTTTCAATATGTTGCATTTTTCTGAGTGTCATGGGTTTCTGGGGAGCTTCACCATTGTTTTTGACATCTTTGAAGGTGTAGGTGTTTCCCTACCCCAAAGCCCACTTTTTCCTACAGGCTTTCAGATGATTTTCACCCGGCAATAGTTTAGTTTATTTGATTTATTTGTCAGGGACAATGTACAGGAGCAAAAAAATAAAAAGATGTTTTTGCTCAGGCAAATTTTTTTTAAGCATTTGCATAATTTTAGCTCAGTTGGAAGTTTGTTCCATTCTGAGATTGTTTTAAATGAAAATGCAGATTGGCCTTATGATGTTTTCCATTTTGGTATTACACATTAGCCATTGATCGATGTGTTTAGGGTCTTCCTATGTTGTTTTTTTTCCATTTTGTTACACATACAACAGTTGGAAATAAAAGAAAACCACTCTAATTTATCATGTGTGTCATATTTTGATGTATTTTTCATGACAAGTACTTTTTGTTGAGTATATTATATCGGGTAAAAATTACCCGGCAAAAGTGATGGTGTTACTTTTTATAGCGAAAGTGTTCTAGGGTTAAAGGTCCCATGGCATGAAATTTTACACTTTCTGAGGTTTTTGAACGTTAATGTGAGCTCCCCTACCCTGTTTAGGGCCCCCCAATGGCTAAAAGTTGCGAAATGTCTAAACTGAGCATTTGTGATCCTTTTCTGCATTTGAAAAAAACACAGCTCAAATGGGCGATTCTGGACAAGGCACCTTATTGACGTCAGATCGAAAAAGAAATGCAAATTCAGTTCCACCACCGTCTGGATCTCCACCTCCTGTCTCTGGAAATCACGCCCAGAGAATTTGGACCGTGGAGGAGCTACGCAATGCGAAATGCGTTTTTTTATTTGCCTGGTGGCACATGCGAGTGTTTCTAGACTCGGAAGTCCTTTACCCGACCCTCTGGACCTCTGAAACAGCAGTGGTTTAATTTTATTTTCTGTGAAAATGTGTTTTTTTTTCATTGAAAAGGCTCTCCTTTCCTCCTTCGCGCTTACACACGCGGAAGTGGGGTCAGGCACAGCGCACCGCTAAAACAAGGAACCAGCGGCGCCTCCCCCCCACCCGCTCCTCTAACCAATCTGTGTCCTTCTCATTTGCATTCAAGCAACAAGGCCCAGAATGAGTCGTTCAGAGAGTTATTTTTTGACATGTCTTTCTCATGCACTAAGTGTTGATTTTGAAGGATTCATTTACAGTATTAGGGAACCATTAAGGAGCCATATAAAAGCATCAAGAAGTACCATGTCATGGGATCTTTAATAATCAGTATTGTGAGTGAAGTTTGCTCCACTACTGATTTCAGTTTTGACCATCTCTCTTAATAAACATGTATCTATATGTATCCCCTCATTCACCTTTTGCACAGTAGAACACTTTGACTAGACCTCTCTCCATCTCCATCAGAAAACTCTTCACTTTTTACGCACTGATTCACCCTGACATTCTCAATCCCGCCGAGTCTGTCCTCATGTGAAACAGGCAGGATTCTGTTGCTTCACTCACGGTGCGTTCACTGTCTTCTCCGGCTGCGTGTGAGCTGTTGATCTTGGACTGCATTCACAGGTCAGAGCTTGGGGGAAGGGTCAGAGAACGCACCTCTGAATGTTTCTACTGGCAGCAGCGGCAGTGAGAACAGAAGTTTGGCACGAGTAGGAGCCACGTTACACTGCACCTGATCTGAAGGAAAAGGAAAGAAATAGTTTAAATATGAGCACTTTTCTAAAGTATTGTCTTGTAAGTGAATATTGTGAGTATGTTTAGTCTGTTTTTGATGATTGTTTTCAGTACAATGTCTTTGAATCTTGAAAAGCACAAAAACTATGATGGCAAAAATACAGTGCAATGCCAAATCCACACTGCAAATTTCTCTGATCTGGCCAAGATTTGAAAACTTATATCAGATTATTCATCTTATTTTCAGATTTATTATCTACTTTCTAGAGCAAAGACTGCATAATTCTAGTTTAGAGGTAGTTTATTTTAAGATATCTTGTCAAGTAAAATTATCTTGCTGCATGGACAGATAATTTCACTACTTTTAAGTCATTTTTGATAGATAGTGTTTATTTCTTAAATTTTGGCCAAGCTTTTTTGCAGCGCAATGTGTCACTGTTATTTATCAATGAAGAAAACTACACAACAGCTTTGTATAGATGAAAGTTCAAACATTATGAGTCGACCAGTGAGCAACCAATTCAGGATGTCGGCTCAACTGATATTTGGCAACCGATATCTGATTCAGCTATTTTTTTCAGATTTTTAAAGGTAAAAATACGAAAAGAAAAAGTATTTATTTTTATTATTTTAGTTATTACTACCTGTGTATAGAAGCAGTATTGTTTCCTTGACTTCCAGACGTTTCTGTAATCCTGAGGGGATGGAGGGGTCATTTTCAGGGGGCTGGTCTTTGGCTTCAGAACGGCTCTTCTCTCCAGACTGCTGTATCCTGCCTGTCTCTGTCAGACCTGTCCTCACTGTGAATGTAAAAATGACTTACAAAGAGACCATCAAAAGCACTGCGGTGTCCTGGAGATGCCCCAAGTGTCCACCAAAAGATTACCGGTAAATAAAATCTGACTAAATTGTTATTACAGACGAGTGGTGAGACAAGTAACACACTTTCCACTTCAAACTTTTTTTTTTTTTGGTAAAGTTGTTGTACACTACATTTTGGGGACTGTATATTGAATCCAAAATAAACTGTTGTTAGTTTTCATTTCATATAATTAAAGTGCCTATATTACGCTATGTTATAATGTTGAGTGCTGAGTACTCTGTTCCACCATGATGTCATGAAGTGCTCCACTGTGTTTTTAAACATGATGCAGCTTCACTAGACTCATTGATTTCAGCCCTGGAATCTCTAATGAACTACTGTTTCATGACATCACAAATGCCGAAACAGCATTTTGACTAATTGACTAATAATGCAGCATTACTCAAACATGTGTGAATGAAACAAAACGCAAATCATCTTATATAAATCATCTTATAGGTGGCATTTTAAACACTGTTCAGAGTAATGTATTGTACTTTCCCATACAAATCTGGAAATTTGTGCATTATTTCACTTATTTTTTTATTTTTATTTTTTTGTTTCAATTATTTAGAATCGTATTACCTTTTACTTTTTACTTTTTGTTATTTCAGTGTAAGGTGTGAGCTGCTTTGTCCAAGTAATTTCCCTTGTTGATCAATAAAGTTCATCTCGTCTCTAAAAGTTTCTAACATATAGGCCAGACGTGCAATATCCTCCTTTTTCATGTTGATGCTTGTTGTTACTATTATCATTATTACTATTTTCCATTATTATTATTATTACGTATTACTATTTGTATTACTTTATCCTGCCTGCATGCACTTTTTCCCTCTTGTCCAAATGTCCTGGAGCTACTGTGGCGAGTAAATTTCTCCTGTGTGAGATCAATAAAGGCTTATCTTATCTTATCTTATCTTAAAACCCTGGTTACAGTGGGCAAAAGCGCCTAGCCCTTCCACCAGAGGGCAGCAAAGGAACACCAATCTACCATAAGGAGCTGTGCCTTTGGAGCGCTTCCAGTGGACTCATATAGATATTTTCCTCATAATATTTTCAAAGTTAATGTGTAATGTAGCCAAGTCTATGTGATTAGTGGTAATGAGTCCTGCAGGCTGCTGTATAAGAGCCGTGTGCGTGCGCTCGTGTTTCTAATGAGTTGTTTGGCAGCAGTTTTCAGTCTGTGGTGGAGACCTCATCTTCACATTGTACAACACTCAGCCAATGACGTCTGCTCTGGGTCAGGGTAAGTGAATGTGATGGGACCGCTGTCAATGATAGGATACAGTGTGTGTGTGTGTGTGTGTGTGTGTGTGTGTGTGCGCGCGCTCGTTTGTATTCATGGATTTCAACTTCAACTATTAAAGCAATTTTGCTATGGTTTTTACCTGGAGGACACAGGGATTACACATACAATTATTATAAGCAACATTTGAGGATTTTTGATTATTCAAAACACAGAATACTTTTTAAATTTTGAGTTGTTAATTACTATGGCAACGGTGCTTATTTTGTACTACCCTGAAACCCATAGATATACAGTCGCTTCTTGGGGAAACTGCTTTGTAGAAACTAAAAATCATGCATAGATATTAAAACTTAAGTAACAGTGCATATCACCTGCATGATTCCATAGTATTTAATGAAAGTTAAAGCCATACTTTGGAACATTCTCCAGATAAATAACCATCCATCCATCTTTCCATTTCTGGGTCGCGGGAGCAGCAGTTCAAGCAGATCTGCTGCCCAGAACACAATGCACCAGGCCCCATGGATCCACCTGCGGGTGGTGGGTCCACGGGAGGACAGCCCATGTCACAACTGGCCTTGATGTACTTCTGCCATGGGAGCTGCCAGTGTCCGCAGACACTGGGGTCGAGGTGGGGTTAAGTGTCTTGCCCAAGGACACAACATTAGCACTCATTTTTGGGAGCTGGGATCACACACGGCCAACCCGTCGAGCGCTTATTTTGTATTACCCTGAAACCCATAAATATACTGTCGCTTCTTGGGGAAACTGCTTTGTGGAAACCAATAATCGTGCATGGATATTAAAGTTTAAGTAACAGTGCGTATCACCTGCATGATTCCATAGAATTTAATGAAAGTTAAAGCCATACTTCTCCAGATAAATACCAAAGGAACATAATTTACATAGAGATTGGCAGAAAAAAGGCCCTTCTCCATGTGAGTTTATGGGAGATGCAAGAGTAAGGGCACATGATGTTATCTGTTTTTAATGCAAACATCCAAAATGTAAAAAGTACAAATTATGGATATGGTGAGTCTACAGGAAATGAAAGTAATCCAATGTAATGTCCTCCTGTGGAAACCCTGTTCTGTCGTTCATGTGTGGACAAGCAGTGGTGCAGACTGGGGGTGGGGTGGTTGCGGTGGGATGGTGGTCTCGAGAAGAGGAAGGTGAGAGCAAAACTACACAGGGCGCTTAGACAGGACGATGATTTGACAAACCAGAATGTGATCCTCAACTCTTTTATATGTGACAAGATGTTATAGACACATGTTTGAAAAGCCCATGGGAAAACTGATAATCCTTGGGTTTCGTTGCCAGAGCGATTAACAATTTAAAGAGCCAGAATTACGCTATTTTCTAGCTTAATAATGTTTCCGCATCACCAACACACCTGGTTGTGTTTCCATCTTTAAAACTTAGTAATATATTTGAATGGAAAAAAGTAATCCGTATGTTGCATGTACAACTCTGGGAAAAAAAAGACACCACTGCATTTTTTTCTGAAATCAGCATCTCTACATGTATTACAGCCATTCCATTCCAGCGTCTGTTAAATTCCAACACAAACACAAAGCTGAGCTACTTCAGTTCTTGCTCCAGGAGTGGAATAAAGTCACCCAAGAACAATGTGAAAGACTTGTGGAGAGCATGCCAAGACGCATGAAAGCTGTGATTAAAAATAAGGGTTATTGCACCAAATATTGATTTCTGAACTCTTCTTAAGTGTAAACATTAGTATTATGTTGTTTTAAAATGAATTTAATCTTGTTTCTTTGCATTGTTTGAGGTCTGAAAACATGTATCTTTTTTGGCGTTTTGACCATTTGTCATTTTCTGCAAATAAATGCTCTAAATTATAATGTTTTTATTTGGAATTTGGGGGAAATGTTGTCCGTAGTTTATGGACTCAAACAAAAATATTCCTTTTGCCCAAGCACATATCTATAAAAACTGATAAATTTGTGGTGGTCTCTTATTTTTTTCCAGATCTGTAATGGAAAGCTGAATCCATGAATAATATGCAGATATACTGGCAATATGAGACTATTTAGAACTTAGACTTAGACAAACTTTATTGATCCATAAGGGAAATTATTTACCCTGTATAAATGATCAATGTTATAAACTAGAGCCATACATAACACACACTATGTAACTTTTCTGGTAGAGGGTCAATCGCCTGTTTTGCCTCATTAAAATGGCTTTGCTTTGTCACAGTATTGTATAAACTTTCAATTATTCAATTACAGACATAGGCCCTAATGAAACGTTAAGCCTTAAACAGGACATGTCGGTTAAAGACTGAGCACGAAGCTGATCCACCTCATTTGACTTCTTCAATCATGCAGTTTCAACAGTTCCCTGAAACCTTTGTATATATTTGCATTATTTAATATCGTGTTTTCGTTGGACCCTTTGAAGAACATAACTGTGATCAAACTGCTTCCGAGAATTCTTTGTTGTGCAGTGCTGGTGCAGATGGGAATATAATGTCTTTAGCAGTGCAGGTACACAAAAAAGTTGGACAAACTTTACTGTTGACATCTGGTATTTCTCTCCTCGCGTTTTGATTGAGCGTTCACTCTGTCGGTAAAGAATCCGTCATCGTAAAAGCTTCGGCGGCTAAATATAGACATTTGTTTAGCTGTGCGTGCATATATTATTACCACACAAGATATGGAGCCTGACCGCAGCCTGAACCCCTATAGGATTACACTCCAGTATACATACACATGGAGTAATTGTAATAATGGGACCTGTCGTTGCAAATTCAATTCAAATCACAGATACGCAGGTCCTATCACGATTCTGCTGTGGTTAAGACTCTACACTGGCCCCTGTTACACTGGACCCAAACATACTGTCATGATACAGAAGGGAGTGGGAGATATGGATGTAACGTTCATTCAAGAGTATTTTATCAACATTTCTATGACTTTTTCCCATTCAAAGGATATATTTTGTTTTAATTTGTCAATCTCTATGGCAACAGTGCTTTTCATCATGCTGAAACTCATGGATCTAGATCGATAACTACTAATATTACTACTAGCCTACTACTGTCAACTACTACCATTTTATAACACTACTATTACATATATTTAATTTCCAAAGCCACAGATACTCTCCATACTACTACTACTACTACTACTACTACTACTACTACTACTACTACTACTACTACTACAATTATTACTACTAGCCTACTACTGTCAACTACTACATTTTTTTTAGCACTGCTATTACATATACTTTCCAAAGCCACAAACAAATACTCGTTGGCTGTACTACTACTACTACTACTACTACTACTACTACTACTACTACTGCTACTACTACTACTACTACTACTACTATAACTACTACTATTACTACTAGCCTACTACTGTCAACTACTACCATTTTTTAACACTACTATTACATATATTTAATTTCCAAAGCCACAAAAACTCTATGGCTGTTCTACTACTACTAGTACTTCTACTACTACTACTACTACTACTACTACTACTATTATGACGACTACTACTATAAGTACAATTATTACTACTAGTCTACTACTGTCAACTACTACCATTTTTTAACACTACTATTACATATATTTAATTTCCAAAGCCACAGATACTCCCTGGCTGTACTACTACTACTACTACTACTACTACTACTAGTACTACTACTACTACTACTAGTACTACTACTACTAGTACTACTACTACTACTACTACTACTACTACTACTACTAATATAACTACAATTATTACTACTAGCCTATTACTGTCAACTACTACCATTTTAACACTACTATTACATATATTTAATTTCCAAAGCCGCATATACTCTCTGGCTGTACTACTACTATTACTATTATTATGATTACTACTACTACTACTACTACTACTACTACTACTACTACTACTACTACTACTACTACTACTACTCTTTGACTAACTGCTTATACCAACTTTAACTGTTTTTTTTTTAGCACTACTATGACACATACATACATATATTTCCAAAGCCACAAATACTTCATAAAATGTAATTGTTTTCCAGAATTCCAAAATGACTGCCAAGCTTTCCATATTTTCCTTACTTTGCCTTTTTAAAATTGTGCATTTGAATCCATGTGTGGGAGAGGCCAGTTGTCGTACTGTAGTTTGGCGTCAGGTGAAAGGGTTAATATGGAGTTTGTGTGTCGGTCATGTTGGCAGGTGCTCTCTGTAACTGTTACTCATTACCTTTCAGTGTTTATGGTCCCGGCTCACAGTCATTTAATATGTTTTCCTGAAAGTTACACCCACTTCCACTGAGGGGCCTTGGACTGGCTTAAATGTCGAAATTAACAGCTATAGGTGGAAATTTAGAAATTTAACAAACAAATAAAGTTGGGTTTAGTCAGTAAAATGACTGGCACTAGATACAATAGAATAGAATAGAATAGAATGCTTTTTATTGTCACTATTCATATGTACAATTTACATCATACGTACTCACAATGAGAGTGAAAGCATCTCACTTCAGTGCAAACATTTATGTAGGATATTTCAACACAGCAGTACGGAAATCGACAGAGGCCATATTCATAAGCAATATTTTTTCTTCCTTGTTTTCCCGAGATAACGACATAATTCATTTGAGATCTCGAGAAAACAAAACAATTATTCCGTGATCTCGAGAAAACAACTGAAACGTCTACCACCACGTTGTGACAGGGTGACTTCGGGGCTATTTCTCATTCTGAATAGACGCATTTTTGGTCATTAGAATGTCTGGAATAATAATCAATAAGCTGATAAGGCAATATTTTGATCAGGGGTTGACACAGGGGGAGATTGCGTTACGTCTTTTAATTCGGAATAATTTCAAGATTAGTCCACGGCACCTCCGCAGAAGACTGGCCCGGCTTCGTAATAATTTTTTGTTTTTGTGGGATCACGGAATAACTCTTTGTTTTCTCGAGATCTGGAAATAACAGTTTGTTTTTTCTCGAGATCACAAATTAATTGTGTCGTTTTCTCAAAATCTCAAGTTAATTTAATTGTAACTGTTGTATGTGAGCTGCTGAATGTGTGCGAATGTGTGGTTTTTATATTGTCGAATGTGTAAATTGCATTATATAATTTGTTATTGTTCCTCCGGGACTGCAGATGGAAACTAGCTGTTTAGCTCTAATCTGGTGCAGTGCATCTCTGTTTTATGAGGATAATGTCTCTGTACATTGTCCCTTCAAATAAAGACTAATAATAATAATTTTCTCATTATTAAGGTGGAAAAATAATCATTACGAACATGGCCTCTGTTGGCTTCCATACAGCAGAATATTTACAACACAGTATAGGGAAAAAAGTGCAAAAAGATTCAAATAAAATAGTGCAAAAAAGAAAAAGAAATTGTGCAAAAGTCCTCTACAACAGTGTTTCTCAACCTGTTTTGTCTTGTGTACCCCCTGAGCCTTTTTGTCATACCTCAAGTACCCCCTCACTCATACGTGTTGATAATTCTCCAAAAGTAGAACGTGACACAACGGATTATTAAATGAAAATCATTTTATTTCATCTCCTTAATTTAAAATTTTAATTCTCAGACATTTTCTATCTTTTCTTTAACTCAAATTTACTCAAATTAGAAAAAAATAAAAATAATAAAAAAATCTCAGAGTACCCGCTGCAGTGTGCTCGCGTACCCCTAGGGGTACTTGTAACCTGGTTGGGAAACACTGCTCTACAACATTAATTACCAGGTTATTGCAAGTCTTGCTCAGATATTGCAGTAGGGGAGACTCATACAGCCACTTGAGAGTGTCTACATTGCAGAGAGAGAGATGTTTCACAGAACACAGTTTAGAATATTGTACTGTATTAAATGTTGCCAACAAGCTATAGCACAGTGTTAAGTATTGCACCACAGGATATTGCACTGTAATGAGGTATTGCACAACAACAGGTGGATATGCTACAGAAACGATATTTTTTCGAATAAATACCAGAGCATCGACCACAAACATAAAAAGGCGTAGAACTAAATTTGGCTATCAGAGGCTCACAGACATGGAACACACTGCCAACCCACGTCACGAACTGTGGCACCTATTCAGCCTTTAAAACGGCTCTGAAACATTGGTTGGAAACTAGCCCGACATGCTCACACATGTAGATTATTCTGACTTTTGGGGCTGCGTAAACTCTGAGATGGGGCTATTGCAACTACATGCTCTTGGTGGTCTATTGTGTATTCTGTTTTCTCTGTTTGTGTGAATGTGTTTTGTTCTTACCTGGCTTAGGACTACAGATGTAAATTAGCTATTGCGCTAACTCCGGCATATTTACACTGAAGCTCACTGCTGACATGTTGATTAATATGCATTGTCCTAATTTAAATCCTTGCTTTGCTTTAATGCACTAAACAACTACTCAAGACAACGCCAGTGCAGTTTGCATGTTCTGCCTGTGTCTATGCAGTGAGTTTGTACTTTACGTTATGCTCTTTACTTCAACTTATCTTCAGCACATTCTGTTTGAATCCAGAAGAGTCTAGAATCGGACCACACAGCCTGAAAAACCACTGTCCTAACTTCGGATAGTCCAACCACAACAAGATTTAATGCGGAAGACATCTCTTCTCGTATCATTCATAACGAAACCTATTACTTATTTTACCTGAGATAAATGACTCTCTCATCTTTGTAAAGTTTTGTCAAAGTGAGTAATTCTGGCTGGCCCGGTAATCCAGTTTCAAGATCCAGCACTAGAGTCTGTTCCTCCCTCCCACTGAGCTGTTCTTACTTGAAATCATTAAACAATGACTTCGGGGTCAATGACGTCAACTCAGAAAAACACATTGTTATCATTTTAAACAGCAACAAGAAAATAAAGCAGAACGATATTGTTTCATGTTAAAGGCACATTGTGTAACTTTTCTGGAAGAGGGTCCGCCACTTGCTTTTCTCCATGGAGATGTTATTGCTTTGTTTGAAATGTTTCACAGTATGGCATTAATCCTTTATGTCATACTGTGGAACATTCGAAGCAGAGCAATGATGTATCGATAGAAACAAGAAGGTGATGGACCCTCAACCGAAAAGTTCCACAGTGCTCCTTTAAATGTTTTTTTTTAATTTTCTATCCGACATTAAAACTCATCACTGCCTTGTTCGTTGTTTGCAGTATGTAGTGAACCAAAAGGAAAAGGCAAAAACAATTGAAAAAGTAAAATAAAAATGTAATTTAACAAAGGCCCAAATTAAGTAAATCATTAACAAAAAGTCAGGCCCAATTGGGGTAACTTAAATCCAACTGAACAGAAGAAAAACTAAAAACTAACCCCTGACACAGACAAAAGGTTTAAATACATGAGGGCCAACTAAACTGAACATGAGAGGGGTAAATTACATTCAATAATCATCTAAAACTACTAACTTAATTAAAGTAACAAAAAGGCAAATTAATTAATCTAATTAATCACATTTTAATCTCGTGAGAGAGAGAGCGATTGAGGAATTGAGAGACAGAGTGAGAGAGAGATTGAGAGAGAGATTGAGAGTGAGTGAGAGAGAGAGAAAGAGAGAGAGAGTGAGAGAGAGTGAGACAGTGATTGAGAGAGAGAGAAAGAGAGAGATTGAGAGAGAAAGAGAGAGAGACTGAGAGAGAGAGAGAGTGAGTGAGAGAGAGTGAGAGAGACAGTGAGTGAGAGAGAGAGAGAGATTGAGAGAGAGTGAGTGAGAAAGAGAGAGAGATTGAGAGAGAGAGTGAGAGAGAAAGAGAGAGATTGAGAGAGAGAGTGACTGAGAGCGAGAGCGAGATAGTGAGTGAGAGAGAGAAAGAGAGAGAGAGAGAGAGAGTGAGAGAGATTGAGAGAGAGATTGAGAGAGTGAGAAAGAGAGAGATTGAGAGAGAGTGAGTGAGAGAGAAAGAGAGAGAGTGAGAGAGAAAGAGAGAGATTGAGAGAGAGAGTTAGAGAGAAAGAGAGAGAGTGAGAGAGACAGTGAGTGAGAGAGAGAGAGAGAGAGAGAGAAAGAGAGAGAGATTGAGAGAGAGTGAGTGAGAAAGAGAGAATGAGAGAGAGAGTGACTGAGAGCGAGAGCGAGATAGTGAGTGAGAGAGAGAAAGAGAGAGAGAGAGAGAGTGAGAGAGATTGAGACAGAGATTGAGAGAGAGAGTGAGAGAGAAAGAGAGAGATTGAGAGAGAGAGACTGAGAGAGAGTGAGTGAGAGAGAGAGAGAGAGAGAGAGAGAGTGAGAGAGGGTGAGTGAGACAGAGAGAGAGAGAGAGGCAACCCACTTTGTGATTGAGTTTGTCAGTTTTTCTGTGGTCGCTTTGCTCATTCCCCAAATTCTGCGAGCGTGGTTTGGCGAGGTTCACACTCGCTCTATCACCGGTAACAATGGAACTTGTGCGGACGTGTTTATCGTTGTCCTGACGTGTTTATCGTTCAAATGATCCGTCAGGCTGGAGCAGCTTTGGTGATCGGAAAATTCTTTTTGACAAAAGCTACAAATCACCGCGTTCTTGTTGATAGTTGCATGTTGTAGTTCAAAGGCCCGGGCAGTGATTTGCTCGCCGCACGCCAAATTTAAAATTGCCACTCATAATTAACTGCGTTTATTTTTAGAACGTCTTAATTTGCAGTGTAATTAATTAATCTAATTAACATGTTAAACTGACAGCCCTACTTATAATACAGAAAATACCAAGCAATTATAAACGCTTTGTTCAGCGTTGATGGTCTCTTCCAAGGGTCCTCCTTCTGGCCACTAAAACAAAAAAAATAAAAATTGTAAGTAATAATTCAGACTTATATTAACTAAAATGTGTGCACCCAAAATTAGAAAATATAAGTCTAAATAAAGGAATTAAATAAAACGTGCTATAATTAATGAAAATATAAATGAAATACTGACACTATGGAGTGGTGGCAGATGTATCCACCACACAGTAAACACACTCTGTACTCCCTGTATCTTTGGTAAAAATCACTGCTCCCGCTCATCTCCACCCAGCTCCCCCCTCAGAGGTGTTTGCTCCTCACGAAATGTCTGTGGGGAGCGTGCTCAGTAAGTCTCTTCAAAGACCACATCTCCCAACGCAGGAAGTACAGCCCTGCCGCTTAGAAACACGAACGGCCAACAGGAAGGAAGATAATGCACAAACACTCAGGGAGCTACTGTCAGCGCGCACATGCGAACGGTCCCCCCTGACACCCACAAACTCCACTGTTCCTACCATCAACAGTTCCTGCCATCTCAAAGACGTTGAATCTGATTTATAGTGTGTTCGGACCTCACAGTGGTTTCCTGTATAGATGCATGCGCTGACACTATATAGATCACAGACTGGGATAGATGGAGTCGCAGCCAGATGGTTACAATCTTTACAGACAAAAACACTGTAATGTTTTTACCTCCTCTAAAACAGTTGTGTTTGTTTCATTAACACGTTTGTGCACATCTCCAAAGCTCAAAATGCTCTTTTCCACCTTATGATGTTGTGAAGCGGTGATTTTCAAGTTAACAGCTCCTTTTACCTTTTGATTAGTAGTGACTGGAAGTTTTAGGGCTGAAATCATCCAAATTATTCTAGTGAATGTGTATGGAGTTTAAAAACACACTGAAGCACTTCCTGTATTGTCACGTGACATCTCAAAGTGGTACAAGTTGTTTTTCCGTTTGAGAGAAGAACTAAATATGCAGTATATGTTTGTGTTTAACATGTATGGATGAAACAAAACACAACTCCAGGTCTGTTTGTGATGAGGAAACAAAATTATAACATAGATGAGAAAATAGTGTAATATCGGCCCTTTAAGGTGCAGTAGCTAAAGTAAGATAAACGAGGAATGTGGAATAGCGTTTTCACTTTTGATCTGATTCCCCTGCGACCAGGCCCCGGATAAGCAGAAGAAAATGGATGGATTTGATTCAAACTGACTCCAAGTTAAAACGTTCATTTAAATTCGTCTTGATTGTTTCAGACAAGTATCAATACAATAATCTAGAACAGTTCGTATTGAAGTATTTGTGATAGATTTGTACATTCATAGCCTGAATTCCTATAAAATTACATGAAAGATTCAATCCCCATGCCAGCAGTTTACACATGTGAGGTTCTTGTGTCTTGATAAACACAGTGGAGCTCTTCCTGTATTACCACTTGACATCACAAGGAGGAACAGAGTGTTTTCAGTTAGAGAGAAGAACAGGATTTCTGTGTTAAACATGTGTGAATGAAACAAAAACACAACTTCAGGCTGTTTTTGATATGGAAACAACACTATAACATACAGCTCTGGAAAAAAAAGAGAACACTGCAAAACTGTAAAAAGAAAGTTCTTATAACTTATAAAACCAAGTTATTTCATCCCGCTCTTGACGGGTTGACCGTGTGTGATCCCAGCTCCCACAGATGAGTGCTGCTGTTGTGTCCTTGGGCAAGACACTTAACCCCACCTCGCCCCAGCGTCTGCAGACACTGGTACCCCCCCCATGACAGAAGTACATCCAGGCCTGTTGTGATGTGAGCCGTCCTCCCGTGGACCCAACAACCGCGGGTGGCAGATCTGCTTGGACGGCTGCTCCCGCGACCCAGAAATGGAGTAAGCGGCAAAAGAAGAAGATGGATGGATAATTTAAGTTCAGTTTACTAGAAAATTTTGAGGTAATCGGTTTCCTCATTTTTTAGTAGTGTCAACATTTAGTTTTGTAAGCAACACTAATTTTTTGAGTATACATTACTGTGATCAGTTGAGTTGGCAAAACTGAAATACTTTAGCTGCTTAAATTGATTTTAGTAGTTAAGCCTACTAGCAATTTTGAGTTGATGTTACTACACAGTTAGTAGTCTGTACTAACAGTTTTAAGTTTTACACTTAAAGGCTATGAGCTACTTTACTTAGAAATTTTGAGACAGTCGGTTTCCTCACTTTTTCTAAGTAAAGTCAACTTATTAGAATTTACAGTGTGATTTTACTACATTTTGGGCAAAAGGAACATTTTTGGTTGAGTCTATAAAGTACTGACAACATTTCCCCCAAATTCCAAATAAAATATTATCATTTAGAGCATTTATTTACAGAAAATGAAAAATGGTCAAAATAACAAAAAAGATACATGTTTTCAGACCTCAAACAATGCAAAGAAACAAGATCAAATTCATTTTAAATCAACATAATACAAATTTTTACACTTAAGAAGAGATCAGAAATCAATATTTGGTGCAGTAACCCTTATTTTTAATCACAGCTTTCATGCGTCTTGGTATGCTCTACACAAGTCTTTCACATTGTTCTTGGGTGACTTTATTCCACTCCTGGTGCAAGAACTGGGCCCTTTGAAAGACCACTGACATTCATGACATCCACACTAGAGGGCACTCTTCCACCAGTTTTAAAGGATTCAGACATACTTGGATATGAGCTTGGAGCTACATTAACCTTCTGCCAGTAAAATCAGAAGCTCATTTGGTCTGCGGTGTGGTCGTCCTGTGGCAAAGGGAAATGAGTGGTGAGGAGTGAGCGGAGCTGCTTTTATTGTTGTAATAAAGAGACCGGAGAACGCAGACATGATCAGGGTCAAGGAACTGGAGAACACAGAAATAACAAGACCAGAGGAACTGCTGGAGTCTACACACATTTGGTACATTTATATCATAGTCTGTATAAAGAAGTGGACTAAGTGAGTGTGATGATGTCACCCATAGCGTTCAGCTCCAGTCAAATGAAGCTCACAGAGGCTAGCAGTTATAGGAGCCAATTTGGAGCCAGTTCCATATGAGGGAACCAGGATGATGTAGACCGGGTTAATACAAACATTTTAAGACCAAAATAACGAGGCTCACTGCAGTTATTACGGAAAAAGGGGTGACTGTCCTCTTTGGAACGCAGCAGTTAGCAGGAGGTATTTATGTCCATTTATACACACAGTCTGTGATTTATATGATGATTATGATTCTGATTTGAATGCAGCTGAAAATACAAACATAATTTACTGAATTTTATCCCCATTTATTTTTTGCTTTAATACTGAAATGTTTGAACTGCTGTGTCCTCATTTTACCTTTTACCTGTTTACCTCTAAGTATTAGTGACTCAAATATTGCTGCAATCTGTACCAGTGATCCTTATATATGACACAATTGTACTTACACATTGTACCAGCAATACACTCTAGAGTGTATTGCCCAAGTAGCATGAAATGGAAGCTTTATTTGTCATTGTAAACAACAAAAAGACCGGACCTTAAAGTAGCTGACACGGGGCGCTAACGTCCACTTCTCCCTTCAGTGATACAAGAACATAAACAGAATAGAAAATGCACATTCAATCACAGTAGTCACAAACACATATGACGTAATACAGTGGAACGGTAAACACTGAGGTCTTTTTTGCTTGGAAACCACAAGTAAATTTAATATCATATTATAACATCACTACTACTACTGCAACTACAACTAGTACTACTACTACTACTGATATTGCTACTACTTCGACTACTACTTCTACTACTGATATTGCTACTACTTCGACTATTACTACTGCTACTACTACTACTACTGCTGCTGCTGCTGCTGCTGCTGCTGCTCCTGCTACTATTGTTACTACTGCTCCAACCACTGCTACTACAAAAACTGCTGCTGCTACTACTACTACTACTACTACTACTACTACTACTACTGCTGCTGATACAGCCCGTCAGCCCCTCGTATTGTCCGCTCTCTATCTGCGCTATCAGCCACTCTTTGAGGTGCAACTTGGCTCCTTCTTCCATCTTCATCGCCTCATTACTGTCCTTTAAAATTTTGTTTTCTTTAGTGCCATGCGTAACAGGTTTCGCTTACGTTTCCTCTCAATGTAGACTGTTAAAATACGTTACAATATTTACATTACGGCTTTCATAATTGCAAATAAAATTTGGGGGATTTTGTGCGAATTACACAAATCCAGGTAGCGAGATCTTACCTCTTAAAAGTGAAATTTCTTTCTTCTGCCATATGATGGCATGGCAAAGACTGTGTTTTTTCAGTGAATTAGTGATGATATTGTTTTTTGTTCATATCATCTTGACCCTAATTTGCCACATTTTTCTTTTTGATGGGTGTTCCATGTTAATAAATATATGTTGACTTCATACATTATTCATAAGTTGTTTTTCTTGACTGTTCCCCTTCCCTGAGGGAAAAAAAAAAAACAAAAAAACAACGTGTCCTCACTTTAGGGCCTTTGTCCTCCTTTTTGGACACAAGTGTCCTCCTTTCCTGTGTCATGCCGGTGGTCACCCTAGCTACTACTACTACTACTACTACTACTACTACTACTGCTACTACTACTACAAAAACTGCTACTATTACTGTAACTACAACTAGTACTACTACTACTTCTGATATTGCTACTACTTCGACTACTACTTCTACTAATACTGATATTGTTACTACTTCTACTATTACTACTGCTGCTACTACTACTACTACTACTGCTGCTGCTGCTGCTGCTGCTGCTGCTGCTGCTGCTGCTACTATTGTTACTACTGCTCCAACCACTGCTACTACTACTACTACTACTACTACTACTACTACTACTACTACTACTACTGCTACTATTACTACAAATACTACTACTATTGCTACTACTGCAGCTGCTACTACTACAACTACTGCTACTACTATTGCAACTACTACTACTACTGATACTATTGCCACTACTACTGCAACTACTACTATTACTGCTTCTAGTACTACTGCTGCTACTACTACAACAACTACTATAACTACTAGTACTACTACTACTACTTCTACTACTACTACTACTACTACAAAAACTGCTACTATTACTGTAACTAGAACTAGTACTACTACTACTACTGATATTGCTACTACTTCGACTATTACTACTGCTACTACTACTACTGCTGCTGCTGCTGCTGCTGCTCCTGCTACTATTGTTACTAATGCTCCAACCACTGCTACTACAAAAACTGCTACTACTACTACTACTACTACTACTACTACTACTACTACTACTACTACTGCTGCTGCTGCTGCTGCTGCTGCTGCTACTATTGTTACTAATGCTCCAACCACTGCTACTACAAAAACTGCTACTACTACTACTACTACTACTACTACTACTACTACTACTACTACTGCTGCTGCTGCTGCTGCTACTATTGTTACTACTGCTCCAACCACTGCTACTACAAAAACTGTTGCTACTACTACTACTACTACTACTACTACTACTACTACTACTACTACTACTATTACTACAACAAAAACTGCTACTACTACTGTATATACAACTAGTACTACTACTACTACTGATATTGCTACTACTACTACTACTACTACTACTACTACTACTACAAATACTACTACTATTGCTACTACTGCAGCTGCTACTACTACTACTACTGTTAGTGCTGCTAGTACTACTGCTACCACTGCTGTTGCTACTACTACATTAACTACTACTATTACTGCTTCTAGTACTACTGCTGCTACTACTACAACACCTACTATAACTACTGCTGCTACTTCTTGTACATATTTCCATTGGAGAGCCGTATTTAGACATATTTCTTTTTTTTACTATTGACTTAATTTCATCTTCCACTCCTGTAATATTTTTCCCTTTTACCTTTTGGATTCTGTGACTGTAATTCCATCGGACAGTTGGCTGTGAGCACTTGGATGGCCAGACTGGTCAATTTCACAGATACGGTGTTGCCTGAAATATAACAATGGAAAATGGTAAACAGGTTCAGTATCAGACATGATGAATTTGAAGGTTCAATTCCTGGTAGAGCTGTAATATTCCTCACAATAGGAGCGAGATCTTGTCCAACACCTGAGTACAATCTTCGGCTCATGTGTGATTACAGCACCTGCCCCTGACACACAGCAGAGCAGCTCTATTAGAAACATCCACGAGGACGAACATCCAGAGAGGAATTATGTCAATTACCAGACGCACTTAAATGCAGCCCTATCTGAGCCAAGAGAAAAATACAACAGCGTTTACCAAAAAGGAAGCCATATCACACAGCAAAGCGATTTTTCAAAAACAAAGTTAGTTAAAGGGCCCACGTAACGCTATTTTCTGCTCAATCTTATGTTGTTTCCTCATCACAAACATACCTGGAGTTGTGTTGTTGTTGTTGTTTTTTTCATTCACATGTTTAACACAGTTCTTTTCTCAAACTAAAAACACTGTTCCATCTTGTGGGGAAGCTGGCTGATATGGTCCTATAGATTTACTCCAGATTTCACTGTGATATTCGTGCCAACCAAAAAATAATACATATTTACTAGTGCTGTCAGGCGATTAAAAAATCAAATTCATTACAGGATTTGTAATTAATTTATCTAATTAATCGCATTTTAATCTCATGAGAGAGAGAGATTGAGAGAGGGAGAGAGAGAGAGATTGAGAGAGAGATTGAGAGAGGGAGAGAGAGAAAGAGAGAGAGAGATTGAGAGAGAGCGGGAGAGAGAGAGAGAGGGAAAGAGAGAGAAATTGAGAGAGAGAAAGATTGAGAGAGGGAGAGAGAGAGGGAGGGAGAGAGAGAGAGATTGAGAGAGGGAGAGAGAGAAAGAGAGAGAGAGATTGAGAGAGAGGAGGAGAGAGAAAGAGAGGGAGAGAGAGAGAGATTGAGAGAGAGGGAGAGAGAGAGGGAGAGAGAGAAATTGAGAGAGAAATTGAGAGAGAGGGAGAGAGAGAGAGATGGAGACAGAGAGATTTAGAAAGAGGGAGGGAGAGAGAGATTGAGAGAGGGAGAAAGAGAGGGAGAGAGAGAGATTGAGAGAGAGGGGGAGAGAAAGATTGAAAGAGAGGGGGAGAGAGAGGGAGAGACAGAGGGAGAGAGAGATTGTGAGAGGGAGAGAGAGATTGAGAGGGAGAGAGAGATTGAGAGGGAGAAAGAGAGGGAGAGAGAGAGAGATTGAGAGAGAGGGGGAGAGAAAGATTGAAAGAGAGGGGGAGAGAGAGGGAGAGACAGAGGGAGAGAGAGAGATTGTGAGAGGGAGAGAGAGATTGAGAGAGGGAGAAAGAGAGGGAGAGAGAGAGATTGAGAGAGAGGGGGAGAGAAAGATTGAAAGAGAGGGGGAGAGAGAGAGAGGGAGAGACAGAGGGAGAGAGAGATTGTGAGAGGGAGAGAGAGATTGAGAGAGGGAGAAAGAGAGGGAGAGAGAGAAAGAGGGAGAGAGAGAGATTGAGAGAGGGGGGGAGAGAAAGATTGAAAGAGAGGGGGAGAGAGAGACAGGGAGAGACAGAGGGAGAGAGAGATTGCGAGTGAACCCACTTTACGATTGAGTTTGTCAGTTTTTCTGTGGTCGCTTTGCCCAAATTCTGTGAGTGTGGTTTGGTGTTTTGATGGTTTGGTGAAGTGCGCTCACGCTCACACTATCACCGGTAACAATGGAACTTATCCGGTCGCTTTTATCGTTCAAATGATCCGTCAGGCTGGAGCAGCTTCGGCGATCGGAATTTTTTTTTTGGACAAAAGCTCCAAATCACCGCGTTCTTGTTGATCGTCCCAACTTCATTCTTTTTATAAATAAACTTACCGTTCAAAGGCCTGAGCAGCGATTTGCTCGCCACACGCCAAATTTAAAATGTGTACATTGAATTGCCACTCATAATTAATTGTGCTCATTTTTATAACATGTTAATTTGCAGTCTCGCAGCATTAATTAATCTAATTAACGCGTTAAACTGACAGCCCTAATATTTACACACAAAAAAAAACTGTGCTCAAAATCAGGCATAAGCAACAGAAATTAACGGCACTAAGAAAAACCCACGCGTACCCGGTGACACTGATGAGACTCTACTAAAGGCTGAGCTGACCTGCTTTTATAGTTCCCCCACAGGAAGCTCCTCCCTCCAGGTAAGACCACAATCTCATCAGGTTGGATATGAGGCAACTTTACTTTTATTTACGTTACCCTGTTGATTTACTTAAAGCGCCTAAATCCCCCTTTAAATAAAAGTGCGTACCATAATCTATAAACACTAAAACATCAAAATCAAATATACAAAACTTAACAAACAAAAGGAACTGAAACCAATTCTCCCCCTCCACATGGTCTGGCCCAAACCCCCCCCCCCAAAATAACTTGAGTGTGTGGTGTTTATCTTAACAGAACTAAACAAAACTACATAAAACAAACCCGGGATAGTTGTATTTAGTAGTTTAGTTGAGTATGGAAAAATTCATATGAAATTAAGATGAGTATACAGGGACAAAGGCCCTCTTTGTCACACACTTGAGATGTTATGTGGTAATACAGGAAGTGCTCCACTGTGTTTTTAAAGTCCGTACATCTTTACTAGAATCAGTTGGGTAATTTCAGGCCTGGAATTGCCAATCTATACTGAGTTCAAGGTAAAATGTAGCTGTTAGCTTGAAAACTACCACTTCATGACATTACAAGTTGGGACAGAGCATTTTGAGCTTTGGAGATGTAGACAGAGTAATAATAAAGAGTAACTCAAACATGTGAATGGAATGGAAGCTTTATTTGTCATTGTTATACAAGGAGATGACATTGGAAATGGACAGGTCACATCTTCCTCCTGTTAGGACAAAAACGGACCTTAAAGCAGCCGACGTCCAGCGCTAACATCCCGCCTCTCACATCAGCGATAGAAGAACATGAACAGAATAGAAAATGCAGATACAATCAATAACAATAATCACAAACACCTACGACAAATACAGTGGTTTTACATGAGGCCGTCTTTTGTTTGGTGTACATTAAATACAGAGAAATATTTGGCAAACTGAGGCGGAAGGCTATGTAAGAAGGGCAAAGTGTTTTATAAATATGTATCATTGTTTTCTAGCCAATGAATGAAACAAAACACACCTCTGGGTAAGTTTTTGATGAGGTAACAACATTCTAACATGGCCCAAAGCTCACAAGAGACAGTTTGGAGTAATATAGGACCTTTAAAACAACTTGAATTCAGAATGTTAATCATGTTTTTAAGATGCTCTATGTAACTTTTCTGGTTGAGCGTGCGCCAACTGTTCTCCATGATGATGTAATGGCCTTGCTTGGAATGTTCCACAGCATGGCATTAAACTTATCGCCATGGACATAAGCTGGTGGCAGACCCTCCCCCAGAAAACTTATAGTGCATCTTTAAGTACTACTACTACTACTACTACTACTACTACTACTACTACTACTACTACTACTGCTGCTACTGCTGTTACTACTACTACTACTGCTATTACTA